>JAODXP020000020.1:19660816-19700816 GCA_027497455.2 Sardinella longiceps
TTTATACAGCAACATTCCCGCTTAACACATGATCACGTATATCAAACCTGAATCGTCACAGTCCAATTAAGCAGGGTGACCTTGTTACCTGTCCTGCAAGAGTAAATGAGACCATTACAGAGATCAATGTATTGATCAACCTCACTGATGTACATGTGCAGACACTGTAAACATCCCAGGCCCTCTATCATTTCCATTGTTATCTCTCTCAATTGAGAAATACAGTGTTATTCAAACTGCAGGCATGTTGTTGGAGGCCTATATAGAAATAAAAATGTAGAAAAATTGATACAGCATCAGAACAAATAGCAAATTTTGCAATCAGTGATGGGGGCATAGGAAAATAAAACATACTTTCTGTGTCCATTTCAGTTAGTGTTAACTGCCGATTTATTCAGTCTATCAGATGACTTATATCAGATTTTCTCGTTTTCTTTCATTCTGACACCACTTGTGACCTCAAACAGGGCTATAGATTGATTCACAGTGAATTTGTCCTTTACAGTAACTCAGCCTTTTACAACTCTTTCTCCCTCCTTTGTAATGTGACCTCATACATGCACACATGAATACTACTCATAAGGCACTAACAAGGACTTTCTGTTCACTTCTAGTGGTAGTGGACCTTGGGATGCCCTGCTGATTCTTGGCTAACATTGGCCTTGTCATGCAGTCGCTCGTCATCTGTACACACACACACACACACACACACACACACACACACACACACACACACACACACACACAGCATGCACTTTCCCACATCCAGAGCAGTTGACATCGTTGGCACATCATACAGCACACACACACAGAGCAGCTACACACACAAACACACACACACACACACACACTGGCATACTGGCATGTACAATGAGTGTGACCGCTGGACCTCTGCCTCAGTGAAGCAGCTGAGCTGAAGTCCTCACACGGCCAGGACTTATGAGGCCCAGAGCACCAATGCTCCCAGGGTTTTGACAGTGACAGCCACAGTGTGTGTGAGTGTGTGTGTGTGTGTGTGTGTGTGTGTGTGTGTGTGTGTGTGTGTGTGTGTGTGTGTGTGTGTGTTGTGCTGTGAGCCAAGTATGGAGGTCACTAAGTTACTAACAGAGCCAAGTTGGTATGTGTGTGCGTATGTGTGCACAAACATGTGTGTGTGTGTGTGTGTGTGTGTGTGTGTGTGTGTGTGTGTGTGTTTGTGTGTGTGTGTGTGTGTGAGTGTGAGGCGGTGGACTGTTATGGGGACAGCTCATCTGAGGACGGGGCTGGAACTGGCACGCAGACAGACCGACCAGGCAAGGTAACACAGGGAGCACACAAGGTGACTAGAGTCCCCCCGGTCACAGCAGTGGCA
Source organism: Sardinella longiceps (assembly GCA_027497455.2). Taxonomy (NCBI): domain Eukaryota; kingdom Metazoa; phylum Chordata; class Actinopteri; order Clupeiformes; family Clupeidae; genus Sardinella; species Sardinella longiceps. The sequence goes on from JAODXP020000020.1 coordinate 19,662,168, forward strand.
CTGGGGAGAGAAGGTGAACCTGTGTGCTCCCCTGGCTCTCCTGTCACTGCCCCTTCTCTTCCCCTGCACAAAACTCTCCTGTGACTGCGTGAGCTCCCACTCCTGTCAGACCTGCTTCTTATCAGCCATGCTTTACAGTACATCACCTGGTAACTTTCCGTCATGTTCACAAGTTCATTAAAGAGAGAGGAGAGTGAGTCGGCAAACTGAAAACTCACTTTACGTCAAGGTCATACAGTAGAGACTTGGGTGGAGAGGAGTCCATAAATGTCCATGATAATCCCTTTCAGTGCTTCATATGATGTGTGGTTGGCTTTACTATAAAAGGGATCCCAGATTAGCTGAGCCGAGTACAATTAGTTTTTATATTATGAAAGGGGATAAGCTATAACACTATAACACTGTCAAGTTCATTACATACTATAGTGCTATAAATGGTCAAACAATCTGCTGGTTTTGCTATATTGATCAACTTTTCCTAGCACATAATTGTGGTTTATCCACACAGCTTTTCAGGCAGGATACCGCACACTCTTGTCCAAATGTATATTTATTACAGCAACGTTTCGGCCTGTGGCCTTTTTCAAGTTATTGAAAAAAAGGCCACAGGCCGAAACGTTGCTGTAATAAATATACATTTGGACAAGAGTGTGCGGTATCCTGCCTGAATTGAATGACTATCCGTACCTGCACCTCGACACTGGTGTGCGTTGGCTTCTTCCTCCTCCGAAAAATTATCCACACAGCTTACAATGGTTGATATAAGTATTGATATATAAGTGATGATTAAGTTTTAAGTATTTATTTCATATATATTTAATACCTTAATGCCAGGTGTTATTGAAGTGTAAATACTTGTCTATAAAGTGCTGTGACATTGCCTGATATGTTTTACAGGCCCACTTGGATGCCCATCAATACAGAGAAGCATGCAACTAATATGAAAAGTACTTCAACAAAACTGTCTTCAGTGGGTCTATACTGAGGAGACCAAGGAAGAGAAAAGCTTGTGCTCCAGACCTTTGTGGAGATATTGAATTGAAGTATAAAACCACTCCTAATGCAGCGAGGCATAGAAAGCTGATATTGAAGTGGATGCTCAGGCCTGGAGTAAGTGGAGTCGGATGACTACTGTAAGGGTTGTGCTGAAGGCTATAAGATGGACCAAAGGTAAACAGCAAGAATCCTCTTTTCCCTCGTCCAATAACTGTTGCCTCTTTTGGAAAAAGATTGATCAGAGCCTGACCGGTCTCAAGTCAAATTAGCCAAAGGCTACCAGCAGTTGCAGAGCAGTTGAGTTGGAACATTTTTTCATTTTGTTTTTCAGATTGATGCAGAGTCATTGCCAGAGGCAGAGACATAAGAGTTTGCTTCCCCTGTGGTAGAGGGAGCTAGTCTATTTCCCCCGGCTCAGTATGGACTAGGTTAAGTATACTTAATGTTAATGTTGTTAGGTTAAATTGTATATGGAACAGCAGTAGGAATTTACCATGACCATTTGTTCCCATATTTTAAGATGTCGATAGCAGTTTAAATTACGCCACACATATTCACCATTAACAAGCAGCTTATTATGCAAACTAGTAGTGATTTGTTAGTCATTACATTTAATATCTTATTTTGTATGATCCTATATTATACCCATAGCAGACCATTAAACTAGAATTTTGCAGACCATTTAGCAGACCATTAACTAGAGTTTCTGAGTATTCATAATAAGTTGGCTAGTTGTTGTACATGAATTATGATCTTTTATTATGTTTCCATTTGTATGGGGCTTAGGTAGTAGTACAACAGAAACATGTAAAATTTTACAAATTGTGAATAATATTTTAATCATGCATGTTATATTGGATGGATGGATGGATGGATGGATGGATGTTTGTGTCAAAACATAAATTTGTGTCCGATTATACCAAGCTAACAACCTCCCTCTGTGACAAATTGAGTTTAGTGGCAGTCAAATGACACAAGGTTTCATGTGCTCCCTTGAAGAGAAATGGGTGTCTGTGACTGCCGGTTATGATATTCAGATGAGGAGTTGTCTCATTGTAATCCCTTCTTTATCTGAGGGTCATTGTTCAATCATTTAAATAGTAAGAAATTAGTCTTTGTCCCACAGACAAAACAAAGAAGCTTGTTTGTATGAAGCCGGAGAGAATGCAATCTAGCATATCAATGTGCCAACTCCCCCTGCAGTCCTCACCACCATGACTAAGTGTTATTTTTCTATTTAACGCAAACAATTTCAAGGCTTATGACTCAGCATCCTCATTATACCGTGGGTTTGATTATGTATTCTTTTCCATTATTCTTGCAATGAGAAGTGAATGACACTTAACAATAGCCAAGGCAACTCAGCAATTTGCCCTCTCAGGTGTTTTATTTCTTTATTTATTGTTGATGTGTTTTTTCCTCTTTTTTTGCTACCTTGTGAGGTGTTTCTCATTTAACTTCATGGCAGAGTGTCATTTGGCTGAGTAGATTTTAGATGTTTCTATTGGGGAAAAAGGGAACTTGGCAGACTATGATGATGTGATAAGCAAAAAGGGTGGAGTAGAATTATATCAAAAACAACATCTGTAATTCAAAGCTAACTATGGTGCCACAAACCAGCAGAATTGTGGAACGTAGGCCCACCTGTTCTTTTCAAATACCTGTTTCTGTACTTGTTTCTTTCCTTACTCACCCTCTCGCACTTTCACCATCAATGTCTTCAAAAACAAATATTTACAGTGCATTACATAATATTGCAATACACGTCTGGAAGGTTGAGACAAGGTTGTGTCTGGAAGAGATTGTCCTTTTTTGTTTTGTGACTTTCCTACCACCCAAACAAACCCAGTGGACATTGGAGCAAGTGACCCATAAAAATTTCAGTGGAGACTTTTTATTGACTGAAACTTTCTGTAGTGGGGTGGTGCTATATCCTTCATTCTTTTGGGGATACAAGTCTAATATTGACCAGAGCCAAATTTTTTTATAACTGTGAGTGCATTTGGTGTCAAATCCTGGGGCAATCGCCATAGTCAAAGGGTTAGCAAAGACCTTGGACTGAAACCACAGAGCCGTACCAGTGAATAATTCACACTGTGACTGGGATGGGATAGTAGCCTCACCTAAATGAAGTCCTATTGCTCTCAAGCAATCCCAGAGTCATCTATAATGGATCACAGCGTTCCATACCTATCTTTCCTTCTCCCATATTTTCTCTAGGACTGATAGGGTCTTTGAGGCCTCTGAGTCTGTCATCTACACAGGAACATAATCTTCCGAGATAACACGTTTGAAACGTACAAGTCCGCTACGCTAACGCTAAGCTGATCAACTATGAATCCAACAGTGAAAATAATATTATTTTTCTCCGGCTGTGTGTTTTATCATTACTGGCAGAATTACAGTGCTAAAGTTTCATTTCTGAGGACACAAAGCCACGGATGTGGCATCAAAGCCCTGATTATCATATATGAGGGCTGCTTTACAAACAGTTTGAGCTCTGTGATTTTCTTCTTCTTCTTCTTCTTCTTCTTCTTCTTCTTCTTCTTCTTCTTCTTCAGGAAAACAGAGAAGCACACATTAACATTTAGATGTTTTAGGGGAATTTCAATGAATGCAGAAAAGAAATTTCAAACCACAGCGGACAAGAACTATTAAACTGAGCCATGGATTGGCATATATTTAAAATCTTTTCCCCCCTCTATTCCCCCTTTGTGATAATATGTTTTGCTTCAGCATACAATTGCTTTTGCAAATAATATGAATAAAAGCCTCTCGTTCAAGATCAAGGCTTTAATTTTCTCCCATTGTCTGGGCTTGTTTTAATTGGCCACGTCTCAGTATTTGATTACAGCAGTGAGGTGGTGACTAAATGCACCTCGGTGTTTGCAGTTTCACGTAATGAGGAAAGGTTCCTGGCAATCATGTGGTGCATGTGTTTGGCTGGAGCTGTAATAGGACAAGCATTTAGATTAGAAAGTGGTGTTTTTAGCATTTTAAATGATACAAAATAAGGACAGAGGTTATGCAACAAATAATGTAAACAAATAAATAAACAGTCAATGAGTTTGTGAGAAGTGGCACTGATATATCAGCCCTATATGTTGCTGCAAAATTTCATACCGCAACATTTCATACTGCAACAATACTAGAAAAACATAAAGTATCTCATGGTATGACACAATATCCTATCCTATCATTGATGTTTCATGCAGCCTAATGTTTTATACATAAAGAAAATGCAAAGTGCTGTGAAGTTAATTGACTAGTTATGCTAATAGTGTGTATCTATAGGTTTTTATTGAGAGTAGCATTGTCGTGTGTGTGTGTGTGTGTGTGTGTGTGTGTGTGTGTGTGTGTGTAGGGGGTGGGGGTGTATACTATATGGGTAGTTAATACAAGCACACACAGGCCCATGGCGTTCAGGAGGTAATACTTAAGCTGGAAGGAGAACACGCGCATGATCCACCGTAGGGAGAAAAGATTATACCTGCTTAACACAAGCTGTCCAAATTCTGTATCAGAGCTACAATTAAATCACCCTGCTGACATTTAGCATAATAGCATCAGCGAGGTTACAAAATGCTTTACACCTGCATCCATGCAGATGAGGGGAAAAAATGATTGAAATTTCTCAAGAGAGCACACACAGTCCCTACAGCTGCTTTACATGCACGCTCCCTCAACCAGTCACACCTTTGCTCACATGTACTATAAACATACTGTATAGACAAACACACACACACACACACACACACACACACACACACACACACATACACAAAGACTGTATATACACACATAGGGAATAGGCTTACAAACGTAAGCCTTAAAGCATACATTCTTTATTTATTATTTGTCCAAGTCTGAATAGCTTAACAGATTACGTCAATGGAATGAAAATTGTGTGCGTGTGTGTGTGTGTGTGTGTGTGTGTTTGCACACATGTCCAGAACCTATATATGTGTGGCCTGTGTGTTTGATTTCTTTCTCAATTTGCAAAATGCAGAAGAGTCCTAAAAAAGGGCTCTTGCAGTCTCCAGATCATCATATTTAATGGTTATGTTCCCCCTGTCGTTCTGCATGGTTTCCTACACTATCTGAGAGCATGCGTCAGCTTAATTGAAAATACACTTGGCTGGATGTGGAATAATACCATTAGTACAAAACCCACAGTTCCTATCATGTTTAATTAATGGGAGATCCTTCCCTTCTTCCAAACATTATCTGGCTTTAATTAAAAACATGTTACAAAACATGACGCATACACACAGACAGATGCTTGCGCAGGCTATGAGGAAGGACACTGCTCTTGTCTAATGTCTTTGATGTACCTCTAATTGTCTATTTGAAATAAAAAAATGAACTAAATCCGCCTCCCTAAAAAAAAATAATTCTGAGCATTTTGAGTGCCAAGCTAAATACAGAAAGGCAATGGAAAATAGTTGAGGAAAAAGATGTTCTTTAAAGACCTTTTTTTAGCACTCAGTCAATGTCAAAGCCATATGAACAGTGTGCCTACAGAAAGTGTGACTGTGTTCTTGGATGATTCTTGTGTTAAATATGTCCAATCCTCTTGCCGACTTTTGCATAACTTCTTATCTCAGTATAGCTGTTCTCCACTGAGCCTCCCATTTGCTTGAAAGGCAAGGCCAGGAATCTGAAACACTTTCCCCAGAGAACAGCCAGACTGCATCCATGCCTCCTAGTCCTACAGTCGGCATGCAGGCACCAGCGTCCCTCCCTCTCGCCCACTCTCCCTCTGCTTCTGAAAACAATCAGCTTCCTGAAAGTGTCTCAAGTATGTAGTTGGTGAAGTCTATCCATCAAAGTCCAGTTGCTAGGATGTTGTGAGACTTTTAGACTTATGTCTGATCTGTGATGCTATGGCTGCTACGGCTGTTTTGAAAACATGTGAAAAGTCAAATGTACAAAACATTTTTTTTTTGCTGTAAATTCAAGCATGCAAGTTTTTCTGTGACCTTTCAACAGATCTTTCTTTCATTTTCCTTCTTTTTCTGGTTTGTTGCCCTTCCACAAGACTGCTTTCATGTGAGACACTCTACTCTCAGAGACGTCTGCCTGATGGTCAAGGCATGTACTGTGGTGCCAGGTGGCAGTCAGGATTCAGTGCAAATGTTTCACAAGCTCTCACTTTGTTGCCATGGGGACTGACCTTTAACCAAGGGTCATCAGATGCAGACAGTGTCTGGCTGCTTCATCCCCAACCAACTCACTTCTTTCACTTGACTTCCTTGCTAAGTGTTTATGACAGCTTGACATGTCTGCCCACGACATTCCGTATGGGAACAAAAGTTACTATTTCCTGGAATGTAGAAAAATATATCCATAGAGGTGTGTTAGCTGTGTAAATAAATTATGTAATTTTTCATTTGAGTAACACGTTGGTCTTTTTAATACAGGCTATTCTTGGGGCACTATGGGGACCAATTTTGGAAAGCTTACAACATTATATGCATCAATGCAGTGGTTTACAAGCAAATAAACCCTGACAGCATAAATAAATATCTTTATTTATGCACCTTGCACCACCTACAAAACACTAAATAATCCCAAAAATGCAAAAGCAGCACCAAAATAACAACCTCATAACACCCAGGAGAGTCTGTACACAAGTCCAGGATAGAAACAGTTTTGACATGTAGCAATTATTAAGAGTTAGCAAGACTATATTTGAAAAGTGAAAGCCACCTATGAGATATTCAGTTTAATATTGGTATCATTGCTTTCCTCAAACCCCTAAATATATTCAAACTATATTTAATTATTAATCTATGCATTTATAACCATTATTTATATTTAGTTATTTTTTCATGAAACATTAAATTCGGATTGAATTTAGAAATACCCAATGGAACAGATGACACTAGTAAAACTGATGTGATGACTGCATTTACTCGTATACAGGACGCACATTCCCAGTCTTTTCGATATAAAAATAAATTGTATTATGAGCATTAGGACAACTATTAGCAATAATTGTGTTCACCAACACATGCATCACTTATCCTAAAGTACATGGTGTGGCTAAACTAGTTTGGGTTCAGTATTTGTTATCATACTGGTTCACCCACATTATAATATGGCACAAAGCCATTTTTGATCTCAGAGAAACCTGCCAATTTTCCAGGCTTCGGCATCAGTGAAGGTCAACAGGAAATATTAAGATTCTTTTCATCTTTTCTTTTCAAGTCGTATTTTCATTCAATATATTTGTATAGTGTGAAGGCCTAATTTATTAAAATACTCAAATTTTGAGGTATTGAAACACCAGTCAGTATTACTGTAATCAGTATTAGCCAAGGTCATATACTGTAATATTGTTGGAAAAACAACTGGGTATTGAAAGCCTGCACCTTGTATTTTGAAGCCTGACCTCACTCACATACTGATATTTTCCTTCTATTCTCCTTACATGACTTGATGACAGAACTGTCTGTCAGTCGTTCCAGTGAAGTTAGCTATTGATTACCTGATATACCAAACAATGTGCACAGTTTATATACAATTTGTGCAAACAATGTTTATACTTTGGGGCATCTCAGAGCCCTCTCTAGACTCTCTGCTGTCTGACGGGCAAAAAAGTAGAATGAAACAGGAGGTTTTGGAAAGATCCCTGATGCAGAACAGTATAGTGAAATGTTACATTGAACAGTACAGTAGACGGGACTTGGCTAGGCCTCAAAGGCACCATATTGTAATATTCATACCCCAGTTTTTAAAGAAAAAGCAAGAAATGTTTTGATGTCTTTGCCTTTATTCAGGTAGGACTGTAGAGACAGGAGGGGAGTGGGACAGAGAGATGGGGAAGAATCGTGAGATTAACTTGGGTTGGATTCAAACACGGATTCCTGAGTTTCTGCTATGGGCGCTTTAGCCAACTAAGCAATTGAGCTCCGAAAGCAAGAACAATTTAGTCAGTTACAGAGTATCTGTCAGAAAACAAAAGAGGGTAGAGAGTTGGGCCCAAAAGCGATAAAGAGACTCTTTCTGTACATGAGAAAGACTCATTACTTTACTTCTGTGCAAAAAGCAGTCAAATCACCTTCATCCAATGAATTCTCTGAGAGAGTGAATGAGAAGGCCTAAAACATAAAAAGACTAGAAAATTGACAGAGAGAGAGAGAGAGAGAGAGAGAGAGAGAGAGAGAGAGAGAGAGAGAGAGAGAGAGCTTATGGTAGTGACATACAAATTGCATTTGGTTTGATTCAGTAAACATGTCAACCTGAAAGAGTAGCAGCGTAATGGAGCTTGGAAACCTGTGAAAAGTGAAGCGGGTGCAGAAAAGAAAAGAGCGAAAATGAGAAAAAAAAGAAAAGACCAAGAAAAAGAGAGCCAAGCAAACAAGCGAGGAAGAAACTTTGAAAGCAGTGGTGGCTCTATGTGTGCCTGGTTTGCTGTAAACTAAAAGAGTCAGATACACTGACAAGAAATAGCTCAAATAGAAAAGCTAGCTACATGATTTGAACCACGTGGGGCTACAGCACCATGTAAATAAATACACTAAGTACATACAGTAAAACCAATTTGGGCATGTAGAGTTTTTGAGATTTTTGATTTGAACACTTTTTGGTTCTTAACAAATTACCTGCAATTTGTTAAAGACCAGAACAAGGCCATGTGTAGGCTATCTGGACATCTTTTCTAGGACAGCATGTTCATATAACCTCTTTGCCTTTGTGTGCTGTTTACCCTTCTCTTTCTCTTTGTTGTAACCGTACATTAAGCACTTGAACAACAGTTTTGGGACATACATTAAAGTAATTTAGGGGTAGCCCAAACAGCAAACTGCTAAAATAGGCCCTTCCTTATGTCCTCTCTGTAAGTGGGCCAAGGCTGTCGGTGAAGCAAAGAGATCTCACATTGCAGTGACACTCACTGGTGGAGTCTTTACAAATAAGACTGGACGGGATTGTGTATTTATGATAGCGAGCAGCATGTGGCTAATGGATGTGTTAGTGTGCATGACAGCTTTGAGGAAGACTTCTGCTGACAGTGAGATCTACAGACCAGTTGGTTTAATGGAATCATGTGGTCACATACATGACAATGCACTTTGAGAAGAGAAAAGTGTGTTGGTGTGTGTGCGTGTGTGTGCGTACGTACGTGCGTGCGTGCATGTGTGTGTGTGTGTGTGTGTGTGTGTGTGTGTGTGTGTGTGTGTGTGTGTGTGTGTGTGTGTGTGTGTGTGTGTGTGTGTGTGTGTGTGTGAGAGAGAGAGAGAGAGAGAGAGAGAGAGAGAGAGAGAGAGAGAGAGAGAGAGACAGAGAAACTCTTCCCATCTTGCAAAGTTTGACTGTCACTCTCACCTTTCTTGAACATCTTACGACAGGAGAGGAGAGAAAGAGAACGACAGAGAAACTGAAATCAAGGGGTTGGTGTGTTAAAAAGAGACAATTTTTGGGCATGTGTGTGTATTCAAGAGGTATTGAGAATTAGATAAGGATAGAGAGAAATAACGTGTACAAAACAAATTGTGTATTCAGGGATGTAGGCCTATTATAAGTGTCTCAAACAGATGAATAAAACATCCAGACCAGCACATTTTCTGAGCAGAGTCAAATGCTCACCCATGTGAATGAACATCAAATATCATCTATAAATGTGACATTGCATCAAAGTGTCCACTCTAAACCCTCCACAAGGCACACTAGGCCTCCATGAGGTAGCCCCCAGCATTTAGACCCTTAGGCATTTAGAGCCTGCAACACATGACTATCATATTTTTCATTTCTCTCACGCGGTCATCTTCCCAGGATAGTTAGTTCTTACATAAACATGAGTCTGTAAAAAAAGTCTAAATTCTGAAATCCTCCCCACTCATTACAAACTGCTGAACAAGAAGCAAGTGGACCCTTAGGGGCCCAGGAAACTGAATACGGCTGATTGGGGATGGGATCACCACGCTGTCAGCTGGTTCTGCGCCTCTGCAGTCTCTCTCTCTCTCTGAAACCCAAATTCATTTCAATAATTCATGACTGCACCTTTTGAAAAGGATTTTTAAAAAATACATGAAAGATGGGGCAGGGGGAGGAGAAAAAAAAAATACAAAATGCGATTTTTGTCTTTGATGTGTTTCACATTTATACGATGAGACTCAAATGAGGTCGTGAACGACAGGATTTGCTGTTTCCCCACTATGTAAGAAAAGTGGGGCTCACAAGACGTGTTCATGTATAAAGGTGAGCACAGCACATTTTCAGAGCTTCTTCTGTAAAAAAAAAAAAAAGGATGAAAGCAAAAGGCACCCCACATTGCTTAAAAACTACAGTAATCTGATCTGTTCCATTACATGGGCTGCTGGTGTCAGAAAGTGTATATCAAAGTAATGTTAGTCAGCTTTAACAGTTGTTTTGTATTCCTCCTCTAGCTAAACAGGTTCCAGGACTACCTGCACCATCATAAAAACACTAGCCTGGTCATTGCCTTTATAGAGCAGTCTGGTGGATGGGACTCTTTTTGAACTTTTTGGAAGTCCTTGAATCCACCTTTGTTTCTTGACAGATTGTTTTGTTATATTCACAAAATACCTATTATTCAAATCAATTTAGTGAAGACAGGAGGAGCATGCATTTTGATAGACATCCTTGGACATGGAAGGTCAATCTGTTGTTATCAGGCCTAGGTATTGATATGTATGTGTGGATTTCCAGATCATCAGTGAAAGGTCCATAATGACAGAAACATTAAAGGTCCATATTAAGAGATTAAGTTGATATGAATGTAGCAGACTGCTCCTATAAACAATCCAGCTATCTAGTGTATCTTACAACACGTTGCCCCCCTAGGGTTGCTAAATCATGCTAAATCATGGTTATGAAAACCCATGTTTTTGTCTTGGTTTGGACTGCATTTTAAAACCAACAGTATCTGCAAAAAATGATGAATTCATTTATCACAATAACACATACAGGGATTTGCATATCAACTGTGTCTTACCTTGTGTGCAGTCTTTAAACTTGATAATTGGTTTCTGCTTTACCAGTAGTATGACTCTATTCTGTCTGGTGCATAGCTGTGAGAGAGTTCAATCTCACAGTAAATCTCCTTGATAAAAAAAAGAAAAACTCTTCCAGCAATCAAAACATTCTGTCACCAAGCCCTCTGTTCTTCCTGATAACCCTTTGTTAATCTGTTTGTGCTGAGCAAGAGAAGCAGTGCCAATGTTTTTACATAACCCTGAGGTGATCTACAAGAACTCTCCTTAATCTGCAGACGTACAGCAATAATGCCACCGACTGGACCCATGTAATCTGCCTCATACTGAACTCTCAACCCGAGACTGGGCCCTAACACATTCTGTCTCGGTTACATTTATATTAAATCCTCCCGAGTGGCCTGTAAAGTCAGCTAGTGCACTGCACCAGATTTAAAAGTAGCATAATACAGTACCACAGGTCAGTATTAGATGAATTATTATATTATTATAGCATATATAAGTATATTGTTCTATATCAGTGTTAACATAACATAAACAAAGTTCTGAAGCCTAATTGTTATACTTGTCTGATAACAAGATTAGAATGGTGAACTTGCTAAATTCAACTATTGCATTTCATTGAAACCTGTGTACTAGCAGCAGGGGTTGCATGCAAGAGGACCTCAGAAATTATTAGATTGTTCAGAGAGACCTGTTGTATCATGACAGCCATGATGTTTTTAATCATGTGGTGTGTATCTATATTTTTGTGTGGTATGTAAACAGCATCATTTATAAATGATACATTATTTATGTAGTTTATACATGACAGCTTTATAATTAAAACCTAATTAATGTGTATCTGAAAACAGAGTAATAAATAATTCGCCTTTCATTTTGTTGCCATTTTTATCACTGTTTATATCATAAAATCCAACCAGCTGCACAGGATAAGGGAGGATGTTTATCCTCTTGAGTTGGCCAGAGCCTTGGTTCATCAACCACAAACATGTTTGCCTGGAACTGCTGTGTTGTCATTTAATTAGACTTGAACTCCACTGACTTTCTGGGTCACTAGAAAAGCACAAGTTGTTGTTACGTGAACAAGAACAAATCTATTATTGTGTAATTGTACAAAGCCAAGTACCCATTGTTAGGGAAGGAAATCTAAATCTCTCTCTGTTTCAGTTCATTAAAATGACATTTTAAGGATTTGCTAGAAGCAAAACAAACTCAACTTTGGCCTCTAAGTTGTCTGTGGGGAAGAAACCTGCAAGGCTGAAAGGTTCATAAAAACTGCACACTTATATGCCTAGAAGGCTTACATGAGCATTTCAATTAATGTTATGATGATGATGATGATGATCAAGCCCTAAGGGGCTACAAGTAATTATAAAACTGCTTATCAAAGATATCCTATTTTGCAAATACACATCCTCTGCATTTGAAATTGGTGTTTGTAACCTCCCATAGAAGTTATATGTGAACATTTTATGAAATTGAAATCAATGCATTAGTCTGCAGCATTGCTATCAACATCTCTACTAGTAATGGCTACCCCTTCTGATATCCATACTGTCAACAACAAAATTGCAAGCGTGCATGTGTGCATGTAAGCCTGGAGGACTTCAAAGAAAGTGTTCAAAAGCCCTTTTAATATTTTTATCCACCAAGTAGCACATCTGGTTGTGTTGACTTTTGATGAGTAAGTTCTTTTGACACGCACTATTTGTTACTGTTCAGCAGATTTCACTCTCACACTCTTTCGTGCAACACTTAGCTTTTAGGAATCATGCAAAGGGGAGTGTAAAACTGATGAGGTGCTACACAAATGCCAAGTTGACTTAGACTGCTGATGCCAAAACATTTATGAGTTGCAAAAATCTTATTGGTAGGGAAATCAAGGTTATATTGATTGATAGGTGTTTTTGAAAGTGTTACTGTATTTGACAGGAAAACAATTGAATCAAATGTGGTAAAAGTTGTAATTAAAAATATATGTGGTGCTAAGGATGATGTTAACAAGTCACAACAAGATAAAATTGACACCTCTTCATTCATGTGTGACAGTAGAGGTTTGTTGGAAACGTTGTATATTGTTATGCCCTTACCAAAGGAGTGTGTCATTTATTTATTTATTTATTTATTAATTTATTTATTAGAACTGTAAATAGGTTAGTTTAAGAGTTAAATTTCCGTTGCCATCTTCATGGACTGATCAGGTGGTCTAAGATATATTAAATTGCCTATGCCCAATTGAGTGCTAGTACATCTAGAAATGTGCTGGTTTAGAATCATCAGTTTCATATCTAGGTTAAATCAATAAAAACTGGTAAAGGGTCAAACATGGTCTAATAATATCATATCATACTCGATCTCACGCCTGAAGTGATGCTAAGTCGCACTATCCAAAGAAGAAAACCTAAAACTTATCTGACTAGAAAACGTTACATACAGGCGCTGTCCATGGTGCTGAAATAGCCTACCAACCGTGCGGTCGGAAAAAATATGCAACAAATAGTGGTAAATGACGTTGCGGTTCAATAATGAAGCTATGGAGGTAATCTAATGATTTTACGACCAAATATGAAAGTTGTACGCCGTGACGCAATCTGCAATGTTGGCAAAGGGATGCTGAATACAACCACTACACAACAGTATCCAAACAACTTGCATTGGTATCTGAATTACTACTTTGCATTAATCTGTGATAAAACGAGTATTATGCGCAAAACCTTTTCGAAAAACCTTCACGTCTCGATAATAGTAATTCGACATTACTGGTGATATTGTGATGTTTTCATAACACATGGCTGCTCGAAACACAAAACATCTGATCCTAGTTAACTCACACGAGAAAACGTTTCTTGCGCCTCTCCACTCTGTGTGGACTATTTTGTCACGCGTCTTATACCAAAACCAGTCCTTTGCTTCGGTATGTGTGTGGGCAAATGATTGACGGTCCCAAATTGTCGCTACACATCACTTATTTTTAAATATATATATACATGTACAGTATATTTACCATCATCTTCAGCTGAAAAATACAATACTGTCTGTTATTTTTTCTCCGTTTTATTAATAGCAGCAACCTAACGTTTACTTGATCTCCTCCTGGCTCTGAAGCCGCGCGATGAAACCACGCATGTGTTGATCTGTGCTGCAGCAACGTGCATCGGTTCCTCTTTGACCCCAGCGATAATCTGCATTCAGACTGAGGCTTCAATATATTTTCCAGCTGCTGGATTTTTAGGGTATTCCGGAGCGTCTGTATATTTATGTAATTTCCTAATATTTCCGAAAATATCGGAGAGGCTTTTACATCAGTTCCGTGGCTGCCCTCGCAGCACCGTAACGGCTTCAGATTTTGAGAACCGAATTATAACGCGAGCTGGTATGTACGTAATGTGTCATAGCGAAGATAGTCAGTAAATAGAGGGACACGTCCATCTGCAATAAAGACGAAAAGAAGATGGTGTTCCTGGCCTTTGAAAAAATACCATGTAAATGGTCGACTACGATGTTGAAACCTGGCTTTCCAGTCAAGATATTTCTCTGTGTGTTTTTAATCGTTTATCTTCCCCCAAGGTAAGCGGGCTCCGACCCTAATGGACTGAAATGTTGTTTAAATGTTTTCTCTGTTACAATAAGAGGCTGACATTCAACTGCTTTACAGTGCAATGGTTGCGTCAAACAACATATTCTCATTGTAATGGACAGCGCGTCTAATCTGTTCGTGAAGAAGGCATCTGTATCTGTATAAGAATCTTCAGCATATAGTCTGCTACTTATGCTACCGAAGACATATCGTACATCAAAAGAAGCGTTGATGTCTGATAGCTTTGGTGGTACCGATAAAGCTTGATAAGAATTATTAGTGTTGATAACGCTAAGGTATTTTGAATGTCTGTGATTTCAGAAATATCCGATATTAGGCTACAAAAAGTGGGTTCGTCTGACATCCGGGTTCGTAGGCATATTTTGGGTGTATAGCGGATGGAGGAACCCTGAACCGCAGATGATATCAACAGTAGCCATTATATTTGGCTGTGCAGAACACAAAACATAACGGCATATGGCAGAACGTAATCCCAAAAAGCCCTGTTGTACTACGAATAGCATCTGTGGCTATTTCTGTTGGTGTATGATTCAGTAGCCTATGCTATGAAGATGCAAAGTTGTAGCCATCGGCTACACTTCCTGTCACTTTGCTACGAAAGGCTATCTATACTTGATTTGTAAGAATTTTTAAAATATGTTGCATTCATATGATGCCTATGTTACAAAACAAGACTTGACCATACTATGTAGGTCTATTCAAAATAACTGTTTCTCACTAGTAGGCTACATGTGTTCTGTCACTTATTATGTAGCCTATAGAATGCCTCCGGTCCTCTCAAAGCGGTAGCCTCTCGGAATGCTGTAGTGGAGAGAGGTAACATCATGAACCATTTTCATTGTCTACACCGAATGATTACACATATTCTTTGAAATATCGATTATTAGGCATATGTATGTGAAGTTGCTCAGGGCTGAGTATGTATGGGTTGTACATTAGCCTTTCCCATTCTCTTCATGAAATCCTCCATCATTGAAAATGCGGCCACGAATCACCATGGCCTAGATCAAACCCCTGAAGCCTAGCCTAGAGTAGGCAATGGATGAATGTTCAATGAGGGCTAAATGATTTGAATTGCAGTAGGTCTGCTGGTTGTTAGCTATAGATATACATCAGCTTGATGTAGCCCACAGTATCTTGATACACAAAGATATGGAACCCAAAGGAGCATAAATATCAAGAGCATAGTGTAATAATACAGACTTGTAATAAAAGTGTACTGCTCTATTATGTATAGGCCTTATCCATGGGGCATAACATCAGTAGCCTTTGACATATAACATAACACCTTGGCATTCACATCCTTTAAAGTTAGTCACTAATATTGCCTACACATGTTGTATTCTAACAGAATGTGATTTTTTAAAATGCTAGGTGGACTTATACTTGAATGATACAGTGTAGTAGTCAAAAAGTCAGACATAGATCTCAGTAGATCTTGACTGATGAACTCCATTCCTAATCTACTCCTTCAGCTGTCCTGCTTAAGGTTTAAATTGGCGGTAGTTTGTCTTGAATGCATTGATGTTTCTTTTCGGAGAAAGGATAGCAAGTGTTTTGTTGTTGTTGTTGTAGTTGTCTTGGCAAATACAAGGGCAAGGTCTAGCCATATGGGAACACATTAGCAGGCACAAAAGCCATGGAGAAACAGTGCACGACCAAAGGTGCTAATAACCACCTTGTTGTTCTCCCAGGGATTCTAAGGCCTCCTCTGTGAAGACAGCCCTCTGCTAATAGTCTGAGATATGTCACAACGTCAACACTGTCTCCTCACTGTGGCAGTAGCAGTCTTGTCCGCTAGTTGTTATTGTCTTCATTACATAAACAGTTGAATTTTTTCACCCAGTATGACACTGTGTTCAACACTGAGTAATTTAGAGAATGATTTTGGCTTTTGGCTTAACTGCTGTTGCGGTTGAATAATTTGGATCTGTCAGGGAAATACTCAAACTGAATCACAGCAAATGTTCCCAGCAGTTCTCTTCCCTGAACTATTGAGTGTACACAGCCTGTTTGTGCTAGTGTGTCTTAGCCCATACATCTCACTAAGGCAGTGTTCACACAACTACATTTTAAAGCTTGCTCCGTGTCAGCAGAGTTTTGCAGCGTACGCTGTCCGACCAGAAATCTCTCTTCTTTAATAGCCGTGTGTTTGAAGATGATGTAGTGTTATGGTACAGTGAGAATTCTTGTGAGAAAGTATTTCACGTGGGCCAGTGTGGACTGTAGTTCAAAGAAACTATTAGCGTCAAGAGAGTCAATGCCCCTGTTCTATCCAGTGGACATACTCAGAGAGTCTACTGTGCTGATTCCACTTCACTTGATGTTTTCTTACTGCGGTGTCATACAAGTGTTTAATCATATCGTATAGTCTATTTTGTTAAGAGCCATCCTCTTTAAGGTAATTTCATCCTGTAACATCATGAAATATGGCAATGGCCTCTGTGTTAATTCATAAAGCGGGTAATATCACAAGTGTGTAGTTCACACAGCTCTATGAAATGCCCGTCAATTAATTTGTAAGTTTAAAACTGTAATATTGACAATCAAATTCCTTTGCTAGAGTGCTGAGAACTCACTGTAGTGCTACTGTGTTACTTTATGTGGAGGAGGACACAGAAATTCCTTCAACATTCTTATGTAATCTTATCTTTTTGTATCTCTCCCTGTATACTCAAATTGTTAGGGTCACATTCCAAAGTTCTTGTAGGATTTATGTTTAGTAGAAATTCAAAATGACTATTCATCTGTTTTTAGTTTTTGTTTTTATAACTGAATGTTGTCCCAGTTGAAACACATATGAAATGTATATACAACTTAACTGCAATGAAAATGTACACTAGTGACGTATCTTAGTTGTCTTGATATTCCATGATATGCAAAACAATGTGTCATATATGCACACAAGACATTGTAGGTATGACATAATAAGATTCTTTCCTTACATGCATACTTGTATTTTCTTAACTGTGAATCTCTGCTCAGTAATTCTATATACTGTTACTTTTTTGGACTTCATGTACTGATATTTAATTGGTCCTCCTCACACATCGCTTAAATTCATCAACACCTTGCTCAAATCAGACCACTGTGTCTTTCCTCAGCGAATTGCATTTAGCAGGGCTTACTATTGGTCTGTAATGGAGTTAGAGACACAGATAGAGCTAATTAGGGAATTAGTGGTCATTACAGGTCAACTGGCATTTCCTGTAAAGAGTTGCATCCTAAGACTGAAGATCACTGGTACGAGAAGCCTCTCTTTTATACATGTGTACTTAGAGTGAAAGGTTCAAACAAAATTATTTATGTGGAAGGAAGAAATGTCAAGATTTAGAGTATGCTGCACGAGAATGAAGATCAACTAAACCGCCTTTACTTTTATCTAAAAATGGTTGCCAATCTTTCAGCCCACTGAATTGGTTAATGGAGGTTGTCTTTTCTCAGGTATCTTCTCTAAAGCCTGGGAGGAAATGTATTTGGCTGGGCAATTCTGAGGTCTATATTTAGTTTCTGTCAGTTTTCCTCAATGATTTTGGTGTCATTGTAGTAGCACATGTGAACTTAACTACATTTCAATGCATGCTGCATTCAAAACATGCTGCCCTCCTCTGTCAGAAAGTGAGGTAAATTTAAATATGCTCCCTGGATTCTGTCTTATTTAGTTTCCTGCTTATTGTGCAAACCGTTTACCTTACTAAGCTAGGCTTTTATTATTGTGCCCCTTAAATCTACTTCATTGTTGGTTTAATTAAAAAAAAGATCGGAATTGAAGTTCTTCTTGTGTAATGATATCCTCATTTGCCCTTATTCTCATATCAGTGTCACTGTACTCATTGTCTTGATCAAGCTCTGGACTTCTGCATTATATATTACTTAATCATTGCACTTGGCACTTCACAGTTAGCCTACCATCATCATCACAAATTAGAACCAGTCGTGAATGAACAAGATGTAAACGCCAATTCAAAAGACTGCTATCCTTGGCCCGTCCAATGGCTCTCTGCACACCAAGTGCCTTGTGATTGGTGAACGCCAACAATGTCTAACCAATCACAAGACCTACTAAGTTCCTTCGGATCATTGTTAGATATACTGGCTGATCAAATCTATTTGCTGCCGCTAAAGAAGGTCTAGATTTCTTGGCTACTAGCCTTCATAGATTTCTAGGCTACTAGCCTTCATAGATTTCTAGGCTACTAGCCTGCATATCTGTGTGAGTTTGGAATGTTTGCTGTTTGGTTGTTGATGCGTGTCTTCATGCAAATCAGCTATGTTTTCCCAATCCACAAGGATCTCCATAGGCACATTATTGCACAGTGGATATAAGATAGGCTAAAACACTATGGTATTGAGTATTCTACTTACGTTCTCCTCTGCCTTGACTACCAGTCATATCCGACCTGCAGGTCTCTTTATGAAGCCACATTCACTTGTTATGTTAAACCAAGTGTATCGGTGTATAATTTATAAGACCCACCTCAGTCCCCATGGGCTCCAATTTTATTAATGAGAAGTTGTCAGCAAAGTTTGCTATGCATAAACTTGGTCGGGGCATAATGCTATTTCACACCACAATGACTTTAAAGTTAGACATTTAGCTTTAGCTTTAACTTGTTGTTTGTGACTGTGGGTGTAGGGCATGGAGGTATTAATAAACCTGAAGAAACATGCTAAGTCCCGCCTCCCATTCATTCCAATGTGGAATGCTAGGCTAGTGAATTCATCCAAAATTGAATAAAATTTTCAGTTGTCAAGATGGCGTCTCATGGAGCTCACTTCTGACTCATTAGGCCAATGAGGGCCCATGTTACTAATGGAGATGAGGGCGGCACACACCTGATGTGCACAGGGAGCTCGTTCACATGAGCTGAAAGTGTAGCAATCAGCAAATGTACCAATCAGCATATGTCAAATGGAGTCGGATATGATGTAATTTCTGGAAAATGGTGACGAGGAAGTGCAATGCTAATTGGCAAAGCTAATCAGCCAAATCCTGACCCCCTGGTGTAGGGCCTACTTAGTAGTGGGGTGCACCTTTCACTCTATAGCTGAAGCCCTTCAGCTGTCCTCCCTGCTCCTCTCACTGGCCCAGTTTCTGTATCCAGACTGACCATAGCAGCCCAGTCTAACACTTGTTCTCCCATCAAACATCCCGCCTACCCCTCAGTTTTCCTTCCTTATCACTCTTTACTTGTTATCACTGTGTTATCATTTATCATTATTTTTCTTTTATTTAGCCTAATGTATTATACACGTTAATGACAGCCGTTTATGTTGGTTAATTTACAGTTATCTAAGCAACAAGACTGTATAGAGTGTATATTCTGTTTAGCCTTAAAGACTCGTTTTAATCTTGGACCACTACCCACTCCCCAAGTCACTACCCAAAATGTAGCCATGATGAAAGCTTTGTAGGTTTGTGCAGGGAAGAGATTTTGGCCTCACTTAAACACATTAAATAGACAACTCACCATTGAAAAACCGAGAAACAATGAAGAATTAATGGGCACCCCAAGTCTCTGAAGCACTTACTGGTATCTGAAAAAGACTTAGGGGTCAAAATAAGATAGCCTGCATCATACTCCACTACACAGGAAAGCCATCAGAGTGGAGCACTATCACCCTCTGTCTCTCTGGTTTTCTTCTCGGTGTGGTGTTGGAAGTTCAGACCAAACTTGGAGTAGACTGACAGTGGCCGTGTGTTCTTTTCACTCACATCACATGTTCTTTTCAAGGATTTTTCTTTTTTCTTCCATTTCCTTCTGACTCCATGGTTACTGGCTGCTATCACGTGGATATCTGTTTTGTGGATGTGGTGTTTGCTGTGCAAAGAATAATTGGGGCTTCAGTTTCTTTCTTTTCTTTTCTTTTCCTTCTTTCTTCAGCTTTTTTTTCTCTTTCAGTCCTGTCTTTCTTTGTTCCTCTGTCTCTCCGTCGTTCTTCATAATAGCTCTGCCAGTTTGAAGCACACTGTTTGGCAACAAAGCAAAAAATGTTCTCCGGCTTATCGCACGTGTGCTCCATCTCCAGACACATTGTATGAAACAAACATGCTTCATTTTCATATTTCTCTTCCCCTTGCATTATGAGAATAAGGCCCAGTCTATGCTGAAAATGACAATGGCGGCCAATGTATAGATTTGCATGACAGAGATGAGATTTGGCACAAAGAATACTCAGTAGATCAGTACACCCATATATAAGGATTTACACAGTGGTGAAGGATTTGAATTAGTTTGTCAGTTACAATGCCTTCACATGGACATTCAGAAGTGTTGTGGAACTCAATGACGTCCAAGGGGAATAGAATAAAATCTCCACTCTACAGTTCAAAGGAAGTACTTCCCAAGTCCCTAATGTGTCATTATTATTGTATGTGAGTATCCTACAGTGCTACTGCTCTGCTGGTTGTCTCTCTCAAGCACTTTACCCAGCATGTCATTTACAGAGAGAGAGGGCCGAGGCCTAGGCAGGAGAAGACGTAGGAAATATTTATTAGGGCACTCCCAAGGATCTCTAATGCAGGGAGACATCACCGCAAGGTGTGGCTACTTTACTATTTCGGTGTCTGGTCTGCTCTTCTCTCCTCTGTTGTGTCTCTGTGGGGACGATTCAGGACATGGGCATTTAAAACAAAACATTGATCAAAGTTTCATGAAGGGACGTATTTAACAAGGACACACAGGCATCTCTCTCTCTCTCTCTCTCTCTCTCTCTCTCTCTCTCTCTCTCTCTCTCTCTCTCTCTCTCTCTCTCTCTCTCTCTCTCTCTCTCTCTCTGCTATACTCGCCTCATCATCAGCATCTATTATCGCAACAGAAAGCAAATGTGTGCAGATTCTGTCTTTCATAATTCATGAGGCTTTTTTTCACAGGGCAGGGCAAAACTTTTATAATGTGCTTTATCATATCTTGCCCTATATGTGAGTTTCACAAAGCAAGCAAGTGTCATGTGCTTCAAACATCTGCTTAACAAAAATAAACTAGTGTCAGGTCACAATTTGTGTTTAAGGTCACAATATACGTTATATAATTCCTTGCATTACAGTTAATCATCTATACAGTGCACTACACAAGGCTATACAAGTGGAATGACATGCCAAGAAGTCTTTTATACAACTGTTATTCAACACAATGCATTTTTTTCCCTCTTAAAATTCACTGGCTTTATTATGGCTAAAGTTAATGTATGTCATTGAACAAATATTGAATTAATATGCTATTTTCTTTTGGCAGTTCCCTTCAAAGTGAGAACGATGATGATGAGGTGACAAACAAAACCTGGGTGCTGACACCCAAAGTCTACGAGAGTGACGTCACACACATCTTAAACAGCTTGCTCGATGGATACGACAACAAGCTCCGGCCTGACATTGGAGGTAGGTGCAATACTTTTAGGGCTCTCAGCAGCCATCTTGGCAATGTCTACAGGCAGTTATTTTGGGTCAATGAAGATCAGGCTTCAGTCAACATGAATGGAGAGACAACTGAAAACTCTTCATAGAATGATCAAACAGACCTTTAAAATGCATATCTGATATCACCTTTTCTGCCTGAGATTAACAAGTCAAGCAACATGTTACCAGTTTCCCATCAGTGTATCTGAGATGATTATATCTATATATTTAGAGGGGATGAGGGTAGGCTTCAGTATATACTGTGTACTGCATGCTACAGCCACCATAGTATACAGTGTAGAAAGCCAAAGATGAGGTTTTTCTTGTAATATACTACAACTCCATAATCATGTGACCAACAAAAACCTATCAGCTTTAAGCTCAAGTTAAAAGCTTGCTTCCCTTGCTAGCTCGCTTCCCTCAATTGAAGTGAATGGTTAGCAATCAAGCTAGCTTCTTTGGGCATTCATTTGAATATAAAGCCAAGCTCAGTTGCTCACATGCTAACCCGATCAAAATAATTTCTCTTACAAACAAACAAAGCACAAATATAACAGTCATGTCCAAGAGATATGTAGGCTATGTTTTGCAGGTTATTGTGTCAATTATGCCTCAGATACTTAAGTTTACAGTCACTCAAGTGGCAGCAAAACCACTACTACTGTCTGCCATGATTTCTTGAAAACTCCGAAACGAAAGATTGCATTGTGTCATGGGTGATTGCGTTGCATTATGGGATTGAAGTATCCAAGTAGTGAGCTGACCGCCATCAGTATCCCATCAGTATAATACCCGAGAAACTTTTGCATACTGGTAAAATCATATTTTCCTCATACTGCATACTATTTACTACTTCACGCCAGGATCAGCATACGAGTAGTATATAGTCACGGCAAATGTTTATTTGTACAGATCAGCCTTCTCTGACAATCTCATTGGCTCTCTAAAATAGAGGGCTGTCATCCCTAAGTCCCTCTCTGGGAAATCTGAAAATGTTTTTAATAATTTGGTGAAACAGTATCACAGCTTTCCTTCACCATACTGTATTCAATTAGTTTGACAAAAAATAGTCATCTTATTCATCTACATCAAGAGACAAACACAGACTCCACTGAAAGCAACCAGATATACTGAATAGTTTATGTTGTATGATATTTTACAATCACATAGATGCCTGATGTTTTAGTACTGACCTCAAGTAGCAGGATTGTCACCATGTATACACAGTGGTTTGAAAAACTCATCCATCATAGCCCTGTTAACAGCAGCTCATAGTGTGACAGATGCGTGTCAGTGTATCCCAGTGAGACTGTGCCCATAAGAGCTTGTCTAACAGCCTCATATAGCGGTGTACCATGGATCTGCTGTTACTTAGTCATTTGGGGAACATTAAAGTGTCTCATGGGCTACCCCTCCCAACCCGTCACCAACATGACAAATATGCTTCAGGCAGCTGTCTTTTTCGGGGCGTCGCAGCGACTAAGTCACTAGTATCTCAGAAGAACAGGTTCTTTGTGGGCTCACATTTAAAGCAAAAAAAACTACAGCCCATGCAGATCTGTGGATCTTATTCATGTTACTCGATTCTTCTCAGGACTGCAGCAGGGGCCTGAACATACTACATAGTACATGCTACATACGTGTCTCTTATTTAGTTATTAAAGCGGAAGTGATAAACAAATCCTGATTTGCTGTGTTTCATAAGAAACATACATCTGAGAGAGCTTTTTGTGTGTGGCACTGTATGTGCCACTTTAGCCTCAGCTAAAGCCTTTGTTGTTAGAACACACAACTCATAAATATGAAATGTTTTTTATTGTTTGATGTCTGAGCTATCAGTATGAAACCTGTATCTCATTGATGAGAACCTTGAGACCACATACTGTATGTGTAATGTGTAGAGAGAACATAGCTTAACCCCAATAATCACAACTATGTGGATGCTATAGCCAAAGAAGAAAAAAACACAACACATCGTGACAAAGAATCTTTGATTAAAAAGTAATGCTTTACTATCCTGTTGAGTCTTTGTATTAGACTGACATGGAAATAAGATGTACTGTAAGCCTCTTTTCCCCATAACCTACATGCCAAGGCCTTAGTGTAGTTGACTGTAGCAGGACTGTGAGGCATGTGTCTGATATTCAGTGTGCGTTGTGATTGCGTGAGCATGAAGTAATGCATGATTGATGTGAAACGCATTACTAATCTTACTATATCTGCTCCTATGCAGGCTATACTGTAAGTGAACATTTACTGTTTACTATTTACTTTTGAGACTGAACAGTTGCATATCCCCCACTGACACAGAGATGTAAGGCTGTTTCTCCTATGAATATGTCATCCTTACTGGCACCCAGAACTGGCCTATGATACATTTGGCCTGGGACATACATTTAATGAGTAAATAAAGACATGTGCATGATCTAGGTTTCCCTCGGTAATCAACCTTTGTCCATGGTATTGTTAGAACATTGTTCTACCAGTTGACCGTTTTGAGAAGCTCTACATCCGCTCAACACACACACACACACACACACACACACACACACACACACACACACACACACACACACACACACACACACACACATATATACTTACTATACTACTGTCACCTCATCATCTAAACAGTGATGTATGTGGAACTAGTGTATGACCAGTATGTAGTGGTTAATTCTTGATTCAGCATTCCTAATGGCCACTCTTTCTCTGTCCTCTTCCAGTGAAGCCAACGGTGATCCACACAGACATGTTTGTCAACAGCATCGGCCCAGTAAATGCTATCAACATGGTAAGTCCCAGTAACGTCCATGAAGATGTCTCCTCCTGTCGAACATGAACAGAACAATTGCATAGAAGACCACTGTATTGTTTGTAATTGCTGATGACAACTCAGTTTGCAGGTATTGTATTCAAGTCTGAGCACAATTTCAATTTGCACCAATAAGCTACACTGAAATGGGATGTTTGGGTTTATTGTAGCATCACAATAGCAAACGTTATTTTTAAAACTGCGAATGTAGCATGTCAGACGAAGAGGCTTTTTTTTGCCAGGGAGATGGAAGACGTGTGCGTGTGTGTGTTTGTGTGTGTGTCTGAGTGTGTGAGTGTGTGTGTGTGTGTGTGTGTGTGTGTGTGTGTGTGTGTGAGTGTGTGTGTGTGTGTGTGTGTGTGTGTGTGTGTGTGTGTGTGTGTGTGTGTGTGTGTGTGTGTGTGTGTGTGTGTGTGTGTGTGTGTGTGTGTGTGTGTGTGTGTGCACATGCTATGCTATTTCATAAGTGCTCCGCACACACACACACACACACACACACACACACACACACACACACACACTTGAGAATGCTATTGGATTTTCCACAGTTTGCCTCATTATTGGCTGATTGATGTCTGCATTCACAGTTGAGCGCTGTTGCAAGAATGAAACCTGGCAGAGGGGCTCATCCTCAGGATGCTACTGCTGCCTGCTACTCAGGCCTATTTACAGGCCGTGCATCCCAGTTAAGCTGGCCCTCTATAAATAGCCTGGGATGAATATTGCCAGATTAGTGGTCTCCTCTGCCTGAGGAGTTCACCCAAGACGCCTCTCCCACCACTGAGTGTGAGGTGGGTGGAGGGGAGGAGGAGGAGAGAGAGAGAGAGTTGGAGAGGTTTGGAAAGAAATTCCTGACTAAGGTTCCAATTTCAGTGTTAATCCATTTCCCTACCCTTTTCAATTACTGCCAAGTGCCAGTGATACTAAGGGAAAAAAAGAACGCCTTAGCCAAAAGTGTATGCACGGTTGCTACCGTCACAAGGGTAAGAAATAGTCAGCTTTTTGATCTCTCCCCGTTGTTAATCACTCCTGAGCCTGCACTCTGATTGGTTCAGATCGGGTCTGTAGGTGGGATTTGGAAGGAGTTGGGGGATTTTGCTCAAACCCTGCGTTATTGAACCTCTCTTCTCTTACACTGGGGTCTTGTATGCCAATTAATGCGGTGGATCATGATGTACGCATTTACGCAAGACTGTTCCTACTCAGCGTGTGGCTAACGCTCTTTTTTTTATTGTTTTTTTTTTTTTTTCTTTGCAGAATCCGCTACATGTGTCAGAGTGCAGCGTTTGCTGTTTTCAAACCCAACGTGCACGCTTTGTACTGACATCTTTCTTGTGATTGTCTTTAACTTTACCAAAGTATTTTTTTGGCGAGTCTTTTGAGGCTCACTGCTGTCTTCTCACAGAGGGGAGTTTGATATTCAGTCGGCCACAGAGCAGAAATTCTCCTCTGGTTTAATGTCAAAGCTAAGGCTAGGAGTCAATTTTGATCTTATGTTAGTGTGTGTGTGTGTGTGTGTGTGTGTGTGTGTGTGTGTGTGTGTGTGTGTGTGTGTGTGTGTGTGTGCTTGTGTGTGTGCTTGTGTGTGTGTGTTTGTGTGTGTGTGAGAGAGAGAGAGAGAGAGAGAGAGAGAGAGAGAGAGAGAGAGAGATGTGTGTGTGTGTGTGTGTGTGTGTGTGTGTGTGTGTGTGTGTGTGTGTGTGTGTGTGTTTCTGTGCTTTTGGGGAAAAAAATTAAAAGGCAGTCGGTGCCCATCACAACCCTTTGGTCCTATGCTATAAAAAAAATGCACTCCATCGAATAAAAGTGAATGCGTTGATTGTAGCTGGGTCTGTGACACTTTGGTAAGGATTTGGGTTTTATTGCTTGGCTAAGCTCTGTAGAAAAGTAAATTATTAACGCTTCTGTCCTCTCACACACAAATCCCTGGATTTTTCTTTCTGTCTTTTTTTCTGAAACCAGCACTTCACTTTGAACCCCAGGGCTTTCCTTTTGCCAGAATTATTAAATAAAACCCAGGGAACAGCAGACTCCAGAACAGAGGGAGGTTCAAAATAGCAACAGCAGACAAACATTCTCAAATATTTTTGAAATAGTTTTGTGTTTTACTTTGAATTTTCTGTTGGATTTGCACAAACATGCTCCGATTTCAAAGTTCAAAGCCTCCATATTCCTACACACCTTTGGCCTGGCCCTGATCTGGCTTAGTCATGGACTACAGTACAATCACCTTCTACAGTGCAGTATGCGGTCCACTCTCAAAGCCACTTTTCTGTGGGAGGACCTCAGTACTTTATATTGCAATAGTCTTGCAAGTATTCTAGTGTGATATCCTTGCTGCGTACATTAATCATATTGTTATATTGTCAGGACAAAGCTGTACAGAGCATGTGTTATATACAAATATAAATTGTAAATTGTTTGTGTGTGTGTGTGTGTGTGTGTGTGTGTGTGTGTGTGTGTGTGTGTGTGTGTGTGTGTGTGTGTGTGTGTGCAGGTAATGATCTGACCACCCTCCCCTTAAATATTTCTCACATCTCGCTAGTCTGTAACGTAATGACAGAGCATGCATGTGTTTATATATATAGAAATAGTAAATAGATTGTGTGTGTGTGTGTGTGTGTGTGTGTGTGTGTGTGTGTGTGTGTGTGTGTGTGTGTGTGCAGGCAGTGGTGTGACCACCCTCCCCTTAAATATTTCTCACATCCCTGTCGCTAGTCTGTGACTGGTAATGGCAGGGCGGTGGGCTCGCCGTAATGAGGCCCTGGAGTTGGGAGAATGTCAACTGCTAAACAGGAGGCCTCCTGTAATTGGCCCTTTCTCGGCGTTTAATTCTCAGGTTGCAGGTTGCTCGCCTCGACACGGCTCGTTTCAGCCGCACGCTTTCATTTGCACAGAGGATTAACAGCCCTGTCCTCTCCCAGAAAGGGTTCTGTCAACACAGCACCCTACAAGGCCATGTGCTGTGAAGGCTTTAGTTCACTGCCTTTTATTCTGCCTTTGCACACCACTTGGGCCCATAGGTCCACATTTTGCATTGTAAAATCAGACTGATCATTTTGACCTAAAATAGTTTTTTTTCTTCCTTTTTTCTCTGGAAATGTGATTACAAGTACACAGTTGTAGTTTTATTCAAGAAAAGAGTCTCTTAAAGAGCCGCTTAAGGAGTGGTGTCAGCTTGTAAAAAAGGGCACAAAGCGTGCCAGGAAGAAAAATCCTGAATTTTCAAGGTGTTTCCTTCTCTCTCCTAGAATTCCCACTCTCTGATGATCCTTCAAAAAAAATATGATGTATTTATTTAATGATGGAATTGGGACATGTTTTTTTTGTCACTCTGTCAAACAGGAGTACACCATCGACATCTTCTTTGCTCAGACCTGGTATGACAGACGGCTGAAGTTCAACAGCACCATGAAGGTGCTCCGCCTAAACAGCAACATGGTCGGCAAAATCTGGATCCCTGACACGTTCTTCCGCAACAGCAAGAAGGCCGACGCCCACTGGATCACCACGCCCAATAGGATGTTGAGGATCTGGAACGATGGCCGCATTCTCTACACCTTGAGGTACATCATACTTCACACCAAGTTGTATGCCCGAAATTTTGACATCTGAAACTCATGCTTTAGTCAGTGGCAGACTTTAGTTTGCCATATTATCACTCATTAAGCTCAAATACATTTTTACAGCCTTCACTGGATACGTGATGCAACAATTAATTTGATTATCTCTCAACTTTGATTAACTGAACTGCAATAATATTGTGATGTGTCTGAATAATTTCATGTGTCAGGGAGGATCTATGCTGGTGTCTTAAACAGATGGACTATAACGTACTGTTTATAAATAGCTGAGCCTTACACAACGCACTGAGCACAGTTGATTGAACACAATGTGTATAAAAGAGTAATTAATCTTGCTGAAGTGTGCAGCTTGGAGCCACATCCGTGCATGCTGGCTGCATTCGCTCTGTCTGTTTAATTGGGAGGCACTCTGTGTAGTGTGTGAAGTGGGTGTTCATGGCCAATGATTGGATAAGACTTGGCCTGCTACTGAGAGGTAATTTTCTGACTGTAGGTTGACTATAGACGCCGAGTGCCAACTTAAACTGAACAACTTTCCAATGGATGAGCACTCCTGTCCCCTGGAGTTCTCAAGCTGTAAGTTTACCCATATGGTCTCTCTCTCTCTCTCTCTCTCTCTCTCTCTCTCTCTCTCTCTCTCTCTCTCTCTCTCTCTCTCTCTCTCTCTCTCTCGTGCTCTCTCTCTCTCTCTCTCTCTCTCTCTCTCTCTCTCTCTCTCTCAAGTCTGCTCTCGCTTCCTCTTATGTCCTATCATACTGTATTTCCATTTTTTCTCTTTCTGTCTCTCTCATTTTCTCTCTCTCTCTCATTACTACCTGAATTCACTACTTTAAGGTCTTCTGTGTGTTTCCTTAAATAGAACAGCCACACACATTCCAGAACATGTTGGGACCAACACAAACATTAAACAGAAAAATAGGTGGTTTGTTTTCCTGCCAATGTTTAACACAGATGTTGTGGGAGAAAATAAGCAAGCACTCTAGCTTTCTTATTCAGAGACATGAAAAACATTTTGGTCGCACTCCTCCGCTCTCTTTCTCTCTCTCTCCCTCTCAGTTGTATTCTCTCTCTCTCTCTCTCTCTCTCTCTCTCTCTCTCTCTCTCTCTCTCTCTCTCTCTCTCTCTCTCTCTCTCTAGTTCACATTTTGGCCACTAGTTTCAGTTTCAGGAGACATGGAGAGCTATTTTATGGTGCTTTGGCTACTTGAATGCAGCATTTCTCACCATAGGAATGAGCCCCACAGAGAAAGTTCTTTAAATAGCCATGGATTTGCCTGAATAAAAAAATAAAAAAAGACAACACAGTGAGAGCGAAAAGAGAGTGTGAGGGAGAAAGGAGGGGAAAAAAGCATGTAAAATTGATGAGCAAGTCTCCTGGGATGTCATGAGTGGAGTTTGCATGCACCACAGGCCCTTAAGGGTTCAGAGAGGCTTGACTCTCAGATCTGTGCATCCCACTCCACTCCACACATTTTTATATTTATTTTCATGGCTTCTGTGCTCTTAAAATCTGGGTGCGAAGTAAAACAAAATTGGCATTTGAAATCAATAATCCATTATGAAGGCATATCCTGTGGACAGATCAAATTGCTATAATGTGGCTGTGGGTGGAGGGTGGACGGGGAAGTGAGTTGACTGTCCATCCAGGTCCATCATGGATGTCCTCTAGCGGATGATGCCTATGGGTTGTTCAATTAAGAGACCCATTAAAGTTCCTTGGCACCCCTCTCCCCCTTTAGAAAGTCCTCACATTTGCACACTCCACTTAGTTTGCGATTGCCAAAGCTTATTTGCTGGCCCGGGATCAAAAGAGACTTGACACAAGGTCAATCATTATTCGTATTAAATCACTGTTTAAGATTCCCTGCGCAATCGCTGACGCACACTTTTCAGGTCCATCTTTATTACCGTTGCCTTAACCCCAATTAACATTCGAGTGATGAGGGAAAAAAAATGAAAGACAGAACAATCACAAATGAGTCTCTCAACTGAAGATCCAATAATAATAATAATGATAATAATAATAAAAATATCCACTAAAGCGTCTTTTGTGCTTTGATATCTTGGGAAATTTGGAGGGTTGATTGTTTTGACTCTTCTTTTTTATTATTTTTTTAATCATACCACGACTCAAGATGGCTACCCAAAGGAGGAGATCGTGTACAGGTGGAAGCGCAGCTCTGTGGAGGTAGGAGACATCCGCTCCTGGAGGCTCTACCAGTTCTCCTTCGTGGGACTCCGCAACACCTCTGAGGTTGTGAGCACCGTCTCTGGTAAGTCAAGGCCCATCTTTCCTCCCCTCTCCATCCCAGCATGAGGGTTGACCCAAAAAATTACAATCACTATAATTCCAAAAAGATTAGAAAAAAAAAATAATTAGGCTAATTAGAAAATAATTGCCCATTCTCCTGACTGAATATTACAATGAGTAAACATTGCACTCATAGGTCCACTCACGATTGCAATAAACAATTACCTGCATCCCATGAGCATGACTTGGCCTAACTGACTGATTAAGGCAGAGGGTATCAGTGTTATTATGAAAAAGCAGGCAAGAGGAAATCTCAGGAGGAACGTTAACAACCAACAGTAAAATGCGTCACATGACCCACCACCGTGGAACCGAGCAAACGAACGAACATGCGAGTGAAGCGAGGGAGTGTCTCGGAGGAGCACGTGTTCATGTGTGTCTGTGGTACCCGCGGGGGATTTACTTCAGCTGGACTCAAGCCAAAAAAATGGAGCGCCGAGCGCCTCTGGCTCCCCTGCGTGCCATAAATTGTATTTGTCAGGAGCTTACAGTAGCAGAGAGAAAATGCCACACAGTCCTGGTCTTCAAAGGCCACCCCTTAAATCACTCAGTTTGATCAAGGCACAAAATACTATAGACCCTTGGCTATGTTCATCATCCTTAATGGCCAGCACCAAAAAGGAAATAAAAAGATAAATAAACGATTAAACATAAACTTGCTTCTGAAGAAATAATAAATATGTAAAAGGTACCACCAGCCAAGGAGCCCTTCCTGTTTGGGTAAGCAAATTAGGGAAGATTTAAAAAGAGATATTTCTGCTTGTAAGGCCTGGAAGTCAAAGGACCTTTAGGCCAGGCTTCTTGAATATGTGTTGTCAACTTAGGACAGAAGCATGCAGGTCCTGTGTGATTTAAAATTAGTATGCAGACTGCAATGTACAGTGTATAACGATTTACAAATACTTTAGATTGCCACAAAACTATGATCAGACTGCCCACATTACAAGGATTAGTTCACATCACGCTACAAGACCAAACATGACAATATTACATTCAGCCAATATATTTTCTGGCACAGACAAATGGCTCCAGGCCAGACCAGACCAAAATGTGGATTTCAGTAAGTTTTGCCTTACACTGTTATGGGGTTGTTTTACTTTTAAGTGGCTATTGATTAAGAGAAACTCAACCCTTGGCCTGCATCCACATGCTTAAGCTGTAACAGATAGAGACAGACAGACAGAGAAATAGACGAACAGACAAGTAACATGGGCTTATATCAGGCCATTCTCAGGCATCACCATGAATCCATTGCTGGGAATGGAGGCTTGAGGCTTGTGCTGCATAAGGAGATGTTACTATTTCTATTTCTGTAGCACTTGGATTCTTTCTTTTTCTTCTCTCTCTCTCTCTCTCTCTCTCTCTCTCTCTCTCTCTCTCTCTCTCTCTCTCTCTCTCTCTCTCTCTCTCTCTCTCTCTCTATTACACACACACACACACACACACACACACACACACACACACACACACACACTCACTACATACTTGCTATCTCTTTCCTGGTCTCTCTCTTCTTCGTTCTTCACATTCTAGCTTCACTCCCCCCCCTCTCTCTCTCTCTCTTCCTCCCTCTCTGTCTCCATACATTTTCTATCTATCTCATCATCTCTTTCACTCTCTCTCTCTCTCTCTCTTTTATATGAACCTGTCTGTCTTTCAGGAGTTAGAGCCCACTTCATCTTGTCCTCCCCTCTCCCTCACCCCTCTCCCTCTCCCTCTCCCTCTCCATCCTGTATGCCTGGACGCTACTCTACTTAATGACTGCCTCATCATCCCATAAAGCCCTCCTCACTACTGTTCAGTGGAGCGCTGGGCACGGGCACGGGCAGCCCTGTTTTATTTTGGGAGGCGCTTTAACAAAGACACATTGTGAGCCTCGGTAACAAGATGTCCCTGTTGCTCCTGAGGCTACTGCTGTTGACTGCTACTGACTCCCCCGGCCGTGTGCCATTTGGGTTTGAACCGTGTCCTTAGCCTGGACCAGGAGAGCGAAGATGGCTGAGTGAGAGAGAGAGAGAGAGAAAGAGAGAGATTGTACTCTGTACTCTTGTAACCCTTAGTACTCATTTTGTCATTGTTCTTTCATTATATGTATATTACTTATGTCATCTATGGCTTTGGCAACATTGTATCTAAACAGTCATGCTAATAAAGCTCCATTTGAATTTGAGAGAGAGAGAGAGAGAGAGAGAGAGAGAGAGAGAGAGAGAGAGAGAGAGAGAGATGACAGATGAATGGAATTTAGATTAGTTAGATATCATTTTTTATACATTTAACATTGAAGGAAGTTATTGTTGGGCTTATTTTTGCTGCTTCACACGCATAGCTCATTTTAGGCAAACTTTATGGGTAATGAGTGTTTGCTTTGATAGCTGAAGCCCAACCTTAAGCATTATGTGTTGCTCCATGGTGCTACTTTATGGGTCCCAGCACCTAACCTCAGCGGGACCCCGTAAGACCCTTAGAGGAGACTGATGCCAAATCCAATTAGTGCTGAGCTTTAATCAAGACCCAGGAGCACCGGCCTTTTGGTTAATGGGCTGTGCAACAAATTGATGCATGCTCGCCCACAAAGCCATTCTCCAATATATAATTCAGATGTATTTTTAGAATGCATTAGTTCTCCATGTTGTTTTTGTTTCCCAATTGAAATGCGAACTAGTGATACATTCTGGCTCTCTCTCTCTCTCTCTCTCTCTCTCTCTCTCTCTCTCTCTCTCTCTCTCTCTCTCTCTCTTTCTCTCTTTCGCTCAAAAAAAGAACGGAAAAATGACCTGCCATCTGCTCCCCTGCAGCTGTGGCTTTTAAAGGAGGTTGTGCTGGATTTTGTTTGTGTGTGTGTGTGTGTGTGTGTGTGTGTGTGTGTGTGTGTGTGTGTGTGTGTGTGTGTGTGTGTATGGGGGGGTATGTGTGTGCTTCTGTATGTGTGTGTTTTTCCCCCCTTCCACTGGCAGTGTCAGAGGCTCTGCTGTCACATCACGGCAGCTCAGAGACTCCCCCGTCTACCTACAGCACATGTCCAAGCCACTGATCTGTGATCAGTCAGTCACCACACCACCCCAGCAACTCCAGTCACTTTATATGAAAAGGAGAAAAAATGCTCTTGCACTACAGTAGGTCTACAGCACCTGTCTTACATTATACTCTGATTTGAGGTCAGCGCCTTGCAACACCCAACTGAACACTGACTACTGTACAACAGAGAGTCCATTTTCAAGAACAAACTATTATGTAACAAAAACCACCACCACCACCAGAACAACAGAACTGTTGTGAATAATTGGCCACTGGTAAACAACAACAACAACAACAGAATAACAACAACAGAACTGTTGTGAGGAATTGGCCACTGGTAAGCATCAACAGATTTCTTTTCTAAGAAACAAACATCAACAACCACAACAGCAAGCGATTTTCATTGAAAGCCTATATTGGTCATTCCAGGCTATATATATATATATAAAGCCTTAGATGTGTTCCACTGCGTCCTAAGGCACATTTAACCCTGTAGCCCTGGTGAAAAGGGTTAAGCCTCAAGACCAGGCCACTACTGGCAGCTGGATGATCAGCAGATCAAGCCGGATCAGGGTCTTTTGTAGATCAAGAGATGAATAGTCGCTGAGCAAAAAGAAACGGGGAACCAGGACATGAAACATAAGAGGCGTGAGAGATAAACAGAGAGAGGGAGATAAACAGTGAAAGGGAAAGCATGAGAGAGAGAGAGAGAGAGAGAGAGAGAGAGAGAGAGAGAGAGAGAGAGAGAGGGTGGGGGTGAATAGTTGTGGGACATAAAAAGATAGAACATGAAAAATCAGAAGCGTGTGCGATAGAGAAATGGAGATAAAGAGATTGAAAGAGGAAAAGAGGGGCTAGAGGGACAGATAGATAGAGAGAGAGAGAGAGAGAGAGAGAGAGAGAGAGAGAGAGAGAAACATATGGTCAGTTATACAGCTTGAGCATTATATTCCATTAAGGTTGGGGATTCCTGGTGGGCCATCAAACCAGCACGCATCTCCCAGGCTTTTCCATTAATCATCAGCAGTGTTGCATGGAGCCTCCCAGTGTTCATTACGCAGCCCTTCTAGCAAATCTGCAAAACAAATTATTCCAGGAGGGGAGGGCGGTTTTGGGGGTCTCTACGAGGGACAGGAGCTGTGTCTCTCCATCACGATTCAAACTCACCTTTTCAACACACAGGCACACTAGTGAAATCTATAAATCAGTTTTTGCATTTTTTTTCCCTTCTTTTTTTCTCTAGAGGTAGCGTGATGTATATGTGTATGTTTTTTTCTTGTGTTTTTTTTTTTTTTTTCTTTTTCTGGCAAGGCTGTTTTTGGTAGGAGCTATTCTTAGAGTGACCTTCTAAGCGTCATAAGGAAGGAGTGCGAGTGCAAGTGCGAGTAGGCAAATGCAGAAAGAGAGAGAGAGAGAGAGAGAGAGAGAGAGAGAGAGAGAGCACAGGGCCTCCTCTGTTGTCTGTGTGCGTCGGCCTGTGTGATCCGGCTTGAGTGGAAGGGGCCTGGGGACACATCAGCGTCCCCGCCTGATTATGGAGGCCCACAGTTCACAGATGAGACATTGACAGGAAGCGTCCGCGGGCGACGGGCAAACGGATCTACGAAAAGCAGCTCAGGAGCCCTCACAGGTCACGGCAGCAGAGAGAGAACGAAAGAGAGAGAGAGAGAGAGAATGAAAGAGAGAGAGAGAGAGAGAGAGAGAGAGAGAGAGAGAATGAGGGAGAGTGGGAGAGAGCAGAATGGACAAAGACAGGAAGAGAGAGACAGATAGGGGTGCACGGTTTTTATTATTCAGCTATTATTATTTTATTATTCAGCTTCCTCTTTATGCAACACACACACACATGCACTCACACACACACTCTCCCTCTCTCTCTCTCTCTCTCTCTCTCTCTCTCTCTCTCTCTCTCACACACACTCACACACACACACACACACACACACACACACACACACACACACACAGACACGTACATAAACACACATATGCATGCATGCATACATACAGTACATAGGAGGGAGAGAATGAAAGAAAAGGACATAGAGAAATACAGAGGGAACCCGATTTCAGCTGAAGCCTTAGTGGCCATGTGCAAATCCACCAATGCACATTCAAATATAATCTCCTTTACAATGATTTTTTTTTTCACCATGTCACTTGAGTGAAGGATGGAATCATTCACGAATCAAGAACCATTCTCTCATTTTCACACACTCAAGTCCTCCAAACTGTTCTGAAGTCAGTTTGTACAAGGAATCACCCTATCAGCGCAGTCTATTTTAATGAGATAAATGAGCCCATTGCGATAATACCCTTTGGCAGTTAACAACACTGTCATAGCAGTCACACTATATTCTAATTATGAGTCAGTAATTAGACATACTTATTCAGTGGTGATTATTTAGCTGATAGTGAGGTCAAGAGGTCTTATTATATGCTATGGTGTATGGAGGTTATACCAGGCCTTAAAGTTGCTAGCAGTTCTATATTTAGTTTATTGCTAAAAATTGGGATGCTGCTCCCTGTTAAAAGGTAGGAACTAAAAACTGAAAAATATATATCATGAAATGGGTTCAACTGAGTTGAGCTAAGTTATCAGGGTGACATTTTGTTGAGTGCATGAGAGAAACGGTTTCCAACTGCGTGGAATGACACAGGTAGGGGTTCTGTGCAAAGACTGTTTGAATCAGTTTGCTTTGCTTTTTGTGTCCTTTTTTTTGCAGTGTTTAGATTTGAAGTATAGAAGCTCAGGGACCCATTCCTTCATGTGGTGCACAGAAGCCTGAAAGCCAAGGCAAGATCTTATCACAAAGTCTGAGGATGCACCCAAAACACAGGAGCTATTCTTGGTAGCTAAATGCAGGGCTCACTCATATGTGTGGTGCACGGCGTGGAATACAAATAGGAGGTTGCAAGTGTGTCAGAATCTTTCTATTTTTAGCCAGCCAGACTCTGACTTTTACTCATGCAAAATATCCAGTTCTCAGCATGACATGTATAGAAAAGGCTGTGTCAGGTAACAGAGACTATCTTTAAGCAAGCCAAGCATCTCAAGATAACAAAAAAGATTTTTTTATTATTATTAGACCAGTATTTGCTTTATTGATTTATATTTATTGAGAAATAATTACAAATATACTTGAGGTTGCGATTTGAATTCTCCAAAACATAGATTTTTACAAGCATACAACCAAAGAATTACAAGTATACAACTAAAAACGCAGAAGTTAATGTCGCATTGCGTGCAATGACTTAGTACTCTTTTGTATACGAACAGCTCTGAATTCCTTTGATGATTGTGAGCTCTGTAGATGTTGAGGAAACCAGCGTTGCACAAAGGAGTTAAAAGTTCAAAGGAACGAGGCTCTGCAGGGGACGTGATCTTTGGCTTTCTGCAGCCGTTTCTGTGCAGATTCATCTGGGGATCCGAGGCTTCACGCTTGAAGGCTGCTCTGCTCTCCTCCTCTAATTTAAATTTCAAAATGCCTGTTGGTGGAGCAGTTGGTGGAACTGCCTCGTTGCCAAGCAGAGCTGGCTGTGGTATTTAGGGTTTTTTTCTTTTTTTCTCTTTTTTTTTCTTTTTTTTTTCAAAAATTCAAATATGAATCTTGATCTGATTAATGAATTTATCCAGCGCATTAACTAGCTCGATGCTTATCAGCTCAGCAATCAAATGCGCTTACCAATTGAAGAGATGCAAGGTTTAGCATGTTTATAGCATGCACATGGAAATACATCCTGTTTTGGTAGTCACTCAAACATCTGCACTGTCAAAGCATCAGGAAATGTTGATGTTTATAAGTGTGCGTCAGCGAAAATATTTTGCCACTAGAAAATCTATACTTGGCTAAGATGAACACTTCATTTTTGCTCCATTGGAGCATGTAACTCAATTTTGCCATGAGGCAGTGCACTTAAGCAAGTGCCACAGACCTCTGGCCAGAGTCCGTGTCTCCTCTGGGTGGTGGGGTGGGGTGGGTTGGATGGGGTGGTGACTGCACCTGTAGTGCAGGAGAACGTCCCTGCAGGTGGGTTTCAGTGTCAGAATCTCAGAGAGGGAGATAGAGAGAGAGGGAGAGAGAGAGAGAGAGAGAGAGAGAGAGAGAGAGAGAGAGAGAGGCGAGGAGGCTTTGGATCAGATGGGACGGTGACCCATTCTGACATCTAAAACAAGTGGGGCAAGGGTGATAAATAAATAAATAAATTCCCCAGGCTGTGGAAGAGTCAGAGGAAGTTACCTTAAAGATGGCTACAGTAGCTTCCTGTAACAGAAAAACATTTTACAGCCACAACTTGCCACACATGTTACATATGCTTACATATGCTAAGAGTGGAATTTCAATGGAAATCCAGTGATGTTTACCTCCTAGACAAGGTAGCACACTGAATCACCTGCATGCAATTCACAGATTTGACATGCTTGCATGTCACTGTATAAAAGCGTGAAAAAATACTGTGAAAGTTCACCGCTGCCAGCAAATCAGCACTGGCAAATGTGTAGACGCTAAAGCAAGCCGTGCGAGTGGTTGACTTTGCCTCAGATGGAGTGAATGAGTGGAGTCAAGCACCTCGCTTCACCTCTCCCTTTCTCTCCCTCACTCCCACCTCCCATCAGGTGGGCTAATAGAGCTGTAATTAACAGCTGGAGAGGCCCAGGACTGATTGTGATTGGCCACTGGGAGGAGGTCACTCAGGGGGGGCAAGACAGGGCTGCTGTTTGTCCCCCCTGGTGGTTGATAGGTAGCAGCACCTGTGTGTTACTGCAAGGGCTCTTGAGGTGATGGGGAAGGAGGGAGGGATGGAATGATGGAGAGAGAGAGAGAGAGAGAGAGAGAGAGAGAGAGAGAGAGAGAGAGACGGGTGATGGGGGGGAAATTAGAGACGAGGCAATCAGAAAATAGATGAAATATGATGAGCTTCCTCTGACTTTTGTTGGAAAAAACAGGTTTCTAATATTTCAAATGTTTCA
>JAODXP020000020.1:19710816-19768316 GCA_027497455.2 Sardinella longiceps
GTGATCCTCTGGCTATTACGCCCAGCGAGCAGATGGCAAACTGCTAAGACTAACATCTGACCCCACAAACACCAGGGAAATATGAATCACTGAAAACTCAGCAGTTGGTCACTTGATCACTGGAGAGACATAACCCACTTTGCCATAAAGTCTTAAGTGTTGGTAGTAAAAGAGCATCTCCATATTTTCTTTTATGATGCCAAGCCGTTTCATTTGGTATGCATTATGCGCCGCATATGGACCGCAACTGCTGATAATTATAACGATGCACCTTTTTTTGGCAGGTGCTCAATCATTTGGGTGTCTGCCATCGTAGTCTTGGAAATCACACCTGTGCAAAGGATTTTCTATATCCTGCTGAATCTGATGTCTCCAGATGGTATCCACATGTGTGTGGGGAATTAACAAAATTCAACTTGCAACATTTTACATCCAAGTGGTGTTGCAATATTGACTGTTTACCGATGGACTAGTTTTGGTTTTGTTATGTTTTTAACTTTTAACTTGAAATTGGTGTGGGGGGATTTCTTTTTGTTTGTGTTTGTTTGTTGGTTTTGTTTCATTAGGCATCACCACAGTGCTGACCATGACAACCTTGAGTACCATCGCCCGCAAGTCGCTTCCGAAGGTGTCCTATGTTACAGCCATGGACCTGTTTGTGTCCGTGTGCTTCATCTTTGTCTTTGCTGCCCTGATCGAGTACGGAACCCTGCACTACTTTGTGAGCAACAGGAAGCCTAGTAAAAACAAGGACAAGAAGAAGAAAAATCCCGTGAGTACCCTTCTAAAATCAAATGGGTGTTTCCCCGCTCCAAGCACACAGCACACACACACACACACACACACACACACACACACACACACACACAAAAAAAAAAAAAAAAAAGGTAGTGGTTCTGAAATGTTCTGCGGTAATTCCTAAGGTAGGTTTTGGAAGTGTATTATATCCATGATGTGTATATGAATGTATGATATGGATCACTCCTCTGGCAGTTGCCACATGATAACTTTTTGTAGTGCAGCTTCACTTGAGAGGCTTCTGATGGCCCGAGGTACAGTAACACTTCTTAAAGCTTTGTGTGCAGTGTTGTTGCCTTTGAGCGATAGAGAAAAGGAACTTTCGGACAGAATTGGAGTGCATAATTTCTTTAGAGGGTTGCTTTCTCGGCACACGTGTGGGAGTGGACATGATTGTGCCGAGCTTGTTATTTTTCCGGGGTGCCTGGGATCGAGACGTGGGGGCGTCAGCAAGTTGCTCGCCGTGATTGGTTTAATGTGCACGCTTTTAAACGCACAGGGCTTGTGACAGCTCCGCCTGGCTCTGAGGTCGAGGATTGCGGAGTTTGTATCAGGGAAGCTGAACGAATGAAAGAGAGAGAGAGAGAGAGAGAGAGAGAGAGAGTTGAGTTGAACGAGTTCTGAACAAAGAACGATAGAGAGAGAAAGAGAAGAAAATCTGTTAATCTATAAAAGGGAAAAAGATGAGATGAATGGGTGAACAGGAAAGATGGATAGAAAAAGAATGCGAAAAAGAGTGGAGTTTGTCTGTCTGTGTGTGTGTGTGTGTGTGTGTGTGTGTGTGTGTGTGTGTGTGTGAGAGAGAGAGAGAGAGAGAGAGCGATAGAGAGAGCGAGAGAGAGAAGGAACGAGAGATTGAACCTGCCCTTAATCTGCTTCCCAGCTGTTCAGTTGTAATGCAGGGCCTGCATGGTGATCACATGACTACAAGGTGTTTTAAGGTCTGCGCTCCGCTCCGTTCTCCGTTCAGCCACGCCGGCTACCCAGCCCCAAACAAGACAACACACTCACAGCCCACTAATGCCCACTCCCCTGCCCCCTGCCCCCCCTGTCCATAGAGTACCATTTCACCAGCACCCTAAACAAAATTGTATTTGAGACAGGATACAGAACAGCAGGCATTAATGAGAGAAGATAGAGATAGCGGAAGCGGACTCCCAGAATGCATCTGTATGGAGTGGAGAGCCTCCCGCCATGAGGGGGGTGCATTAGGTGTGTGGGGCAGAGTGAGAGAGGCTGCGATTGAATTTGGTTGCAGGGAGGTCTGGAGGGAGATAGAGTGGCTTTCATCTCGCTCTGCAGAGTTATATAAATGTGTTAGCTTTCAAATTATGTCTCCCTTTGGTTTATTCATTATAGCCCGATACAATCTTTTCTCTTACTTTCTCTCTTTCTTTTTTTTTGTTTTGGTGAGTAAATGAGGGCAAAATGAAGTCTTAATCTTTAGTGAGAAATACAGATAAAGAAATTGTACAGACAACATTTATGTTATTTTAATCTTTTCTAAAGGAGGACCTTTGTATT
Source organism: Sardinella longiceps (assembly GCA_027497455.2). Taxonomy (NCBI): domain Eukaryota; kingdom Metazoa; phylum Chordata; class Actinopteri; order Clupeiformes; family Clupeidae; genus Sardinella; species Sardinella longiceps. Next base: position 19,713,139 of record JAODXP020000020.1, read on the forward strand.
AAGAGGGAGAAACAATTACTTTAAATCTCCCAACACCAGATGAGTATTACGGTGGGGGATTGCAGTTTTAGGTTTTTGTAACTGCAGAGATATTTGGCTCAGTGTTAAATCCAAATATTTAGTTCAGGCGAAGGCAGAGTCAACGGAAAGGAAAGACAAAGAGACAAAGGAAAAAAAAAGAACTAAAATCTACTGTAGGTTTAAATATACAGATATTGAAAGTGGTTCTAGGTGGTTCTCAGTCTATGCATTTCAGCAACTTTGATCCTCTGCATACAAATGTGAAGATCTAACACATACAAAGAAACAAGATTGAAAAAATAACATTATAACATCATAATATCTCCATCATCGATGAAAGAGTTGCCTTCAGTAAATGTGTTTCATGATGTAACTTGACTTGAACTTTACCGAGGCGAGTGTGTGTGTGTGTGCTTGCTATCTACCCTTTCAAGCACCTCTCTCTTGTGTGTTTGGTTTGTGTGTAAACTGGACGTTATGCTTGTGTGCATTCTGCACAGTATATTTGTCCCTAAATACTCCTCTGTTTATGAAGACATTGAGTGGTGTGTTGGTTAGTTTATTTATTATTTGTGTGTGTTTATATACAGTATGTGTGTATTTCTTCTTTTTTTCTTATTTTTGTTTTCCTCTTGTTCTTCTTCGACTTCTCTACTTCTTCTTTTTTAATTCCACCTATTTCTTGTTTCCCGTTTGGACAATAGCTTCTCCGGCTCTTTTCCTCAAAGGTATTATTGCTTGTGTTTGGCGTTCACTCTACTGACTCTGCATGTGTCTGCTGCATTTTGCCCCGCTGGTCCAACACTTCCCCCCGCCGCTCTTGTCCGTTCCTGAGAGCTCTCTCTTGGATTTGTTTTGATTTGATTTGATTTTCCTTGTTTTTTTCTCTCGTTCTCTCTTTTTCTCTCCCTTCTTTTTTCCCCTCTCTTTTCTCTTCACCTTAACCTGAGCATCCCCAGTTTTTTGCTAGCGATGCCTTTTAGCCATATCTCTAAAATGGTTCTTAACGGTTCCGTGGTTTGACGACACAGGCGGATCCTGGGGCAGTGTGTCAAACACGGGCTTTAGCACATGCTTGCAAACAAGTAAACAGACAAACAAACAAATAATCAGTAAATATACCGGTAATAGTTACTTTAGCACACATTGCTTTTTTATTGATTTAATCGTTCTGTTTTGTATTGTGACAATATGATGCTTCTGCTTCACGGCAAGCCATTTTGTTTTATTTTATTTTATCTTATTTTGTTTATTTTTAATAATGAAATGCAGGTGGCCTCCCAGTCCGACCACCTGCCCACCTACCCACCCCACCCACCTACCTCTTGTGTATTAACCCTCCCATGTGTTTGTCTATGAGGCTGTGAACCTGACACTGTCTATAGAGTCAGCAGAGCCTTAACAGACTGAAATAGACAACCCAGCCCCCTCTTGGCACTTTTCTAAGTCCAATTAGACCTCTTCTTATAGCTGTGAACAGGCTAGGATTTAGCCAGGCTAATCTGGAGAAAGCACACACAGAGCTCACAAATGTAGCCTAGGGAGTATTTTTAACATAAATACACACAGTGGGACTTCGGCAGAGGAGAAAGGAGAGAAGACATGTTATTTAATCAAGCCTTAGTAGTGTTGTAAGCTCTTTTTAAGCTTTTTCCCCCTTTTCCAAATAGGGACAATGTATGTAACTGGAGACTGTACGTTAACGTTTTTCAAAAATGTTCAGTGCACAGCAGGTATTAAGCAAGTGTTGAGCTACAGACAGCGCTTTTTTTCTAAAAAGGTTGTCTATTTTCATCCGGTTAAAGCTGACCCCATCAGCCAGCAACCCCTGACGCAGGTTTGGCCCTGATCTAGTCGGTCACTGGCCCAAGATCAGGGCCGGCGCCTGCTGCGGAGATGGCTGTGCCACCTGGGGCTAAAGGCCACTGTGTTTTTGCCCTACCCAGCCCAGGCCAGGGACAGGCCACACTGCAGGACATCTGGACACCCTGGCCCCCCAGCCTCCTGTGTCTCTATACCCCCCCTCCTCCACCCCCCTGTGACCGCACAGTCACATGACTGACCCCAGCACAGCCCTGCGCCATGACAGTCCCCTGTGGCTTGTCCATTTCACAGAGGATAATGATGTGGACCCACTCGGCTAATGCACATGTTCAGTTCTGCTTTGTTTTTTTTTTTGGTTGTTTTGTTTTGGCCTGTTTTTGTACTAAAAGAGGACAAGTATTCTCTCACACACTAGTGCTGGGCAAATTGAAAGAAATGAAATTAATTTAAAATAAAATGCTTCAAAAGACTGCATGCATAGCTTGATGGTAGGTCAACATATGCATAAGAGCTTTTATGCATGTTTTTTGTTCTTCCATAAAGTCGGCAAATTACAGGTAGTTTGAAAAGATGGAAAGTTTAAAAAAGTATCAAAGAACATTTTAATCATTGTTGTGCCCGTTGGTTCTATGAAATTTTTTTGGTTGGGCAGGCAATGTGGATATGATATAAACTGAATGTGGCAAACGTGATACAGTCTAGGTTGTACAATTAATGAAAGATAATTGGTCCTTAATGAAAATTCCTTCAAGATGATCCAGATGTCAGTCAGTTTTGTATGGTTAACCTGCAATGTGGATAATTCATGTAATTACGGATAAACTGGACCCGCTTCATATTAAGTGTCCTTATTACAATGTGCAGAAGTAATTAACAATGCTACAGTATGTACTTCTCATGTAAGTACATACAGTATTATTTTACATTACTAACCCAACACTGATCCTAAATCTAACCCCTCAGGTGCATCATGCAATAACATACTGCTTATGCAAGAAGTACATTGTACTTATCAATTAAGTGCATAGTACTTAAGGGCACTTAATATTAAGCGGGGCCACATTTGCATCACAGCTTTTACATATTTGCTTCTGCCCCCATTGAATCTTGACTTACAGTTTGAAGCGCAGGGCAGATTCATGGAATAAGATTTGTCACATTCACATATTGTAGATACTGTTTATTAAAAAATGCCTTTCATCAAGGAATGAAATGATTTAAAATGGGCTGTTGATGTAATCAAGCCCAGTGGGTCTCATTCATGATTCAACAAATAGCAGGACAAACAAACAGATAAATAAATAGCCTACATACTAAATCAATCTGTTTGCTAAACAGTTACTGTAGTCCATCATCAGTGTTAACCTTCTGTAACTCCCTAGCTCTTATCTATCTGGGAAAATCATTAAATAAATTGATAGTGTTCACTGTACCATCTGATGATGCATATGCTGCGTAGCACAACAGTGAACATTAAAATGAATACATAAACCACAACATTATTTACAGTTATGCTGATAAACACCATTTATTGAAATATACTGCATGTATTTTATAGCTCTAGCTACAGTACATTACATGTGTTGCAGTTTGCCTGTGTAACATGCAAAAATAGATGTTATTTGTACAAAAGACATAATAATGGCATTGTTGGATTTTGCCTGAATATAAAGGAGCATAGTAGAAAAATCAACAGTAGCTTCCAGAGCGATTTTGGTTGCTAGTTGCTGTTAAAGGAAGCTATCTGAGATAGACAACAGCCCAGAGCTATGGCATCCTCTGGCATGTTTACTGTTCTCCTCACAAACACATTACCCCACATTGTGATATTGATTTGATTCTGTTTGTATTTGATTCAAGCGAAAGAATTTTTGTTTGTTATCTTCGCATAATCAAAAGTTTACCCCCCCACCCCCCTGTGGGATATTTTCATAAAAAGATCATCCACTCCCTATTCTGCAGATTAGACTTGGGTCTGGATTGTTGTTAAAGTAAAATGTATTGTTTTGTTTTTTTTACCAATTTACCATGAACTGAAATCATACTTGAGTAAAAACAACGCTTTCCCATAATAACAACAACCCTTAACCATAATAATTTATTTACTTATAATTAATTTATTTATCAAACTCATAAATATACAATTGCTGAATGAATGAGACCCAAAACTAAGCATATTATTTTTCGCAGTAGTAGTAGTTAGGTAGGACTGTCAAGGACAATCAATCTGATTGATTCCAAATGTTACAACAACAAGGGCAAATGACATGACTGCTTTGCCCAGCACTAGCCTTTCCACCTGCTTACTGACAGAAAACACCATTGGACACACCTCACCACGCTCCTGATGGGTTGTTACCAAAGGTGTCTCTCTTTTTTTGCATCATTTGTTTCCCAAACAAAGAAGCTCTCCATCGTCAGCCTAAAGCCATCTGAACCACCCACAGGTGTGACCTGTGGGTTTTGATGTCTTGATCGATATCCTTGTAAAATAAATAATTAAAGAAATAAAAAAAAGAAAAGAAAATAGCTCAGGTACAGATTGCTGAGCTGTTGCACAAAGACTACTCACTGCTGTAGAGATGCGGCCTCTCCAGGGGCATGTTGTGCTTTTCTGCTAGCTGACTTAAGTTCTCTCTTCCACTCCATCCCTCTCCGCCCCTCATCTTTCTCTATCTAAAAGCAGACACCCACGGTGGACATCCGCCCCCGTTCGGCTACAGCCATCCAGATGAACAACGCCACGCACATGCAAGAGCGCGACGAGGAGTACGGCTACGAGTGCCTGGACGGGAAAGACTGCACCAGCTTCTTCTGCTGTTTCGAGGACTGTCGCTCGGGCGCCTGGCGCCACGGGCGTCTGCACATCCGAATCGCCAAGATAGACTCGTATGCCCGCATCTTCTTCCCCACAGCATTTGGTCTGTTCAACCTGGTCTACTGGGTCTCATATCTCTATCTTTAGATCCATCCATTTCTCTCTCTTTCTTTTTTTTTATTATTTCGTATTTTGTCGTTTTTTGCCGGCCTTATCATTCGCCTCTTACTCCAGCAAGACCATATTTTTGTTTCTGAAGGAGACCCACTGAATTTAAAAAAGAAAAAAAATTCCATCTGTGTTTTTTGATTCCATATCTATTTATACATATATAAATATAAACATAGACATATATATAACTTTGAAAAAAATGTTAAGCAAAAGTTGTAGCAAAACTGAAGGAAATGGGGTCAGAGACTAAAGGGGTTTGAGTGGACATTTTATTTTATTTTTTATTTATGCATTTATTTGTTTTATTTATTTATTTATGTATTTATTTTGTGGCTAAACCCAAAATGTGTTATTATTTTGCATGGTTTTTCCAGCAGTATCAATCTTAAGGCAAAGACAAAGCTCCACAGATCAAACGTCACTGTGTCAAAGCGCATCTGCATAACAACCACTTTTGGTAGACAGCAGTCCTCAATGCCATATCAGGTTGTGTATCAGTCAGTGTTGTTTTGACCATTGGCCAACATATCCCTACATCTATGGCTACTCTTTCTTTCCTTTAGCAGTACATCTGAGATTTTAAAAAAGCACTTTAAAAGAGGAATTTACAATGTAGAGAAGAATTATGAAATTGTAGAGTTTCTCTTTTGCAGCAAGATACATATCCTATCATTTCCTTTCATCTGCGGTCACTGCTGAGTAGATATGTAGTAAATGGTCACCTGTACAGACACTGTATATATTTTAATACTGTAATGTAGTGGTTTACATTTAATGCATGCACCTGCTATGGGGCCATAGATTAACATGTACTGAAGTCTTCTCTTGCTGGCTTATACAAAACAACAAATAACAGGCAACTGTTGATTGTGAACACTGGATTCATCATGCCTCCATTCTCAGTAAAAAGAGACAATTATTTGGCAAATCCTGGAGCCTTTTTGTGTCAAATCTAAACACTGATTCCACGCACTCTTGTTTTACGGGAGCGTTAACATAATTTCTTGTGTACGCCGCCCACATGCACCGTTTAACCTCTATATTTCTGACAGGATATCTGGAGGATTTGTATTTCTGTTTTAACTCAGCATGAACAGCTCGTATGGAGTCCATGGCCAGCTGTGCGTGGTGAGATCCCTCGTGATCTGTCTGCTTCTGCTTGTGAGCTCACACATGTTTGAGTTCTCCTCTCACTTCTTGGATCTCTGTTACATTCAGGGCAATGTCTGCCTCTGTTTCCCTTTTATAGATGCAAGTCATTCTAATATTATAAACTACAAAGACAGGTTTTGGGTGGAGGTATGCCCTACATTAGTAAATCATATGGTGACTGGTGTGGGGGAGGATTTATTTGGTATAGGGATTGTCAATTTATTCAACATGAATGGGATGATGTTGCAGGAACTGTAGTAAATATTGTAGCCTTAACTAATGCTTCATATACAGTATAGGTTCAGAGGGCCTACAAACACAGTCATAGAGTATCATCTACATAGGATTTCAAATTCTTTAGGATAAAGACTGAAATTAAGACTCAGAATACCCATACATGTCTCTACCTTTTTGATTAACAACCTTTCCTTTATGTAGCAGTTGATTAAGTTGGCATGGAAACAAACAAAAGTAAAAAAGTAAAAAGCTCAATAAATCCCTTCTGGGAATTCACTTTTTGACTGGTCTTATGGGAATCTGTTCTCTGATGTCCCTGTGATTTTTCCAGAACCAAACTAAAGGACGGTTCTTTTGAACTGTCCAGTTGGTTCTGTTGGGATAGTCCCAAACAGACAGACTACCAGCTGTGCTTTCATATGGCATGAGCTTACAGCAGGCTAGAAGTTTACTGGCTTGTTTGTGCTTACCTTTGTTTGCTAGATTATCCATGGCCGCATTCTCAGATAACTGCATAGATTGTAAAGAAAGAGAAAAAGCTAATGATACATTTGGATCCATTAAACAGTATTTTCTAGTTTTTTGTTTCTTTTTCTTAGAATTCCACAAAAATAAAAGTAAAACACACAAAATGCTTATTAACAATTACCTTCATGAAGTATACGCGGTGCTAGCTATTCTATCCAAAATGTCCGGTCTAGGTGAATGTTACGGTAACATACAGATCTCCACAGGAATGGGTGAAATGTTATGGGTTTGCAGGACTGATATACGAGCCTTACTTGCCTAGAGCACGCACACTGTGGAAAAACGCTGAGACATCAGAGGATGGAGTACAAAAGCGTGCATCCCGTGGAAACAGTGTACCTCCAGAGTGATATTATTATTATTATTATTATTATTATTATTATTATTATGTTTTGCACCCTTGCTGTCCCTATAACACATGTGTGATATTGTGTATAATGGTTCAATATACTCACAGTTTGGGTGTTTTGGGCTACCCTACAAATGGACTAGTATTCTGTTAAAACTTTTAGTTTTGAAGAAAAGGATGTTCATGAGTTCTAGAGGCACTTTTAATCAAAGCATGTTCACTATTATGTACTGATCTCTGAAATTTGATTGCTCAAAACTTTTAATTTTGTATATCCATATTTATTGTTTACAAATGATGAAGAAGGCTGAAGAATTATGTAAAAGTTAACTTATGATATGTATATATAATGTTGAATTTGTGCGTTAACTTTGTTCACACTCTCCTTGTTGGTTCACCTGTTCCTTTTTTTTACTTTTAATTGTCCCAATGGCAATGGCAAGAACACTGATTGCTACATGCTAACCTATAGCTAGCCTATTAAGTGCGGTACATGCACCCCACTTAGTCCAGTGTCATAGTTACACTATGTCTGTATCAGATCCTCAGCCAACTGTTCTTTCCCAGATGCACCACTCCTTAAGTCTATTTTGGTGTTGTTGTATAAAGTAGAAAAAGCCTGGAAGTTGCCTTTAGGTTGCTGTATCTATCTCTATATTTACAGTATGCTTTCCCAGGCCTGAGAAAAAGACTGTGTCAACACCCACCTGCACTCTCCTCCTCGGCACCCAGCAGAGCAGAGCACAGCGCACTCGCCTTGCTTCGCCTCGCCTGAGAACAAGGTGATTTTTGCAGGCCATCCATTCATGTTGACAGGAGCGTACTTCTGCAGCGTGTATTTTCTCACTCCCTGCACTCGCTTGAATTCACTTGTGGGTTTGGTGTACCTGAACCCCTGGGCTTTGCACCCGAACAGGAGGGGAGAGGAGAGAAGAAGAGCGAGCTGTCTTGTCTTAAGGGGATATATCTCCTACAAGCTCAGTGGGAAGGGAAGGGGATACTTAGCTAGGGGTTTTGGCTGAAAAGACTGATGTGGACTGTGTTTGATTTTTTTTTTTTTTTTTTTTTTTTTTTCTTTTTTTTTTTTCTTCTTTTTTTTTACATTTAAATCTTGCCTGGTGGTGGACTGGGATTTAGAGTCCAGGTGTGAGAAAATTGTTTTGTGCCAAAATCAACCATGTTTTATATATAGATATATATACTGTATAATGGCAGAATCAGAAACACACTATCGTAGTGAAGTTCAATACCTAAAAAAAATTAACCATTCCTGTCAGAAAATAAGAATCAGGGAAATTCAATCAACAAGTCATCTGTGCATGGTGTACATATGATAAAAACGCCCATAAATTACAGACAGCTTTGTTGTTTTATGTGGAGCACTTATTTAAACAGATCACCTCGATTGTAAGCGACCATTGTAAAAGCCAGTATGTCTGCCATATTAAAAAATCATTACAGCATTATGTAAAGGATCATAACTTGATGGAATGTGAGTCTTTTGTTGCCATTGCTTCAGATCTTACCAGTCTTGACCCCAATTTGAAAGGATTATTGCTTTATGCTCGGCAAATACGTTTAACTGGTTTGTTGCTTCAAGGAGAGTATCTCTACACGTGTCTGTTGGTGCTGTTGTCCTTTGTGTAAAATACAACGTTTCTGACAGACATAGATCCAATGGCTAACTAATGTGAGATATCACCAGCCTGCGAAATGAGCACGCCTTTACCTGAAAAAAAAAAATCACATTCCATCCAAAAACATGAAGATATTAATGAAGAAATGCATTAATGCAAAAAGCTTTACTTTTTGGTTCTTAGTTTTTGTATTGCCAGTTAGTCAACAAACAGTAGTCTTTTTGAATGAGCTTACTTTTTTAGTTTAGCAAAGTGAATTAATATTGTGTACTGTATTTCATCTAAAGTCCACCCCAGCAACGTTAAAGTACTGGTTTGGGGTGGTGACATCAGTCTATGTTCATGGTCAGAAATTAAATACGTACACAGTCCTGTAAATGTCAGTTTTGTTTGTTTGTTTGTTTTTTTTTGTTTGTTTGTTCTGAGATGTTTTTTGATCCCTCCGAGCGCGCGAGGAGACAAGGTCCACTCTATGAACTACACACTGTGGCTACGGTTTTGACCCTCTTATCATACTTGTCTAGTAATGCTTGGTTTATCATAGAGAAAAGATCATATGAAATACACACTGAGTGTTGTTGTGTTTATTATTTTGAGAAACAAAATGTGAACGACATAAAGAGCACATGTATATAATATATATTGTTATATATATTTTACTCTCTGATGGGGGGCAGTGCTACACTGTTACTGCTGGTGCTGCTTTGACAGTGTTTGGAAACATAGCTATTTATTGTTAGTTGTTTGCCACCATCTCTCTGTTTCTTTTTCTTTCTTTCTTTCTTTCTTTCTTTCTTTCTTTCTTTCTTTCCCTTTCTCTCTCTCTCTCTTTCTCTCTTTTACTGTCCTAAAGAACAAAGAAGATATTTATTAATTGCTGTTAGGGTCTGCATTATATTCTGTATGTATGCATAACAGTCCTTTTCATAAGGGAAATGCACAGACTTGTTGAATTTTTCAATAAAAAGATTGCAGTTATCAGCACAGAGTATTATGTTGCTGGAATCAGAGATCACACAGGTGTGTGTGTGTGTGTGTGTGTGTGTGTGTGTGTGTGTGTGTGTGTGTGTGTGTGTTTGTATTTGCGTGTGCATGCCCTGTGTAAAATATACAGTACACCAATTAAAATAAAGCTTTCCAAACTACTCCATTCTGCATGCAGCAAAAGGTCATCATATAAACAAGTGTATTTTCTTAGAATGCACTCAGTATGTTTTCTTATTTGTACGCTACAGAGAGATCGGGAGAGCCTAAGTACATCAGCCCATGATTAATGGAGATTGCAAACAGGTCAGACTTATCACACTGCTATTCCTGAACAATTAGTTTTGCAGCCTTGTGCAGCTTCTAATAAAGGTCAAAGTTGGCTGTGATGTATAGTCAAGGTAATAATGAATTATGGCTGGTTTGTGGAGATTTAGTGTGGTGGGTCTAAGGAAATAAAGTTTTTGCAGTGATGATAGCATAGCGTACCCTACAAGTGTTATATTATTGTAGCACTCACAGAGTCGCACCGGAAAGAGGTGAATTGTGTTGAGTGAACTGTGTTTGATGTGCTGTCTTGCTCTGGATTACACTCAGCTGTGCCGCCTTCTCTTTTATAGAAATAAGTATGTGTGTGTGTTTTGCTTGTGAAATGGTGCATGTGAATGGTGTATGTTAGTCATTTGTCTGCATATAATTCTGTGGGTACATATATATGTGTGTGTGTGCGTGCGTGTGTGTGTGTGTGCGTGTGTGTGTGTGTGCACCTGCTTTTAGCTGGCTCAGATTTGCCCAGGTTGATTGTGCTGTGATCAGAGCAGCGGGGCGTTTGATGTGCTGCAGGCACTTTGTATGTGTGTGTGCGTCTGTGTGTGTGTGTATACGTGATGGGGTGGGGATGTTAGCGCGTTGGCACAGACCCTAACACTGGCACCGGTGTGTCCCCCAGGCCAAGTGGCAGCTGCAAGGGCAGGGACAGGCAGCGAATCCCCCCGGTTATTACACAAGCCTAGCAAGGTAGTGTTTCATCTGCAGGGCCACAGCCCCTTCAGAGGCCAGTGGAGAGACAGAAGGAGGGAGAGAGAAAGAGAGAGAGAGAGCAAAAAAAGAGTGAGAAAGAGAGAGAGAGAAGAACTAGGCACTGACTGGCATCCAGAAACTTGGCTGGCCATCATTAATTCATTTCACACACCTCCTCTCTCCCAAAGCCTGATGGCGTGTATTTCCAAGGTGTAGTTCTCGCCTCTCCTCTCCTCTCCTCTCTCCCCTCCTCTCTCCTCTCTTCTCCTCTCCTCTCTCAATATCTGCTGCTGCTGCTGTGTCTGTGTGGCTGCCAGGGAGGTTGGGCCTCAGCTGCTGGCGAAGGCTGTTGGAGGTGCAAGGCGTGGAGTTAATGGGGTCTGATGCAAACCCAGCGCCATACGTTTATCTGGCAGGGGGGGTAGCAGGCAGGAGGTGAGGCAGACTGGCTGGTTAAGTTCACCATCGTTGCAGCCAGATGGGGGATGACAGACTGCGTTCCCTTTTTCCTCCACATCCAGTGCAGACACACTGGTCTGGAGTCAGTGCATATGGTCATTAGATTGTTACGCCAGGTGCACACACTGGTCCAGAGTCACTAGGTATGGTTGATTGTGAAGTGAAGCGTTTAAAACTTGGCCTGTGTTTGAAAACAGAAAAAAAAGATGAAGAAAGAAAGCCAATGCCAGTGTCAAGTCTGATACTGCAGGGAGAGAACGCAGCAATACTGCATGCTGAATGAATAGATTCCAAGCATTGAACTGAAATTGAAATGCCCCTTTTATCAACTCTTATTACCATGCATATTTAATATGCATATATCAGTTTAAAAACAAAAGAAATAATGAGGTCATTGATATTGTGCAGTAGCATACAATGCTGAACAGCACTGCGCATATGTGCATTATTACTCTAAATAAATTCCCATGAACTCCAGTGTGATAGCAAGGATACCACTGGCTAGAATGCACTTACATAAGAGATGTACTGTGCTCAATTATTCAGAACCATAAAGCCTAAAGTCACAGTGTCTGTTGGTTGACTTTTCCTCTCAGTGACCTTGTAACAGAGAGAGAATGCCCATGGATGAGACCAGGGCCTGATGAAGGTTACAGGCCCACAGGGTCTGCTCTAGCAGTAGCACCCTCTGCATGAGATAGCCACAGCAAATAGCTATGTATGTTTAATTAGCACTGAATGTTTGGGCAAGTATAGGAGGTGCTCTCCCTTAATTAATTAATACCTTAGTGTTGGCTGTCATAATTATAGACCTTTATTACATAAAATCAGTTCCGATTTTTTAAATTCAAAATGTTACTTTAAGTTGTGGTAAATTAATGTTGCATATATTTACCACTTCTAAAAATATCTGAACTATCAATTCATCATTCATCATCATCAGTAAGATTAGAACACTTTTTTTTTTGCATCTTACAGTACCTTGTGTAACTGATGCCTGCACTGCACTGATAGATTTCATTTCTCACCTCTCCCTCTCAATTTGCACTGCCATATGCAAAGTCCTGTCATAATGTCTTAGTTTGCACTATCAGTATCATATTATAGCCTATATTTATTATCAACAAATTTGATACAATAGCTTGCCCCTTTCATCTTGCCGTTTCACTTGCTTTCAAAATTAGCATTTTGTGCAGGGAGAAAACAAAAATATTTGGGTAATTCAACCCTCATTTGAAGTTCAAAGAGACACCCTGTGGTGCATACCAGTCTTTATTTATGAATTCATTTATTTTTAGACCCATTTTTGAGCAGCTCTTAATTGGACCTCTGGCGACTCCAGCTCAAGACTGCAAAGCTCACAGAAAACCGGTGTGTCACGATAGCACTGCACACACACAACCCCCGTCTGATAAAAAGAAGAAAGCTAAGAGAAACCCAGCTGGGAAGAAGTAAGTGAAATTGAGAGGTGTTTGAGTCTTTTATTGCATAATAACAGTTTATTTTTAAGACTATAATAACTGTCATATTGTTACTCCACATTGCACAGTAAATGAGGTTTCTCAGTCATATTCATCGGTACTATAAGATTGTGGTTGAAGATTATGCCTGTTTTGATGTCATAATAATGATTTATAAAGATAACTTATGATGATATTGTCTTATAGCATTTAATCTTTCTGTGTGTATCTGTCTCAATGGTTTTGTGTGTGTATGTGTGTGTGTGTGTGTGTGTGTGTGTGTGTGTGTGTGTGTGTGACTAAATCAGTGTGTGTCTACATGCCTGTATGCACATATCTTTGTGTGTGCGTGTGTTTGCATGTGTGTTTGTGTGTGTGTATGTGAGAGAGAGAGAGAGAGAGAGAAAGAGAGAGAGGAGGCTCTAGGTGCAGACTGTGCGTCTCTGTGTGTGTGTGTGTGTGTGTGTGTGTGTGTGTGTGTGTGTGTGTGTGTGTGTGAGGAGTGCAGAGTGATGTTTGTCTGAATGAGGAGCTGGAGCAGATTGAGGAGCAAAAGCATGGCAGAGTTTTCTCAGGCAGAGCAAAGCGGAGTGGACTGAAGCAAAGCACGCATGCTAGCCCGCGCGCAAGCACACACACACACACACACACACACACACACACACACACACACACACACACACACACACACACACACACAGACACACACTCCCATGCCTCAGCTGTAGCTCATTACAGAGCTGCACCGGGGAGAGGCTGACTTTACACCTCATTTGCCTGTGCGTTTGGATGCCGGGCGGGCAGGCATATTTAAATCGTTTAATTATACAACCCAAGGTCAGGAGAGTGTGATCAACTTTTAAATATGATTTTCCTGTCGTTCTTCCATCTCTCTCTATCTCTCTCTCTCTCTCTCTCTAAAGCATGTCAGAGAAGGGGACAACTGTGGTCTCTAGCACCTTTTGGGAAATAGTGTTTTCAGGTGGACTCAGGCATGCTGCCTTTTGTACTGTGCACACAAACACACACACACACACACACACACACTCACTTACACACACACACTCTCACATACATACATACACACACACACACACACACACACACACACACACACTGTAGGGCAAAACCAACGGTAAAGCTGTTAAAACTGTACATTGCTTTGGTAGAATGAATCTCCATTTACGGGTAATAACGGCCTGTATAGGGCATTTATTGACTGCGATAAATGTAAACTGTAGAGATGCAATCTGGTCATTAATATCATTACAAATGGGATTTTTCTTTCCATTTTTTTTTATTTTCTTTGGCAGCCGTCATTTCAATGTTGGGTCCCTAAATTGGCCCTCACCAAAACTTTACAGTAAGAACCCCTGCTGTAGGGTATAGACTACACATGCGAACGAACAACCACACTTTATGACTTGTGCAATTTAGATTTCCACTTGACTCTAGTCGGTGACATAAGACTGAGCAGATATTTCTCAGGCCAAATCACCCGAGTCCAATTTCACCGAGATGTCTCACACACCACTGTCTCTGTCGCTGTCAGTGTGCTGTGAAAAACGCCAGAGATATTTGTCTCCGATAACTTCTTTTGCAGCGTCCCCGAAGTGCACACGGTTGAGTCACACTCCTTCTTCACTTCTCGCCGCCGGCACAGATAGAGAGAAATAGAGAGAGAGAGAGAAAAAGAAAGAGAGAGAGAGAGAGAGAGAGAGAGAGAGAGAGAGAGAGAGAGAGCAGCAGCATCCTGTTGTCCCTTAGTGTTATTATGACTAATGAAATAAGACACCCCCAAACTCAGTGCAAAAGGGGCCCCCAGTTCGTCATTTCACGCTCGGCGTAGAGTGACTATTAAAGATAATCAAAGCCTGATCAGGCAGGGCCGACGCCATTACCGACCCGGTCCAACCCGGCCCGCTTCGCTGAGTTTTTCGGCTTCCCTCCCGGTGGACTGTGGCAATGAGCTTTGGCAGGATTGATGGAGCGTGAGGACAAGAGTGACAGACAACTCTGCTCACCTCATCTTCCTCCAGCTCCAAGCCTGAGGGGGCCAGGACTCTTCACAGAGGATGGGTGGGGGGGCGGGGGATGGGGTGGCAGTAGTGTTGATGTTGGGGGTAGTGGTGGGTGTGGTGGTGGTGGTGGTGGTGGTGGTTGTAGTGGTAGTGAGGGTCCCGAAGAAGCAGATCGAATTGGTGGCATGGTGTGGTGTGGTGAATTGAGAGTGTTAGGTGATTATTATTGTCTGCACAGACAGACTAGAGAACTAGATGCGTTTTGCCAGCAGCAAATGACGTCATATAGTGTTTATTATTGTTTCAGTCTGTGTCTCTGTGTGTGTTTGTGTGTGTGTGTCTATGTGTGTGTGTGTGTGTGTGTGTGTGTGTGTGTGTGTGTGTTTGTGTGTTTGTGTCTCTGTGTTTATATGGCTGTTTGTTTATTTGCCTCCCTTTGTCCATTCTTTGTGCATGCAGCCCCTTGAGCAAACACAGCTGCCTGGGTGAAAGTCAAAGCCATGACATCCAGAAGCCCCCAGCCCCCTCACACACACACACTACTCCTACACACACACACACACACACACACACACACACACAGACATACATGCACACACACTACTTCTACACGTACACACACATGCCACTACATCCCTACATCACACACACACACACACACACACACACACACACACACACACACACACAGAAATGCCACACACACAATATATATATCTCTCTACATATGCACAACATCCTACCACACACACACACACACACATTAACACACACACACACACACACACACACACACACATACACATACACACACATACAGCCAACCCCCCCCAACAGTGCTCTCCTGCCCTCCCTTCCCCACGTTCCCATCCTGAGGTGAGGCTGTGTGCAGTCATAACACAGCATTAGCATTCTCAGATGAGGGCTTGCATGGGGGCTAGAGCGGGGCAGGGCCTATGTCCAGGCCAAGCGCTAACATTAATCACACATGACTGACTGCCACCCTCTAAATAGCCCCGCATGACCAAAAGGTGATGTCAGGTGCTTTACCTGCGAGGCAAAAAGGTGATGTCAGGTGCTTTACCTGCGAGGCTAGCGAGGCAAAAAAAGGTGATGTCAAGGAGACCGAGACCCTTAGAGGTGAGTTTGAACAATGACGTGACTCAACAGCACACTCACTTCAGTAAGTGCTTTGGTGTCTTTCCTAATGCTAAATGACAACAAAAATAATACAATGTAAATTCAGATAGGCCTGGATTCTCCCAGGTGCTTAAGGGAAAAAAGGGCTTAGCTCCATGTGTTTCAACCTGCACTAGGCACTTTTTTGGACTTGAGCACTTGGAAGAATACCACCCTTAGTGCTTTGGTGTCTGTCCTAAATGACAACACAAATAATACAATGTATGTTTAATTAGTGCTTTGGTGTCTTCCCTTATGCATAATGACAGCAAAAACAATATAGTTTATGCTCATAACTACAACTTGTACTGTATACAGTAAATGAAACAGGTGTGTGTGTGTGTGTGTGTGTGTGTGTGTGTGTGTGTGTGTGTGTGTGTGTGTGTGTGTGTGTGTGTGTGTGTGTGTGTGTGTGTGTGTGTGTGTGTGTGTGTGTGTGTGTGCTTTCCTCTCCCACTGTCTTTGTTTTTCGGGATGTACTGTATCTCAGTGTCTTGTCCTATTTGGGTTTGTGTGCTGAGTAAGTGAATCTCTGTGTATGCATGTGCTGAGGCAATAGCACAATGACTGTCTTACATGACTGGACATGACACATGTCTATCAGGCAGGCTGGGGAGACACGGAGGAGAGGAGAGGAGAGGAGAAGAGAGGATGACGAAAGGATGACTCCTGTGCTGTGCTGTGCTGTGCTGTACTGTACTGTACGCCTGTGGTGCTGCTCACTTGTCTGGCTCTCTTGTTAACAGATCCAAGGTCTGTCAGAGTCCGTGTATGAGGTAAATGATGGGACAACTTTGTTTGTTCCAGGCAACCCATTATCAGTTACACCGTGTTTTTGTGTGGGTTCAAGAGCTACACACGCTCTCTCTCTCTCTCTCTCTCTCTCTCTCTCTCTCTCTCTCTCTCTCTCTCTCTCTCTCTCTCTCTCTCTCTCTCTCTCCCACACACACACACACACACTCACAGATGACAGATGTGTCATCTCAAACTCAACTTCTTCTCATTTTATATGCACAGTGGTGAAACTCTATTGGCTCCAAAATATGCACATCTATCTATCCATCCATTGTATGATGTGAATTAATGAGCATTAATTAATGGACATTAATGTGTATTACGGACATTAGCCTAATCAATTTAGTACTCAAGCATTCCAATCAGCCATAAGGTATAGAAAAATACTCCCATTATCCCCTTAATACACCCATTAATACACCTAATTCAGCCTTCAATCTCTCTAAAGATAATAAGACACTTTTTTCCGTAATGTTGCTTTTTGTAGTTTTTTGACCAATTCCCTGAAATAGCCTAAATAGATAAATAAAAACGATGCATGATGCAACTACTCAGAATAAGTGTAAAATACGAACACACATAACAAGCCAACAAAAGTATACCACTCACTGAAATTGTAGTGAAAATAAAAATGATAATAAATAAAAACCTTGTTGACAAAGTTGCCCTCTCCCCTCCACACTGCAAGGCTGATCCAGTTTGACACGTGAGGCAGGCTGGAGCCTGTGGCCTGGCGTGGTCTCGGGGTGGAGGCGGTGCTGGCGGGATCATGGCCGGGCGGGTGAGAGCGGCCCGATCGCATGTCTGACAGTCTCACCTTCAGCACCCTGCTGTCTGCCCACAATCTCCTGAGGAATCAAACAGACAGCTGAGTCACGGCCGCCTGACGCTTGGCTTGTGTGTGTGTGTGTGTGTGTGTGTGTGTGTGTGTGTGTGTGTGTGTGTGTGTGTGTGTGTGTGTGTGTGTGTGTGTGTGTGTGTGTGTGTGTGTGTGTGTGTGTGTGTGTGTGTGTGTGTGATAGAGAGAGAGAGAGGAGAGTGTTTGTGTATGTGCTTGTGCATGTGTGTGAGTGTGTTTGTAAAGTGTGTGTATGTTGTTGCCTGGTATCTTAGAATGTGTTCTGTGTTGGTTAAGGGTGTGTAGTTGCATAAAATGTTCATGTGTATGTGCATAAAATCATCTGGGAAGTGAGTTGTTACATGTGGCTGGGTGCATATATTCTTTTGGGTGAATATATTTGTCTAAGTATCTGTGAATTTGCATATGTAATATTTGTCAGCACTGAATGGCGGTGCGGTGGTTGTAGACCAAGTTGGCTCTGTCGTTACAGTAATGCTCATGCAAGCGAGTATGAAGTTGATGAAGTTGGCAAGAAGTGTCTCGTACATGGCAAAAGGTACGTAGACTAGGCCCTGTTCATCCGGACTCTTACATAAGCTCCAGCTGGCTTCACCCACCCCTGCTTTTGTCAAGGCACATTTAAGGCAGACCTGTTCCTGGAAAAAAGTCAGCATGTTATGCTCATGTTTGATATTGTTGTCAAAGGACTATGCAAACTCTCTGCTAAGGGGGGGGCCTGCATCTGTTTCCTTTCCCTGGGGGATTTAGTTAAAAGGCACAGCTGTGGGTAATCATTCAAGTTCAGAAAAAGTAATGCATCTTTTGGCAATTTATTTATTTATTTTTTTCCAAAAAATATTACATTACTCCAACACTTTGAAACAGTTTGATATTAGGAGTTTTTAATTTGTGTTTGTCAATAATTGTTGATTGTGTTGATAAAAGCTGGGAAAAAGAACATAATTTAAACAAAAAATTTAATAGGAGTGTTTAAAAATAAAAATATGATTAAGTGCAACAATAACTGCAGAACCTACTATTTTAAGCATCCTACAAAGGTTAATGTTGAGAAGACTCCCGCAGTGCTGCAATGCAAAATCAGTTGCATCAGATATTCCCAACCTTTTATCACAGATGGCTTTGATCTCGCTCAGTTACGCGAGGAACTTTTACGAGAACCTGACCTACTCTGAAAGCCACCGTGATCAGCCTGGAATTACCGACACACTTAGTATTCCATGCTCGGAATGCTCACATCAGAGGATTCCTGAAGATCAGTGGCATGGCTTATACTGACCTGACAAGGCCAGGTATCCCTAAAGATTGATTGGTGCGATAAGCACGCAGGAACAGAGGCAAAGGCAGATCAAGATCAACTCAAAGTGTACTAGCTGCAGCGACATATGCAGTGTGCTTCAAACAATTACTGACAGCATAATACATGGCATCCATACTAAACATTTGTCTGACAAGTCTTCATTTTGCCTGAGACCTCCAAGTCCTCAGGAAGTTAATGTGAGGATAACAAAAGTTCTTCTGCCATCTTGCACTTGTTCGATGAGAACAAACGCTTGCTAATCCATAGTAAAAGAGCCTAGAGCTCAGTCAAATTCCCCTGAATAAAGAATGGATGATGATGATGATAGCATCTTAAGCTTAACTTAGAGTTAACATTTGATATTCTGGATATGAAAGTGTCCTGTTCATTTATCAGTCTTTTATGCAGTGTCCTAAAGCTAGCTTTGTGCAAGACACACTGCTGTTGTTGTTGTTGTTGTTGTTTTTACTTGTCAATCTGAAAGGCTTTCTTACAAATCCGGCGATCTGCTTGCCGGGGGCACCCACTGACCTTGGCCACATCAAAACAAACTGTAACATCTGAGTGCCCTTCGCTTTAAAAACAACAACACATCACACCCGCAGAGGAAAGATCGCTCTGAACGAGGATCGTCTCGCAGTGAAGATGTAGAGGATGGGAAGTGTGATTAGGAGAGACCTGATACGAGTGGCCTGGGAGAAGCAGTAGACTCAGTGTGAATGTAATGGCGCTTATGTTCATGGGCAAATAATGTGATTGGTGTAATTAGCATTCGAAAGGGCAGCGAGAAGGAAAACGAAGCGCTCATAAAAATTAGATCAGGGAAATTAGACTGGTTGGGAAGATGAGGGCTGCCAAATGGGCGCTCACCCTATTTTACAAAGGTGAGAGAGCGGATCTTGTCTGACACAATGATGGAAAGCGTTGAGGCTGCTCTCCTGCTCCCATGATCCTTTGCTGTACCTGTCTCCCTCAAACCCCACTACACCCCCCCCCCCCTCGCCCTCTCTCTCTCTCTCTTGAGTGACAGATAGGAGCACTAACGTATATCTCAATCCTGCGGTCATTTCTTTTTGATTTGCGTCACTTCTCAGTCTGTTCCATTTAAATGAGCCATCCTCTTACATGAAGGGCAGCATGATGAAAAAAGGGAATGTGTAGCCATTTTCTTTTTCTTTTTTTCTTTTTTGGTGAGAGTGTGCCTGCAGGTCTGGGAGCCAATCCATCACAGGCTGTTGCAAGGTGACTGTGTAAAGGTGGATGAGTTGGATACGGAGGGAAGCGTCTCAGCAGATGAGAGAGCGTGCAGACAGAGTGGGGTCTTGGTGAAGAGAGAGAGAGAGAGAGAGAGAGAGAGAGAGAGAGAGGGAGAGAGAGAGAGAGAGAGAGTGGGGTCTTGGTGAAGAGAGAGAGAGTGAGAGAGAGAGACAGACAGACAGAGCGGGGTGTTGGTGAAGAGAGAGAGAGGGAGAGGGAGAGAGAATGAAAGTAGTGAATGAAAGACGGAATGCTTCCATAGCACCGGAATCGAGAAGAGTGGAATAGAAGTTCTAATTCTCAGGAATTGCTTTGTTCTAGTGAAATAAGGCAAGAGAAATTAATTAACCCTAGGAGACCTGGTTGACCATGCACTTGTTCAAAATTCAATCACTTCACTTGGAAGAATAAGATGTGGATATGGGTTATGTAAGATGTGTCCCTTATGTGGCTCTTGCCTTGAATCAAGTTCATAATAACTGACCTAAGTTAACCCATGTAAGTAGGCAGATGTCAACACACGTAAGAGTTACTTTGTCTCTTCTTAGTTGGTGCTGCCTCTTTTGGTGTTAGTCACTATTCCTTTGAGTTACAACATTATTATATGCTTTTACTGAGGAATCTATTGTCACATTAGATTGCCCATTCAAGATTCAGAGGTATGATAGATAAAAGTCTATTTTTCAGGTCTAAAATAAAAAAGTTTATTTTTCGCAGTTAAATGAGAGCTACTAAAACGTAAAATTCTATGGTGGTAGTACTCCTGCATATGGGCTGTTACATTACCAGAATGTTAATGGCATGTTTTTGAACATCCTCCAAACACCCCACTGTGAGGGAGGAGTGGGAGACATGAAGAGTGACAGGGATCTCAGGGTTGACTTTGTCACGAGCCGCCCTGAAGGCCGACAGAGTAGGTCAGCTGACGAATATAAATGCCCTCACACCATGAATACATTAAGTAGCAGTGTCATGTATGCACTGCTAAAATTCTTACCTATTTAATAGTTCTGTCCTTTATGGTCATGGTGTGTGCTTGGTTATTCATATAGTGTGACCTTGGTGTCATTTTTCTGTTGATTTGTTCATTATTTACATTTACGTTGTCACTGAGCTACTGATGTGTAAACTATGGGATGCACACACAATGTCATGAAAGTCACCCTGCGTTAAAAAGACACCACATGAATACTGTACATCAAAGGACAACAAAAATAAATAGTGCTACATCACTCATAATACACACATTATCACATGCTTTCCTGCTTCACATTACCATAATCAACTCCAGAGATGCAAACAGCATAAAGAAAAACGCTGCTCCACAGAAGGCACGTGGACTGGCCAATGACACACTCTTCTGTGGACATGAGTATGCGGAACCTTCCGCAGGTGTGGAAAGAGAGAGAAAGAGAGAGAGAGAGAGAGAGGGAGGTGGAGAGGATGGACACATCAGTGGTCGTGGAAACCATTAGGGAGCCTGGGCTTATCCTGCAGCTCACCAGCAGCTCAGCCAACGGAATACCAACTATCTTCTGGAGACAGCCAGGCCTGCCCCCTGGAACAGCCTGCGAGCTGCGCCTTTTAAAATTCAGCCTTCGTCAAAGCCAGAAGCGGCGAAGAAAAAAAAAAAGAGAGAGAGAGAGAGAGAGAGAGAGAAAAAAGATACGTTGCTGGTGGAATGATAATTAGAGAAGTTCAGGGAGTATCTCTGCATGTTATTTAGAGTGATGAAAAACAACCTCACATGTGGGTAGTATTTAACATTAGCCGAGGCGTAGCAACATGTGTCTCGATAAAGGTTTTTCCTTTTTTTCTTTTTTTTTTTTTAATTTTGTACAATCCTCCATAATTTTGGATTCAGACGGTGTAGCCTCCCAGTTTCTAAGGGATTCAAGGTGTTTCAGAAGAATATTTATTCATTGCTTTCCCTTTGTCCCTCACCGCTGATGGGCTTACGGTATTTGCGTGACACAAAAGCAGAGGCCGTAAATAAGAGTTAGCTTTTTGCAAATTCCCCTCACCTAAGAAACGACTCACTCGAAACAGTGTTTTAATCTCACTTAGCCTTCGCCGTGCTCCGCATGACTAGTGTGGGGGAAAAGAGCAGGAAGACAAACATCAGAGAGAGATCTGAAAGTGAGGTGAGTGTGTGTGTGTGTGTGTGTGTGTGGGGGGGGGGGGTGTATTGGGGCGGGTCTGGGAGACAGACGGTACACCTGGTCTGGCTCAGCGCCAAAAAAAAAAAAACCTGCCGTGGATAACGGTGAAGCAGCTGACAGGGCGGCCTCTCCGCTGCCAGATGGGTTTGTCCGCGGGGCAGCCAGAAGCAGGGAAAGTTCAAGCCCGTTCTGGAGATCAAAGTTGGGCTCCCGTTAACGACGGCAGCCGCTAGCACTCTTAGGATGTGTGTGTGTATCTCTGTGTGTGTGTGTGTGTGTGTGTGTGTTGACTCAGTGGAGATAGATGGCCTTATTTAGAGGAACCTAGTTAGAGTGAGAGCAGGCGTGCTGGTAAACAGGACTCTCTAGGATCAATGCAGTATTTGACAGGGCAATTATGTTGAACTTCAAGGTAAGTTGACTTGTTTTTGCCACACCAACCATAAAACAACAATAATTAAAAAAAAAAAAAAAAAAAACTTTTAAAAAATCTGTCAAAATAATTCAGAATCTAATTATGTCTACATCTATACATCGTGCTGTAAATAAGCACTCACAATATGTTAAGAAACTGGCACTGGCAAAGTGTATCGTTCATATTTGAAAAGATTTATTGCAGGGCCATAATTACTGAGTACTGACTGTTCTATTCCCTGTCTGCAGTCTTACACAACATGTCCCTAATTAATCTTATTTACTCCAGTAAAGTGCACGGGTCCATATGCTCACAAACATCTTGGCCATAAAATAATAATAAGCTTTTTATTTCTACAGACACAGCCATGGAGCCCCTGGCCTATCTGTCACACCGTCTGTCCGTCTGTCTGGATTACCTTCAAGTTGCTCCTTATGAATATTTTCAGTACGTATTTAAACAGTATAATGGAAAAAAAGGTATTCAATTATGTTTCCTTGGAATGCCCTGGGCTATTTCCAGACATTCAAATGCAGGTATGCTTAAAAAAAATTAAAGTAAACAGACGCTTGGAAAGATACAGAGAGAGAGAGAGAGAGAGAGAGAGGCAGCATGACAAACAGGAGTCCATCTTGTTTACATCTGTCTCTGAAAATAAGGTAGGCAGCCTGCATGTCTCAAGGGCTTTAAATTAGCATGGGATACAATATCAGGGAACTGGGATAAGCCAGGGTTGGATGAATAGGCTTCTTTTTTATTCTGAATCACATTTTCATATACAAAAGTATGCAAGCTTTTGTTGTCAAATTGTTCTCGGAAATTGCATCCTCCCTCTCTCTCTCTCTCTCTCTCTCTCTCTCTCTCTCTCTCTCTCTCAGACACTCAAGATATTCAGCGCAATGTTGATTGTTGTCGAGTTCATTAAAGGCATGCTAAAAGTCACTGAATTGACGATACCCAATTATCATAACTACCCTTTCCTTTTGTGATTACATAATTGCTATCCATTACAAGGCCACAATTATGGCCATTTAATTTCTCAGGCATTATTCATGAGGGGAAAAATAGCACAAGTATAAACATGTCTACTTTTATTTCTTACAACTTGCTTGAATGCTGCATGATGGTATGTATCCTTGCCACCCAAGCTGAGGGTAAACAAAACAATGATTAGTGGCTAGTTTCACGATAAGAAAACTGAAATTCTGAATAGAAATACATGTTCACCATATTTTGTCTGGGATGGACTAATGAACTTGAATTTGGAACATCCACTAATCTCACTAAGGATTTCAAATGATTTTGCTGCTGTTCAGTCAATGTAAAGTGCTTGTTCGCATTTGTGTTCGTCTATGTTGTTCCAAATTCTTTAGTTCCACTCATTATTTAGTGCAGTCAGCAGTCTCGTGCAACAGGACTATGCTTGGATGATGCCCAACTACCACTTTGAATTAGGTACAGTATATGTTCACCTGTATGCAGAATGTGTGCAGGTATCCACCATTTGAAAATGGCACTTTAGTTTAAGACAAACAAAGTGGAAGTGATTCCTGTTGCCCTCTGGTTGGGGACGGGGACTTTTTATTTACCGCCTTCATACATCACCCTGCGGGGTAGTCTGGGGTGGTAATTGTTGGAGACCGGCCGGCTTGGGGTCTGGGCAACATTTGCTACTGTCAGAAGAGGTACTTTGGGGCCATTATAGGTCTAATGACCCTTCTGTGAGGGGAAAGTTACTATTGAGTCACAGAGTTCAGCAGCCTGAAGTGAAACACTTCAAACATGGGAAAAGTCACAATGCTAGCAGCATTATACCGCAAATACCGCCAGAGCTGCTTTTCAACATTATTGTAATTACAGAGGCCATAACAACACTTTCTGCTGTGCTTTTAGTTTGAGTAAAAGAGAATGTTGTGTGTGTCTGTGTCTGTGTGTGTGTGTGTGTGTGTGTGTGTCAGTGTATTTGTGAAAGAGACAGAGAATGTGTGTGTGTGTGTGTGTGTGTGTGTGTGTGTGTGTGTGTGTGTGTGTGTGTGTGTGTGTGTGTGTGTGTGTGTGTGTGTGTGTGTGAAAAAGGGAGATAATAGTGTTTGTGTGTGTGTGTGTGTGTGTGTGCGTGTGAGTGTGTGTTTGTGTGTATGTTTTCTTCAGGCCAGCAGATAAAAAATCTCTCTCTCTCTCCCTTTGGAAATGCATTAATAGCTGAGTTCTAGCAACCATGAGTCTCCTGTTTCCTTGCTAGCAGCCAGGTGCGTTTCTTCTGCCACTGGCTACTGCTTTGATCCCAGCGTGGATATGTGCGTCTCACAACTCACTTGGAATTGACATTCTGACCTGTAGGCTGATGAGCAGACTGTTTAAACTGAGCTCTCTGATGTACAGAGACATGCTAGCTTCTGACGTTAGCTCTCAGGGGCTTTAGCCTGCTCACCTGTCATACTCAAGGTTGGAGGCTGGGAGCAACCCTATGCATTGTGTACGAACTCTGTGTAATGTACACATCAAACACGTAAGGTCCAGGGATGTGTCTTTCATGAGAAGTTTATAGTCATCCTGGAGGTGTTTAACCTGAAATGAGTAGGCTGTCTTTGTTCCTGTCTGTCAATCAATAAATCATTTACCTAAAATGACCATTCTCATTTCTTCATCAATAAGAAATACACTTTAAATCAATGATCCCTTACAGATAGTTCACAGTGGCACTGAAGTGGTCATCCAACCAGACTTGTAAGGATCTTTATTTAATAAACTACACAATTAGCATCCACAAGTATGACTGATTTAGCCTAAATGTCAGGACTGAAAAGGCGCTCCAAAATATTACTTTAATAATAGTTCATTTTTAGTAAGATAGGTAACTTCAAACTTTGAAAATTTAAGTATTTCAACAATAGTCGAGAATAATAAACATTGTCAAACTATAAGAAGCAACTTTTGGGGGGGTTGTACACCTTGGAATAATTCTCCAAAAGAAGCATATTTCATTGTGAAGCATTGCATCCCAACTATATTGGAAGGAATGAGACAACGGTTAGGGAATATTTTCCACTTGAAAGTAGGAACAATCTATCTTATGCCCCCTGTACATTTAAATAGTTCACGCTACATGCCCCATACGTAGCCAATCTGCTCGAACATTTCCCCGGTGGAGCTCCTGTAGGGAGAGAGAGCCTCCTGTGGCTACTTAGCTGTATGGCACATGAGTATTTCCATAAGCGTGTCAGCCTGCACACACACACACACACACACACACACAGACACATGACACACAGATATATTTCTCACTCAACACGTTTATCTGTTACTGTAAAAGCAATCTTGTCAGTGGGAGGCAAACACCAGGCGGCAACTCCCATCGCTCCCTCGCTTCGCCCCGCTAGCGCTCCGCTCCGCTCCCTCGCTCCCTCGCTTCGGAGGTCGTATTTCAAGATGGGAGCACAATCTCTAATGGGTCCTGCTGGGGAGTGAGGCTGACAGTGTTACAACATGCTGGAGCTGCTGCTGGAGCATCAGTTAGACAGAGGCATGACAGCGTATGCAAAGCTGCCAGATGTCACACACACACGGTGTTGGAGGTGGAGGTGAGGGTGATAGTGGGGGTGTGGGGGCTGGAGGTTGAGGTGGAGAGAGAGAGAGAGAGAAGACCTGCTGCTGTCGGTGATCCACTCAGACACAAGCGAAGGCAAGAGATGAACTAATGAATGGATAATGATGGATTCACCAAGACCGTGGGGGTCAGCCAGGTCACAGAGCGAAAGAAGAGAGAGAAGAAGAAAAAATGAGAGAGAGAAAGAGAGAGAGAGAGAGAGAAAAAAAAAAGATCACTCGTGGTGGTTATTGATCCAGGGTGGTCAGGGCCAGTGACCTCTCCCGGGATAATGGCCCCTCCCTGAACTGCATCCCCCATCAAGGCTGCTTTCTCTCTCTCCAGTAATTGGGACCTAGCTTTTAATTGTGTTAAGACCTCATCCTCCCCCACTTTCAAAGAAGTCACCCCTCCTCTCAAGATATCTAGTATAATCTAAGTTCTTACTTAGAAAAAAAAAATAAAATAATGCATGGATGCTTTACAGTAACAGCTTTATTAATGAAAAATCTAGGAACCTTACTAAGTAGCTGAGTGAAATTAGCAAGGATAATTTGTTGTTGAAAGGCCCAACTGTCCTAATTCTGAGATACAGACAACATATGTTATTCCCTTGAGAATTCACTATAAGGCTTTGTTCATTAGGTGTTGATGCTTAATTTCTTAGTTTTGTTGTTTTGTGTGTGTGTGTGTGTGTGTGTGTGTGTGTGTGTGTGTGTGTGTGTGTGTGTGTGTGTGTGTGTGAGAGAGAGTGGAGAGAGAGAGAGAGAGAGAGAGAGAGTTTGTGTGTGTGTGTGTGTGTGTGTGTGTGTGTGTGTGTGTGTGTGTGTGTGTGAGTGAGTCTATTGAATTTAATAATCAGAATCAGCATAGATGACGGAGAGACAATCAAGCCAGGCAGGCGTGCAGATATTCAGATATCTGTGTGGAGCTCAAGTTATTCTGAGAGCGGACTTCACAATGATGTTTTCTGCAGGGAGAGACATTTTAGGCAGAATCAGAAGTGCAGATGCGAAACTCATCAGCAGCGCTGGGAAAGAAGGAGGGAAAACAGAGAGCAGGAGGCTAAAAAAAAAGTGAAAGAGTCAGGAAGCCAGTAACAAGAGGAAGACAGACAGAGAGAGAGAGAGAGAGAGAGAGAGAGAGAACAACACCTAATTTAGCACTTTCTGTAACGGAGATACAGCGACAGTGGGAAAAAAAGGTGAAAATCAAGAGGAGGAAGAGTGGAACGGGAAAAAAAAAGAATCCCTCTGTCTCCCCTTTTTATAGACCTTGGAAAGTTAGCATCGGAGTTGCAGCTTCTCCCATAGGGGAAGTGGAAGATAGGGAGGTGAATGGGGGTGAGTGGTTGTGGTTGTGGTGCGGCTGGGGGGAAAAGGGAGGGGGGGAAAGAAGAAGGAGAAGGAGAAGGAAAGTTTCTTCCCAACGCCAATTACGGGAAGCCCTTGGTAAGCAGGTGAGGGATGGCTCCATGCGCTGGGATGCTAATGACACTCTTAATTATTTCAGACAAAGTGAGCTGCTTGACACAGCAGTCTGCGGAAGGCCAGATTGACTCCAGCGCACCGCAGTCGTGCGGCGACACCATGGTGAGGAAGGAGAGAGAGAGAGACGGAAGAGGAGGAGGAGGAGGGCTCGTCGTCCATCAGAGGGATCTCAAGGGAGGCCAGAGGGAGATGTTGTGGTACCGCACTCTCTTTATACAGTATATATATAAATACAGTGTGTGTGTGTGTGTGTGTGTGAGTGTGTGTGTGGTTATTTTCTTCTTTTATATACCAGCGTGTGTGAGACACAGAAAGAAAGTACTGTATAATGAGTATGGGTGTGTATGTGTAGGTGTGATTCATCTCATTTTTTTCTGGATAAGTATGTGTGAATGAACTTGTTTGTCTATGTGTGTGTGTGTGTGTGTGTGTGTGTGTGTGTGTGTGTGTGTGTGTGTGTGTGTGTGTGTGTGTGTGTGTGTGTCTTCGCAGACATGTTTGTAACACAAATGACACATGTTCATGTGTATTCAAAAGACAGAACATTAGAGAGGGATAGGAGGAGAGGTGTGTAAACATAAGTAAGTAGTCAAAGAGAGCTCTCTCTCTCTCTCTCTCTCTCTCTCTCTCTCTCTCTCTCTCTCTCTCTCTCTCTCTGAGTCTGTGGGCGTCAGTGAGGAGCCCACAGGAGCCTCTTCTCAGTGTCACTCCTAGGCTGTGTCTCTGTGCCAAGGAGGAATCAGGGCAGAGACGCTGTGAAAGACGTAGCATGTGGGTGTGTGTGTGTGTGTGTGTGTGTGTGTGTGTGTGTGTGTGTGTGTGTGTGTGTGTGTGTGTGTGTGTGTGTGTGTGTAAGACAGAACCAGAGTTCTGTGTGTCTGTATGTGTGTATGTGTCTTTGTTTGTGTGTAGTATTTTGTGTGCATATCTGCATAAATGTGTCTGGGGGAAAGAGAAAAATAAAGAGTACCCCCCCCCCCCCCCAATATGTTTTTGGGTTATTGTGTGTGTAGGAGCCAGAAGATCTCAGCTGGGTGTGTGATGCCAGCCGGTATAAACTGCATTGAATATTACCACCAGTGTGCTGAATCACATCACACCATCAGCAGCAGGCCTGTAAGTAATAACCATCTCAGCGTGTCTGTATGTGTCTGTGTGTGTGTGTGTGTGTGTGTGTGTGTGTGTGTGTGTGTGTGTGTGTGTGTGTGTGTGTGTGTGTGTGTGTGTGTGTCTATGCAAGGTTGTGTATGTTTGTTTCCTCTGAAATGTCTGCAACTGCAGACTATGTCTTTTTTTAGACCACATGCTTTCTCTGACTGGCAGAAAGAACCAAGTGTGTTGCTATCGTCTGTATTTGATATACATGATTTAGACTAGATACTGATACTGATAAAGAGATGTATCTGCAGTTGGGTAGGTTGGGGCTATAATTGATCATCTCATACAAATATGCCCCGTAACTTGCTAGTTTAATCATACATCTTAAAGATGATCAGAATCAGCTCTTTTGATGTTTGTTTTAATTGTATGATATGATTACATTATATGTGTTTATTCTCATATGTCCCATGTCCCTTTAATCCATTTTCATATAGAGACAGAAATAACACTATATTACTGAAGTGTGTATATCCAAGCACACACATATGCGCACACACACACACACACACACACACACACACACACACACACACACACACACACACACACATTTATGGCTCTGATGAAATATGCTTGTTAATTTCAACATCAAGTCTATTTCGAGCTGCAAAGTCTCACATTTTAATCATTCAGAACATTCTGTGAAATGCTGCATATTTCTGAGAAAGTTCCACTTCTTATAGTTCTGAAGTAGTCATTCCCAGAAGCAAGAGAGCTTTGAAAAAATATCAATCGTGAGCTTTCTTTCTTTCTCTCTTTCCTTACCCCCTCCCCTTTTTTTTCGTCTGTATTGAAAGGCTTAGATCTGATCTTGAAATCTTGCCAAGGTGCAGTGATTAATCTTTTTTTATGACATAATCTTTTTAAAATTTCAAATCTTTGCCTTCTTTTTTTTTTTTTTTTTCTCCCCAGTATAGATGACTGAATGAGGTTGAGGAAGCTCCAGGCTCTTTCTTCTTGCGTTTGAAAAGACAAATAGGTGTGGGAGCCCAAAGTTTCATGAAATAGCTCAGACTTATACATTTTAATGAAAGGTTAACATGCTGAATGAATCCGTCATACAGAACACACCGGCATGTTCAAGCTGAAAATGTAGGACAGGTTAAAAAAAAATGTTAAAAATGTTCAAACTTCCTCCAGACATGATGTTATCATAGTGTAGTATAACATCAGTGAAGACTGAACACTCTTACCAACTTTTCATTTCATTGTTTACATTCAATTTACAACCAACTATTTGGTTTATGGTTTATGTATTCAAGTTTATAACATTACTTTCTTGCTTATGTAAATAAAGGAGGTGGAAAAATGAAGTCGATATGTGAGTATACAACCAAATATAGGGTAAATTGTATTTTGATTGTTTTTGGAAGGTCCCGTAATAAAACTGAAGAGTCTTATTAATCAACTCCCTGCCCTGAATGCCTGTCCCTATCATTGGTTCTCATTGAGAGAGGAAAAGCAAAGTGACAAAGTTAAGTCTGTTATTGTCTTGGCACAGGGCAATGCATCTCCTGCCCACACCACTTATCAACATTATGATTTCATTAGCATAATGGCCTGAGAATATACTTCATTGAGGGGAAGAAGCAGAAGCAGAATACTGTGTCCTGGGGTTGCTGCTAGTGTCCAATTTATCATCTTTTCAAAGCACAAACCCTGCTCAGATCTATTTATTCAGCATATTTGTCATGATGCAAGCGGCCGGAGAATGCAGTCACTCTATTTTTTTTTATTTATATATTTTTTTAAGATTTAATGACCCTCCGAGGGACTCGGCCAATTCCCTCTTCTCTTCGCCCTCCACTCCTTTCCTCTACATTTTTATGTATTTATTTCATTATTTCATCTCTCTCTCTCTCTCTCTCTCTCTCTCTCTCTCTCTACAGTATCTCTTTCCCTCTCTTTCATAGATGATATTGAATACTGAGCCAAGATGATATGACCTCATTTCCATATGTCACAGGCCTTTAATAGGCTTGGACGTGGGACCAAGGGGTGATGAGAGGTCCTCCAAAAAACTCACTTTGTTCGCTCTCCAGTCCGCAGTCCGTCTTGGCTGTCGGAGATGGGAAGAACCGTTTTTTGCCTTTTTTTTCCCCCTCCCGTCTCACTCTCTCTCTTTCCCTCTCTCTTTCTTCTTCTTTTTTGACAGTGAGTTAATAGAAGTGCTTTGAAGTTGGACAAGCAGCCTCTCCTGAGGACAACCTGCCTTAACTGGCTTAACTCGGGGAGCAGAGAGGGCACATGATGGCTGCCTCCGCTCCGCTCCTCCTGCATTGCCTTCGCCATGGCACGGCACGACTCTCCTCACCTTCCTCTCTCTCTCTCTCTCTCTCTCTCTCTCTCTCTCTCTCTCTCTCTCTCTCTCTCACTCTGTCGTCCTGGCTGTTCCAGCATGAAACCGTTTAGGAGGCCCATCGATTGAACCCCTCTCTTCCACCCCCGCTTCAGTGCCACTGGGACGATAGCTGCACTGACGCTACTCATGCCTCCCCAGAAAAGCAAACAGCCCCCTTTTTTCTCTCGAGCAGCTGGACGGGAGTGGGAATCGCATTATTAGGACAAATTATATTGTTTAATTTTCTCTGTATCCTCATTAATCATGTGCCACGCTCGTCATCTAATGAGACCTGTCCAATTTGGGCAGACACGTAGCCATATTAAGGGCCCTGCACTGCACTCGCTCAGCCAATTAAACACAGAGTGAGGGAAGGAGTTGGCAACACACACACACACACACACACACACACTCTCTCTCTCTCTCTCTCTCTCTCTCTCTCTCTCTCTCTCCACACACACACACACACACACACACACACATACACACACACATACTCACACATAGATTCACTATCCAGACACCTACATTCACACAGTCTCATGCTTTCACACACGTTTATACACTGGCAATCACAGTCACACAGAGACAGACAGAAAACACACACACACACACACACCACACTAAGCCACTTAAATCCCTCTTGCTCTGCGGCTGAGTGGCTCCCCAGCAACCTGCCCATCAGACGCACCTATGCCCGTACACACACACACACACACACACACACACACACACACACACACACACACACACACAGCCACTGCGTAGCAGCAAGTCAGTGGGATCTGTCTGAGGTGGTGCTGACGGATAGCTCCTCTCTAGGCCTTAATTGGCGGCGCTAGAGTTCCCACTCTTGCACAGGACTCTTAGTCCTGAGCCCAGCTCAACCTACAAGAAACACTGGGGAAACATTCATTACTCTGCCGGGGAACCTTGGACGTGTGGATGGCAAAACATATGCATACACAGTGTGTGTGTGTGTGTGTGTGTGTGTGTGTGTGTGTGTGTGTGTGTGTGTGTGTGTGTGTGTGTGTGTGTGTGTGTGTGTGTGGTGTGTGTGTGTGTGTGTGTATGTGTGTGTGTGTGTGTGTGTGTGTGTGTGTGTGTGTGTGTGTTTGTAAAATGAAAAGTGGATGTGACAGATTGATAAAACAAACCTGTCCTTTTAGGCTTCACAAACATTTGAGTCAAAAGGATGACTATGAGAGTGATGATTGATATTCGGAGTCTCTGACCTTGGGCACTATTCAACTACTCTGAAATGTAATCAGTTATTTGTCAAACAATGAATGAATGAATAAACCAACTAATCAATCACTTGGTGTTTCACTTGTTTGGCCTTCAGAATTATTTTATTTTATAAAAAAAATATATTGCTGGTTAATTATAAGCACTTGATTGTCACATTGCATTGGTAGTATGATCATGAAATAAGTGGGATTTGTGACATCAGATATCAGCCTCAGATATCACTGGTATTGTTATCCTTATAAAAAAAATCAGAAGTGTCTACCAAATGTCTATACCAGCAAAAAAGAAAATAACTAATCAGGCTGTCAACCACTGATTAGGTCTATTATTGTGTGGGCATCTTTGTGGTTGTGCGGCTCTTTAGAACTGTGTTCTGCTTAAGAACTCTTCAAGCTCTTCAATCTGGTTGCCAATCATGGCATTATTGGCAAGTAAGGGATAATGAAAGGAAAATATCATGTCTTACTTCGACCAAGGTTGTGACAAACATGGGTTGTCATGATTGATAACCAGTTGTCTGTCTCTGTCTATATCGTGTCAGTCTCCACAATGCAAGATGTAGAAAATCAGCCCATTCCTGACAGCGTATACCACACAGTTCAAATATACATCTGAGGATATATATATGCTCTGCATTCACTGAACTCCTCCCTCTGGTCACTGATTGGTCAGGATAAAACGGCACATGTGAAAGCGAGCTCAATGGGATCAACCCCAGATCTAGCATTGTAGGTAGATGATAATCAAGTGGAATTGCACAGGAAGACAGGAAGGCTAACGGTCACCCACATTAAATGCAAATAAGTGATGCAACAGAGCTTTCAGAGTGACCTGTCTGCAGACACAGACGACACACAGATTTTTTTCTCAAAGAAATCTATAAGGGCTTCAGAGGGTCATACTGTACAAGTCTCTGTGACTTCAGACTTGATTTCTTGTTATCTGCAAAACAAAATGTCCAAACACTACATCTATTTCCAGGAACAGCAATGTGAACCAGACGTCTTCTTTTACCATAGCTTATTTCTTCCTTGGTTTATCTTACAACTTATTTGCAGTTCTGTGGTTTGTAGTCTTGTAGTCTTGAGACCCCTAACCCTAAACAAGAGAGATGTATAAAGTTGAAGTTCAGTCAGCTGTCAAACTAAATCTCTCCATCACTCATTGACTGCCCTTTGTCTAATCAAATTACTCGTCCGTAGCCTAAAATGCAGTGGATGTTGTCCAAACAGCAAAGTGTGGAGATGTATTGCTGTAATCCTGACAACCGAGTCGTGAAATATTATGACATCCAAGCCTGAAGGTAAGTGCAAATACGTCATCGCAGTCTTAGGTTTGTCACTAACACGCTCCAAATATAGGCTCTGAATCATACTGGCAGATTTACATGGGGGGGAAGGAAATCATTTTCAGTGTCTTTTGGGGAATTTTCAGAAAATATGCTATCAAGTGCTTTTCATGTTCAAGTGGACATTCATTGAAGAAAATACATATCATTTTTTCATATGTTTTTTAAAAATTTACTGTTGTCTTTGTTTGTTTGTTTGTTTGTTTGCTTTGCTTTAATTTTGAAAGCTGGAGAATCACACAGCAAAGATAGTGCTCTTCATACTGCATAGAGCTGCATTTAAAGTGTACTCCACAACCAATCAGATTAATGACACATACAGAACAGTAAGCAAATCTCGCAATGATATACTGTGCATACATATGCCTGCATAGGCAACATATAGATACTGTACATACATACATGCATGCATACAGAAAGGGTAGTTACTTATTCACGAGCTGCTGGCTTATTCCATATGGATCACACATCATATAAACATGTTCAGAGAATACATCTCAACTTCTGTCTAAGCTAATATCATGGCACAAATTGTAGTGTGACCCCAACTAAAGATTGTTTTTGCTTTTCAGTCTTCCTAATTGACAGGTTTGAACTGTTATTTCTGAACAGTCCTCATAGTTTTAGGATTACAGTAACTGATGTCTAACCCAACATACTGTAATAAAAATCACCCATTTGGTAACACTTTAATCATTAATAATACTAGTAGACATCCATCCAAATTTTGGTATACTGTCGATAGTTACCATTTGAAAAGGGACTCTAGAATCTCTGCAAGTATATAGATAGGTCTTACAATTTTGCCAACTGAGTAACGTGTATTTTTCATTGACACATTATGTGAAACTGCTGCAGTACATATAACAGACATCTGACAGCCCGTTGTCCCAGGGAGGCTAACAGATAAATAAATTCTCCCTATCAGCATGACTAACCATGGGCTGCCAATCACTGTTTGAAAGACAGCCTGGCAGGTTGTAAGACTCAGAGGGATTTTATATCTCTCGCCCTCTCTCTCTCTCTTTTTTTTCTTTCCTCTCCTGCAGCCCGTCCCGACAAAGAGCGAAGCTTTTCACTTAAAGAGCCACTTAGAGGCATTAAAGCCGACTCGTCTCTCACAGTCTATGACTATCTCCTAGTTTTCCATTCAGCGTCCTGAGAGGCTAGACTGTTGCTCCAGGCAACAGTGACTTACACTGAATAGCGCCAAAATATGAGACACAATTCAGCACTGCTTTCAGGGCAGAGCAGTTTTTTATCATTGTATTTTTTTTTTTTTTTTTTTTTCGTTCTGCGGCTTGGAGCGCAATGGCTCTCCCACATGCAGATTTTAGCAAGATTGTGAGGGCCTTTGATCAATACACACCTCGAGTCTATGTTAGGTATAATCATAAGCTTTGCATTTGTTGGAAAATCTGCAGTGGGGAGCGAAAAAGTAAATAAAATTGCAATTTCTGTGAACCTGTAGTTGCGTAGGTCTTTTCTCATTGTTGTGACAAATAGATAAAATTGGAAAATAATCCTCCGAGTGGAGATAAAGGGGTCACATTTTTCACGACTGAGGCGTACATTTTAATTAGCCAAATGCCCAAAGAAACATTCCCTTCTAGATGAATTAAAAAGCCTTTGATTATGCGGTCGCTCATGTTTCTTTTACAGAATATTTTAATGTCAAAAGATACATTGCAGAGTCATAAAATATTAAGTTGCCCCGGGGGGCAACGATAGCTTCCACTCAAGAAGATCAAAACATGAAATAACAGAGAAAAAGAACATGCAAGCCAAAGGGGTGGTTCTTCAATCCTCTTATCTCTCCTTAGCAATGGAACGTTTATTTGGCAAGGTCTTGTCATTTGCACAACACATCCATCATCCGAAATGTAAACACACACACCAAATTAGGCAGCAAATGTGTGACTCTGAGGGAGGCTAAGGCTGGCTGACTGAAGTAAAGTTTGCATCAGGGGGAGAATAGTTAGTCGTGTTTGGGTTCCCTGGCATAAGTATTACATCGGATTGCAATGGAAACAGATTAAAGTTTTGGAGACTTTAGGGGAGTATAAAGTGAATGCGAATGAGGGTTTTGGTTTTGCCCTTCTGCATCATCGGAGGTGCCGATGATGCTAATCTGATCTAAAGGCTTTTGGTTTGTGAACATCAAATCGTAATTGGAGATTAGCTTAGTTTAATCCGTCGATTTTAGTCTTTTGCTGTTTCCTGAATCATGATTGGTAAAATAATGCGATGATCCTTGTTTGGTTTTTGTGTCATCCTTCATTTAAGCAGCACATGAAGCTAATGACATGAATATGTGAGTGAAGGGAGGAAAAAAAGGAAGACTGCAGTCTTTGGGCTATTTTGGGCTTATATTTTTTGTTTCATCTCAGTTGAGATGTTTGCTTAGTGCAAAGTCCTTTAAGGACGCTTTAGAGGTATAGTTCATTGAAATGCATTCAAAACAAAACCAGGCTTGCAGTTCAGAAAACTCCCCCAGTTTGCCATCCAAGAGCCCAAATTAGAGCCCTTCTTTCTCTCCATCTCTGTTCTCCCTCTTTTCATGGATTCAAAATAAGCCTCTCCCTCTCTCCCTCCCTCTCTCTTTCTCTCTCTCCATCTCAGTAGAGCACCTGCATCCTAAATAAAAATGGAA
The DNA here is from genome assembly GCA_027497455.2 of Sardinella longiceps. NCBI lineage: Eukaryota > Metazoa > Chordata > Actinopteri > Clupeiformes > Clupeidae > Sardinella > Sardinella longiceps. The sequence continues at coordinate 19,749,617 of JAODXP020000020.1, forward strand.
TATTTATGAAGTCTATTTCCCCTCAGCAGAGTGGCATGAAACTGACCTCAGTGAACACCGCCTGCTGCTCCAACGGCCTGCAGTGGAGGGGGGGACACAGTTTGGAAGGGTTTGCTCTGTCTGCAGAAATACCAAGACATTAAAGGCTAATAGGCAAGTGAATTATGTATAGAGATGCAGAGTGTTTTCCCAGCGAGAAACCACCAGTACATTTTATTTTCCAGAGTTCTGTTTTATTTTATTTTATTTATTTGGTGGTCTCTTTCTTTTTCTCTTGAGGTGGATTTATGTCTTGCATGAAGTTTTGTTTAGTGTGCTACTACAGAGATGGAAGCCGATTGTGGCTTGAGAGAAATCAAGAATGTAATTTATAGCTTGTGGTTTCGTTGAAGTCGTATGTATGCCGAAGGGGATATTAAAGAAGAGTTTCTGCTTCATTGTTATAGGTAAGATAAATATACATGATTTTATGTACTAAAAATATATTGACTGGGATATAAATTTGATACACTTTTATTATGGAATAAGAGAAAAATGACTTGGTGTAATAAAAAGAGGCATCAGCCATTGTGAGCTAAAGGATTTTACCCCTTGTCTTGACTTTGAAAGAGGGCATCTGCCAAAGAGTGTTAAAGTCTGACTTGCTCTGTTTTATCCTCTCTTCCCAGATCCTCATTGCCCTTCTCCTGCATTTTAATGACTAGAACACAGGAGGATGTAACTGATGCAAATGAACTTTAATCAGCGAATGGCCCATTTCCTGACTAAATTCAAACTCTCCATACCTAATTACACATACATAAACATATTAATAAATCTGCCATTCATTGCTATTAGTAGAATATTATCTATAACCATAACGATCGAGAGGTGGCTGTTGCCGCCTACCAATAGTAATGATTTTATTATTATGTAACTGAGGGCAAACAGGATATATTAGAGGCCCTTGGGATGATTATCCTGTGTGAACGTCTGGAGATCAAAAGCAATCACCTTCAGAGTCGGTATTCAAAATGCCCTCACTTTGCCAGGAAGAATTTACCCGCAACATGCTATGCATGCACTGACCTCCAAATTCACATTAACTAACCAAACACAACGCTTAGTCAAATGATTGTTAGTATGGTCTTAAACACACGTGGCATCTTGCCCAAAGGATGTGACAGGGCCGGTCTGTCTCAAAGCTCCCAAACAGGTGATGAAATCTGGGCTTTATTTGGTCCTGTCTGCAGGGCTGGTTAATCACCTGAGATCAGTCAGTGCCCATTTCAAAAGGAAGGGCACGGAGCGCAGTGCGCTGCCTGAGGACTGCGGACACATACAAATGCAAGGATGACCTAAAACAATATTGAGACAATAGTCACATGAAATCTTATCAAATTCCCAATCGCATTGGATTAGCGTGTGTTGGATCTGACCACAGTATGGAGGAGAGGAAAGTGGGGTGGGGTGTGGGGTGAGGTGGGGTGGGGGGACATACAGACTGGACCAGTCCTTTAAAATGTTTGCACAATGTTAAAGAACTTTCAGTGGAAGTATTTTCATTGAAACTGACAGTTGGAGGGGAAAAAGAAAACATCTGTCCTTATTTGTCCTTGTCAGTCAATTACTGATGATTCCACTGTTGTTTACATGCTGTCCACGGCTGTTCTAAAATAGGAAAATAGATGACAAAAGATCTCTCTAAACATTTTGTGCCAACAACATTATCAGAGAATAATATGGTCTTTGAACAAACATATTTGAACATTATATATGTACATACATTTACACAAAAGTTTTTGACAACTCCCTAACTTGAAAGTGATTTTTTAAATTTACATACAGAAACTTTTTTTTTTTTTTTAAGAGGAATAAATTACATCTGTTCCCACGGTATAGTCATGACTTGACAAGATATACTTTCTGCTGACATGATATGAAGAAACATCAATGAATATGCTGCATGTGTTGAAATAAGCTGTGCCAGCTAATTTGACTGCAATTTCTACACTTCTACTTAACACAAGTGCGGATAATGTACAGTAGCTTACCCACTGTATGTGTAATTCAAGCGAATGAGCTAATGCTATGGGTAATTTAAATAGAGATCCCCACCCCTTTGGCATTTGACACCCTAGAGGAAAAGAGTGCTGATTAAAAGCTCTGGTGGGTGCTGCTGCTGCTGATGAATCAATGCTATTTGTCTTAGCTGCCACGGGCCGACAGGTGCCAATGCAGCCAGAGAGACGTCCGAGTGTCAGGCAGCCGCGCTCCAAGAAAGGCCCAGGAAATGCTGATGGGAGATGCAGTGCAGATTTAATCAATGTGTCTTTGAAGGGGGGCTATGGGTATTTGCCCATGATAAGAATCCCAAAGTAACTAAGCCCCTAGCTTTCTCTCCCCCCTCCCCCCTCTGTGCCTGGGGTGTGACCTGCGGAAGGATGGAAGGAGCGGATTCAGCACAAAGTGATTAATTATGGCCGTGGACATCTAAAACCATCCAAAGCATGCTGCCTCATAAATACTGTACATCAGAGGCGACGGCAGCGGCAGCAGAAGGAGTGTATGGAGGGGATGTGACCCGAGATGACCCCTACGATGCAGAGCTTTAACCTAGAATATAGTAGCTGCTGATCTTGGAGTTGATAGAACAGACACACCTGGAAGCACATCCAGTGTAATGTGGCTGTGGGTACACAGGGGGACATTTCCAAGTCACAGTGGCTCCAGTGCTTTGCCAGCACTTTCTACTTCTTCTTTCTTCTTCTTCTTTTTTTTTGCATTATTATCTTCCAAAACATAGTTCAGCAAATTAATAGAAGAAAATTACACTCCTACACTATCCTTGCTGCAGCCATGTCATAATGTGATTTGTTTGACCGAACCACTTTTCTGTGCCTTGGATGTGATGCATAATGTAGAAGTTAGCTTACATTAGTTATTTATAGTAGAAATTTTAAATGCTCTGTAGAAGAATGGCAATGTTTGTGTGTTCGCATCCACAAACCTCACTATTTCAGTCCTGACTGCTTACTGTATGTAGTATTTCCTTTTCTTTGTCCACACACAAGGAGAGTACTGTAGGCCAGTCGACCAAGCCTGGCCAGTCACTAATTAGCGGGCAGTTTAAATTAGCCATGGAGGGCTTTGTGGCTAATTCCCTATTAGCATGAGGGGCAAGTGGCCACTCAATACATTGCCTGCACCATCCATCCTTCTAGACTTGACTTAGTGGGTGGTTAACGGAACGGCCTCAAGTGGGTTGGTGGAAACTCCTCAGCCTTACAATGTAGTCACTTCAGATCTACAATTGAAGGAGCAAGTGTATACTGTAAGGACTGATACAGATAGAGGTGGAAGGACAGACTGATGCTGTGATCTTAAAGGCACTGTCTTCCAGACATAGTGTAGGCAAAGCCCTGTTCTAGACTAAAAGAGAACCTGTAGTATATAGACTGCCCTTGTCTGGGCTTTATGTCTGCAAAACTGGCCTGAAATGTTCCTGTTTGTGTGTGTCTGTGTGTGTGTGTGTGTGTGTGTGTGTGTGTGTGTGTGTGTGTGTGTGTGTGTGTGTGTGTGTGTGTGTGTGTGTGTTTGCGTTTGAGTTTGAGTGTCGGTTTGTTTGGTTTTGGCGTTCTGGTCCCTCTTGAGTCGGTCCTGGAGGAGAGCTCTGGGGAATGTGTAAAAGTACTCCACTGACCATGAAGCAATGTTTTTGCCTGGTGAGAGGAGAGCGGTGGGGGAGCCCCTCTCAATACGGACTCCAGATGAGGAGAATCAATCTGTTGTGGAGCGCCGAGCTCCAGGTGGCTGGCTTCACACACACAACACCAGATGGCTTGCGGTTTGCGGTTTACCAATCCCTTCACATGTTTGGAGATGAGACTGGCCCCCGGATGGTGGCAATGGTGGCGGTGGTGGTGGTGGCTGTAGCGGTAGAGACGGCAGCGGAGGTAGAGCTCGAAGAAAATCAGGGAGGCGTTTGACAGGCTTGTCGGCGGTAGGCGACGGCTGGCAGTGACTGGCGTGAGGCGAATGGAACACAGGACGCTCCAGCAAACAGTCCTGTGGAGTGCCGGTGCTCAGGGGGGCTGAAATGGAGGTCACACTCGGGCGCTTGTTCACTCACACACACACACACACACGCACACACACACACACACACACACTTTTATACACCAGCCCTGACAGACTGCTTCCTGTCTTCTCAGACACGGCAGACAAGCAGAAGAAGAGGGATGTGGGAATGAAGAGAGGAGGAAGAGGAGGAGAAGGAGAGAGGGACTCAGGGTGGGTGGGTTGGTATCTGAGGAAACACTAAGCTCTCAAACTTTGGCCAAAAGTAGGTCAGAGTTGTTATTCCTCAAAATTGACACAAGGTCCGCACGCGATGAACAGGCATCTCCATGGAGACACCACAGGTGCCGTGACACACCGCATAGAGGCTGGCTGATAACATCATCCTCAGGCCTGTCAGCTTTTGGCGAGAAGGTCAGCAGGTCCCTCAAAACACGACTAAAACACAAATAGTGTCCTGTATTGTGTACATGGTCTCATTTTCTGACAATTACTGCTGCAACTCCATACCTCAGGTAGGTCACAGTGGGTCAACGTTTTTTTTTTTTTTTTTTTCCCTTCTTCCAGAAATAACTCACTGAAGGAATTATAATTTCTTGAACATTTGTAAACACAATACACTGGAATAACCTGTGAAACTAGAATAACCTGTGAAAATGTGGATCAAGTCTTGTGTATATTTGCAATTAGGTGAACTGTACAGTAGCTTTGGGACTGAGTGTATGAAGGCTTCATCATTTTGATTGCCAAATCAGGACATCTTCATGATGAAAGCCATCACCTATCCGAATGTGCATATATCAGTCATATTGCCAGGTTGAAAAATAGAGCAGTTCAAATTAATTTTCTCCAGCTGAAGAATCTGCATGAATTGTAAATGAAATTACTTTCCAAATGGGACATCCTTTGAAGGCATTCATTAGCATACATTCAAAATTATATCTTATTTCAAATGTTCCTTATAGGTAATAGGCTGTTCCATAAACTCTCAGTCAAGAAGAACCCATCCAGAATCTGATTTCTTGTTACAAATCTGAATGATTAATGTCTTTGTTGTTGCAACTTTAACTAATTACCCGCACTTCTGAAGACCAAAGATTTGTTTACATTGCATGTATGTAAATAAATTCTTCCAATTCTCAGCTTCAAATGCAGGGAAAAGCATGCATGTAAATAATGTTGGGTTGGATTCATGTCTGTGCATAAATAGTTTATGCAAGAAAGTTTTGTTTCATTTCTTTCTTTTCCAGTCATTAGGTCGAGTTACAGCTAGTAACAAAACTTCCAAATTTGGTAAAAGTTGCATTTCCCTAAAACCTCTTGGTGTTAGGGATGGTGTTGAGATTGTTAGCCTATTTTTTTGGTTCTTTCTTGCATTAATTCTAGCCTGACATAGCCCGACCATAATACTGCTGTTCATCCGTATTCATGGTCTGGAGGTTCTTTAACCGGACGCGATTATACAGCGGGAGGGGGGCATTCACTTCTGGTTTGAAAAGATTGGACAGCTCGTCTAATCAGCTTCACTTATTGGCCGGTAGTCTGTCTACCGATGTAAACCCGCCCATGAAGACCGTCCCCAGACTATGGATACGGATGAACATTCGTATTATGGGCGGGCTATGTCAGGCTACATTAATTCTAGTATTGTTAACTTTTTCACTTCACATTATAGTGAAATCCCATTCTTGTATTTACACCCCCAAGTCACTTAATTGACAGACGCCGTTCCCATTGCCAATCAATAAGTACAAAGTAAATAAAACCGTAGGCTACAAAATCACATTTTAGTAGCAAAACTACAGTACAAAATGTTAGCCATACAGATAGGTCTATGCTAGAACAAGATTGTATTTGTTACACCTTTCTGCCAGCAGTAGATGAAAACATTTTAAAGAGTAACATGAATGTAACCTGTGCCGATCAAGGGTCTTCTGTTGTTTAGTTCCAGTGTTAAACTCAGATGTGATTCCCAGTTTGTATAGTAAACTGACATTTTGATGTAAGTAAGTTCATAAGATATTGATGAAATATTTAGATTACTAGATTAGTTATTAGGTAATAGGTTTAAAACAGGCTTTATATCACCATTCTATCTTTCACATTTATGAAAGATTTATTGAGCCTATGTCAACAATCATGAATTCTTTGTGAGCTATTTATGACAGCTGCTATAAAAATGTTACCCATCAAGGAAAGTGTTACCAAAATCATTCAAATAATTAAAGTCCTGGACTGTGAGACCTTCACCAATAGCCTTTAGTTATTGCAATAGTAAGGAAAAAATATAAAACAGATGATATGCAGGTGCTTAATTCATTATTCTAACATTAAAGTTATACTCCATGAAATCCTATTATGATCCAGAACCACTTTGGTCAGCATATGACAGAGATAGAAGCCAAAAGCATGTTGAAGGACAACTTTCTCACATCTTCAGTACTGGCAAGTCTCGAATAGCTTGAGCAGTAGAATTCTTGTTGAAGTTTTCCTTCAATGTTGCCATCAGGTGTGTCAGTCAACCAATAACTGGTGAACAGAAAACTCTGCACAAAATAACACTACAAAAGTGAAGTGTTGGACAAAACAACAAATGACCGTGACAAAATAAAGCAGCATTAAAAAAAAGTGAGGCTGCATATCTAGTCCTTGATCAAGCATGAACATACTTGATTGTGATGGGCACAGCAGAGAGTGGAGGCTGGGGGGGCAGAACAGAGGAGATGTTTGCTCACATCACTCCGGCTTGATTACCCAGTTTGGCAAGATGTAGCTTTAACTTCTGCAATAAGTTTGAGCATGCTCCCAGGCAGTGTGCAGTTCAAAAGCGAAACCATGTTGTTTGCATATTGACAGAAAACTCATTGAGAGGGTGCGAGGTGGGCTAACAAAAGTCAGGCATCTGTAAACTCTCTCTCTCTTTCTTTCTTTTCTTCTTCCCACCTCCCTCTCTCTCTCTTTCCCTGTCTTTCTTTCACTCTTCCTGGTGTCAGGGGTTTCTGTCTTTGATGAAGCCGTGTTCTCTCCATCTCTCCCCCTCTCCCTTTCTCCCTCTCTCTCTCTTTCTCTGCCCCTGTGTTGATGGGACCCCTGTCGCAGTGCTGTCGGCACCGAGGCACTGCAGATTGCTTCTTAAAGGAGCTAAATAAACATGGTCTGCCCAGGCACCAAGGGAATCGAGGCGAGCGTTGGCACAGAGCTCAAGACAAAGGGGGTAGGGAGGGAGAAGTAGGAGGAGAGAAGAGAGAGAGAGAGAGAGAGAGAGAGAGAGAGAGAGAGAGAGAGAGAGAGAGAGAGAGAGAGAGAAGTCTGACAGTAAAAGAAGAAATGACTCGACATCAAAAAGCCCCCTCGCATCTCTGACATTCCCCCAGATGAAAAAGAACAAAAGCGTCGCGCTATGCCGGGAGGCTGTTCATTAGGCGCCGGGATATATGTGTGTGTGTGTGTGTGTGTGTGTGTGTGTGTGTGTGTGTGTGTTTGTGTGAGTACACTCTCTGACTTTAGTTTGTTACCAAACTCTTCACACAATGGTATGTTGTCTCCGTGGCAACATAATGAAAAAAAAGCTTCTCTCCATCATTGATCAGGACAGCAGTGTGGATGGAGAGGGAGTCAGACTGGCCTCAGAACAGTGCGTGGAGTGAAGAGAGAGAGGAACTCAGAGATTGGTCTTATAAGTTGGACAAATCTCCCTCATAAAGCTGAGTCAAGGGCATTCACTCAGTACTATAAGAACTGCTTTGTTTTCAACAGAGTCATGAATATTGTATGAATGTCAGTCATGTTGGTATAATACTGAAATATCAAAGAGCTACAACAGAAAAAGAGAAAACAGTTTAGCTGTCCTTGCTGATTGCTAAGGAATGGTTGTATGCACTGTTTCATACATTTTTCATAAGGGTTCCACAAAAATCAATGCAAATTCAGCCGATTTTTCAGCTATAAAGCCAGGAGTTGGGCTTGAATATTTTACACAAGTATAAAAATCATTACACCATTGTCCTCACGTTAGGATGCATTTTTCATGAGTGTCACAGTACACACGGTTAAAGAGAAGTTTAACACTGGCTTGTTAAGGAACATCATGATTATTAAAGCACTCTGCAACAGCCTGATTTGTTTCATTTAACCACACACAGATATCACATAGATAGCGTACAGAAATTCTCAGCTGCAGCAGGTGGCATAGGTATTGATCCAATGGTATTGATGCATATTTCAGCCAAAAGCCATATTGCAAATACAGAAAAAAAAAAAACACTTTTAAGGAAAAAAAATGTCCTCAAATAGCTATTCAGTGATTATTCATGTCACATAACATTGCTATACAGGAACGTACAAGTCAAATCAAACACTATCAAACATTTAAAGTGATGTTTCGGTGTCATTCAAGCAAAGTCCTGTTGCACAAACATGCTGACTGCAGGAGCCTACTGACTGCAATTTGGAACAACCTAGATTGAAGGCAAACGCAAATGCGAACAAGCACTTTACATTGACAAAGTTGACAGCAGCAGAATATATAATTACAAACTTTAAATGACAAACCAGCTCAGCAGTAACAACAAGTCGTGTTTGATCTGTGTGATAATTATTCAATTACAGACTAATAATATACAATAATCAATTATTTCAGAGCAGTTAAACACACACACACACACACACACACACACACACACACACACACACACACACACACACTCAAAAACAACAACAAAAAAAAATACACTTTTCATACACAACTAATTCAATGCAGTACAGACCTCTGTGTTATTATCCAATGTGCTAGAAGTGTCCCACTTATGTAGTGAGAATCAGAGCTGAGCGTTGTGTACTGATCTGAGAAAAGATCCTTTCTTGTTGGGAAATGCTCAAGGGAAGAGTTTGTTTGTAGTCAACAACAACCGGGTGTGTGAGTGCTTAATGAGTGAGAAAATGAACAATCTTCAGAAAAAAAGTGCAAAATAACCTTAAGTTAAAACAGAAATGTGCTCTGGTAGTGTGTGTTCTTTGTGTGTGTGTGTGTGTGTGTGTGTGTGTGTGTGTGTGTGTGTGTGTGTGTGTATGTGCGTGTGCGCATGTGTGTGCTGGTATTTTTTTTAACTATATTTTTTAAAAGCATTGTCGCAGGTGGGCATCTTTGTGTACGTACTGTGTGTGTGTGTGTGTGTGTGTGTGTGTGTGTGTGTGTGTGTGTGTGTGTGTGTATGAGAGAGACAGAGAGAGAGAGAGAGAATAGGGCTATGTGTGAGTGTGTTTGTATGTGTTTAACAACAGCATTGTGTCTGTGTGTGTGTGTGTGTGTGTGTGTGTGTGTGTGTGTGTGTGTGTGTGCGTGTGCGTGCGCGCGTGAGAATCTCCAGCCTTAAATTGCCCTGGCTCGTTAAAGACGATGGATTAACTTTCCCCCTGTCTGTGGAGGCATTTGCTTTTGTCAATCCCAAAGCTGAGGGGGGAAAAGCATCCAGGCACTGCCGCAATTCAATTCCAACCTTCCATCCTCCCATCCTCCCCCTCTAAGTGTTAAACTAAAACTAGATATTGGACACACATTAGACCCCTATGAAATCCCCAATGGCTCTCCTTTAAACCTCTCATCTCCACAAGAAGCTATCAGGGCAGAGAAAAGCACACTATAAATTATGGATGGGGCTTGTTGTGCGAATTAAAATGCTGTCTCACTACTAGCCACTGATCCTGGGGAAGAAAAAAGTAAGCAGAAAGTGAGAGAGAGAGAAAAGGAGGGAGAAAATTGCACTACAAGCGAATATATGAATAAATGAAATGTAAACGCCAAATATATTTTTAAAATCATAGAGGTGTAGACCTGCTGTTGAAGGGGAATAGAATACCAACAGCAAAGGTGAATCAATGATTTTGTTGTTGTTCTTGTTGTTGTTGTTATTTTTGTTACTTTTTAATTAATTTATTTTTTTAGTTTTAGTTAAATAATTGTAACAATAAGGTCTATGTGTGATTTTTGGAAACATGAAATGCATTAGACCTACAATAACAGTGCATTTAGCCTCAAGGATTTCACTCAGCTTTATCAGTAAGGCTATCGTATCCTTCTATTTTTCGCCCTAAAGTTCTAAATTAATTACAACTAAAAGTTAATCAAAATCAAACTGTTACTCGCCAAAATATCTCCAGGCAGTTAGCCTTATATCAATTGCTAGCTGAGGATGTCTAGATAACGATTAGCATCATCGTAGGTCTTGTCCTGAAACTAGTTTTATGTTCTTCTCTATCGTGGCTAGCCATACCCCACAAAAATTACCAATTCTCGGCAGCCATAAACGTTCCGTATTTCCATCCTTATTAATTAATTCGGGAGAGATCTGATGAAAGATATGAAGTCGTAAATTAGCGAAAACATTAGCAATTAGCTCAAATGCGGTTTCTGTCAGGACCCCTAGGTCATGTGATCACGTCCTGTTGTTTTCGTTCGCAAAGATAGATGGGAAGCCCCAAAAAAACGAGCTAAAGCTAGTAGTGTCGGTTTTAATCAAATATTTGTCTGATCAAGATCTCCGTCGCGAAATCGAACTCCTTACTTTCGTTCCATAACGGTTGGCACATATGACAAAAAAACGCTTTTTGGTATACTTAATGGCTGTGTAGAGCCGTAATTTTTCACTGGTATGTAGCTGATAGATTGACCTATCACCTGGGTCTGCGCTATTGAAATTTAGCCTCCTGATTATTACAGTAATTAACTTTAATTAAGTTTTTCGTGTGTAAAAGGGCGGAATTATGTGAGGGGCGGAAAAAGGCAAAATTCCGATACATGGTGTAGCCTACATATGAAAAGTTTAGTCCCCACATTTCTTGGCTCAATCATTTATAGTTTAAAAGCTGAGAAAATTGTACTGATGGATAAGAGTCTGCTGGAGACTTTGCCAAATGACAAACAACCAAAAGACCTGCAGTGTTAAGTTTAGACAAATTTCTGACATAAAGTAACATTACTGCATGAAATGAATATTTTGAATATGACTGTACATCACACTTCTTTTGGGTGTTAGAAAATGGTTAATGGTGATAATCATCACAACTGAGGATATAACTGCTGTGTGCTCTGAGAAAACATTTTTACCAAAATACATTCTGATCGTCATCATAATTACAGCTTTTAATTTGCTTGCATGCAGACTTGACAGTGTGAGATGAAGGCTTGCGGGTGCCCCCATGGTATAGCGTGGTGTAGCGCTAGCATTTAGCTGTGTGTGTGTGTGTGTGTGTGTGTGTGTGTGTGTGTGTGTGTGTGTGTGTGTGTGTGTGTGTGTGTGTGTGTGTGTGTGTTTGTAGTTCATCGTCTCTGAGCAGGGCCTGCATGCAATGTGCTCCTGCTCCCCACTCATTCTCATGGCCTCTGTCCTGTCTCCATTATAGCATAAGCTTGATTTCCACTGCTGTCATACACCCCCCCACCCTCCTCCCCTCCCCTTTAGCTAAGCCCTAAGATAGAAGCCCAATCACTCAATAATGAATGAAGCAATTAGCTGAGATTATTAAGTGCTTTGTGAGGCCTCACTCTGCCAATTCATCACAAGCGCACATTCGATTTATCAAGCTCCTCTGGAGACGGCCGGCTGATGATATTCATATTTATGCCCCCACCCACCCCCACACCCCCAACCACCCACCCACCCAACACCCTCGCTGCCTTTTTTGGGTGCTTCCAGCAAACACTCTTCTGAAGGAAAGGAGAAAAGAAGAAGAAGGCAAAGAAGATTGACCAAGGTCATTCTGTCCTTTCCCATGAAAAAAGAAGAAAAAAAAACCCACAAAGCCAAACGATGAAAGAGTTTGAGGAGGATGAGTCAAAAACGAGGGGGCTGGTGGCGGCATATTCAGTCACATAACGTTATTTTTGGGGGGCACAAAGGCAAACGCGCAGCAGTTGGCGAGCAGAAGGTCTTTGTGCAGTTAATCTGTATGGTCGGTATGAAAGCGTTGAATGACTAATGATGTGCAGGCACTGGCAGGTCTTGACACAGATGGATGCATGTTATTGTCGTCGCAGCGCTTAGGTCAATGAGAATTGATTTAGAGACGCAAGGCTTGAGTCGACTCCTCTCCGTTTTATTATTTTATCTGAGCACTTGAATGAAAGTAAAGATAGTTTAATGTCATTTTTATCGTTGTTGATTTTTTTTTCGGTCGACGATGATAATGCTCGCCCCTTTTGATCATGTCAGAATGGAGAGAAAATGATAGGTTGGTTGTGCAGTTTGTCGACTAAACAAAAATAACGAGAAAGGTGAGGTGGGAAATGTGGTTCGAGCACATCAATTAATCAAGAGTTGGTGTCTTGCCCGGACACGTCACACTAATCACTCCAGCGGCTGTCTCTCCGTGCTTTGGCCCTTTCCTGTGGTTTATCGATTGGGCTCTAATGCCACTTCCAGAACTCTAAATTTGACACTTGAACATTTCAAATGTCAAAGCGTTCCTTGCATAAATGAAAAGCAATTTGTGTGTGTGTGTGTGTGTGTGTGTGTGTGTGTGTGTGTGTGTGTGTGTGTGTGTGTGTGTGTGTGTGTGTGTGTGTGTGTGTGTGTGTGTGTGTGTGTGTGAGGGGTGGGGATCGAAGCAGAATGTCATAGGGGCTAAATGGCTGGTTGTTGATACAATGGCGTGGCCCGTGACATTTTGCATGAATGCTGCTTGACTATAATTGCTCTCAGAAGTTGTGCAGTCACCAATTTGTACTCAAAACTATTAAGATGATGGAAAAATGAGAAATTACTGTGAAATTGATGTTGTGAATGTGTGTTATTATTATAGTAATCCATTTCAATCAAATGTGAGACATGTAAGAAAAAGTGGATTTAGGCGGGGGTGGGGTATGGCGAGTCATTATTAGAAAGAATTATTAAGGAAAACAAATAGATGTGAGTGTATTCCATCCAATTCTGCTGCCTACAGCATGTTTACACTGTCCTCTATATCAATCATTAGTCTTGAGCCAGCCAAGTCTGGGTTCTTTTTGGATTGAGATGCAGGTCTTAACAGGTCTTCCGATCAGGGCCAGAGTTGTTCCAGAGTTGGTTGCGGTATCTGGGCAAGGTTCCCACCTCATTTCCTTTCATCTGTTTTCTATACATCACAACAGAAGGCAGACGGTTCCTGTCAGACATAGCGGTCTCACACTACTTATACAACCATATTCACTGCTGGAACCTTTTTTTATTCCAACAGAAGAAGCTACAAGCCTTTTTTAGGAACTTTTTGAGGAACTTTTCAGGTGTTTTTTTTTTTTTTTTTTTTTTTCAATGAAAAATTCACAAAATGGCTGAGAGTGTCTGACTGCCATTTTGGAGACAGGATTTAACAAGTAAGCTGGCATTACATGCAGTCTTATGTTAAGCAAGTCAGGGCAATGTGGAAATACAATCAGTCAAATCAGAAGAGCTGAGAAGTTTCCAGTAGAGTCAAACCTCTAAACTTTGGAATTTATTTGAGAAATTCCCCGTAAGGGGGTTCACACACACACGCTCTCTCTCTCTCTCTCACACACACACACACACACACACACACACACACACACACACACACACACACACACGCACTCTCTCTCTCTCTCTCTGCTTCTGATGGGCAGGCTTTGCTTGTCAGGAAATGGGCAGGGGCCTTGAGAAGTGGTCATGACTGAGGAGAAGGGGATAATACTGTATGTGATGTGCTGGCGGATGACAAACCACTGGGCAGAGACCACCTGTGCAAGGCCTAACTGAACTCATCTTCAAACTGTTATGAAAAACTTACAGAGAAATAAGAACACCAATGTTCTTTTAAACTATAGAAAGGAGTACAACCCAGTATGCAAGTTAAATAAACTGACTAACCTTGTAAAAAAATCTATGAAGCAGATAATAAACGTTATACTGCTTCCCCATGTCGAAGACGGCGCATTACATTCTGAAAACCATGTTGATCGCTACGAAACCAACAACTCAACTCAACTCAAAATGACAGTATATTTGTGGGACATATTTGTAGACTTAAACAGTAGTATATTAGCAGCCTAACTCTAACATTAATCATGATATTATTGCACTACCAATCAGCTACCGGATCACAAAATCTTAACGCCATATCTGCCCAGAAAACGTTTGCAAACATGACGATGTTTAGCATTGCTAAGTACACCTTTAGCTAGTCTGGAGCCTAAAACTATTACATTGTACATCGCTTGATGAAGTAAACAGTATTTAGGCTTTTGCTTAAGTACAGACAGGAAACCGAAACGTTTATCACCGTGATGCTCAGCTGGTAAGTTAATGTCGTGGCAACATGTTAATGGAATTGGAGACAAAATGTGTATGTACTGTGTATTATACTGTGTGTGTGTGTGTGTGTGTGTGTGTGTGTGTGTGTGTGTGTGTGTGTGTGTGTGTGTGTGTGTGTGTGTATGTGTGTGTGTGAGAGAGAGAGAGAGAGAGGGAGAGAGTATGTGCGTGTAAGGATGTGTGTGTGTGTGTGTGTGTGTGTGTGTGTGTGTGTGTGTGTGTGTGTGTGTGTGTGTGTTACTGAACATGCTAATGAGTCTTGCTACCATGTTCCCAATATCCTGTAGTCATCTATTATCCATTCTCAATCCTTAGCACATCAGTGTGTTTGTATACAGCTTGTGTGAGGTCGAGGGAAGGCTGCCTCTGATCCATGCTGCTGAGGCTAGCCGGCCCTACGGTGTTCTCTCACCTTGCTTTAGGGCCCCCTGGAGCTGCGGCCCAGGGCATCCACCTCACGGCCCGCTCTCCCTGCATCATCATCCGGCAGAGGAAACAAACAGCAACACACATACACACACACACACACACACAAACTCTCTCTCTCTCACACACACAGATGGATAAACATATTCACAAAGGAAAAGAGAAAACACACAAACACACACACACACACACACACATACACAGGCTACACACACAGATAGATACACATACTCACAATGGAAAAGAGGAAACACACACACACACATATACAAAGAGATGCATAACAGCAAACACACACACACACACACACACACACACACACACACACACACACACACACACACACACACACACACACACACACACACACACACTTACACACAGCTCGATGCCCTAGATAAATCCTGTAAAACAGAAGGGGAAGATGCTGCATCAACTCTGTCTTTCTCTGTCGACACAAAGCATAGATAGGGGATGTGGTAACCATGACAATATGCAGCAATGTCACAAGAGACTTCTGGGTTTTGTCAGATTAGACTTGCTTGGATGTCTGATTCTGCCTTTCTGTCTTTCAGCGCAGAGAAAATAAGCCTCTGTCCCACAGTGTTTATTACCTCGGCTGTGATTTTCTGATATTGTTTTCAGTTATGAATACGAATCCATCTGTTTTCACCGAAGATCTTTCTTCTCACAGTTTTTATCCATTGCTTAAACACCTTGAACAAAAATTGGTTCAGCGTGTGAAAAGTCTACACACATGTCATAACACTAAGGAATAAATGATTTACCTTTTGATCAACTCTACAATGAAAACCTTCAAAACAATTTCTTTCAAAATGTCAATCTGGCACAACATTATCATTTAATATTTGGACAACATAGTAATAAGACATTTTTGACATTTTGTAATTTGCTGTTTCCAGGTTACTTTGGATATTTCAACCTTAAAAAGGCCCTGTGCAAGTATTTAAGCTTAATTCATCTTAATTTAACAGGTAAAGGGTGAGAACACATCATGGGGGAATGTTGACTGTTTAGACATGCCCTAGCGCATTTGGACGGAGATAGAGAAAACACAATCATTTTTCACATTTTTCTCGACAGTAGCTCTATAGAGAAAAATGTGAGCATAAACCTAGCAGCAAACTAGAAAGCAGCCAAAGGAATGTCCGATTGTGCATAAGGAGTTCTTTAGAGAATAACACAAGCACAAACCTGGCTCAAACCGAATAAATGGAATGGAGTGCATGGAGTGTTTTAAGCCTTACAAACAGCTCCTTTAAAACTTTCTTTTGCAGAGCGTACACTGATCCATTATGAAGGTTTAGTGAGTGTGTAAGTGATTGTCAGGGCACCATGTATCTCAGTGCAGTCCCCTGAGCTCTCTACCTGTTGAAGGAACTCAATGACAAGCTATTAGTGTCCATTGTAAACAGGAGGTGACGGGTGCCTTTAATAATTTATACAGTAAACACAGCACTCACTTTGGCCTTGATTCTGTGTACTGAAACACGAACATCAACAATCCATTTGCCTGCCTCTCTATAGGGGTTGTGGTTTCATAAGCTGTCGGCGGTTGTTTCCGGTGATGTATCTGTGGTGTGTGTGTGTGTGGGGGGGGGACTCGGGGAGAGGTTCTATTGTTTCTTCAATCAATACAGGCACTGCTGGCCACAAAAACATGAGATTTACGTTGTTTATTGTTCTTTGTATTTCACTTGTAAGAACGTTTACACTGAGTCAGGCCAGAGCTGTTTATGACTTCCCACATAACAAAAAGAGTACAGATTTACGGTTTATTTGGTTGTAAAGGTATAGTTTGACTCAAGTTTTCGCTGGTCAAACAACTACCAAGCATGCCATGCCAAGGACACTCACCCTTCCAAAGAGTGAGACAGAGGCAGCACAGGCTCTACTCTGGGACACACTGCTGAGTAAATGAGGGACAATTAAAGATAAAGAGAGTGCCAGGGGTCTTGCTCCAAGGTAATAATCAAGGAACTTTGCAACTTACCATAAGATCAGTGGCATGCCTTACTTGGACTTGGACACATGGAGGGACTATTTTAAGATGTAGAACATTTTCTAGGTTTGATTCCTCTTACAATGCCAGAATGAGAGCATGCTGTATAATTCCAAATCATATCAGAAAATCACTAAATTAGTATAATTTGAGGTAACGCTTAAGATGAAGTACTGGGTAAGGAGTAGATAAAAATGCCTTAACAAATCAAGGGAGAAATTTTAAAGCACAAAAGTATACTGAAATAACACTAACTACATGAAAGTTATCTACTTTATCTGTCCAACATCACTTTCCAATGCAGACAATGGAGGCATTCATTTGGCCTGTGGAATAATTAATATAACCCCATTGTGCTTATCCGCCCATATAAGTTTATGTCATGCATTTGTGATGAACAGCCCTACCATTAGGCTTCACTTTTAGTTCCATTTCAGGTGGGATATGCCCATGATTTCTGATGCATCACGAGACACTGTTTCATCAGCAGCAGTCTAGACAGAACTGTGGTTTGAGTGAATCCAGCATACTTATGCAGTAAGTACTCTGTTAAACATCCTGAGATAATTTTGTTACACCGTTCTTACCCAGTACTTCACAGGTTGTAATCTTCCGCTATTACAGAAAAGTCATGTAGGAAAAACATCTGAAGACGTTAATAGGTGAGATGCTAATGGTAGAGTGTGATGCAATGATCTTTGTTAGCCTAGAGCTAAACATGCTGATGCCAGACTCAGAGAACGGCTGGATGAACTGGAGAAAGGTAAAACTCAACTGAGGAGGTGGAAAATGAGTGTATAATTTCCCCAAATCGTGGCAGATCCCTTAAAGTGCAAAACACACATAACAAAGACAATAAATTTAATCATAGGAATCTAAATGGGTTTATCTTGATGTAGCCTTCTGTATGTTTTACAAATAGATGTTGACTAGAGGCCTTAAGTAATGCTCTGTCAACACGGAAAAAAAGTTCTATATAATGCCCCAGATAATACCATGATCCTCAACAAATGGTGAGTTCTCTAACTTAATTATATTTCAGTTTACATTGATATATCATACTTATGTCACACATAGAATGCCTTTTAATCTGTACATTATGTCCTTAGTTTAGATGGATATATTCTTCTTCTAACAGCCTCAGTCCATTTCCTCAATATTTTCTTTCCAAGTCCTAAGAGGACAACAGTGTTTTGTACTCTAGAGTGGCGAGTGGGGCAGTCTTAAGGCCGCTGAGAAACTAGTTGTGTGACAGCCACACTTGTCACACTTCACATGGCTATTAACTTAATGCAGGCAATTTAAAATGCCTCTGGCCTGCCTGCCTGAAATGCACGACTCCTTCACTCATTTTAACCATGTTTTGATTTACTGTGGATTTACCACGGGCCTCACTGCTCAACATCACTAGTTTTTCCACACACTGTCCCTGAACCAAATGGCACTGACAGCTCTGAGTTGCTGGGGGTTGCTAATAAAGCCTGTTGCAGATGGTGTTCACTAATGTGCAAGCCAATGATACAGTCTCCATTGTGCACACACACACGCACATGCACACTGACACACACACACACACACACACACACACACACACACACACACACACACACACACACACACACACACACACACACACACATACACACACACAGATGCTCTGATTTAACGGAGTGATGACAATCTCTTCCCACCTCTTCTTCAACACATCCATGGCTGACGAGTGTGATGCCATTCTTTTATTTCGCCCTAATCCATAAGCCGACTGCACTGTGACTGCCTGTCAGCGCTTAAATCCAGGCTGTCAGGCCTGTTTTGGGATGTGCCAGCACACACACATACACACACACACACACACACACACACACACACACACACACACACACCTATATAC
>JAODXP020000020.1:19778316-19848316 GCA_027497455.2 Sardinella longiceps
CAGAACATGCCAGAAATACTTTATGCTACGAGCTAATCTCTTTGTGCAAATAGCAGTACAATGGGATCAGAAGTCTGTGATCACAAAGTCCGTTCAGACAGGGGCAGTGGTGTAGGAGGTGAACTGAGACATCTGGAAACACCGGAAACAGAGGAAATGACATTGACAGAGCCAGACAGTATTGCAGTATAGACTAGCATTACCATGAAAATTACCATGAAAGATAAGAGGCCAAAGTTTTTAAAAGCTGTGCAATAAACAGATCATTATAAGGGGGAAAAATCTGACTCTCAAATAATCAGAGAAGGTTGTATGGTAAAATAACCAATGCGATTTGAATAATAAAATGCTACTTTTCATTCATTTCTTAAAAAGGCTTGATATCCATTTCCATAATCATTTTAATTTATGCACTGGTTGTGGTCTGTGTTTCAAAAAGCAATAAGATTTTATACTAATTTGCACTTTGCCAGCTAATGTGAATGCAGCTTGATTCATTAACACCACTGAAACACACTTTGAAAGTTTTTATTATAGTTTTTTATTTCACAGTTGAAAAGTAAAAGTAGGCCTAACAGTGCATCCATACAAATTTCACCATGGCAGCTGTGTGTGTATTACATCCTTGTAGTCTTTTTGATATTAGTAGACAGATTCTGTGCTGTATTTTTGCAAATCACAAACAGACAGGGGAGGGGGAAATGCAACGGTAGGCTAGTGCAAGAAACATTGACATTGATGCATCTCTTATATAGTGGGTGACGGTTTCGGATCATGACATCACAGGCAGACTGCCACCCATCTTTCTTTTTTTTCGCCCCCGAGGGACTCTCTGCACGCCCACAATAATCACCTGATAGGTGTCTGAGCAATTGACAGCAGAGCACTGTTCTTCAGAATTCTCCAATGAGAGTCTCTTTGATTGCCTCTCTCTCTCTCTCTCTCTCTCTCTCTCTCTCTCTCTCTCTCTCATCCCCATTTCTCTTACTCTCCATATATACTTGTTTTATCCTTCTTTTTCTTTCTCTCCCTCCCTCTATCTCTATCCCTGCTTTTTGTCCTGGTTTTATCTCCATTTCTCTCACTCTCCACATATTCTTTTTACTTTCCCTGCCTCTCTCTCTCTCTCTCCCTCTCTCTCTCTCTCTCTCTCTCTCTCTCTCTCTCTCTCTCTCTCTACCTGGGACACAGCACAGCCATCTCTGCTCTTGAGGGCTTGCTGGCTGGCATGATTGGGTGGTGAGCCGGCGGTAAATGAGTGCGCTGAAGGCTGTCAGACGCCCCCGCTCTCACGTGTGGTAGGCAGGCAGACAGACAGACAGACAGTCAGGCAGCAGCAGCGGCAGCAGTAAGAGCAGCAGAGGCTTCTCCAGCAGCAGCAGCAGCAGCAGCAGCCTCCACAGCAGGATGGACGGACGGATGAATGAACGTTCCCAAACAAAAGACTGAATAAATGAGTAGTCAGTGCCAGGGTGAGGCAATGGGCGGACAAGGCCATGTCAGTCAGTGACTCTAATTGAAAACGAATTTCCATCCACGATTCAATTTAGCGTATGTGTGTCCAGACAGAAAAAAATATATATAAATATATAAGTATATATTCAATTAAAATCTTGTAAGTGTGACAGTTAAAAAACTACTGACAATGATTTCTGGCGCATGAAGACACAGCAATGTGTCCAATTAAAAACGGAGGCAAAAAGTTTGGCTTGTACGTCGCTGTGCGCTAGCAACTTATGATTATATCATATAATATCCCCATCAGTGTCGGGATTTGTTTCGCATTCTGCTCTCTCAAACACCATCTGCCAACAACAAGTCAATACGTTCCTTCTCAAGCTGTGTAATCAATGGGAAGCAATCTCAATTAACCTTCGCTTAATGGCTGTTTGACTGATAATCACCCCTTCCCAAACTTAGTTTACAGAAAACACGCACTAGCCAAGGGGTCAGTCAGTGGATGTGGCCAGTTCATTTGGTAGAGCGCCCGGCTTGGACTCGAAAGATTAGCAATTTGGATGGATGAAGGGTATACTTACCACTAATGGCAAGATGACAGATAGTTCAAATTAAGAGAAAATAAGATGGTTTGTCCGGAAATTACACCTTCTGTTTCGAACACAGCCATAGGGACCAGAATGCTACATTCATTTATTGCTGCTGCTGAATATTTTGATAGCATGTTACAGTATTACTCTAAACAGTATCAATTAGTATCCCTGTTTATGAAAGGTTGCTATGATATGGCCAAAATATACCTGAAAGATTAGAAACTTCAGCAAATCCTCACAATTTCATATACCTTAATTTTGCAAAACATGTTCAGCTATGAGATTAATATGGGGGAGGATGGGTGAGTGCGTTTTTTTGTTATTTTTTTAATCTACAGTAGGCCTACTTTCTCCTAAAGGCCTATCATGACTCAGGAAATTGTTGTAATCATTTACGTCATGTTTTGTCTACATAATGTCAATACTACTGCTATATTGGATGACAAACAAGTCCACTTTGCATATACAATGCACTTCTTAATCTTCTACATGAATTGGTAGCCTAGATGGACAAGACGACAGACTTGTCTTTTATCAATCAGTCTTTACCACTCTTCCTTATGGTTATGCCTTCTTCAGTGTAGATGTATCTCTCAGATTTACTTTTGTAAATGCTATCAAGATAGATTGAATATGGTAGATATAATGGATCAAATTGAGATCTACAAAGGTGCACAAAGTAGCCTCAGTTCTACAGCTGTGAAAACAAATTAAATGCTGTCAGTAAGCCTACAGTAGGTTAGTGTTTACTGTGAAATTAAATCAAAGACTGTGTAAAGATGACATACACCCCCCCCCCCCACACACACACACACACACACACACACTCACACACAATCCAAACCATATTCTATCCGTTTTATCCTTACACACAATGGATAAAATCTGAGCGATAACAGACTCCCGCTGAGTGAAACTGATGAACTAAATCGGCTCTGGCTTTGAGGCCGGACACAATACTGTAAAGCTAAAACTGGCACAGAGATGACAATCAGACACAGAGCTCGTGTTCCTTTTGGCAAAGATTAACATCAGCTACAAAAGAACAGTTTAAGAACAATCCCAAAGAAAAGTTGTCCCACACCGAGCAAAGAGAACGTGGTCTGTCGATCTGATGAGAAGAAGAGGATAGACAACTTTGTAACCCATCGACTCTGACATGAGCTTAAACTCCAAACGACCAGCCTCTGTGTCAGTTGAAGTTGTTAAACTGTTGGAACAATGGAATTCAACACAGTGGCAACATTGTATTTATTTATTTATTTATTTTAAATTATGGTTTCAAAGAGTATGGAGAAAAGAGAGTACACAGGTAATGTTCTTGTAGGTTGAGTAGACAATATGTGCATTACACTTAGATTTAAATGATCAATTACCTGTATAGGCCTGAAGGGGCAAAAAAAGTAGAATTTATAAATTGTTTGACTTGAGATCAAGATCTGAATATATTTCATGTTTATACAAATCATAACTCAACCTATTATCAAAGCTGCAGATGTTCCAGATCTGAGACAGGAAGTGCTGGAGGTAAAAGAGGTTCTGAGTTGACTAGTTGTCATGGGGTGAGGGAACAGTCACAGCGACAGTAAAGGCCAGGCCTGTATTCTATCTGTGCCCCCTAAGACAGTCTGTGACACCTCACTGTTGGAACTGTCAGCAGCACTCAGACAGGCTGTTTGCCATGTCTGCACTAGGAGCTCTGCATGCAGGTGACAGTTAGAAGACAAACTTTTTCTTTATGAATATCTGGCACTAGCACTTAAGAGTTCACTGAGTACCACAATGGCAATACATCAGTGAAATATGAAAACAGTTCCATGGGGTAAAAGAGAAGTTTATTTTTTCTTTAAGTTCTATCCATGTGTGAACATTTTTGAAACACCTCTCAGTGACTAAACAACGATTCAACTTGAACTATAGTTACACATACATTTCCCTGACTGTTTCGATTTCTTAGTGTAATGACATGGAATTTTATTGTGGTGCCAGGATCCAAGATAAGAAAACTGGGTCTAAACTGTAGGGCAAAATCAAATAGGATGTCTAGTAGTGTGAGGAGAATTCAAATGAGGACAATTTGATCTTTATGTAAAACAGAAAAAGTAAAGCTGCATTCAGATGCAACGACTCATGTGCCTCCCATCGATTGCCGCCTCAAGTGCAGGGATTATAACTTTACTTTTGTTTCATGTTGTCTGCTTACTTTGCTAGAATTTCCTGGTTTTCATTAACATTCTCTTGCCTCACTGCTACAATGCTGCTAGCCACTTTTTGTCTGAATGCAGATTTAGACTTTTATGTTTGTAAGGCTACATTTGACGAGTACAGCACTGAATTACTAATCAGTGAAAGTCACTTGCAGTTGTTGCCAGAGATATAATAGTAATAACCTCTGAATCACAGAAAACTTTCATTTCCTGGAGCAGAGGTGCGAGATGACTGACGGAGGCTAACAGAGTGATCAGATTAAAACTGAAGGAGAGAGAAACGAGTGTGAATGAGTGTGACTGAGTGTGACGCTCGGACAGAAAACCTGGCAGAGCAGCGAACTCGGCAGTGTCGTGGTGGACAAGTGCTTCAAGCACTACTCTGATTGGGTTGAGATGGACGATTGCAAGGAGAAGGATTTACCAGAGCATCCATTTGAAATATAACGTATCCGTAGCCGATATCCCTTCTGGCTCAGCTCCTAGGGAACTCTGGCCTTGAATATCTATGAAGGAGAGCTTGCTTGGGGGGGCACAGAGTTCTTAAACAGTTGATGGAGAGGGCTGAAGTTTCCTCTGCCAAAAGAACTGGGGGAAAAGTACAGCCAACCAGGCAGTGAGCTATAACTACAGGGCCTACTCAGAATTCAAGATGGCACATTGTTGTTAAGTGACAGCATGTGAGTGATCATGCATTTCTGCTTCAAAACAAGAAAATAATGACAAAAATCTGCCTCTCTGTGTAATGGTTAGCATTTCAATTAAAGCATGGAAACAGTAGACAATATTAAGAAATATTATATTTATTTCTGTCGGGTAAAGATTAGATGGATAATAAACATCGAAAGTCATGATTGCATGTTTAAGAAAATCCAGGCACTCATTTTTATATACAAAAAAATGAACAGGGGGTGGGTGCCAAATTTTGTCTGTTGTTATCCTTCAGAATTCATTCATATTTCATGGTGCATACTGGGTCATGACCTAACTATTGCAATCCTCACTCAAATAAATCCATTGCAGTGACGCTGTGCTTATGACAGTTAATTTCCATGGGGGGAAACAAACAGTCATGCATTCTAAATGTACTCCATCATTTTATTATTAATTTAAAAATATAAAATAAAATGACAATAAATGAAAGCAATTCCCTCTCAAAACTACTCACTTTGTTTCAGGTGCTCAGCAGCCTGTAAGGTCTCCCTGAGGAACGTTTGTTTACTGTTGAAATAGAGCAATAGTAATGGGACACTAGACTTGGTTCATCCACAGCATGAGGGGGGGACCACTAAGGTGTGTGTGTGTGCGTGTTTGTGTGTGTGTGTGTGTGTGTGTGTGTGTGTGTGCAAACGCTTATGTGAGTGTGTATGTGTGTGTGTGTGTGTGTGCGTAATTTGCATGCATGTATCTGTGTGTGTATCATATGGTGACGCTGTGGGTACATTGGTAAGTGCCTTTGTGTGTGCATGTGTGTGTGTGTGTGTGTGTGTGTGTGTTTGTATGTGTGTGTGTGTGTGTGTGTGTGTGTGTGTGTGTGTGTGTGTGTGTGTGTGTCAGTGTGCGTGCACACACATGGGTTCGTATGGCGTGCCTGGCGCGGGTTGGGCCTGTGCACCTGCTCGCTCCTGTGCCCACAGTGCGCCCGCTGCCTGTGTCCTCACTACGCACCCACTCCCCAGCAGCAGCCCAATCAGGTGCAGCCACATCACACACCCGCTCCAGGGACGGACTGTACACTCACAGACGCACAGCTAGACCAGAACATTCCATTATATCTCCTTTTCAGTTTACCATATCTCTCTATTTCTTTTCCACCCTCCCTCTCCCCCTCTCTCTCTCTCTCTCTCTCTCTCTCTCTCTCTCTCTCTCTCTCTCTCTCTCTTTTCTCTCTCTTAGTCTCTACTGTTTCTTTCAGTCTTTTTTTAAGGAATAGCTTTCACTGTTCTATTAGGAAGGAAATCTATCTTTATGCATGTTAAGCCTAAACATGGCATACAGTAAAATAAGCCTACCGTGCAGTATGTTGATGATCACACAAATGTAGATTTCACTATGGCCAGAGATCATGACTTAGAGTGAATTTCAATTCAGAGGAACACACATTTTTGACTCATAAAATGGCCAAGCGGGCAAATAGCAGCATAAGGTAATCTGTCCTTATGCTATAAATGTGTGATGGAATTCCAAAGGTTAAAGTTCCATATCAGCAGGGTCAGCTGTCGCAATTACGATGCCTCCCCAGGTCGCTTTCAAAGCAAATAATGCATTTGCTGCTCTGTCGGGTACTTCAATAGAGAGAGAATAGAGAGGGGGGGGGGCAAATAAGGGCTAAATACAATGGTAGGGGGAAAGTGGGGGTGGGGGTAGTGGGGGATACGATAGGCTTGAAATGGACTGGACACAGGTCGCTGAGCGTGCGCAATTGAGAACGCTTGTGCAAAACCCCCTGCTCCAGAGATGTAAACAGTAATGGAGATCTGAAAGACACATTATCCGCCGAGCGCGGAAGAATGGCTCCGCGATCGCCACTACAGATTGACCACTGAAGGTCAGGGAAGGAAACCAGTGGAAAATTGAACCCCATAGAAAAGGTTGCCCAAAAAAAGGCGCTGACAACAACCTGGCTGTCACACAGAGCAGCTCTGCCTGATATGCCCACGTCTCGCAGTCGAAGAGGGGAAACGAATAAAAGTCAGGCGAACAGCAGGTGTTGTCAATGATAACAGACTTATTGGCTTTGTTCAGCGATGGGTGATTCGGCTTTCATTTTTATTTATTTTACTTTATTTCGATAAGAGCCCAAGCTGACATTTGAAACAGTAGAGAGCATGAATTTAATCTCACTGTCCATTTGAAGAAAGTATATTCCCGTGCCATGAAGCGATAGGCCACCATGAAGGCGTCGGTATGACAAACGATAAAACCAACTCGGTTTATGATAAAAGTCAATATCACTTCATAGGCTTTCCTCCAAATGGAATACTAACACACATAGTGTACTGTAGGGTTCTATTGCAGCAAAACTTCCTAACAACGTGACCCTGTGTTTCCCTCAGGCTGACAAATATTCAGGCCCATCATGTCCCAAGTCATTCCAGGAACATGCAGAAAGGATGGCCTCATTTCTGGAACTAGAGCAAAACCAAGTGTTGCAATAGTGGATGCCATCTGTCTTCTTAGTCATTGGCATCACGTTTAGTGCACTGGCGTCACCGTAAGCTCATTGGCATCACTTTTAGTGCATTGGCGTCAGTTTTTCTTTTACAATGAATGCAGTCATTTGCACTTTGCATAAGAAAATGAGTTCATCAAAATCCCAATAAAACTTTATGGGGAAAAGTCTGTTACAAAGAACTTTGACACTTCAAGCATTGTGGTGCTCGCATAGTCCATGTGGAAGAATCTAAGTATACTTTAATTGAATCAAATTATGTATAATTGAGTTTTAATTGAGTCCTACAAACAGAGCTGATCCATATTCATCTTATTTTAGTCAGCTATGTTGAACTAATTTCAACTCTTTCCTGTTTGCTAACATCAACTCACAGTTTTAGTGTCATCAATATGTGTGTGATCTTGAGACCAAAATGTGTGATTATAAAGTCTTAACGTCTCCTTAGATTGACATAAATGCATAATACATTTAGCTTTCCTCTCCTAAGCCTGTGCTGTGGACCCCGAATGTTTATTGAGGTTTTTCAAATTTATTTAGAAGTAAGAGGCTTCATTTGCATGCCTAACTTGGTGGTGCGTTGCAATTATGTCCCACCGTGACACAAACCGCAGCACTCTGCATATAAATGAACTTACGGAGATAAGAATACCTTGCGAAAAAAAGGCTCAGCTAATTGGCAGCAAATCCTCCACCCCCCAATCCCCACCTTGTTTACGTCACAAGCCTGTTCCCAGAAAATTAAGAAAGGTAATCTAAAGGTGTGATGGAGGTGTGCTTAATGAGAAAAAAAAAAAGAAAATCGAGGTCTGTCACACATCAACAACTCAGCTCTAAAAACAAGCCTAAACATGTTATTTTTTTGTTGTTGTTGTTTCTTCATTTATTTGTTTGTTCTTTTTCCACGACTCGTCTTAAGTGCTAGCAATGAAGTCAGCCACTTGGATGATCAATGGCGGGTCGCTGCATGTAGGGGAGATGCTGTGTCTAGGTATAAGTGCGTGGGACACATCTAACGGGAGATCAAAGGGCCCTCTTGCTTTGCTTTGCATACCTCAAACAACATTAATAATGGAAATGCTTCCGCCACCACCCCCAACCCTAACCCCCCCTCTCCAAACCCCAAGCAGTCTGTCACAGCAGCAGCAGCAGGCTGTGTGTGAGTGACTGAGTGTGTGTGTGTGTGTGTGTGTGTGTGTGTGTGTGTGTGTGTGTGTGTGTGTGTGTGTGTTAGGGTGGTGGGATGGGTTTGCATGTTTTCTCTGTCACGACAAGCAAGAAACAAGCCTCCATTCTTCAGGAGTAGAAGCACTATGAGTCTGTGCTGAGGACAGACATAGACAGGATGAAGAAGTGCTTGTTAGGGCGCTTCAATTCATCAAATAGAATAGGACAATGGACAGGGGAATAGGAGCACACCTGGATACAGTGTGAGATTTGCACAGGCTGTGATTATCAGCTGTCTTCCTCACACACACACACACACACACACACACACACACACACACACACACACACACACACACACACACACACACACACACGCACACAGCCAGCGCCACCTGCATGGAACTGTGAGCCATTGTCACAAACTGATGTACAACAACAATTCAACGTTGTTTGACTGTAACCATGTGTCTGTCTCCTCACTTACGATCTCCCTGCCTCTCCCTCCCTTCTTTGGTGTCTTTTAGACAGACATATACACATGTACACACACATCCTCACGAAAAACACACACACAACCAACACTATTTCATAAGAGGGCATCTTCAGCCATCACCATGACATCACATCCCTTCCACCTGGGCATAAGTGCACGCACACACACGCACACACACACACACACACACACACACACACACACACACACACACACACACACACACACATAAAGGAACATGTAACATGTTATATCTTTAAACATCACATAAGAATATTATCCTTTGTCTTAAAGAAAGCTTGCTAACCATATCACATAAGAAGACATGTTACTTTTATCTCAGCTAGATTACAGAAATATGACCTTGCTGCTGTTATCTTTGTCTGTTTTTTTCTCTATTTTTCCCCTCATTCTTGTTGCCTTAAAATAATCAGCAGGGTTGGCGTCCTCAGCTGTGTGGCTGATGTAACCCTGTTTATGCATGCTGCCAGAGGGCCTCGGCCTGCCAGCCTCGTTCGCTCGGAGTGAGAAACGAGATGGTTTCTTCCTGAGTGCAGTCGGTAATTCTTCACCTCTCATGCCTTCTCCCATCACCCCAGATGGTTCAGCTTTGCACCCTTTTCCCTCGCAGAGAAACACCTTAACACCTTCCTGATATAGCAGAGCCGCTGTAGCTTGAAAATAGATCTCTCAGTGTACCCCTCCCCCAAAGTCATACAGAGCATGATGTCAGACATTCAGCACAAATTCAGTGCACATAACTGTCTCTCGCTCTCTCTCTCTCTCACACACACACACACACACACACACACACACACACACACACACACACACACACACACACACACAGACACATAGAGAATACATCAATGTTTCTGCAAGTATATTGGCAAATTGTGGCCTATTTTGCATGGTTCATTATTCAGATACATGTCTGACCTTCAGCTGTATCAGGGTCCAAGACAAAGGCTAAAAACACCCACCCCCTCACACACACACACACACACACTCCTCACACACATTCATACACATTCACAAATACTGCCACATTTCCTCTGACAGATAGCATCGGTGGGCTGACAGGTCTCCTGCCACAGCAGCAGATGGGTTGTGAGGCTGGAGGCTGCCCCCTGGTGGTTGACCCGGCGGTAGGTCACGGCACATCGTCACCTCCAGCACCCAGCCGTCCTCAGCCTCACCGCGTGATCACTCTTCCCATTAGGAGCTCTTAATGGCAGGGTAACTCGTCAATACCTGCCCTGATAACCCTCTTATGCCTCACAATGTACACACACACACATACACACACACACACACACATCCTGAAACAATGCTCTTTTGCACACACACACACACATAAACACACGCAGACACACACACACACACACATACACACACGTAGACACACACACACACACACACACACACTGGCTCACACACTGCTCTCTAACAGTGAGTGTCCTAATGGCAGCAGTAGGGGAGTGGACCAGGGTAATCCTGTGGATCGCGGGGTCTCCGGTCTCCATCTGAGCACGAGCCCGTGATGGATGGCGGGCCGGGCCAGCCGAGCCGAGCCGATGGACGGCGTGGGCCATTGAGATTAATCCGGCAATAAAAGGCCCATTACTCGCCCTCGGCATGGCGGCTTCATTCTTTACGGCAAATGGTCTCTTTACTTGAGGCCGGGCTGGCAATTAGGCCTTCCCAAGCCATGCGTCATAATCAGGCTTCTGGAAAACACATACAGCCTGTGTGTGTGTGTGTGTGTGTGTGTGTGTGTGTGTGTGTGTGTGTGTGTGTTTGACTGACTGACTGACTGACTGACTGACTGACTAAGCTGTACGGTGGCTGTGCGTGCATGAGTCTGTGTGTGTTTATGTGTGTGCGTCCTTTGTGTGCATCCATGTCTCTTTCTGTGTGTGTGTGTGTGTGTGTGTGTGTGTGTGTGTGTGTGTGTGTGTGTGTGTGTGTGTGTGTTTCCTTGATCTAAGGTTCACACGCACACACACAAAACACACACACACATTTAGCTGCCTCGACTAATGTAGAGCTAAATGCCTGCCAAGGTCCCTGGAAGCTGGAAGCCTCTGTTTTTGGCCATTTAAATGAGCGCTGCTGGACGGACAAAGCCCATCGTTAGCAGAGACAGGCCATTAAGCCAAGTGTGGTCCTAATGTAGTATCCCACAGCACTGCCACTCTCATAGAGTACACGCAAGTCTCTCAGAGTCGGAAATGCAAACACACGCACACACACACACACACACACACACACACACACACACACACACACACACACACACACACACACACACATTGGCAAAAGCAACTCCTTCTATTCTCACCAAACCCTAATATAGTCCTCTACAGGAATATACAGTGCTGTATTGATCATATATAAAATATACAGTAAGATGACATGTGGGAATTTGCATGCCATGGATGTGACAAAACATGGGCAAATATAGTCATTTTTGTCTTGTAATTTCTACAGTGTAATTTCTAATGCTCAGATTCGAGGATGCTGTAATAGCCATGTCATACAAATGTATTTTATTGGTGTCATGTATGTGTCATGGAATTGCCTATACTGAGATACATTCTTTAGAAGCAGTGGGCTACAGCAGCTATTAGACTGCATTCATATAACCTTGCTCTAAAAGATGTCATCTGTGTCACGAGAGTGATTGTTGTTAGTGTGATTCTCCTTTACTGGGTTCACAATTAAAGGATAAAACTGTCATGGATTGATTTGGATGGATGGGTTGGATTCCTACCAGCAAAATAACACTAGAATCACTTGCTTGTGTTGTTGGCATTATCAGGTGGACTCAATGCATGACAGTGTTTTGGAGACTGGCCTGTCACCGGGAATGCCAAATTGTCCGACTGGCGAGGCTTGCCCAGGCATCTGCTTGCTTTGATTTTCATTTGTGTATTTCATCCCTTGTCTGCGAGGGCCATGAGCACAAATCAATTTCCCAAACTCCAAATGTCACATGCCGCCGGAATACCTAATTAGGTGTGGCTACTCAACCAACCCTAGGCAGAATGATCGCAGGTCCCATCAGGGGCCCTCTGTTGATTTCACTCACAGTGAGTTGTGATGAGATTTGAAAAGGAAAAGGCCCACAATGATAACTCCTGGCACTGACTTGTTTGTCCTTTCTCTGTTGATTCCCCAAGTGGCAAGTTCATGCAGTATTCCTGTCCATACCTTTAAAAAAAAATATGGGGTAGAAAATGATTTTGGGCATTTTTAGACTGTATGTTTATGTTTTGGGGATTACACACACATCCCCGCCCACACACACACACTCAAATACTTTCTCTTTCTCCCTCAGACAACATCCCATACTGAACATCCCTGAGTGATTTTTGACTGCTTGTAGGATTACCAGGGGGGAGGCAGCTGTAACGTGGTTGCGTGAAGCCACGCCACATAGTAGGGCGTCTGTGTACCTCATCGTGGGCTCCTGTGTCGACCTCTTTAATTTCCTCTGCATTAAACATTCATCCTGCTGGTTGCATTATGAATGAGACGCCACGGTTGAAAAGACTGTTGCGGACCATGGGAGAGAGAGAGAGAGAGAGAGAGAGAGAGAGAGAGACGCCTACTGGGAAAGAGGCCTCTCCATGCATTTCTATCTCTCTCCCCCGGAAACAGTTGGGTGGGGCGAGTCGATGAGTGTGGAATCAAATGTTTGAAGAGAAAGAGTGAAAGAGAGAGAGAGAGAGAGAGAGAGAGAGAGAGAGAGAGAGAGAGAGAGAATGTGTGTGAGAGACATACAGATAGAGACACAGTGAGGCCAACAGGGTGCAGAGGATCAGTGGGATGCTTTTTCAACCTCAGTGGTATT
Source organism: Sardinella longiceps (assembly GCA_027497455.2). Lineage (NCBI taxonomy): Eukaryota > Metazoa > Chordata > Actinopteri > Clupeiformes > Clupeidae > Sardinella > Sardinella longiceps. The sequence continues at coordinate 19,791,269 of JAODXP020000020.1, forward strand.
TAGAGCACATCTAAGTCTTCCTATATTGGAGAACATGCACATCAGACTCCACATGGACGCAGGCATCATCAGAGCACCACAAAATCACAGAGTACAAAACACTGAGACCCTCACTTAGCCCTTCCCAAGATCTGTGGGTACGATCCATAAATAGCCCACTCGACACTGCCAGTCTGATGTGGACTGCGGGGATCAAAATTCTGAAATGCAGGAGGTGTTTTTCAAAGAGGCAACCCATACTTAACACATATCCCATCAACCTTTGCACATTGAGGCTGAATTGGGGGGGGGGGATTACAGAGCGACCCCGCTACCACACGCTACAGGATTTGGGATGAAAGGGAAAACCATCAGTCATCTTTATAATATCTCCCGGTTTTGACTGGCCTCGGACAACTATTTTTAACCCCGAGGGAGGGGTAGGCAGTCAAGCATTAAATTTGTCATGCTTCTTAGCCATTTACTGCCAAAGCACAGTCACAATACATCTCTCAAGGTTGCAGGAAGGAAGAGTGGACATGGCCGAATTAGCCATTTCAGATCCTAAGATGTTTCATGCTTCTTAAGCATATACTGGAGGAAGAGAAGTCACTATATATATATCACCCTGAGGGTGGTTAAAATAATAAAAAGAAAGAAATAAGATTTTGAAAAAAAAGAGAAAAAAATCAAATAAAGCAAGTCGCCTCCAAAAGATGTGCTGTTGGTTGGGTTTGTGAGCATATTTCCTGAAGCATATTTCTTGGGAGCATTCGCCCACCACGGATCAAGGGCTCCATCTATTCAGCTGGAGATAATGCAATGTTTGGCCTCCACTCTTGAATCAAACAGACAATTCACACCATCATAGACATAGTCATTAGCTGCGGCTTGTACGTCACAGCGCTGCTTCTTGAGCAAGCGCACGGAGCCAGCCAAAGAACAGCCAATGCCATGAACATTGGAAATATGAATAAATGAATACAAAAGTGATGAATTCATAAAGCCCTATTTATTTACCTTAATGTGGTGAATATGCAAGCATGACATTTGTGACTGTAACATTTGTGGTTAGTCCTGACTGAGTACTTTAATAAAAAGCAACAGTGCATAATGAGTAAATAAAAATCATTACATGCATGCACTAAACTGATGCTTCTATCCAAAGTGACTCACGGATGTGCTTGCCCATAGGACCTATGACCTTGCTGTGCTTATTACCCAACTCAACCAGATGAACCAGAAACATTTAATAAGAATTAAGGCACCCATTACACATGCATCCTTTTCCAAGTAAAATATTTACAGTAATTGTATTATGCTACATATTGTCTGATGAGATGACTTTCTATACTAATCTAGAAGTCAGAGAAAAATATAAAAATATTATTGAATAGTCATTCAACATTGCATTCTCAGGCATTGTTGAAGGACCAATCAGATTAGTTGTTATTGGCTCTGTCACACATCTTAATCTAGATGATGACACTTGATTGATGGGTTATATTCATGCTTACTCCATTTTATCATCTTTTTTACATCTTATGCATGGGTCAGTTCGGAGGTGTGAGGGCATGAATAGAGAGAAACTAATTTCCCCCGAGACGACTCGTAGTTCTGAGGGCCGGCATTTTCCTTCCTATGTGCACCACGGCTTGGGGTCAGCAATCAGGAGACACAACCAATGCGTCCCTGTTGAGAAGTTAATATCCAGAGCCATCTGTTCGCTCTCTGTGTGATACTATCTTTAGGCCTGTTTTTAGAGCTCTACTGTACATTTGTTATGCACTGCAGGGCTCTAAGGTGCCTCCTGACTTGGAATTCCCCAGAGACTTTGTCATTTCACACTGCAGACGAATATTATGCCCATAAGTCTCAGCTACTGTATATACGCCAGTCCCAGCTATGCGTACACATTTATAAACTCAAATTCAATTTTGAATACAACAGTATCTTGTGACATTTTTATTTATCTAAAGCTCTTTGAGTGAACACTAACCCTAGGTGGTAAGTAAACTGTACAATTTCTCTCCACTATCTTATACAGGAGTCAGCATACAGCTATAGGCCACTTACAGATTCATAAAATTGTAGTAATCTACACAGTGTATACCCTCAGGATACCAGTACCATCACTTCTCTTGCATTATTGACATGTAGCCTACTTACTGTATTAGCTCATGTAGTTCCTACATGTAGCCTACTTACTGTATTAGCTCATGTAGTTCCTACATGTAGCCTACTGTATTAGCCTATACTTACGGTATTAGCCTTACTGTATTAGCACATGTAGTTCCTACATGTAGCCTACTTACTGTATTAGCTCATGTAGTTCCTACATGTAGCCTACTTACTGTATTAGCTCATGTAGTTCCTACATGTAGCCTACTTACTGTATTAGCTCATGTAGTTCCTACATGTAGCCTACTGTATTAGCGCATGTAGTTCCCCTTCCAGTGGTTGTCATGAGGTGAGACCAGCAGGGCATTGACAATCTCATGGAACTCTAGCCAGACACTGTGATGCTTAATTAGTCTTTATGGCTATGAACAAGAAAGGAGAATACAGAAAAAATGAGCAAACAACAAAAACAAATATTTAGTAACACTTTATTTGAAGGTACCATCATAAGACTAACATGACACTGTTATTAACTATGACATGACGTTGTCAGAATCTGTCATAAACTTTATAAACCTGTCATGACTTCTGAGATACCCTAACCTTAACCCTAACCCTAACCATGAAAATAGCGTGTGACACTTCATGACAGAAGTCATGACAGGTGTACACAGATTCATGACAATGTCATGTCATAGTTAATTACAGTGTCATGTTAGTCTTATGAGGTACCTTCCAAATATTTAAACAAACAAACACAACACCAGCAACTGCAATATATTGTTGACACTACAAAGATACTGTATGTTGTGTCAAATCACTATCAGAAATGATCTACATGTTTTTGAAGACCATTGGTGTGGACACTTTCTTCTTTTATGGCTAATGGACATGGACTGTCTGGCCCGTTAAAGGCCTCCACCCAGTGGTTAACAAACAAGAATATAAAGCAGAGAAATAGGGAGGCTTGTTTGTCAGTGTGATGCTAATAAAACAAATAGAATCAGCTCCACAAGACCTTTATGCCACAGTAAACTACACGTAGAAATGTTGACCACTACTACAATAAAACAGCCTCTTTGCAAGGCCTGTAGGTGCATGTGGATCTTTTAATATGAACTGCAGACAATAAACTGCAATGCATCTCAGGTATGATTTACAATGAGAAAATGTCAAAGCATACAAATGACCTGGAGACCGCTAATGATGGTGAATAATTGCTTTGCATTGTGCTGGTATTCTCGCCACAGGCTAACGTGTCCTGAGCGGAAAGCTAGCTCAGCACGCAACTCTGTACGAGCACTATAGGTCTCCACGTCCCTGAGGGCATTTTAATAAGCATTTACATAAATTAACAGAATGACCTCAATCAGACATGCGGCCTCCTCCTCAGCAACAATAGCAGTACAAAATGGATGCACAGAAATAGCTACAGTGTTGTTGTTCTTTATGCGGTCAAATAACATCAAAACAACCTTAAAGAAAAGAAATCATTTCCACATCTGATGGATCACTGACATTGGATTATCAAAAATCTGACAGTATAATGACAGTCTTTGTTTCTATCGACGGAGATAGATGAACTTTAATGGCTATTATTTCACTGTATACTAAAGTGTTTTTTTTTTCCTCTCCAACATCAATCAATGACAAGATGGAGCTTTTTGAAAAAAAAAAACATGATCAAGAGACCTTTTCTCACTTTCAGGTAACTTCAACCAGCTTTGACAGTCTGGCCAAAATGGGGAGAGAAATGAGCATGGCCTCCCGTTTTTGTCAGGTCCAATCTTGTAAGTGTTTGATAAAGATGAAGTGAAGTGTTGAAAATCAATCCAGTGCCCAGCGTGTCCCTCACAGACACACAATACTTGAGTCCTAGCTGTGGGTGGGGAAAACATTTGGAGGCCTGGAGACATTCATTTCGAGTTTCACTTCAGTGTCAATTCAATGACACTCAAAGAGGGCAGACAGTGGAAGGAACCACAGGGCCAAGGTATGCACATACTTTACTTCACTGGAGCCTATGGCTTTCAAACTTTATGTCCCACACCCCTATTGTTTTTACATATAGATCCACATTATATTTTCCTTCAAGTCCCCTGGATATATTTACTTTATTTTAGTTAGGGACACATGCTAGCCACTAATACATACCTAAGATAGGCTATGTGATAAGTAGTATCAATCATTTGTTAGCCATTAATTTAAAAGTCTTATTCATGATAAATAAGGCCTTTCTTCTTGATATTATCTTAATAAGGACAGAGTGGACCTTGATTTTGAGTTTCTGATAAGTACTGTAAGTGCCAGAATAGAATAGGCTATGTATAACTTCCTATTATACTGTCTGAATAAATCCCTATAAGTTAGAGAGCAGTTTGTAGGATAAGCAAGCATACACATCCTGGGCAGTGAAATATAACAATGAGGTTGAGTCGTGTGCTTGCTTATTCTACAACTGTTCTCCCACAATTAGACATTTATTCAGACTGTATACTACAGGGTTAGTCTCTTCTCTTCGGGCAATTTGAACTCATTAGTAACTCAAAATCAAGGTCCACTAGGTCCTTGTTAAAATCATGTAAAGAATAAAGGCTTACATGAATAAGATATTTGTCAATCAATGCCCAACAAATGATTGATGTTTCTAACCACATGCCTTACAAGTCACTAATACAGCCATTAATTAGGTAGGTATTACTGGCTAACGTGTTACCAAATTAATTATTGATTTGTTAACTCAAGGTTTGAATATTACAGTACTATAATTTCAAAGATGCGGATATTGCAGAATACGTAAAACTTCAAATATGTGGCAACCGAAGTTTTACACATGATGACCCAATAACCAATACACAAAGTAAGGGATAATGTTCATTAGCATGAAATATCTCCCAATAGAGTGATGTAGTGCTAGAAGCTTGTGGAGTCCTCTTGAATCACTCTGATGGGAGTTATTCTACGATAATGGCTGCCTCCCCATAGCCTAGAATTCTAGACATAGTCTAGAGTTGAATTTACTCAGCGAGTACGTCTCGCCATCAGCCATAGGTTGTACTCAGACATCGGTGGTGTCTGAGCTGTCCAAATCTAAATGCAGTGTTATAGGTTGTATTCAGATATCATGGTGTTTAGCCCAACACAACCTTCTATCTGGGCAGGGAGACATTGGGCAGGCTTAGCAATGTTTGAACCGGCTTGTTAGTTGCACTGAGGTTTTAGCGGTTTTACCCGAGGGTCTATCACTCGTGGCCAGACTATAAATTTTATGTGATAGTCTGGCTTGTCATGCAGGCTAGCCTCACAAGGCATTATCCCAGTTATTACATACAGCATGTTGACTTTGTACTGTTAGGCCTACTGACACAGCTCAGTTCTGCTAGTTATGCACCGTAAGCAAATATCCACATGCCCACACCTGAGCAATATGCAGTGCACACAGGAAGCAATTCAGTTTCAAGATTGATTACTATACAAGCAATCCCAATTCCTCAATGCCCATAACAGCCCTATCTGACAATCAAATGAACATTACATAACGACAGAGCCTTTATAGACCAGCGTTGCAAAGTTAGAGCAATAAACAACGGCAAGGCCTTGCTCTCATGGCAGCTTGTTTAACAACTAATCACTGCAGTAATTCAATCTGTGTGCTAAAACCCACCAAACAATTATGCATTGAATGGGCACTGCTGTATCAGACAGACAGTGAGGGTGTGAGTAACTGTGTCCTCAAAGGAAACCACGTGGTTAGCACAACGTTTGGCGTCATTAAAACAGTCTGCCATTTGATGTCACTCTTTTATGAATAATTTAGCTGATATGGCACACTAACAACCTGTTATTTCTTTTCCAGACTTGGAATATATCATCACTGTCAGACATTAAAAGATGACGCTGCCACACCGCAGTAGCTAAAAGTCACCTTTAGAAGCAGCACATCTACGCTACTGATTGATTCAGGCTTGTTACTTATCATGCAACAGCCAAACACTGAAAAAAAGCTGTGTGAATATCTTATATTAACTGACATGTCTCAATAGCAAAGGTAGACCTTCAAGCTACACGTAAACTGCTGTGAGGTATGATACACCATAAAGTATATCATACTTTTCCTTTATAGTCTATAGCCTTGTACTCACACTGCTAAGACCCTCATTGACGTCAACCGCATCCTTCAGCATATATGCTCTCATCTCTATCCTTGCAGCTTCTTTCCTCCAGCTACAAGAGTCGGCTCCGCTCCAGCACAGCGTGTTTATGCCTCCATAGCTGGAGGCCACCAACAGGTGTAGTGTAGTCACCTCACCTTGTGCACAACATGGAGATGAACGCATACCATTTCCTCCGCTCGCAGCCTCCATCACACTGCCAGCGGGGAGCAGTGCCAGAGTTTATGGGCCCATTTGAATTCCCCCGAGGCTCTGGGCGCTATTGACTTAACACTTCCTTTTTTTTTATCTTTCTTTCTTTCTTTCTTTCCTGCAGCTACACTGTCATGCATTTAATGAATATTTTTGTTCAAAAATGCTTCCACACGTCCTCCCTACAGGCTGCTTAAGGTTTTTTTTGTTTTTTTTTTCCCCTCTGCTATTACCCTGTCATTTGGGTGCTGAGACTGATGTGTCTGCATTACAATTTCACAGTGACCAAAGCTGTGTGGTGACGGCTATACCAATGTCAGAGAGCAGCACATTCCTCAGTCATATCTGAAGGGCACATTTCCATTATGGGCTAAAACCTTGGGGTCTGTGGGGGAAAAAAGCGATCCTCAGACGTTTCCATACTTGAGGCTAGACTGGGGGAAAGCATACATGTTGCTGAGTAGACCCTGAAAGGTTGGCCTAATCAAAAACCCATATGCCTTTTGTATGACCTGGCTACCTTTACCAGTGAGTGAACAGAAATTGAAAAGCAGTGGTAACCATGACGATAGACAGCCAAACGAAAGCTAAATGTTTGGCTGATGGTCCACCATCAGATATGAGTGGTGGGGTTGGGGAGGTGGGGGTTGCACATCTCCACAGAAGCTGGAATCTATCAGCGGGAAACCAGGAAGAGGAGATAGAGAGAGCAGAGAGAGAGAGGGGAAAAGAGAAAGTAGAGAGAAATGGAGAGAGATAAAGTGATGGGCAGCAGCTCACCCCTCTCTGGCCTCTGTCTCTCACACAACAACCAATTCACCCCTCAAATCGCAAGGTCAAGAGCTAGATCTGTCCAGCATGGGGATTTGACTGAGGATTCATAATTGTAGGCTGTCCAGCACAGGTTTTTCGAAAGGAAAAATGTCAAACAGACCATGAAACTTGTAATATGATAAAGGATGAAGATGGTAGTGGTTCCATATAGGTTATCTGAGAAAGAATAATAATTCCTTTCTCTATATAAAGCCTTAAGCCTTGCTCTAAAGCTTAAACTATAGTTTTTTTCTAATTCCAAGATTTAATATACTGAGACTAGACTTTATATCACGTCTTCACCAATGCCAAAATAGCAATAGAGTGAGACCAGAAAGCCACAACTCATTTTATATAGCCCCAGATATACATGTATTCAGAATCCTGCCAGCCATTTGCCGAAGGGTAATTTCATGACTTCATCAACTTGGAAGATTGATCTGTGTTTACCACAATTTTTTTTTTTTTTAATGTTATGAAAGCTCTGCTGTTGGTTAAAAAATATTGATTGATCTATGAGGATGCATTTGATTAGGGGTGTGTTGAGTTTATGACTTCAGTTGAATGTTTATTAATTGAAGATATGGACTGCAATTTTATTAGAAAAAGTTAATTTATTACGTAAAGATTTTAAACACTTTAAACACATTATTTCAGAATATGTACCGGTGTGTGTGTGTGTGTGTGTGTGTGTGTGTGTGTGTGTGTGTGTGTGTGTGTGTGTGTGTGTGTGTGTAGACTGTGAAGTCAAAAAGACCCTGATATTTTCAGAGTTTCAAAGGGGGGTGACACATTACTGTATGAGCCAAAGGAACGTGCCACACACATCACCTTCCAGGTATTTGTGTGCAGCCAAAGAGAAAACATGCTCTGATGCACACAACACACTCCCATTCTTTTAAAAAAGAGAAAAACTTTAAATATAGACTGCAATTCTGTAGAACATGCTAGAAATAAACAAACAAACAAAAAAAAAGGAGAAATGCCAGTGCTTTCAGTGTTTACTTGGAGTGACATCATTATTGCCTGGAAAGAGTCATTATTCACAAGAGTGACAGCATATTGCACTTTTTAACAAGATTTCAGTTGCCTGCATGTCTCTTTCTGTCAGCAACCTAAGGTTTCCTGGCAGGAACTAACGAGCTGGTTGTGGCTCAGTTTGATGTGGATCCCCAGCATTGCCTGCACAGGTGCGATATCTGCAGGAACAACCTGTCCATTAACTGAGCACTGCAAGCTTTTTAACAACTCAGACATCCCATATTATCACAATAATTACAGAACAGTCACACCTCCAGACAGTGTATGGAATGCCAAATACTGATAATTCTGTCACTGTGTACACAGTTTGTAATGCTATGATATCAGATCATGTGTAGGATGATATGGTAAAATTCATGCGATAATGTTTGTGAAAGTGATCTTGAAGGACTTTTCTTTACAGTAATTCACGGTGCACATAAACTCCCTCCTGACCACAGTTGTGTTTAGATACTGTAGGCACGGCAAAAGATCTCACCCAGACCTGACCTAATCCACAGATAAATGCCCCGCCACAGAAAATAAACAAGGGACAATTGGCCTTTGGTTATTGTGCTGAAGTAAAAGATGGGGACAGAGAGAGAAACAGATAGACCAACAGACAGGGAGTGTGTGTAAGTGAGAGAGAGAGAGAGAGAGAGAGAGAGAGAGAGAGAGTGTGTGTTAGAGAGTGTGTGTGTGTGTGTGTGTGTGTGTGTGTGTGTGTGAGCGAGAAAGAGAGACAGGGAATGTGCAAGTGTGAAAGAGAGAGAGTGTGTGAAAGAGACAGTGAGAGAGAGAGAAAGTGTCTGTGTGTGTGAGAAAGAGAGAGAGGTGGATCGTGGTTGCTCTATCCCCTGCACCCGGCACTGGTTAACAGATGTGCGTGGCTGGCCACTGAGGGTCAGCATTAGATCCTTATCTGTTCTGCTTTGAGAAGTAAAAAATGAGACTCCCTCCTCAGACTGATCTGTTCAAAGCATGATGTATGACTTTCGTAGGGAGTTCAATTAATTTTCGGCACGGCGCGCCTTGTTATGCATGACTGTCTTGCAAATCGGTGATGTGCCCATTACTTATGGTGTTAACCGCTGCTAAACAGAATAAGTCGAGTACTTTGGCGGACATTTGGAATCACTGAATTTTTTTTTAAGAAAATCTCTCTCTCTCTCTCTCTCTCTCTCTCTCTCTCTCTCTCTCTCTCTCTCTAAGTTTATTTTTTTTCCTTTCCTTTGCAAAAACACAGAGCACATTTTAACTCTGCAATCCATAGTCACCGATCCTACTTTTCTCCTGTCGAGGAAAAGCGGCCTTGGCAGTCGGTGGGGGAGTCAGTGTCACCCATAATGCTATTTAGATGCAGCAAACACAATCTAATAACATCAGATGAGTGGCAGACCGGTGGGTGCACAAGGACGCTTCGGACTGAGATGTTGTTTTACAAACACTGACTGCTGGCCTTGTGCCTTTTTCACACCAATGGTAACAGTAACTAAACAAATCTAGTGGCTGGCACCAAGCTACACTTGAAATCAATGTTTATGGCATTACCTTATTCAAATTTACAAGTAATAATTTATTTGGGGATCTATTAAGCATGAGTTTCTAGCTGTGACAGAAGGCATGAAGATATGTGCTCAAGTCAGCTGTTGTAATGATATGAAAAATGCTGTTAATGTCACATGTTAGCAGAGCTATCATCAAGGGACATATTTTCGTTGACACAGTTATTGCATGACACTCTCTATGATGTAAACCAGTCATGTGATCATTTTACAACCTCTCTTTCAACCCAACAACTTTTTATTTTATTTTTATTGCACTTTCAGTCATATGTTAGTATGGCACAGCCACATATTACTTCAGTTTGGGTCGCCCTGACTGGTGCATCCATCACGATTGAGTCTGGTCTCACTCTATGGAGTGGACTCTGGGGTCAATGGGCCAACAAACCAATGAGAGGCTTAGTGTTCAATAGACACCTTATAGAAGTCTTCACTGCTTTATCATTAGACTGAGCTTGTGGGTTTGTGATACTGAACATATTGAAAGCATGTACCAGGATGTAAAGCTTTTATAAAGTCTGTAAAAAATATTTGTTTAATTTTTGTTAAATATAAGTTACAACTTTTAGATATGAAGTAGTAAACAATTTTACATAATTCTTTGTGATGGAACAAGACGGCACTCACTGCTTGTCATATTTCCTGAGTGACTGACATTGTTGTCAAGCTTTAATTCAACTGAATTTGCAAGAATATGTAGTCCACATTGGCCAAAATAATAGCATGCAGTCAGACGTGGACAAGAAAGGATAATATGATTTTGATTGTAGACACATGATAAAGGCCATTTTGCATTCTTTAAATAAGGTCTTGTATTTTCTGACATCAGCTGCCATGTCATGTTCCCGTGGTGTTGACTCAAACGCAGTGATCAATACAATTATTTAGTGCCTTGGTACGCTGCATTGCAATATCATAGTCCCCGATGAGTTCGATCAATACTGTCTGTGGTGTGACTGGTGGTACCTTCTTATACATGCATCTGTACATTGTTTTTCCTCTTACAAACCTGTTATGCTGCATGAAAGGCTAAAGCAGGTATCTTTTATGTAATGTGTATTAGCGTTCATGAAATGAAAAATAAAAAAAATATAGCCATTGCCTCTTTTCATAATGATTTTCTTTTCCTCAGTGTGCTAGGTATTGAGAGGGGTAAATCAATTCTGCTCCTTTCTCCACCCAACCCCCCACCCCACCCATGGAGGGGTGGTGGGATACAATTTTGTTTGCTGCCGTGAGCAGCATCACAACATAAGCTATGGCCATAAAGTGTAAAAAAAAAATAATAATAATAAAATAAAACCCAGCAAAGATTTATCTGCACAACAATGAGGCTTCATCAATCATCTTAATCTTCTAACCCTGCAACCTGTAAATCAGGCTCATCTACCCTCCAGGTTTTATAGTTATCACCCATTACTGTACCGCAGAGAGGGAACCCATAGACTGTATATCTCCCAGTCTGCGCTAACATTAAGCCCAATGAAAGCCCAATTCAGCAATGCAACTGAAGCTTCATAAGTGGCCCAGTTCAGTTCAGCCAATCAGATGATCATAAATAACCCAGGCAGGGTTTTGGGTTCACATCTGAAAAACCGACTCTGGCAAGTGTATAATGTAAACACTGAACCCTGATTGCAACCAATTTCTGTGATATTGAGAAAAAAAAAGAAAAAGAAAAAAAAGTAATGCTCCGCTATCACAGCCTGCTGCCTCCAAATTTTCTGAGTCACTGACTTCAATGGTTGTGTCCCCCCCCAGTACCCAAGCCCCCCCACTCCCCCTCCCATAACCCCCTCCCCATTGAGAACTGTGTGGCACTTAAGCAGATGTTCCCCTCCAAACTTATTGGCTTGCTGAGGCACCTGCTCTGCCTCTCGCCAGCTGTTTGCATGGCCTTTTAAATGGCGACAGTAATTTGTCTGCGTCTTTCAGCCTTGTGTGTACACGTGTGTGTGTGTGTGTGTGTGTGTGTGTGTGTGTGTGTGTGTGTGTGTGTGTGTCTGCCGCGAACAAAGACCTCAGCGAGGACTCCATTAGTTGGACCGAGGAAGAGGCCTCGATGCCAGGGTCAAACAATTTGCTGGAAATGTTAGGTCTACTGTAACAATGCTGAGAGGTTAACACAGAGCCAGTGTTCCCTGCTTATTTGCACACTTACTCCCATTTAACACCAAACAGCGTCTCAGGCATTCAGTATGGGGAGTCTGCTGAGGACCAGTTTTTCTCTGTTACAGTAGATACATTGAAAGATAACAAGGAAAAAAAAAACACATAAATATTTTTTTTTCTGTTCAGACATACAACATCCTCATTCAGCATTCACAAAAAACTAATGAGTATCCAACAAAACAAAAATGCATTTTTTTATTGCTGAAATAATACTTATTCAGAGAAGCTGAAAGGTTGTGTTGTGTGGAGACTCTCTGTCCAACTGAATGCGGAGCAAAATAATGCAAAGCATTTTTCATATCGGAGCAATTAGAGTTTTAATAGAGTTGTGCATGGACACTGTACAGCTAAACGGAAATGAAATTTGTCTTGAATGCCTTATCGAAATAATCTATATTTGGATTTTTGTGGTGACACAAATGTTGACATTATAAATATGCATGTCAGTTTTATTTTTATTATTATTTATAAATTTTTTATATGTGAATAAGCTGATATGAATCATTTGTAAACGTTTCTGTGTGAGGTCAGTGAGTGCAGTTTGAGTTCACACTGCTGTGCAGTAGCCTCCACTTTTTTCCCCACCTTCCCAGGTTTTTATGGCCGTCATGCTCTAGACCATCCGTTCAGGACCTCCATATAAATGGAGCAGCGCAAACAGCCAGGCATTCATATTCCAGGGGCATCAACAGCATGTGCAGTGCTCTGAGACTGTGATATCCACACCAATGTGAGATATGTCAGAGGACTGTAAGAGCAGCGACAGTGGTGGTGGTGGTGGTAGTGTAGTGCTCGTTCTCTACCCTAGTCTTAAAAATGGCCGTGTGCCTGTGCTGTATACATTACTGTTTTCCCCACGGGGGTTGCCGCTGTTTGTTATTCCTGCTCGCTGAATCTCCTACCCACTGCTCTCTGCCGGGCTCTGATGCCTGTGCTCCACGCTCCTAACAGCCAGCGAGAGGACCGCTTGTGCCAGCTGCGAAAGGTATCTGACAGGCCAGTGTGGTGAGTGTGTGTGTGTGTGTGTGTGTGTGTGTGTACTGTATGTGTGTGTGTGTGTGTGTGTGTGTGTACTGTATGTGCGTGTGTGTGTTTGTGTGTGTATGTGTGTACTGTATGTGCGTGTGTGTGTTTGTGTGTATGTGTGTACTGTATGTGCGTGTGTGTTTGTGTGTGTGTGTGTGTGTGTGTGCAGTTTACTGTTCCTATGGGAGTTCACCCCTCAACAGGGTGAATGAGCAAGTCCTTCACATGTTGCCAGTGATGGGGAGTAAAGAGTGAGATGTAACCCCCCCCCCCCCACACACACACACACACACACTTTAACCCTGGTTGTAAATGTAAAAAAAACTAATTCAAAAGCAATCAAATATAGTCACTTTGTCAAAATATGCTAGAGTTACACTATTATTACATTTTAGATAGGGTAACTTGTAATTAACACATTACATTTCCAAAACAACTTTCCCAACGTGTATGTCCTGCATGTCGTGGATGCCATAGCCCCATGTAGCCACACACACATACTGTACACACACACAAACACACACACACACACACACACACACACACACACACACACACACACACACACATACACTCAAACAAGCAATCCTTATGATTTACCTCACACATGTTTCACCAGGACAGATGAAATATTAAACTGGATGGAAATCGTTAAACCAGTGGGCTGTCAGAGAGCAGCTTGTCAGGCCAGGTTGAGCGTAACACTAATAGTGGGCTTTCACTCTGCATCTCTAAGCTTTTAAGTCTTTCATGTCTTTAAGTCCACTGGGGATTATTAAACCTGCTGCACAACCTAGCAGCACTTCTGGTTTGATCGATCCTAGGACTGTTGATTAAAAATATCACCCGACAACTTGACACTGCGCCCCCTTTAAACTAGACGTTCGAATACTTTCGGTCATTGACATTATATCTCACTGTCGCATAGTGTCTCTAAACCCCTCTCACATCACTCTCTTCTGAGATGACAGTAATTGATCATTCAATGCCTTGTAAGATTTATCTTGTGCAATAAAAAGAGGAATATTGAAGCAGTGCCATTTAAATAGGTACTATGCAGGATCGGACATTACTTTGCCACTTTCTCTCTGTGCTTGCATTTTCCCTACAGATCTCCCTATGCAGGTGTTTGTTTCCTAAAAGCATTAATCAATTGGTAATAAGTTTTCTAAGCTTCTCCAAGGTTTGAGCTCACACCCCCTACTGCGACATGAGATTTGATGCGGAATGGTGAATCAAACTTACATATTCACTATTTCAGCACTGAGATAAGAGTCGACACCGATACCAATCGACCACTACAATAAATCTTAACATGAATTAAGAATGAAATAAATTAAGGTGAGTTTAACTAAATTAGTTGCATAATTCACACAGAGAATCCCATAGAAAATGTCCCCTCACCTGGCAATTACAGGGCTGCTCAGAAAGGTGCATTGGGCCTCTGCTACAGACCACTTGTCTCTCTGGCCAAGAACAGGGCAGCAGCCAGGGCCATCACAGATCTCTGTGAGCCCTGCTCCATATGGCCGAGTTTGCTTTCCAAAACGAACCAATTAAAATGGCGGCCAGTAAGCATATTACACAGGGATTATAAATTCTGGAAACTCCTTCAACAGTTTTTAATTACTTTATTTTTATATAATTTTTTTTTCAACACAGGACACCTGCTGAGGGTTCACCACACAGCTCCATACCGGTGACCAATGTCCTCTTGTCTTGGAAACCAGATGTTGGGACTTTTGCATAAAATCTGGCCAATATTCTGCCTGAACTTGACCAAGGACTGCCTACATTATTTGGAGAGGGACAGCTGTCTGACATGCAAAACAGCTGAACTAACCAAAGACAACCCTTGCTTTTCCACACAAAACACATCAACATAAGACTTAAAATTTCTATGATTAAATGTTGTTGTATCAATTTTGTAACTGAAAAGCTAAACGCTAACTGACATGCTGATAAGAAATTGGTTCACACGTGTTTCACAACACACTCCCGCAGCGGTCGACATAGCAAACAGGCAGTGACTGCAGAGCTGCTCTGTCTCCCCAGCAGAGCCAGCAAAATGAGCGACATGAATTGGACTATTTTTCACACAAAACGTGTTTTATCATTTCTGTTTTCAGTAACAACATTCCCTTGCACAACATAATTCCAACCCAGAATGCGTCATAGACCATGGTCTGTATTCTGTAGTAGCCCCACACAAAGCTGCCCTGAAACCCAGGTCATGACTGGCTTGGCTGGCTGAAGCATGCTTGCTCAGGGTCACAGGGGTCACTGTGAACAGTAACTATTACCCAGTTCCGTCCACACAAGGTCAATCTCATACACAAACATAACAATGCAGTACCAGGCAGTAAGTAACAGCAACTTCAGATCCCCCTATATAATGCAGTATCATGCAGCAAGCACATCAACTAGGGGATTCAGATCCCCCTATACAGCATAGATAGATTGGGGGTGAAATATGTGAGGTGTACATGTTCTTTTGTTTAGGAGTAAGGTGATTTGTACACTATGGGTGGTTAAATCGGACTCAGATTGTAGGTGAGGTGATTGTTATGAGTGATTTTATTGTGTTGGTATTAGTTTTTTGGAAGCCAAACACTGATGCTGTGTGGGTTTTAACAATCTATAGTGTTTAGTTACAGTAGAGGAATGTGTGGAAAGAATAGACTGTAGGTGATTGGATTTATTGTAATTTTTAAATTAGGTTGAGATATATTCTCCTGTCTGGGTGGGATTTTTTTTCTATACCAGAAGAAATTGGGTTTACTCTGGCAGAAAGAAGTAGGGTGGGATAGATCCTCATTATTCTGGAAAAATAATATAAATATGTTTAATCTGTTTATCCCTTTCTGCTAGGTGAGCAAATATGCATCTCACTTTTTTTTCCCCCTGCAACTTTCAATGTGCCATTTCCATCTTTGGCAGCCTGAAGTTGCGGTAATGACTTGTTTGCCTGTTTTAGGGGAAATAATTTTCTGAGCAAAAAATAGGGTTTGCTAAACTATGGCTGACTGTATCTGTCAGGATAATTTCTCTCCTCTGCTTTGTGTCGTCACACTCAAGACTGTGTTGCCGTGGTGAGCATGACACTCCAAAACTAATTAGAGGCCCATTACTTATTTAAAGCTAACTTGTTTATGAGGGAACAGAGGTATAAATTATCCAATAGAGATATCTTTAGGGGATTCGAGAGCAGGCTTTATTAACTTCAACTCTCAAGGATGATTTCACACAAGGCCAATTATTTCCAGAACTCCAGCCAGGAACCATTTAGGGGAGAGAGAGAACCGCAGGAACTAATGACACAGTTAAAAGACCCTCCGAGGACGGGTTGTTATTTGAACCAGGGGACAGTTTGATGGCCGAGACTTGGAGAATGGTGAGCTAATGCTACCCGATCGACACACATCTCCATGACAACAGGATTGGCAGTGTACAAAGAGAGCGACAAACCAAACCCCCAGCTTTTTTTTTTTTTTTCTGTGATGTGTGGCAAACACCGCCTAAGCAGGCAGCGCCAACAGTAGCAGTCTCTGGAGCTCGGAGACAGACCTTGGTACGAGTGAGCTGAGCGAACAGTAGCACAAAGCAGTGTGGTAGAGCACTGATGCACAGCACAGCCCAGTGCAGCACATGCACAAATATCTTGGATCTGTCCTCAAAACTTGCTAACAAGCTCACCAGTCCCTCTCTCCACCTTTTACACCCACCACTGGGTATTTTTGGATCAGCCAATCTGTGTCTGCCTAATCCTGAAGCCCTGTCTTACACAACATCAATTATTGATGTGACATCATTTCATTAGTATTAGAAAGTATCCACCAAGTTTGAGAATATGAGACATCGGTTCTGTCATTTGTTGTTTTTTTTTTCTTTTTTTTCCCCTCCATTTGGTTTGATTGGGGTATTAATAGCCATCTTGTTACCAAGAGGCTGTATTAAGCCATGCATGAACTTTAAATGTCTCCTTTGACAACCCCTATAAATGAGTGTGATTGGTGAATTTGCATCTATTTCCAGTCACACAGCAGCTTGGGGCAAGAGAAAGAGCCGAATCTGCAGTGACCTTTTTAAAAATCGCAGTGTTTTGACATTACACAGCTTTCATTTGGGGGGGAAATGTAAGCGATTAATGCAGCATGATAAAAAAATAAAAAGTTAGCAAATGATGTAGCACCCCAGGACTGTCTATAATAATAATAATAATAATAATAATAATAATAATAAAGTATTGGTGCATTTGTGAATAAATACTATAAATATTAACCCATAATTGTGCTAACGTGGATGCAAACTGAAAAGACCAAAGTTTTCTACACTGCAGGGGTAATTTTAAATATTCACAGAAGGTTGTGGGAAGATTCACTGTAAGTTTCAGTGAAGGTTCACAAAATCCAACCTTTATGGAACCACCGGGGAACATTCAATGTAGGCTGTCATATGCAAGGATTCTTGCCTTCTGAAGGATCTCTCAAATGGATCAGTCTCAGGTGGATGCTTGTAGATGCTTGCAGCATGATGCATCTTCTGACATGTGTGAGGTTAGTTCTTACCAACCTTTTGGTTCTTCACAGGACGTAAATTTAAAAAGCTACCATAATTCCCACCAATGTCTTGCTGATCTGTCCTCATCTAGCTATGGAAATTTGTCTGCACTTTATATTGATGGCGCCCTTTCGTTCTATTCATACCATTAAGTGGTCTTCAATAAACTTATTATCATTAGGTAATACCAGTAGTACTTTCCACTTAAAATAATTATAAAGTAGGCTATCACTCATTGCTCAGTATATCAAAGTGAACTTTATAATATAATTGCCTTTTAGCAAGGAGTACCCATTATGAATTTAGCAAAAGTTTCAACAGTTCTCAAAAGAACCAAGTTTAAAAACATGATACATGAACTTCATACCCTCCAAAATCCTGCAATTTTAAAAAAGCTCCTTGAAAAACACAGATTCTAGGAGGAAACGCAGTATGTGAATATAACGTTCCTCTCTCCCCCAACAGGGCGGGGATCAATGAAAGCGTGGCACTGCCAAGGTGGCACCGACCCAAGGTGGCATTAACCCAAGGTTACACAGAGCACAAGGCACCTCATCTGACATGCCCAGACACAAATCCATCAGACAGCGAAGCAGGTGGCGCCCGCAGAGACCCCACAGACAAACGGAGGGTGCGGAGGAAGCTTATAATTGGTTTTTCGGCAGGCTGAGTCCAAGCCACGGCCATGGTGCTTTGATTGCTCACCTCATATATACAGCGGAGCCAAGCGAAGGAAGGAGGGCAGAGAGAAAAAAGAAATAGGTGAGAAAACAGCAAAATTACTGAGGGGAGCGATTGGGAGTGATGCCCCCCCCCCCCTCGCCTTTCATCCCATTTTGCAACGCTATCAGTGCCAAAATCTCCTCACGCAGACAGACATTCAAATTTTCCATTGGGCAAACCGAGTTAACCTCAGCAGGTACATCAAGGGAAGGTTTAGTTTTTCATGGGTGACCCAGCTTGGTCCCTTTTAAGACTCTCTCTCCCACCCCACCCCAACACCCCCCCCCCCCTCTCTCTCTCTCTCTCTGTCTGAAGCTCTTCTAACTCCTCTGCCAGGAAAGCCTTCAGATCCAAATATATCTGTTCTAAAAAGCATGAGTCACTCCACATTTCTTTTCTGCAGAGAAAGAGCTGTTATGTACACGGGTGTCTGGAGCCACATTGTTCATGCTTGTTTTTTTTTTTTTCTTTTTTCTTTTTTTTTTCTTTAAAACAGCTCTGAGAGGCAAAGTGAAAAGTGACATCTGTGAATTGTTGACCAGGTGAGAATAACCTTCCAGGTGTGTGTGGATCACTAAGCCTGCCTGTCCCACTTTTGCCCCCAGTTTGGCAGATCAAAGACAAGAACAATCATCAGATAAGTCACTGTGGTACATACAGTAAGTCTCTTAAAAACAACTGCAAATGTCATTTTTTTAATCATAGACCTCAGGAATAAAATCTCTCAGTGAGTCACCAGTCAAATAATGAAATAATTTTGTTTTGTTTTGTTTTTTTTAATCTAAAGAGGAATAGGGATGGAGGCTGTGGAGGCTATAGTCACCAGCAAATGACTTCCAAGTTGGCAAGAGTCCAGCAGAGATCTCCCAAAAATAAAAACCAGCTCTTTCCTGCTCCCTGAGTAAATCTGTTCATTAAGTGTGTGTAATGAAATGCGTCAAGAACAAGGATCTGCTAAGTGGCAGTCATAATTCTTTTTTTTCCCTTTTTTTAAAAAAATAAGCAGCATATCTAAGGCTTCCACATACCATGGTTCTTTACCAACTCTTTACAACTCATGATAAATCCTGTTAACATTTCTCATTGGAGTGACAGAGTGAAAAAGGTGAGTAACATGCTAAGAGGCTGATAGCATGGAGCTCCTGTAGGTTGGCCTGCTATTAGATGATGGCTGACACAGGAACAGGTCCGGGCAGGATTCTGAGCCAGATTTGTGGAAGTCACTGACACGGGAACAGTTGCGGGCAGCATCCTGTGCCAGACTTTGTGGGAGACACGTTCCCAAGTCATCTCCTCTCCCTCTCAAGGGGCTGGACCAGCGAAGGCCCCCCCGCTGCTGTGAGACACGTCTGTCGTCTGACGGGCTCCCTGCGTGGAGAGTGGCGAAGTGAGGATGATGCCTCATGATGTGTCATATTGTTTCCCGACACCTCACTGCTAAGTGCCGGCCCACCGGAGTCACATTGAGTCCCTGCACAGCACGACGCTGGCGCGTTAGCCTCTCGCACTCATCTACAGCTCACCATGAGGCCTTTCTCCCCTCCTCTCTCTCTCTCTCTCTCTCTCTCTCTCTCTCTCACTCTCTCTCTCTCCTCCCTCACCCCCCTCTCTCTCTTTCTCTCCATGAGGATTGATGATGAGAAAGATGCCAGGAGGCCTTTTTTTCTCATTTCTTTCTCTATCCCTCTCTTTTTCCTTTAAACTCTCTCTCTCTCTCTCTCTCTCTCTCTCTCTCTCTCTCTCTCTCTCTCTCTCTCTCTCTCTCTCCCCTCTATCCTCCCCTGTCCCTCTCTTGCTCCATGGGGATTGTAAAGGGGGAGGGGGATGCAGTCAGACAGGTGCAGGGCTGGAGAGGGAAAGGAGGGAAGGGAGGCTCCATCCCCCGTGGAAGAAGGGCATCCTGACATACTGGTGCCACATAGGGGGCCAGAAGGGTATGGATGGGGTGGTAAGGGATGGTGGTGTGTATGTGACACCTTGGGTGCTTTAAATCACACACACACACCGCAGCGTGTGACACAGCGTGGCGTGACGTGACAGGCGGTGGAGTTGTCCCCCCTGATGAGACAGATTGATGTCACGCTCTCTGTCCGTGCGTATCGAGGTGCTATTTTCAAAAAGAAAAAATAAAGGACCTACAGTACAGGCTCCAGGGAGCTGGCAAAAATAACCAAACCACCCAAACACTGCATAGATGCATACACAACACTAACTGGCACCCAGAGACAGACGACAACAGGCTATGTCTAAGTGTGTGGTCCTTGTCCTTGAGTTGGAGAACAATGAAGACTGTGTGTGGGTGTTTATGTGTGTGTGTGTGTGTGTGTGTGTGTGTGTGTGTGTGTGTGTGTGTGTGTGTGTGTGTGTGTGTGTGTGTGTGTGTGTGTGTGTGTGTGTGTGTGTGTGTGTGTGTGTGTGTGTGTGTGTGTGTGTGTGTGTGTGTGTATGTGTGTGTGTGTGAAAGAGAGACAGAGAGAGTGAGAATGAGAGAGACATCCTTGGCGGAGAAGAAAGTGTGTGTGTGTGTGTGTGTGTGTGTGTGTGTTTAAGCGAGCACTCGCTTGAGCACGCGTGTGTGTGTGTGTGTGTGTGTGTGTGTGTGTGTGTGTGAGTGTGTGAACATGTGAAAAGTGAGCAGCAGCCCTAACACCCCCTCCCCAGCCCTGTAGCACCCAAGGTCACTTGTAATTCTGTGCTGTGATGGCGGCCCTGTGAGGGTGGCGTCTGAAAGGAAGGAAATCCTTCATATCTAATTGAAGGCTCAGATTGGCTGCCGATGCGCTGGCAGAGCCTCCCCTTATTTCCTGGGCTCAGACTTTAATCACTGTCCATATGCAGAGCCTTGGCTAAGCCCACTGAGTGTGTGTGTGTGTGTGTGTGTGTGTGTGTGTGTGTGTGTGTGTGTGTGTGTGTGTGTGTGTGTGTGTGTGTGTGTGTGTGTGTGTGTGTGTGTGTGTGTGGTGTGAGGGGGTGGCAAGGGGCTCCTGTTCACCCACAGCGAACTTGGCTGAGTTTGGTCACTTTCACCTTCACTGGTGGAGGAAGATCACACGCAGGTCTTGGCTGTCCCCATGGCCACCTTTTACACACACACACACACACACACACACACACACACACACACTCACACGCACACACACACACACACGGTGAGCCCTCGCTCTTGGAATTAACATTTAGTTCTCAGAATGATGCATTATTATTATTAGAAATGTATTTATCATGCTAATGAGTATTTGGAACAAAAAAAGAAATAATAATATTTGTGTTCGATGATAAAAAAAAAAAAAAAAAAAACGAAGCCAAAATAGCTTTTCTGCACAAGCCCAGTTTATTCATTATTTGCAAGTTTATTTCATGGTTGTCTGCCTCGACTGCATGGGTGCCTGTGACTGCTGTTTGCTCAAAGTGCTTGATGTCCTAAATTCAGACTCATTTACTTAATAACAACCCCATTTTTGCAGGCTGCCTTGCCACCAGACACCCTGTGCCAGACACACACACACACACACACACTACTCTGTCCTAATGGAACGGCACTGTTAACTAAAGAAACAGGCTTTGATATGGGCGAGACCTTCTAGCGCCAGACAGCTCCGACTGAACTGCACACACTCTGTCAGTGTTACCCCTGCTGCCAAATAATCATCAAAATAAATGAAAATGGCTTGACACTCATTGGGGAAATTAGTCTCAAAAAAATGCGTATGGAAATTCAATGCTCAGTGTCTTGCCTGGCGTGAGAGACAAAAAAAAAAAAGGTCCAAGTCGAAATTTACATGGGAGAAATGTATTGATTATCTCGAGTCAGCCGCTCAGATGAGGCCTTTATTTACCAGTCATTTCACTCGGACTGGCTCCGCATTCGTCTGGTGGATTAACGCCGGCCCGAAAATGAATGCAAATGGCCAACGCGTCTCTGCTGATTAGAGAGAATCAGTTTTGAGGGGCGGGGGAAGTTAAGAGGGCCTACGCAGCAGGAGGGGGAACTGCAATCAGACGCCTGAGTCCCTGCACACAGTCGCATTGAGAAAAAGCCTGAGACCAGAGTGACTGGGTAGAGAGAGAGAACACAGGCCACTCACGTTGGTGGCGGATTTCGGTGGTGCTTTCAATTTTCGTTATGACGGACGCTTCATTTTTAATTAAGGCTTAGTTCAATCACGGACGACATGCTACGCTAGGTAAATAAAGTGCGGGATTGCCTGTCGGGGCTACTTGGGGCCTTGATAGACTGTGGCAGTCTGGGCTCCCAGTGAGATAGGAGTCAAAGTAAAGCTACTGCTGCTTGGTCTGGATATATGGAGATCACAGACAAACTGCTTGCAGTGATTGCTAATACCAGCTGTGCTTCTGTAGAATGATAAACTGCCTCCCACTCTGGCCCATTGATATGGGAAAAACAAAGACTCACTGAGGGACAGTGTAAGCCCATAATATCTCATTTCTTTCTTTTTTTCCTTCTATCTTTCTCTCTCTCTTTCTCTCTCTCTCTCTCTCTCTCTCTCTCTCTCTCTCTCTCTCTCTCTCTCTCTCTTTCTTTCTCAGACTCATGAGGCAGTGAGGTCGCCTCACTAGTGCTGCAGCAGCAGTGCCTGAGAAAAAAGGCCCATAATTAGCATGGACATTTTTATCGCATTCGTGTCCATGCGTGACTGGATCCTGACCCCAGCCAGGTGAGGCAGAACCAACACGGTGGCAGCGGTCCAAATGAAGTGTCAATGCAGCCTGTGCCGTGTGACAAAGAGCAGTAGCGAGGTGAAGCCATCCTAACTAGATCCATACGGGCTTTTAGATACAAAGATATGATTTGTCTTTCTCCTTCCCTCAGCACTAAAAGCTATAGACTCTTAAGCAGTCACAATAGACTCAATACTTTTAGTCAAATGCAGTCAAATTCTTCCACTAGGAAGTATCTTGAGTTTGTGTCATTTTAAATCTTTGTGAAACTCAGTGTCAAAAGCAAATGGCTACAATAAACATTTCAGCCCAGTCAGGAGTTAGCGAAAGCGACTCTAATGGTTTACTCTCGTCAAGGCTTTCTAAACACTAATTGCTGACTGTCGCAGTAGATAAGCAGGACCTGCGGCTGTTTAGTGTTGCCATGGTGAGGGTGACAGGTTGACTCCCATTTGGCAAGGCTAACATAGCCCAGCCTTGCGATAAGTTGGCAGCCCTAGCAGAGGCCCAGGTGAGGTTAATGGCTTGATTGGGACACTTGAGAAAGCTGGGGCCTGTTTAAAGTGGAAGAACAGGGCAGGAAGAAAGAAGAGGAGGAAGAGCCCATCCTAAAGGCTTGTGAAGGAGTAGTGGGGTGGGAAATCTGCAGTTGGGTCGCTGACAACCCAAGTTGGGTGATTTATGCTTGAAATGGACAAATAAAGCTTCAGTCTGGTCACCTGAAAACCTGTTTGCCCAAATCCTGGAGCCCATTTTTCCTACTTGGTGCCAAAGCTAGTCACTCACAGAGGCATACACAAACACACACACACACACACACACACACACACACACACTGGGTGAAGCACTAGATGAATGTCTCTGTGCCAGGTTTTCATTACAACTTCTGAGACAGGGGGGACCTGCAAGCCGCACTCGTGTAATTTGTATAAATTGCTTTGCAGGAGTTGCACTTGCAGGTGATTCAGCTTTGGGAAAAAGATTGAGCCTTCTGTCACAAAGCTATACAATGTTTATCTGTTTATAGGTTCACTTTAGTTCATGCTTTAATTGGTTCTCCGAGACGTCTGGAATGATTGCAGAAAATTGATGAAATATTATGCCGTCTTTAAAAGAAACTGGTTATAGAAGAGAGATTGGGGTGTGATTTTTTTTTCTGAAAGGGAACTGCATTAGAAAATTTCTCTTTTGATCTATTTTTCACTGCTGATGGTTTCATTAGAAAGTAATGAAGCCAATCATGAAAACTGACAGGCAATTCGTATTTCTGAAATAAAATTGCAGGGCACAAATATGGGTCTGTTCCTGCATGTAAAGTTTATGTTGACATTTTTGAATGAGGACGGTAAAGTACACCTTGAATTTGTACCTTAAATTACTACAGCACCAAAGCACAATTAGACTTAAGGATCAGACTATTTGATTTAGCATGAAGGGTCTTAACACTCTTGATAGATTATGCATTTACTTTGCAGAGGGTGGGCGCTTTGATGGAACTTTAAAACTCATAAGAATTCTTCCATCAATCTCTATCAACAAATCTAGAAAATTAAATAGAACCCTGACTGCTGAGTGTTCCTCAGAACTGTAAGAACTACAGCGGTAGTAGCCCTGCTAAGACTCAATAGTAATATAGAAAGTAAACATATTTACAAGAAATAAATATATTTTAAACATGTTTCTAAATCAAGTGCAGTGATGCAGAAGGTTCAGAGCTGTGACTTAAATTGTTTCATTGTTCTGAGAAAGTTGTCATAATCAATTTAGTATTTTAGTCTAACGTAGCTAATTGTAGAATGGCTCAAGTCTATCAGAATAAAAGCCTTATCATGTAGCTACCCACCCCCACCTATTCCCCCATTTCCCTTAGCAAGCACCCAAACACATTTTGGTTGTTTGCCATCTTCAACTTGGTTCAAGTTACAATACCGACTTGCATAAAGTATGTAACCTTTACAGCAACATAATTGATTGAGAGGCGGTCAATGAGACGCCCACACAGGCTGTGCATGACACTAATTGGCAGAGCAGGGCTCTCACAGCCAACGATTATCAGAGAATAAAAAAAAAAGGTACCGGGGTTTGATTTATTGAGTGGTGATGTTCCAGCATGCATTGCTCAAAATCACCAGATGTCTGCCTCCCTGCCAAGCCAAGCCCAGTCCAGACTCTCAGTCTGCCTGAATAGCCAAGAACGGGTCATGTCTGGCTTTCAGGGGCAGAAAAAGTAAAGTGTGTGTGTGTGTGTGTGTGTGTGTGTGTGTGTGTGTGTGTGTGTGTGTGTGTTCATGCCTGCAGATCACAGTCTTCTCCACCAGCCTCTGAGCCTCAGAGGGTATGGCCTCGGTACAGCCTGAAGCTTTTTCTCTTCCTCCTCCCAGATGCTGGAAAAAGCCCATCAGCAGTAGCAGCAGTCTGTCGCCTGCCTTGCTGTTCTAGGGGGGTGTGGCTGTTCCCTAGACAGGCCAGCCCCACATGTCAGATCTGTCTAAGACTGGACAAGAGTGGCCTAAAAGCCTTACAAAAAAAAAAAAAAAAAAAATTGAAACACCCAGCAGGAACAATCCTAAAAAGAAAATAGTGACACTTCCTGGAAAGTTCTCTCCTCTCAAAGACATGCAACGCTGAAATCTTTGTGACTGGAGGTGATTTCTTGTTTCCCAAGTCAGTCAAGTGATTCAGTGGCTTCCTAATGCAGCTGTGAAGCAGGAAATGAATGAGTTGATGGGGAGCAATCAGAGCTGTCATTTCTCAATGCATAATAGAAGGAAGTGGGACGGCTCAGAGAGGACTCTCACCTTAGGCATCTTCTTCCATCCTTCACATAAGGAATCACCTCAAATGAAACATTTACATGTAGGGAGATATCTTATATGCATCTCATATAAAAGGGGAATGGGAGGGAAATATTGGAGGACAATGAAGGAGAGGGAAATGATTAAAGACAGGCATGAGCCAAGGGCTTCACTTCCACTT
This sequence comes from Sardinella longiceps, assembly GCA_027497455.2. Classification (NCBI taxonomy): domain Eukaryota; kingdom Metazoa; phylum Chordata; class Actinopteri; order Clupeiformes; family Clupeidae; genus Sardinella; species Sardinella longiceps. The sequence continues at coordinate 19,817,268 of JAODXP020000020.1, forward strand.
GGGATGGGTGAGGAGGAAGAGGGTATTTTTTCCAAAAGCTCTGTATCTCTAGAGTATATTAAACAATTTAGGTTGTTATTGTTACTGGGTCATTTGAAACACACACACACACACACACACACACACACACACACACACACACACACACACACACACACACACACACACACACAATGTACATAACTTTCAGTGGAATAGAAAAATGTGTTCCCCCAAGTGGTTGTGATGACCCATTTGACTTACAGTCTAATTGGGGAAAACAATAAAAAGGTAGCCAAAGTAAATGTCATCTGAGAACAAAACAGACTGAAATATTTTTCAATTTTAGAATTTAATAGACTGAATGTGCATTCAATATGCATTCATTTATCATATATTTTATTGAGGATTTTCTTATGTCCTCATTCCTCTCACATTACACAGGAGTCTTTATTTCCCTAATCTTATCCTTTAAATGCATTTTCAATCCCTCTTTCTTGGATTGATAAAAAAAAGCTTTGATATCTAACTACCTCCTTTAACCACACAATCCACCACCTCACCCTAAATTTGTGCGACTGGAATGCTGAAAGGTTTGGACATGAAAAAAGATGGATGTCACTCTTGTTAAATTGTCCATGAAGGACAAAGTAGAGAGAGAGAGAGAGAGAGAGAGAGAGAGAGAGAGAGAGAGAGAGAGAGAGAGAGAGAGAGAGTGAAGGGAGAGAGAGAGAAAGATAGAGAAAGAGGGGAAGAGAAAGAGATAGAGAGAGAGGGAGGGAGCGAGCACTCAGTGTCTGCCAGAGGGGTCACACTTTGAAATGACAAGGGAGGGGAGGGGAGGGTTTACTTGTGGTCCTCGGCAGACCCAGGGGAACCAACACAAGCATCACGTCCATGGCCTGACATTGAAGGCACTTTTACACACAATGTTGATTATGCAGTTTGGAAGAGAGCACTGCATACCCAAACGGTTTTTGTCAGGATTGAAATGCAAAACAGTTGTGTGGATGGTTTCCGAAATGCATATTATTCTGCTTTCACAAACTAAAGGATCAAGGAAGTTTTCATCGGTCCCTCGTTGACAAGCGAGGCTATGAATTCTCCCTCTCCACCCTCAGCTCTGCTGTCACTGGAGGAGAAATAAAGCATCTGGAGCACTTGAAGAATATCTGCATGTATAATCTTCTCAGAAAGTACAATATCCATGCTCTAGCAGAGCAACACTGCTCCATCAAATTTGTCTTACTGTACGATTTTTTTTTTCCTCTCAAAACCATCAGTACGAATATAAATCACCTACAGAGAGTCACCATAAATAAACCGACTTTTTTGACATGAAGTCTTATACCAACAAGATATATGACACAGTGGATGCATGTTTGGATGTGAATAATATACGCCTTCACTGTTAGTACCTAAAGGTGGTTGACATTTCACAAGAATTTCAAGCCATAATCTCACACAGGGCTCAAAGCACTGCTGTGAATGAATCCACACACACACATACACACACACGCACACAGACACACACACACACACAGACACACACACACACACACGCACACACACACATACACACACACTGAAGTTTCTGCTCTCAAACTCTTGGACACTGTGAAGCATTGGCTGACATTTCCTCTGACTTGTTCAAACACCAGCTGGATGGACAGCTGTCCTCTGGCCCGGCGTGGGGGCTGATGGGAATGACTGATGTTCACTGGGGCCAATGGATGTCAGGCACTCTGAGCCATCAGTCAAACGGAAGCGTCTGATAGGGCGATGCTAGGTCTCCTGTCTAATGAAGCCGCCTTAGGTAGGGGGCTGGAGCCTGAGAAAAATGGCCCATTGACATGCAGGTCACTTCTCTGATGATGGACAACTCAGGCTTGTTTGTGCCAAAGGGTGTGTTTGGATGTTTTATTAGCTGAAGCTCCAGCACAGCAGGTAACAACACACACACACACACACACACACTTTCCTCCTCCATTACTTCTAGATCTGCCTCTCTCTCACACACACTCATAGACAGGTGCACAGACAGGTTTAAAATGACACATACACACACACACACACACACACACACACACACACACACACACACACACACACACACATTGATGGTGTTTTGCACACAAAACCACTTTCCGGCACCTCATGTGGTCTCACGACTCCCAGCCACCACCTCCTCCTTTCTCTCCCTCCAGGCACAAGGTGCAGATAAGCCGTTATTTCACGTCAGCAGAAGCACCATAGTTTCCACTGCCACTTTTCATCACACACACACACACACACACACACACACACACACACACACACACACACACACACACACACACACACACACACACACACACACACACACACACACACACCACTACTCCCTGACTGCAAGAGTCTTCTTCTCTTCTCTTCTTCACACACACACACACACACACACACACACACATACAAACACACACGCTGGGGCCCTCTGGTATTGATTCAAATCCCCCTGCGAACGTGAGGACAAAACAAACTGGGACGTTGAAGATGGATGACAGAAGGAGGCCCACCGGCTCCCCACCAGCCACCAATCCTCAGCGCTGACAGACAGTGGAGTGAGACGGAGATGGAGCCCAAGCTGAAGCTGAAGCCGGAGTGGGAGCCAGAGCCAGAGCCAGAGCCAGTCAGCGATCACACACCTGCCACGGCCGCTTCCAAAAAGGAAATGGCCGCAGGCAATAAAGTGCGATTCCGGGGGCGCCGTGGCTCAGTGGCTAGAGCGTCAATTCCGACCCGAGGTCATTTCCCGATCCCACCCCATCTCTCTCCCAATTGTTTCCTGTCATCTCTACACTGTCATGTCATACATATTTGTTTAAAAAATAAATAAATAAAGTGTGATTCCAATTCAACGAAAACAAACCAGACAAAAGGTGAACGAAAATAACAAGCATCCAGTTGGAAGCTTGTCCATAATTTCTTGACCACAGTAGAACCCCCTAAAACCCTCTTTAAAGATGGATTGTGTCCTGTTTCCAAAATACGCCATGTTGTCTTCAAAAGATAGACAGCAAAGGGGCTACAGCAACCATTTCTCAGCCTTTTTAAAATGCAGACTCCATAGCCTTGTTAAATAGCCCAGCCCAGAGTACTTGAAAGGGATCTAACTGTGCAGGCGGTGCTCCAGAACTGTTCACACCATCAATCCATCACCTGCTGCTTCTCCTTCTCTCTCTCTCTCTCTCTCTCTCTCTCTCTCTCTCTCTCTCTCTCTCTCTCTCTCTCTCTCTCTCTCTCTCCCTCACTTAGGCATTCTATCGGGCACCACAGGCGGAACTTAGCCATGTTCTGGCTGAGAAAAGAGAGAAAAAAGAAAGTTTGGTGGAGTTTTGAGTTGGCACAGAGGAGCCGTCCAGTCCTGAGGGAGCGCTTGTTGTCATGTGCATTCAAGGGGGCCGAGATCAGGGAGCTTTAGGCTCAGGAGTCCCACCACTACCACCACCACTACCACCACCACCACCAGAAGCAGCAACCCCCTTTCCCCCAGTTTGAAAGACTTGAAAAGGCCCTGGCTAAAGCCACCTAACTCCCCCTGGCAGGGCCGCCGTTCCCCATACGCAGAGTACGCAAGGTGCGTAGGGCCTCAACCACTTGGCAGGGCCTCGGGGGCCTCCAATTTTGAGCTTTACTAAAAAATGTCATGATAATAGTTACATTGCAAAAATATATGAATTAGTAATGAATAGGCCCATCATTTTTTGTTAAAAATTGCGTAACTCATCATACAATTCAAGCAAATTAACAGTTTTGCCTAATATACAAAGATAGTCCTACCCACCCCTATTCCCTGAAATGGTACATCCCAAATTGCGTCTTTGAGTTTGTTGTGTCGGCTTTGATTGAAGCAGCAAGCAGCAACGTTAGAAAACTGCAAATTGCAAGATTCTGCTGTGCAAATGTTCAGTAAATGTGTCAACATCGTTGACATCTAATAATGAAGAGACAGCATGAATCTGGTGCTGAAAAGCGAAAGAAAAAGAAGCAAAAGGAAGACGCCCGTGCATCCCTGGCCGGTAAGTCCGTTTAGGCTAACGTTAATTGTTTTGCTAACTTAACGTTCAATGATGTTGCTCAATTTAGGCTCGGTTGGTTGCAATATGAAACAATCTGGATTTTAACCCTTTAAGCGCCAGAATTAAAATTGCAACATTGCAAACAATTGCGTCTAAATTTCAAACGCGTGTAGCGCAAAAGCGGTAAGAGATACGCGATTGATGTAAATGACAAAAATGCTCCTTAGACCCTCGCGAACATGCCCTCCAAATTTCAGAGCGATACGTCACGTATTGACCTCGATATGACCTCCGTAATGACGGCCGATGGAGCTCCATACTTCCTGGAGCTTTCTTGGTTCTAATCGCGGGTAAAACTATTATTATTGCCTCCATTTTAATTTTTTTTTCATTCCTGGCAGCTCTAAACAGATCCACCAACTTCACTACAGCCCAAATATTTGATTTGATTTGATTCAAACCTGCTTCGTTGAGATCACTAAAACCACGTGTGTCTCCTTCCCTCTCCTGCCGTCAAGCAGGCACACAATCCCCGCGGGCGGGGCTAACACAGAGCTAACATGACAGAGCTCCAGGTTTCATATGCTTTTTCAAACACCTCTCACTCATTATTTTTGAACTGGACACGACGTTTTTTCAGGATTATATCAAAGTAGGACATGTCTGCTAATTACCAGAGGTGAGTTTATGCAAAATGAAATGTTATATTAGGAGTTATGAGACTTTATGAACAGCAACATGAGATCACTAAATCCACGTGTGTCTCCTTCCTTCTCCTGCCGTCATGTGCCCGCTGAAAGAGCTGTTTGACATGCTTTTTCAAAAGCCTCTCACTAAATATTTTTGAATTGGACACAAAGTTTTTTCAGGTTTATATCAAAGTATGACATGTCTGCTAATTACTAGAGGCGAGTTTAAGCAAAATCAAACGTTAGATTAGGAGTTATAAGATTCGGCGACTTTGGCGGTTAAAGGGTTAAAATTGTTTTTATTTAATTCAATCGTACTGCTGCTGTTAAGAAAGTATAAGTATCACTTATTTATTATTTATACTTTATTAATGTTGCTGCTGTTCTTATTGTTATTGACCTTATTTATTATTTTACTTACTTGTTATAAATGTTCATTATAGTTTTATGTGTATTTAATGTTAATTTTAATAAATAGTAAAGGTTTGAGTGGAACTTCGAAGTCTTTGCTTTTGTTTTTTTTTGTTTTTTGGGGGGGGGGGGGGGGGCCTCCTGACGCAGTTAAGCTTAGGGCCTCCAAAACCTTAGCAGCGGCCCTGCCCCCTGGAGAATTAGCATGCTTCGAGGCTTAGGGGAGACAAGTGGCAGGAACTGTATCATTGCATTTGTCCTGGCCTGCCTCCTGGACTGGAGGAGACCAAAATCCTCCCTCTTTTTAGCGGCAAATTGCGTCCATGCCCCCAAAGCACTATTTACAAATACTTTTTTTTACCTCTCTTGTTTGAATTCTATAAAAGAAACAAAAAAAGTGACAAAACATGGCGCAAAAGAGGAGTTTGCTTCGGGAAATGGAAAGAGTTAACTTATACATTTATTTCTTTTAGCCACAGAGATGAAAGGGCAATATTAAAACACTCTTTCTCATTATTGACAATTCATTTACAGTTCTATATGGGTGCATGTCTCTCTCTCTCAATGTATGTGTGTGTGTGTGTGTGTGTGTGTGTGTGTGTGTGTGTGTGTGTGTGTGTGTGCGTCTGAGTGAGTGTATGTGCGTGCGTCAGTGTGGGTCAGTATATAATGAAATGAAAGCGTTTGAGAAATCATTAGAATAAAAGTAATTAAATATGCTCAACATGGCTCTCAAGGCGACGGGCAATATTGCCGAAGCCTCCTTGCCCGTCTTTTAATCAGCACTTAAAAGCGCAGAGGCGAATGTGCCATCAACATACTCCCATCTCACGACTGATTGCGGTTTTTATTATTTGCTCTGCAAAACAGGACTAAGAAATAACGTTCGAGGTTACAAGAGGGCACAAGCAGTCCATTTGTGCTTTCAGGGATTTTGTAGCCATGGATACAAATGTTCTGTTGGGACCGAGTGGACCGCTGTGATTGTTCCAAGCTACCCCATCCCCCCCCCCCCCCCTTTTTTTTTTCTTAGTCTGGTATCAGCTAGCATGAGGCTACTAGAAAAGGACTGCTGTGCTCATAGCTTATGCATGCAGCTCGCTGGTTTGAAATATGCATCAGACTCTGCCTGGGCCTTCAGAGAAAGAGAGAGAGAGAGAGAGAGAGAGAGATAGAGAGAGGTCTCTAATTGGTCAGGCCATTTAACTGCAGGTTGTGTGAGCCGGAATTAGCCTGAATCTGAATTTAATTTCCTTTCATTATCATCATTGTTTTATGCCTCTTGTAAACTACAATAAACATTAAAAAAACACACACACACAAAGTACTTTAAGCCTCTTAAAAGATGAGGATGACAGGGTTTACATGAGGATCTAAAACACACTGGCTGTATTGAATCTCTTCCTGTGATCAGAAGTGGTTTACCTACTTACACATTCTTTTTTTATTTTGCCAGGGCGATTTGGGTCAGCATGTGCACCAATCAGGCGATGGATTTGTTTCCCACTGGCCATCCTACACCAGATAATGCCCACAGCTTCTTTGCCCGCAGACTGTGTGTGTGACTACTCTCCCCCTTGCTGTGGCAGAGTCTGGTAGACTTCACCGAGACCTCACTCTCACAAAAAGAAAGTGCCTCTTTTTTTTATCCATCCAGCAGGCCACTCCATATCCCATTTTCAAGCGCCCGCCTGTCAGATAGCTTTCAAACTGCCCCCTCACACACACACACTTACACACACACATGCTTGCGGGGGCGAGAATGGAAGTGTCTGGCGGGGGCAACTAATGCATTGGTCTCTGGCGTCAAGGATGTGCAGGTGCACCGTTTGATATTTGAAGAGATTTTTTATGCACGGAAAAAATGCCAAATCCCTGTGGCAGCCCGTCAGAGCCTCTCGAGAAGAGAGAGAAAAGACAAGGTGTGTATACGTGTGTGTGTGTGTGTGTGTGTGTGTGTGTGTGTGTGTGTGTGTGTGTGTGTGTGTGTGTGTGTGTGTGTGCGTGTCCATCTCTCTCTTTCTCAGTCTGCATGGGTGTATGTGAACTCAAACACAACAGCTATGATATTTTTCACTGCCAATGGAGTTCTGGTGCTTGTATTTATTTATATATTTAATTCTGCTATTATTACTTTCTTTTTTTACACTCATCAAAAAAAAAGAAAGAAAGAAAGAAAGAAAGTAACTCTGGCCCCTGAGTGATGCGGCTCTTCAGAGAGAGCGGCATCCACCACCTGGGGCAAAGCCGCTGCAGCGCTAGCAATATTAGCACACAGCGAAGTTCCAAAGAGATTGCACTGATCGCTAAAAGATTAATGTAGTTATCTCGCCGCCTAACCTGATGCTCCAGGCTTGCATGATATTACTGCAGGTCTCCGATTTCAGGATTGCTCTTATGCATGCAATTATCAACCCTTTTTTTTTTTTGCTCTTTTATTATTTAGGAATGAAGTGAATGGTGATGAATGTGCTTGATGTGTTTTTCATATCAATGTTTAAAGTCATAAGACATTTATGCCTCATCATTTGTGACTTGTGGTTCTTTGCTTCAAACTTCAGCTGTCAGAGATGTATTAGTCACTGTCACTAACAATGTCAGTCGCTCCAGTCTATTTTATTCACTATTTCTCACTTTCCTCACATGTTCTCCTCTCTCTCTCTCTCTCTCTCTCTCTCTCTCTCTCTCTCTCTCACTCTCTGTGTCTCTCCTATCCTTTGTCTGTGAGTATTGGAGCTATGGTGCATTGAAGCCCTCTGTTTATTTGTTCCCACGCTTCAGTGGCCCAACCAAATACACACAAATGTATTCAGAGAAGCGAACAGATGCAAAGTCATTGACTTGTCATTCGGACCGAGGCTCCCGGATACAGCTGACAGCACTCCAGCCTGCCAGATTACTGCACCAGGTCCTGCAGAGGTATTTAAGCACAGACAGCTCCGGAATCTTCTCTAGGGGCTTTCAAAAGTGGGTGCCCGTGTGTGCCTGTAGGAAAATGATAAATTTCAAGTGCAGAGTATTCTCCAATGGCACAGAGCAGTTCACTGAAAGAAGGGAAGAAAAAAATATATCTGCCTTTTCTTGAATTGTGATTGAATGTTGAGAAAGTAAAATGTAATGTATCTATTTTTACACAGGATTAAAATTATGCTCTGTATTACCGTTCAACTTGAGATAACAGCATTATCCTGATCCAGTGGACCACGCCACAGTGTTAACGGAGGAGTATTTCATTTCAGTGCTCCCATGCTCTTTACCCTCCTCACAGCATCAGTCTGTGTCTGTGAGAGATAATTAACACCACACAGAAACACACACACACACACACACACACACACACACACACACACACACACACACACACACACACATTCCCATGAACACTCGCTGTCTCACACACACACACACACACACACACACACACACACACACACACACACACACACACACACATCTGAACCATTTCACAGTTTGGGTTGCCTCAAAGAAAGTGAATCTGTTCCTCTTTGAGTAATGCACTACAACCCTCTCTTTCACGGCCCCTCTCCACAGAGTCCAATATGCATTAGCGGTGCCAGGCCAAATGAATTGACATTTAAATAATCCTAATCGTTTTTTTTTTTCTGTTCTTTTTTTTTTCTTTTTTTCCCTCAATTACTGTAGTTAACCTCTCCAGAGACTGAGGGAATGACGAGTGACTCTACAGAGTTCATATACTTTCTTATTCTTATTCTCTCTCTCTTTTTTTTTTAAAGTCTTTTTCCGCATCAGCAGCCAAACTGAACGCCCAGCCCAATCATACATACATGTAGTTACTCTAATTCACCATTCACCATTCATGATGTCTATACCTCCGTGTCTATACCTCCGTGTGTCAAAGAAAGAATAGATTTTTTTTTAACAACCAGCCGGTGAATGACAACACTGTAATTGTCAGTGTAGAGAAACGAAAAGAAGAATGAGAACCAAAAGCAAAATAAAATAGAACTTCAGTAATCGGTTACTTCTTACACTCTCAACTCCTGATCAAGGTTGTTTGACCGAAAGCTAGGAAGTAAATACTTTCGCATGGATATAAGTGTGCAGTTGATTCTAGACATAAACTTTCATATTGAACATAGAGGCTCCATACACTCGACACCCAGAACTTCAGAGCTGAGGTTGGAGCTCCATCTTCACCAGTGGACGGTCCAGATAGTCTTTGCAGTCAGAAAACAGCAAAGCGAGGTGGAAACGTTGAAAGTGACAGGTCTCAGTGAATGCGGATCCAGGCCTGACTGAGTTAATAGAGCTGACATGGAGTGGTTATGGGGAGAGGGGGGTTGGGGTTGGAGGTTGGGGGTGGTGTTGGGGATGAGGGTTGAGAGGATGGGGAAGATGGTGAGTGTGTGTGTGGGGGGGAGGGGGAGTCTGCATGGCTGGACACCCCCCAAGGTAATGAGGCCACTCTCCGGTGTGGTGACCTCTAGACCTAGCTTGCCTCTGGGCCCAAGTGTCATCTAATAAGATTCATTACTTCTCAGGGATGCTGCCTGGAGACCCAGCCCTCTGGAACAACCTTACCCATACACACACACACACACACACACACACACACACACATGGACATGAACCGTCTTACACACACACACACACACACACACACACACACACACACACACACACACACACATGAACACACACACACATGAACTCTCTCTTTCACACGCGCACATCGACTCCCCCATCCTTCCCTGTGCTCCTCCAGCTTCTCCCGTTGCTGTGCTTCATTGAAGAGCTGCCCCGACACCCCTGACCACCTCCCCCACCTGACCGCCATCCCACAGACCATGGTCTGAACTGCCTCTTCCTGTGACACCATCTTAATAGAGAAATCCAATCAGCCACACTAGCTGCACAATGGGAGATATGGGGACCGCTAGAAGAGATAATGCTGCCTGAAGTCTTGAAAGTAAAAGAGGGCTAAGAGAGGGGTGGTGGTGATGTTGATTTCTAAGACTGAGGTGAATCCGATTGGCACAAGGGTAATCTCCAAAAGTGGGGCCGTGGCCTAAACTAGTCTGAAAGGTCTGCCCACCATCACTGAGGTATTTGGTGGCAATTTGGCTTCAAGTAAAGACATTCTGTCATGGAAAAACGTAAAACATAACTGGATTTGACACACGGTGATTAGGGTTGTTGGAGTGTGTGTGTGTGTGTGTGTGTGTGTGTGTGTGTGTGTGTGTGTGTGTGTGTGTGTGTGTGTGTGTGTGTGTGTGTGTGTGTGTGTGTGTGTTGTCTGCTAGTTTATTTAACCTGCCAGTAAGCATTAAGAGCAGGCATCAGATCCAGCTGAGAATCCTTCCCCCCCTGCTGACTTACTCTGAAAAAAAAAGGTCTAAAACATTACAGACGGCAGCCAAGGATTGATCCTTTACTTAAAGATCAATTGAGACGGACCAAAGAACTCAAACAAAAACAGACAATTGCGAAATATCTCACCTACAGACTGAGGTTCTTAAGACTGAAATGATGGGTTCATTGCAGGTAAGTCTATAACAACTTCATCTGAAGCTCAGAGCTCCAGGGTAACCATTGAAATTCAGGGCACTGCAACAAAAATCAATGTGGAATTACCAGCTGAAATTCTGGCCTACTGTAGAGTTTTCTGATTCTAAAAGGTCACTTCTGGGATACTGGAGTTGTAAGTGTGCCCACTTCACTTGTGTTCTCCTCATGGGATTTTCAGGCAGGAAGTCTCAATTGAATGACGAACTGAACATCAAAAAAAAAAATTATAGTACCCTTATCTCAAAGAGATCTGTGAACGTTTCTTCCTCGATTTCAACTGAATGGGTTCTATCATACAGTCCTCCAGTGCCTAGTGCTACTCAAGGACCCGTGGCTGGATTGATACAAGAAGATGCGCCCTACTCTACGCAACAATGGGAATCAAGATACTGAAACTTGTGTGTGGTGCCTTCATAGAAACACTCAGTTGTTCTATTATCTTTGACAGTTTCTCATTGATGGCAAAAGGTTAAAAATATTCACTGCCAAGAAGTTGTCTGCTGTTTTCAAATATATGTCAAAAATATTTATAATAGTATAATCCTAAATTAATAACTCTCCCCTTTATTATTGTATGATGGTCCCACTTCTCCTTCAACATTCTGTATGCATGAGGAAGAAAAGACTACAAATGAGCATGAGTAAGAAAAAAGGGTTACATTTTATTTGAAGTAACTGTCATAAGACTAACATGACACTGTCATTAACTATGACATGACGTTGTCAAGAATCTGTCATAAACTTTATAAACCTGTCATAACTATTACATACCCTAAACTTAACCCTAACCATGACAAATACTGGGTGACACTTAATGACAGAAGTCATGACAGGTGAATAAAGTTTATTACAGATTCATGACAATGTCATGTCATAGTTAATGACAGTATCATGTCAGTCTTATGACAGTACCTTCAAATAAAGTGTAACTGAAAAAAAAAAACTATTTTGTGTTCCTGTGATAATGCCATATTTTATGGCACACATGAGCAATAACTTTTAGTAACTTTAATACTAACTATTTTTAACTCTGGATCAGTGTTGGCTAACATGCCTCTGGGACTTGCACGGTATTCTTCAGCCTAAACAGCCTCTCTAAGGGGTTATTTGTGACCATCTCAAGAGCCATGTCAGTTCTGTCTACAGAACAGCTTACCATTGCCAATAATAATCCTTAAGAAATATAAATTCATCTTAATTAAAACCCATGAAGCCATTCGGATTTATTAAGTACAGGCTTAATTTGGAAACAAACAGGAATTAATTTCTCACAAATCTGGCTTTTGCTAGCCAGCCCGGTAATTATTTGTTTTGGGTTCATGCATAAAAATCCTGTAGGAATATTTTTGGCATACTGCACCTTTGCCGGGTTTTTGAGAAGTCACACCCATGCATGTCTCAATTAGGTAGGATAACACCATCACAATTTGATCTGACCTAGAAAACTCAACAGCATCATTCAAAACCAGAACTCCAGCTCATGCCTAAGGACACGGTCCACAAGACAAAATCACATCAGACCAGAATCTGTCTGCCGGCTATCGGTATCCATTAGAATTGATCTGCAGAAAGCCTTCTCTTCTCAACTCCTCTCTGTCTCTCCTCTCTAATCCTAGTAATATGATTGGGAGAGATGTTCAGTCCACAGCAGATCAATCCATTTCCCCCAAGCAGTGCAGCCAACTCTGCCAATACCATTCATAACTGGAAAATTTCTCATATCTGTTTTCTGTAATGGCATTTTTAAAGTCAGGGCATGCAATAAAAAAATATGTAGATGGACATTAGTTGTGCACTACTGTCTTAACAGCAGCAGTAGAAGTAGTTGTACAGAGTAGTAGTTGTTGTCTTTACAACAAGTAACAGCAGAAGTAGTGTTACTTTTATTGGTTTGGTGTTGTTGTTGTTGCTGTTGTTGTTGTTGTTGTTGTTGTTGTTGTTGTTGTTGTTGTTGTTTTTGCCGTTGTTATGGCAGTAGAATAGTAGAATATAGTAGTGGTATGCCCAGGATCAGTAGTAGCAGTACTAACCACTGCAATAATACCAAGGGTGAAACCCAATAATACTAATACACTGCATGTCTTCCTCACTCTCTCAGCAACTAAACTAAATTTAGCCGCAGTAAATACTTTATCTGGTATATCTGGTCTGCTACTTCAGACATCTCATTTTTTGACGTCCCAGGTGGTGTGTCCCTCCATAATGTGGAAAGGAACCATTGAACGCTTTCATTTTCACAAGGTCTCTCCATCAGGCTTCTGCAGCATCACCCAGTTTGCCCCACGGTGAAGCCCAGGAGGTGCTAAAAGCTTAGTGTCACTGAACTTAGATTATGTTTGTTTTGCATCAGTCTGCTCCTTTTGTCTTTCTCTCCCTCTGTCTCCGAATTACACACATCTCTCCTCAGACAGCCGCTCTCCCTCTGTCTGGTTTAATTAGGTGACAGACTCCTGGGCTGGCGCCTGTTTTTTTTTTTTTTTTCCCAGGCAAGCCATTCAAAAACACTCTCATTTAAAAAGCCTGCCTCTAATTCCTGTTGCAGGTAAAGAGATGCACAAATGTAATCTAGCCACAGAGACTCGCCATCTTACTCCTGCCATCTGTCTCCCTATAGTCACTCAAGGCAACAAAGCAATTTACCAAAGTTGCTCCTCAACAGAGCAGAGACAGGAAAGTGAGTGTAAGTGTGTGTGTGTGTGTGTGTGTGTGTGTGTGTGTGTGTGTGTGTGTGTCTGTGTGTGTGTGTCTGTGTGTCTGTGTGTGTGTGTGTATGTTTGTGGGTGTCATTGATGTTCATGACACGTCATGCAATGTTATGACAGGTTCATGTCAACAGCATCTTATGTCAACAGCAGTAAAGAGTAACCTTTTTATTTCTTTTGAATGAGCCCCTCAGATTCCAGTGAGTCTCTGGACTGACCCTACTCCTGGAAAAGTAAGTGCATCATTTCTGCATCCCATCCAGAAATCAAATATATTAAATTATACGTTTTGACATGATGTCCATTTGCCATTTGCCATCACCCCCACACCCCTCACCTTACTCCAACAATATTACTGGAAAATGCATAATGAAGAGCAGCCTGGCTTAGATAAAGGACGACATCACATAGACAAACAGTTGTTAATGAAAATGGCCATTCCACTGTAATCTGTGAAAGTGAATAGACTGAACGCGAGGCGCAATTACTGTCTGAACAATTTCACAATAGATCCTAACTAAATGGCGGGGCAGATAAGTGCCTACTGGCTGCATTTTGGTATTCTGCCTCGAACAATGGCTTGCCATTTGTAATGGGACTTAAGAAGGATTTCTGTAACCTTGCTCTCCAGAACAAACACACTACCTTTCATAGTCCATAAGGGGCTTACCATTGGGGCCATTGTGCTCTGGAGACGGGCAAACTAAATGATTTCACTTCAATTTCCATGAGGAGAATGGGAGCTGGTGGAGGGCACAGAACAGCCAGGAGGAGGGTAATCACAGAAGATGACTGCTGAGAGTGGGCTCCTGAGGAGAAAAAACACAGCTGCACCCCACACACACACACACACACACACACACACACACACACACACACACACACTCACTCACTCAAGAAAGTAGGTGTGGGACAATAACCTCCAGTTGTCTTCACACTTCAGACTCAGACTTGATATGTTTTAGAATTGGGTTAACAGACACTGCAAGTGATGAAATGGATTTTGACTTATACTGAATAATGCATGCTGTGCATTGCACCTTTGCATTGTTTTTTAGTACTGTATGTTGTGTTTGTATTCCACATGCATGATGGCCTAATGGATGACAGATAACTAGCCACAGTGAGGCTAATTGATTTCTTCTTCTTCTTCTTCTTCTTCTTCTTCTTCTTCTTCTTCTTCTTCTTCTTCTTCAGCAACAGCAGTCAAGCCTCAAGGTTGTTATCCTATCCAGTTTTGCTTTTCAAACCCAGCCCTCTTCGATGCAAATGGACAGCTAAATGGAAGAGCCCCTCTAAGCAAGCAGCAGAGATCAGAGACATACCTGGGCCTAAAGTACATCTCAATCACAGCTGGGAGCTTCTCCCTGTTCTCTCACGGGCCTGTACCACAAATGGGCCGGATGCAAGTCTTGACCAATGAGGCATTCAAATCAACGTGGAATGAAGGATAATGAGGTGATGCACGTGGAGAAGCATCACCCCCATACTCTCCACCCACCCCCACCCTCAGGTGCGGCGAGGAACACGTCTTCGGCGAACGATAAACACATTAGCATGCCTGGCACAGTCCATTACGCACGCAGAGCCATTCAGACAGAGGCTGGCTGACAGGTAGGCAAGCAGATTGGGCCCCTGTGTCACTGAGGGCGAAGTACAGGATTGAGTCTGGGGTGCCTCAGACTGACGGTCAAAACCCAAACTACCAAACTCACCTTGTGAGTGCATCGACAGTGGAGGTGAGGTCCATTGGCAGCAGACTGAAAAGGTGAACGGCAATGATGTTGAAAATGAATGCCGAATACATGTATATCTCACAAATGGGTTATTATTATTTATTCATCGGGCCCTGGTGCAGAGTAGTGTGGTCTGCACATTGCATCTCCATCTATAATTGCATCTAGAGTCATTTGCGTGTAAAATGAGTGGGCCTAGCGAGGCAAGAGATTTGGGCCGGGGAGGAAGAAAAAAATATAATAATAAAAAAAATGGTCCAGGCCTTGCTGATAGAGCACCTGGTGGGAGGGCAGCTTAATCCCCATGTCATTCCTCCACGGCACTGCTGAAATTATCAAACTGCAGTACTGCTGATGGCGACGTGCCGTCCAGGGGAAACATCTTGCCCACAGACATCCCTGGACAGCGAGCGAGTGGACGGACAGGATTTCCACCTGACCAGCGATTCAGCTGACGAGAGCAGTTTTATTTTCTTTCTCGTAGAGTGTGGGTGTTTTTTTTATATACATGGGGTGTAATTGACATTTGGGCCTTCCAGCAATGCACCAGGGGATCCAAGTCCACACTGAGCCATGCTGGATAAGTGTCTTTTGCCTGAGGGGCTACGCCTCCTGTGGACCTCTAGTCTCCAGCTGGTCTGGGTAGCAGGATTTGATTTCAAGGGAAAGAATGTTACACAACCATCTGTGTCCCTTTGCTATGTCTTTTATTCTGCTTACTCTGATTTTTACTTCCTTCTAAAATGAAAATATAGCATCAAATTAACACTCTGAAGTTTCAGGCCTGTCAGACACTTATGAGATGAAAAGTCTGAAAAGCAGGACATATTTATGCGATATATATCTATGCAATATCTACCACTAATAGTGCCACATGTAGTATAGTTTTATAGAGGTCCATGCAATGCTTATAACAGTTACAATAGTATAGGCCTAGTGTACTGCAGAGTATATAGCCCAAATGTGTCTTTAAGGGTGAAACTCATTAAAATGCATTGAAAGCGAGAGTCTGCAGACCGTTTTTTAAGTTTGTAGATGTGGTGAGATGTTCTCTATTCACTGTAAAGGATGCAGGGAGAGAGAGAGAGAGAGAGAGAGAGAGAGAGAGAGAGAGAGAGAGAGAGAGAGAGAACACAGTCTACACACAGCACACCAAGGCGTCATTAGGCCATTGGCCATGCAGCTCCCTTGGTCACTAGTGGATCATTGGTTTACGAGGGATGCCCTATCTGATCGCAGATATCCATCACTCTCAGCACTGCCCAACCCCCAACTCTCTCCACGATCCCACAGCGTGACTCACTGGACCGTGGGCAGAGAAGGGAGTTGATGGGCGGAACGTACGTCTAATTGGCTAAGCCAAGTGATTTCTGACCCTATAACCCTGCCCAGAGTTGCATTACTAAACAGCCAGGGCCTCTTGGCCCAGAAATATTAAGTTCATCGCTTCAGTCAACTCAAAAACCTTAGAGCGCTTTCGGATCTGTTAAGGCAATTAATTTGCTGAATGCATTTTGCATCAGTGGTTGCTTAGGAATACGAGCATGTTTGCATGTGCTTGCGTGATTTCCTAGTTGTTTTCGTATTTGAATAAAAACATTAGATGGACAGAGTGTACTTTAGTTTAGAGTTTATGACGTTTTATATTCAAGGCATCATAACAGTGAAAGAAATGATGGATATTCTTGGAAGAAAAATGAAATACTTCCTTTGTTTGAATTTGCAAACATTTTGAATTATTTGTTTACATCAGCAGAAATATTCAAGACCTGAGAAGAAAGATTTTTCACCGTAAGTGAAACTAAATGAATGAACTCCAAAACTGGTTCACGACAGTCCTTTAAGAAAATTTGTATGTGGAATATAAATTGCTTTTGTGTGTGTGTGGGGTGTGTGTGTGTGGGTATGTGTGTGCGTTTCTTAGTACATCTCTGACATGTAAACATGATAAATCACACCAGCAAGTGGGCATTATGAATGTTGCTCACCCCAGGAAAAGCTGTGTTTATTGCATACAGCGTGACACATTGCCAGGCCAGTGCATCTATATTAAGAACACTCGAGGTCCTTTCGTAGAGATATCTCCTAAGTGTACGATCTCATTATCCTTAGCCATGAAGTAATCATGCTTAGAAATAGGATTTAGGATACCACTGTGATTGCTTGGCCCCATCAATCGATGCAGTTTGTTTGCGAGGGGGAGGGAGAGGCGTGTGTGTTGTGGGGTGTGTGTGTGGGGGGGGTGGAGGATGAAGGAGCCAAGACACTGCTCCACAGGAGACAGCCCAGAGCTTACAAGCAGTTGTGGGAAGAAAGCAGAGAGTGAATGAGATAGAGAGAGAGAGAGAGAGAGAGAGAGAGAGAGAGAGAGAGAGAGAGAGAGAGAGAGAGAGAGAGAGAAAGAGAATGGTGGAGGGAGGGGACGTTGGACGGTACTGTACTCCTCTCCCTCTCACCCTCCCTCCCACTGTGGACAACTGCACAGTGCCCAAGCTTGGCTTTTTTTTTTTTTTTTTTTTATAAATCTTTTTATTGTATTTTCATAGAACAATTTGTGACAGTGTAACTCCAAAACACAGTAATGAAAAGTACTACATACATGAATCCCCCCCCCCCACACACACACACCTTCACAAGCCCCTATATTCCACCCCCCACCCCTCCCCCCCATACCCCTCTTTCCTTCCCTCAACCACACACACACACACACACACACACACAAACAACACTTAAGGGGAGAAAGGAAAGAGAAGAAGAAAAAAAAAAAAAAAAAAAAAGGGGTAGAGAAAGAGAAGAGAAAAGAAAAACATATACTAAGGCTATCTAAACAGTATAGAATTGCTTTAAAGAGGTAATGTTATTATGTTTGGTATAACTCTGCTAGTTCATATGTTTTCAGGCTGTACAGTAGTTGTTTCTAGGTATGTTAAGATAGGCGACCAGGTTTTGTGGAAGCGGCCAAGGGAGCCTCTTAGGGAGAACCGCATCTTCTCTAGCTTTACACACTGAAATATTTCTTGAATCCAACTGTCATGTGTAGGAGGGGAAGCATGTTTCCATTTTAGAAGAATTAATCGTCTAGCCAAAAGGGTGGTGAATGCCACAACCTGTTGTACCGGCAACTCTGGCCTAGAAGGTATTCCAAATAGGGCTGTGAGGGGGCTAGGGTCAATGGGGGATTTCAGGGCTTTACTAAGGGTATTGAATACACTAGTCCAAAACTCTGATAGTCTGGGACAGGACCAAAACATATGTATAAGGTCAGCTGGTGAGTTCTTACATCGATTACAAGCATCACTCCTGTCTGGATATATCTTTGCCAGCTTCACATTGGTCAAATATGCTCTATGTAGGATTTTACATTGTATTAGGCCATGTCTTGAACATATGGAAGAGGAATGAACTAGACCCAGTATATGTTCCCACTGTGCATCAGATATCGTTAGCCCTAGGTCTTCCTCCCAAGTTTGCTTGAGAGTGGCAATGGGGTCTTGGCGAGTAGATTCAACTGAGTTATAAATATGAGAAATTAGACCTCTACGATTGACATCAAGAGAAAGAATAGTGTCAAGTTCTGAGTCCGGAGGACGTTTGGGAAAAAGGGGGAATTGATTTTGTACATAGTGCCTAATCTGAAAATATCTAAAAAGATGAGCATTGGGTAGGTCGTATCTTTTTGACAGATCAGCAAAAGAAGAGAAAATTCCTTTATTGTAAAGGTCACCGATGATCGTGAGACCTTTAGTGGCCCATACTTGAAATGCTGGGTCTGAGCAAGAAGGAGGAAAAAGATGATTGTTCAAAATGGGGACAACTGTTGAGGATTTTACCAGGCCAAAATGCTTTCGAAATTGTGTCCATATTTTGATAGTATTGAGAACAATTGGGTTTTTAGAGATATTTTTTGGGAGGGGTAGCTGAGAGGATACCACAGAGTGTAAGGAGCAGTTAGAGGAAGAGAATTCCAGGTGAACCCAGGGGGCTCTAGTAACCTCTGTGCTGTTCTTAACCCAATAGAGTAACTTATTTATATTACATGCCCAATAGTACCAACAAAAATTTGGTAGACCAACGCCTCCTTTAGCCTTTGGAAGTTGCAGTACTGACTTCCTGATGCGAGCGGGTTTATTACTCCACAGGAAAGAGCTAATATAGCTGTCTAAAGTGCAAAAGAAAGATTTATTGATCATTACTGGGACATGCTGGAAAAGGTATAAGAATTTGGGCAACACCACCATTTTTATGAGATTTGCACGGCCCATCATGGATATAGGAAGATTGGACCACCTGTTGAAATCAGATTTACAGGTGTCCAGAAGTGTTAGGAAGTTTTTTGTAAAAATATTTGAAACTGATGTTGTAATGAATACTCCTAAATACACAAACCCCTCAGGGACCACTTTAAAGGGAAAGCATGAGGCAGGAAGTTTACTCGCTGCAGCATTAATTGGGAACAACTCACTCTTATTCAGATTTAGCTTATAACCAGAGAGCCTCCCAAACTGGTCTAAGATGTGAAGAATAGTTGGCAAGGAGGATGTAGGGTTAGATATATACAATAAAAGATCATCGGCATACAAGGAAAGCTTATGGGCGAGGCCCCCACGTGTGATGCCTTCAAATTTATCCTCCATGCGAAGCCACATAGCAAGGGGCTCTATGGCAAGAGCAAATAGAAGAGGTGAAAGTGGACAGCCCTGGCGTGTGCCTCTGTATAGAGGGAAGGGTGCAGATTGCTGGTCATTGGTGCGCACTGATGCTCTAGGGGAGGTATACAGGAGCTTAATCCAAGAGATAAATTCTGAACTGAAACCAAATTTTCCTAGTACAAAAAACAGGTAATTCCACTCCACTCTATCAAATGCTTTCTCTGCATCTAAAGACACCACAACCTCAGGTTGATTAGAGCTTTGGCTAAGTAAAATGTTAAGCAGTCTCCTGGTGTTATAGAAAGACTGCCTCCCTAAAATAAAACCAGTCTGATCAGGAGAAATTAAAAAGGGCATTACATGCTGAATACGACTGGATAAGACTTTAGCTAAAATTTTGACGTCCACATTTAAAAGAGAGATCGGCCTGTAGCTGTCACATAGGAGTGGGTCCTTACCCTTCTTAGCTAGCAATGAGATGGAGGCATCACACATAGATGGAGGGAGGCAACCTTCACTAAAGGCCTCATTAAAGACTCTCACTAATATTGGAGCCAGAGTGCCAGAAAACATTTTGTAATACTCCACTGTGAAGCCATCTGGTCCAGGTGATTTACCACTCTGAAGCTGCTTAATTGCTTCTTGGACCTCCAAAACAGTAATGGGCTGACCCAAATCATTAGCGAGATCCTCCCCAACTTTAGGAAAAAGTAACTTATTAAGAGGGTTAGTATCTTTAAACAAGTCTTGGGAGGACTCAGAAGAGTATAACTTAGAATAGAAATTAGAAAAGGTTCGATTAATCTCATCAGGATCAGAAACAAGATCACCTGACGGAGATTTGATTTGTGGGATCAGTCTAGAAGTAACAGCTACCCGTGCCTGATGTGCCAGAAGTTTACCTGCCTTATCTCCCTGTTCAAAGTAACGCTGTTTGGTTAGTAGCAGTTGTTTTTCAGTCTGCCCTGTTAAAAGCAAGTCATGTTCTGATTGGAGTTTTAACCGTTTTGAGTATAGATTAGGGGAGGGGGTCACTGAGTATTCATTATCAATCTTTTGAAGTTCATTAGCTATATCCAAAATTCTAGATCGCTCTCTTTTTTTAAGCTGAGACACAAATGATATAATTTGGCCACGGAGATAAGCTTTGGAGGCCTCCCATAGAGTACTACAAGAAACATCTGGGGTATCATTGTGTTGGAAGTAGAAATTCATTTCAGTTGCTAAGAAGTCCTTAAATGCATTATCAGATAGTAAATAAGAGTTAAGTTGCCACTTTTTGGATGGTGGTTTACCTTGAGGAAGTGAAAAGTCTACTGAAGCGGGGGCATGGTCCGAAATAACTATGCTATGATATTCAGTGGAGTTAACTAGGTGCATTAATTTATTGTCCAGCAGGAAAAAATCTATACGTGAGTAGGTGTGGTGTACATGGGAGAAAAAGGAGAAGGCTTTCTTCTCAGGGAATCTAACTCGCCAAGGGTCAGACAAGCCTAGCTGATTTGCCTGGAATTTTAAGGCTTTGGCTGAGTTGGACAGTGACAGAGGCCTAGTGGACGATCTGTCCAGTTCTGGATTCAGGACAAGATTAAAATCTCCTCCAATGATAAGATGGTGGCTATCAACATTAGGGAGTATAGAGAAAATATTAGAAATGAATTTATCGTCATCCCATGTTGGTGCGTATACACAGGCCAGAACCACAGGGATATTATGTAATTTGCCCGCGACAATTACATATCGGCCATTCGGATCTGAAAGTGTGTCAGTTGGCTCAAAAACAACATTTTTATTAATAAGTATAGCAGCCCCTCTAGCCTTTTCAGAATACCTTGAATGAAACAGATGACCCATCCATGCTCTTTTTATACGAGAGATGTCAGATGTTCTAAGATGTGTTTCCTGCAAAAATATGATATCTCCTTTAAGATGTTGCAGGTGTGATAATACCTTATGAGCCTTGGCAGTGTTATTTACTCCCTTGACATTCCAGGAAACCAGTCGCAGATTCCTAAGGTTAGATGTCATAGTCCTGGTGCTCTAGTATCAAGCCTGACTGTGTTGTGGGTCTACCAAGCATTTTGTTGTAGAACCTGAGCAGAGTGAAACTGAGAATAAATAAAAATGGGAAAAGAGAAGAAAAGATGGAAAAGACAGAGAAAAGATAGAAAAAAAGAGGGAGAAAAACAAAAATCCACACCCCCCACCCCAAACACACATTCACACACATACACATACACACCCACACATAGAATTCAAACCATTCATATCTCTCCAGATATTTCACTTTCCGAATTTCACAGCTCATCTGAATAATCCATCCAAATCCCTTGTGAAATAAAACCCAAAAGGAAATTCTACATTCTAGTGCAATCATGTAGGCTAATCAGAACAAATTCATCAGAACGAATTAATAAAATAATAATAAAAGAAAAGAAAAAAATTAGGCAGCAACAAACATGTTCATTGTATACAAAATCCTCTATCATCTATTCTCTTCCCATCCACCAGGGGCATGTATCCAAGCATCCAGTGTAGGACGTACGTGTCGCATCCCCGACGAAACGCTATAAATACCGATGCCCGCGATAGTCAATGTCAGTGTGTGAGTGGCGGCGAGGAGGACAGGTCAGAGAAGCAAGGCAAAGCGGCTAAGCAAAGTTAGCCACATGAACTGCAAACACGCTTGTGGAATAATAAAGTAAAGTGGATCAAAATAACAGAACACACCAAATGTAAAGGAAACAAAACAAAACAGACAACGTCACTTCAACCTTTCTGGAATGTAAGCAAGCACACAAGTTAAAAGAAAAGAAAAACAAAAATAATGCCTGCTGGTTAGCTCAGGAAGCTAGAGCTAGCATCTCCAGTAGCAGCTATGGCTAGCTCGCTAGCTACCCAAGGTCAGGAGAGGATGAGCTTCTTTGGTGAGCAGCTAGGTACGCATCGGCCCTCTCCACCGACTCCAGGAAAACCTTTTTCCCATCCTTTGCCGTGATCCTGAGCCTGGCTGGGTATAGAAGGCTAGGCTTTAAACCCTGTTTGTACAGTAGAGCCATAACCCCCCTGTAGAGACTGCGCTGTTCCATGACCTCAGGGCTGTAATCCTCGTAGATCGTCACTGGCTTCCCGTTGTACCGCAGCTCCCCCCTCCGCTTGCGGGCCTCCAAAATCACCTTCTCCTTCACCTTGTAATTGTGGAACCGGATGATGACAGCCCTAGGTCTCTCCCCTGCTTTGGGCTTTGGTGCAAGAGACCTGTGTGCCCGATCCAGCTCAGGTGGCGATGGCAAGATCTCCTCGCCTAGGATGTTATGCAGGAGCTCGGAGAAAAACGTAGTTGGATATGCACCCTCAATCAGTTCAGGTAGGCCGACTATTCTAATATTGTTCTGGCTTTTTGAAAAGTATTTTTTGGCAGTAAACTGATAAACAAGATTCACAGCGGGCAAATCTGCCAGGCCTTGCAGAGGCAGAACTAACAAGGCTCCAGGGACAAGGACAGAGGGCTAAAGGATGTGTCTCCTACTTTGGGAGGGGGAGTGTGTAGAGGGGGTTTGGTAATGGGTCTGTGAGGTGTGTATGTGTGTGTGTGTTTGGGTGGATGTGTGTGTGTGTGTTGTGGGGGGAGGTCAGTGGCAGGCAGTATTTAAGGCCTATTACGCTGGCAGCACAGAGACTAAGGGACAGCCATTGGGACCGCAAGCAGTCGTTTTGCTTGTGCCACTCCTCAGTACTGAGTGCAGTTGCTGTCCATGGTCCTGAAGCACAGCCAGCTCCAGCAGAGTCAGCCAGCCAGCTGCTGTCCATGGTGCTGCCTGCTGGGCTGGGTCAGGGCCCATGAATAGGACCCTGGAGAAGCAGTCCAGGCCCAGAGCAGAGTAGAGCAGAGGCTGCTCCAAGAACACACTTAGTGGGGTACCGTGTGTGTGTGTGTGTGTGTGTGTGTGTGTGTGTGTGTGTGTGTGTGTGTGTGTGTGTGTGTGTGTGTGTGTGTGTGTGTGTGTGTGTGTGTGTGTGTGTGTGTGTGTGTGTCTGGAGGGAAAATGGGGGTGGTCGCATTGCAGAAGTGGATGGCTGATACTACACTTCACATTGTGCCTAACAAAAAGCTCTTAGCTGTTCTACAATACAAGACACATTAGACCACACTCCCTTTGGGGGTTATTAAAAATAATAATTATTTAAAAAATGCATTTTAACACTCATCACTGATCTGATGGACGAATGAACTTACATTAGATTGCACATCAGGTAATGATAAGAAGACCGTTGTACAGTATACTGTAGCCCATTGTACTGTGTGTGTGGGTTTGGCATAGAGGGGGCTGGATGGCCACCTGGTTGAGGGCCAGGGGATGAGACCCAGGAGCAGGACAGATGCAAAGCAGCGGAGCGCAGCACAGAAACAGCTATCCAGCCCCTCACAGAGATAGAGAGGGGGAGAGAGAGAGAGAGAGAGAGAGAGAGAGAGAGAGAGAGAGAGAGAGAGAGAGAGAGAGAGAGAGAGAGAGAGAGAGAGAGAGAGAGAGAGAGAGAGAGAGGGGTGGCGCGTGAAGAGGCCTGCCAGATGAAGCTTCGGGAGATTGATGATGGGGCCGTGTGAGCCATGTGTATCCTATGTGTGCACATGACCAACATACATCATAGGGCCTCATAAAGAGCACACACACACACACACACACACACACACACACACACACACACACACACACCTGGTCCATGTGTGAGGCGGTAATCACAACATGAAAGTTCATGTGAATCCATCATGGCCCATCAGCAGGACTGTGCAGGGACCTACTAGCCTATTTTTTCGGTAGGGAGGCAAAGGGCACCAAGGGAACCATAGCAGTGGTGGGGGAATGTGTGTGTGTGTGTGTGTGTGTGTGTGTGTGTGTGTGTGTGTGTGTGTGTGTGTGTGTGTGTAGTTTTGTGTTTCACTATGTAACTATATATAATATATAATTACAAGGGTGTTGTTCATACATTTGAACATTTCCCTATCTCTCTCTCATTATTTTTCTCACTTTCTGTGTGTGTGTGTGTGTGTGTGTGTGTGTGTGTGTGTGTGTGTGTGTGTGTGTGTGTGTGTGTCTGCAGCAGCACCAATCGAAATTCTGGGCCTTTTGACAGAAAATAATTTTGGGCCCTTTAAACATTGGTTTTATTATTCAAATTTTCTCGCGGGCCCCTGTCAGTGCCAGGCCCTTAGAATCGTCATAACTCACACAACTGTGTGTGTGCGTGTTTAAGTGTGTGTGTGTGTGTGTGTGTGTGTGTGTGTGTGTGTGTGTGTGTGTGTGTGTGTGTGTGTGTGTTTTCTGTGTGTCTCTGTCTTTGAGGGAACCATCAGTGCAGTAGTTGTGAGAGAGACTTGGCAGAGGCCGGGCGTAATACTGCAGTACTTTCATGTGTCTACTGGAGACCTGCTCCCCTTTAACACGTTCTGTTAAACAGCTATTTCTCAGTGTTACACATGAAAAGAAAAAAGTACTGTGCTGAGGCTGTTCTCTCTCTCTCTCTCTCTCTCTCTCTCTCTCTCTCTCTCTCTCTCTCTCTCTCTCGTTCTCTCTCTCTCTTTTTACTACTTCTCCCTCTCTCTGTCCATCTGTCTGTATTTCCATTTGTTCACATGTCTGAAGTTTGTAGCCCTTGGTCTAGAATGTTCTCTTCTATCGCTCATTGCTGATGACAGATTCAGCTTCAGAGGATCAGCCAAATATCATCCATTTCATATCTAGAAAGTCATTGAAGTTAAAGATTATCACAGTATTTAAGATGCCCTGATTTATTAAGGGCAGGAGACTTTTTATACCTCCTCAAGAAGAGAAAATCCATATGTACATCATATGACATATGTAGACCCTATAAAGAATAATATTGGATATTTTAATAGAAGGGGCAATCTGTAAACTATTATAACTATGTCATAACTATTTAATAGCAGACGCTCTGTCAGCTATCATTATGACAGTTATGTCCAGACATGTAACTGCCATGTCAATCATAGTATCAAATTTCATGGTAAAATAAAATTGGTGATTATTAACCACTAGCCTCACGACCTCTACAGTTACTGTCAGTTAAATCATTAAGTCTCAGACATATTGGTGATGCAGGCAACATTTTCATTTCAAGCTTATTTAAAATCTTCCATCTGTTGATGGAAGTGAAATGCCCAAGAAGGAAATATAGCTGCTGATAGATGAAAAAGACAAAAACAGAGTTAGACTCATCAGTTTCAAAAATGGCTCTTTAAGCCATCTCCTAATCACCAGCACACACAAACACACACACATGCACACACGTCTGTCCACACACACACACACACACACACACACACATATCCACACACACAAACACACACACTATACTGGTTTAATGATCCTCATCTCGTTTCAGCAGTCAGTAGCCAATTTGCGGTGGGTCTGCTGACACATAGTGGGTTCCATCATATTAGCCAGGTGGGTGATGGACACTAGTGGTGCTGGGAAGATGAGTTCCCTTCACTGCAATGTGCGGACAGTAATGGGGCTGAGAAGGATATATGAGAGAGACCTCCTGGAGAATTGAAGGGGCCTCCTCTACCTCCCAATCTGACCACCTAAGCAATTAAAAAGAGAATTTTGGGAAATGTCATTCTTTAAAGTTTACCACAAGGACATCGTCAAGGAAGTATTGGAACATTCATTTAAGAGTTACTTACTCACTCCATCTGTCACTTACCCATTCACATGACCTTGTCTGAAGCTATGCAAACCATATTCGTGATGTGTGATTTTGTATGAATCTCAGATTTATGAAGCAGTATAATCAGGATTTGTTTTAGAATAAAGTCACAAATTTGATAGAAACAAAGGCACAAATATTTTCTGTCAGGAAATAGAGAAAATGTAGCCTGACAAGATAGACTATGACATGGATAGAGCCTAAGGGTGGAATCTTTCAAACTGCCTCTGAATGCAATAGGATAGCGCTATGACTAGAACCATAGAAAAAACTTTGTATTGCTCTAGCTACAAACAATCCGAGCAGCGAACAAGCCGATTCAAACAACGCTAAGCCCATCCAACGACATCTTGTCCA
This sequence comes from Sardinella longiceps, assembly GCA_027497455.2. Taxonomy (NCBI): domain Eukaryota; kingdom Metazoa; phylum Chordata; class Actinopteri; order Clupeiformes; family Clupeidae; genus Sardinella; species Sardinella longiceps. Next base: position 19,844,128 of record JAODXP020000020.1, read on the forward strand.
CGTAATTGGACAGACACGGCCGGTGTCCGAATACACTGGTTCCCTATGGCTGATAGCTAGACGTACCCGCTGAGCAATCAATCTACTATCGCTAGGGTAAGTCTAGAGTTCTAGGAGATCAAACTCAAAATTTGAAAATGTTAATTTTCGAGATAAAGCTCAAAGTTGAAAATGTCTTCTGAGGTTATAGTCAAAATTTCTAAGAAAACATCTGAAATGGATGACTTAAGTGTCATTTCAGGATTATCTTTAATAACAACAAGATCATAGGTAGCCTGGCGATGCCATCCTACGTACTTCTGCTAAAAAAATTTAGCTCGTACAGTAGTCTGGCCCAACTTGCCTAGCCCGGTTTGCGTACGGTTTCGCCAATCAACACACAGTTTAGAGCGTCTCTGAACTTGCCTGAAGTAGTCCAACAGCTTGTAGTTCAACAGCATAGGAACGCGCTCGTTATTCTCCCCCCTACAAATTACCTTTACAAAATTGGTACATGACATTAACATCCATGATCTTGAGGACTTATTGCCACTACGATGTCAAAATAAATCGGAAATAGCCAGCGATCTTTTACTACTGAACGCGGAAGTTGGAGGCATGAGAGCCAGGTGAGAGAATATGTCATATCCAAACGGAAACATGTTTCAATTGCATTGTTCCAGACTGTATGACAGAGTCAACAGTCGGCTTATTAGCCAAGCTAGATCATAGGTGCCTTGCAGCAAAATCAAATTGTGGCTTCTATCCGCACTTTGAAGAGTCATAGTAGTCTTTTCAAGAGACAAAATCACTCTGACATAGACCAAGTGACCTTTGTACAGGAGGAACTGTGGAGAAATGGCTATGCTGGATTTGGCTTGTCTCACAAGAAACAGTAAGGCAGGTCCTCAAGGCATCAACACGAGACAGACCCATTGTCTGGGGCGATTGTACAGAGACCTTCAACTCAATTATGAGAGAATATGGATTCATGAAAAAAAATTGAAGCCATTTGGGATTTTTATGATGTATTAAATGAAATTGTACACCAGTAAATGGATATGTTGTGTATAACTAAAATATGTTTGTCACATTAAATTATATTTTATTTTGTTCCTGTCCTCCTTTAATTATCCAACTTTTGTTGGAAGTGACTTATGAAATTCGCAAAAGTCTCATTTGAATACTTAAACATTAGACCTGTGCCCTGTTCTCACATTTTCACAGGGAAAGCATAAATAAATTAGTTGTTTACCACGAAGGAGCAAGAACCAGAATGTTTCAGGTGGAAGTGTGTGGACTTCATTTAGTGATTGATAACCTCACCAAATTTGTAATGGCGCAAGGTGGGCCTACACGTGCACCGAAACTTCCCTGACAAGTCTCCTGACTGAAATGTCCGACCTAACCATCCGTTCAGAGCCAATTACCTTGAGCTTAAGGTGGACACTTTGGTATTTCCAATGTGCCTGAATGGCAAAGCACAGGTGTCCTCTACTTCAGAAACTGCAACTTATTTCCCATATAAATTCAGAGCATCTGACTTCAATCTCTAAAATTCTGAGATTATGCTTGGATTTTTTCAAAAATATTATACTAAATCAATAAATACTTTCACATATATCCCACATTGGATAACAATCAACCTCAGCTCTGAGAAATATACTGTAATGATGTGAGCTGGTTATACTAGACAGTGGGCATGTTTAGGTGCAGCTTTGCTTAGATAGGAGTGTTGTGACAACAAATATGTGCTAAATGGATATTGTGACAACAAATCATAGCCTGGTGGATGCAGAGGTTCCGGTTTGTGTATAATGTTCAATCAAAGAAGAATTTGCACACCTGCAAAGTAAGCCTGAATACTTTGCTGTGGTCAATTTTTTAAGCTACTCAAACTTTTGTAATATGCATACTTCACTGACTTTTTTGTTTATATCTGCAAAAAAATCCCTCAATCTATTTTTATATCTGCCAAAAAGTCTCTCTTGTCTTGTCTCTATCTCACATAAACTTTCACACTCTCTCTCTCTCTCTCTCTCTCTCTCTCTCTCTCTCTCTCTCTCTCTCTCTCTCTCTCTCTCTCACTCACTCACTTTCTCTCTCCCCCTGACAATAGTTCAACTTAAGTGGAACTTTCTAGTCTTCAAAGTTGTTTCTACATGTTTTTTTCTCTTCTCCTTTTGTATCTTTTTTTTTTTTTTTTGCCCTGAAGCGCTAACCGTTGCTACCCATGCAGATTTCACACCAAATTTGACTCAATACAAAGCTTACAGCCCATTTCATCAACCAGCCACCACCTTCCAAAGTGGAGCCTGTCTTGGAGGCTCAATGGAAGACCTCAAATTCCAAGTTTTGATTAATCATTGATACGACTGCTGTTTTTCTGTGCTTGTCAGGCCCAGCTGAGACGTATCTTTGTGGCATACGTGTCAAAAACCTGCAAACAAACGCCAGGAGCTTGGTGATGTTTCTTCTGCTCTTGTTATTTTGACTGGTTCCGAGCCAAACTTGATTTGGTTGAGTTTGATTTTATATTCTCTTTTTTGTCAATGCAAAATACACACACACACACACACACACACACACACACACACACACACACACACACACACACACACACCACTTTTTTGCCTATGGCTCAGGTGGATTCTGAGAAATAACAATCCAATGGCCTGGCATTCCAAATTCCGAACTCCAAAACAAGCTGTGCAGTAATCCTCCTCTTCCTCCTGCACATGTGATGTGCAGCCATGTTGAGCATGAGCACGTGCTTGTGTGTGCAGAGAAGGGAGGGACCGCAGGGCCTCTGGTACTATTATCATTTGGCTTTTCATTAGTTGACCCAATTACAACAATAAACCTTCTAATAGGCCCCAATCAGAAAGGACAATGGCTGTCTGTGTATTACATTGCTATAATACGACAAGGGAATGAGAGTAGACCCACTCTATGTACTCCCAACACAGCCCAACTCATAAGTCCATGTAAACTACACTAGCAAATAAGCACTAATGGTACTCCCCACTCAAACACATCCATTAGCCAAGGTGGTGTTGACAGTACCTGTGCCCAGGAGGTCATTTTGTAGCAACTCTATCTTCTGAGGGTGTATAACACTACAAACATAATGGTAAAAAATGCATAGGGTCACAGGGTCAGTGTCTTTACATATAGGGCTTATTGGCACCCTATTTCTGTACACAAAGCGAGAGGGATGGAGACGTTATGCTTTGTCTGTTTGTTTGTTTGTTTGTTTGTTTGTTTGTTTTGGTCATTGTTATGTGTCTCTTTTGTGTCGAGAGAAAGAGTACATTGATTGTTTTATATGTTCACATTTATCCTATTCTGTGGGAGTTTTGCTTCACTGTTGCCATGGGTGACCACAGGGATGAGGTTTGTCAGTCAGCTAGAGAGAGAGAGAGAGAGAGAGAGAGAGAAAGAGAGAGATGAGCTTGAGAGAGTTATTCTCTCTCTCTCTCTCTCTTTCTGTCTTTCTCTGTCCAACCTCTGGCTGAAATCACCCAATCCACAGGAGCTCTTCCAGAAACAGTCACAGAGCAGACTAACAGTCTAAAATAATTACAAAGTAAAAGCGTGAAATTGTAGCCAACCACTGTCATAAATTATCTTGTCTCTCTCTCTCTCTCTCTCTCTCTCTCTCTCTCTCTCTCTCTCTCTCTCTCTCTCTCTCTCTGTGCATTTTCACATTTTGAAATGGGCAGACAGTATATAACACTTAATTTTTGAATAATCCTATATCATCACCCTGGTGTGAAATATTACCAAGTGGTGAAATCTTTTCTAATCTGTCCTTGATGTTGACACATGCATGGGCATGGACTGTGTGATTCAGTGGTGTGGATCCAAAATAGCCCTGCATTTGCAAGAGATTGCATCAGGACTCACACCAACATGGCATACATAAAATGTTCTCAGGGAGCAGTATATATAGAAACAAAGGCCTACGCATTATGAGACAACTGCATTGGTGCAGCTCTCCAAGTATGACATTGAGCAAATGCCTCACTTAGATCTATGCCCTCTCTCTCTCTGAGATGGAAGGGAAAAAGTCTGTGTGTGTGTGTGTGAGAGAGAGAGAGAGAGAGAGAGAGAGAGAGAGAGAGAGAGAGAGAGAGAGAGAGAGAGAGAGAGTAAAACATGTCATAATTGAGCACGTGTTCCACTTGCATTGCAGATTCAGAATTAA
>JAODXP020000020.1:19850816-20118316 GCA_027497455.2 Sardinella longiceps
CAGTGTTTTCTAGGTACTCACATGATGCTGCTGCTAAGTGTGAGCTAGCTGCTGTGTCTCCTTCAGCAGGACTGGCCAGAGTTGGTTCTCACCTGCAGAGAGGTAATGAGGGCGATGCGAAATCACACCTAGAGCCAATCACACCTCATGGCCAGGTAAACTCTCACACTGAGATACCCGAGTGTTGAACTAGTTGGGTGACACTTCACATGAGAAAGTGAGTCCTTGCAAACGCAGGCATGGGGTTGGACACATTGATTCACACAAAAACAAACACTGTAGGAGATATTTTATTTCTGGATTTTCTGGCATTTGATGCTGTATTTCAACTTATTTGAATGCGCAAGGGCATTACTAATACAGCTCTTGATGATATTCATTTAATGGTTATACTGGAAATTAAAACCGTGAAAAATACATTTAAATTCATTTCGATCTCAATACGAAACAGTGGTGACCCCAATAAAGGAGACATTGCAAAACTTTGGCAACTCTTGCAATTTTTTACAAGCACAACAAAAAAGACTTCTGGAGACATTTCCCCGACTTTGAAACTGAAATTACTGATAGAAAAGTTAGGCTGTGAGGGAAACAGACTAACAAGCGAGGGGTGGGTTGGGGGTGGCTGAGTGAGAAGGAGGACTCAGGAGAATAGGGCTCAGTGTAAGCCTTGTGCAACAGGAACTAGTGAGTCTCTGGACAATGCAACTCGATACTCAGGCACCAGATGAGACATTAGCAAAATCCAGCCAAAGTACCATTTCTTTACGTCATTTTAATTATGGGGGAAATTGAGAATCCAAACAAGGCCATCGAACCACTGAAATTAAAAAAGACAGCTTTAGGCAATGCCTCACTTCGAATTATCTTCTGGGTTGATGCACAATTCCGTTTTTAGAAGAGAATTTTCTCTACTTTGTAATTTACGATAGAGAGTTCCTTTAATAATTTTTTTATCACTGAAACATGTAATTACAGGAAATGTTATGTTTGCCACTTTGACAGAACTTTTCTTTGAAATAGTGAGCCAATTTTAAAACTCCAGCTGTAGTTTATTTTTTGCTTATGGCCAAGTTCACACTTCTCTCCTACTAAGAGAAAACCATTTGCTACATTTTAACACATCTCAGAAAGAGCTGTGGTACTGGCGTTGCCTTCGAATTCATTTTTTATCATGTAATAAGGGTAAATAAATATGCCAAATCAACAGCTATGGCAAATGTGTCACCTCAGTTGTCATCCTAACAAGTCTAGGCTAACTGTGCTGCTAAGGGTGTCTCTATGGATACAGAGTGCTGTTTTAGCAGTTAGATGGCTAGTTTCCTAGCGAATCTCCCTGCTTCCATTTTAATTAAGTGTAAGAGCCTGTTTCTGTTTGCCCGTTCCTTCACATTTGAGCGGAGCGACTGGAGAGTAACCTGTCCTCCAAGCCTCATGTCTGCTGAGATGACAGGTGTAATTAGAGGATTTCGCTCACACAAAAGAACGTGGGGCTCACCGTGTGTGAGGGAATGTGGTTAATTAAGACAAAAGAATGGAAGACACATAACGGGTAAGAGAGAGAGAGGGGGAGAGAGAGAAAAAAGAGAGAGAAAAGTTTGAAAGATAGGAGGTAATGACACTATGGTGAGGAAAAGGCCAGCGCTGACTCTGCCGGGATCACAGCACCGGTTCTGCCTGCGGACCAGAACAGCATCCAGGAGGCTGACTGTCTAACTTTTTGGCTTTGTGGAAGAAAACTGCTGCTAATGATGCGACAGAGGGACTCATAGCCATTAAATGTAGTGCCCTGGAGACTTGTGGCTCACGCTGTGATTCTCAATGCATGACTGAGAGCCAGAGGCATATAGCCCAGGCCCCAGAGAAGACTCCTGATGAACACATCCTCCCCAGATCTAGCACAGATCTTTCACGATCTCACTCACACAAACCAGTCCTTGTTAGACCAAAATGCATTAAGGGTGGGCAAAGAGTACAGTGTCTTCTGCATAAACTCGCTTTGAGAACAATATAAAAAAAACCTTACAGCCAATCAGAAAACAATTTTAGATATTCACACACGCTTATGATAGAGTTTAAAAAACAATAACCCTTGATTGTTTATCTTCAGATAAACAGAAAGCTAACTCAGTGGCAAATTATGATAGCAAAGTAGTAAGCAGGGGGTGCACAGAAGGAGGTCTGAAGTTGGTCCATTCTCCCCTAACTTTTTGGAGCTTAACTAGCATGATAATTACAGTAAAGCAGTACCAGACAGTCTTTCGGAGCACCCCCTACAGACGCTGATTACAAAAAAAAAACACACACACATTGTATATTCTCACCAATCGGTGTGGATTTGTTTGCAAACCAAAGAATAGTAACCAGCAAGATGACCATTTTCCGAAGAGTTACTTCGGCTTTTAAGGTAATAAATGCAATTTGTTTGATTCATTCAGTTTCAGCTTCATTTCCATCTCGTTTTCAAACTGCAAGTGATATAACTGCGTAGCAGAGCCAGGGCCTGTCCAAAGTCTTTATTCACACCGCCATGATCCATTTAACCATCAAAGTGATTACGAAGGTGGTAAATTAGCCTGAAAACTGTATAAAATGGTGCCTGGTGTGCTTTTCAAGTTAAACGAGTGCAGTAAACTCTCCACTTTTCTTTGCTGAAAAATCCTCTTCTCACATTGAGTCAATTAATCAATTAGTCAATTACACTGTAAATGATCCTGACACCAAAATAAAGAATGTCAGCCATTTACGAAGAGGACAGGACTCCGACTATTCCAAGCAATCTGCACAACTGCGCAGGATCATCCCACCTTTAACAGTGTGATTTATGTCTCAAAATGTAAACAAGCAACACAAGATCAGGTGTGGGAGCTCTGGAAAAGGATAGGTCCTTATTGACTGTTTTCACAGTACAGATTTCTTGTACTGTACTTTCACTGTTTGTTTGTTTGTTTTCAAAAAAACACTTCAAAAGTTTATAATTAGCATGTAAAAAACCTTCCCGTGCTCCCTTGAAATATTGTAAACACTGGCAACCACCAAAACCCTGCTGATGACCAGATTATCCCTAACCTTTAATTTTGGCTAGCTAGAGTGTCAAAGAGTTAAATGTAATCTCAACTGAGCAGATTTGCCCTGATTTAGCTTCACAACTATAAAGGTTTCTCCGGTTCCTCACCTTTTCACCCTGTGTGGTTAGTGTGCCAGCCAGCGCCAGAGGCCTCACCATAGGACCTACATCTACATTTCACACTCTCTCACACCCCGTAACACTGCAATAGATTAAACCCATCTTTGCCTGACGTATTCTCTAAATCAGATACCAGTTTATTGTACCCTTATAAAGCCTTTATACTGAGTGTAGAAATGAATTTAAAAAATGAATTCATTCAATAGCTCAAAGTTGTCTGTGATCAGACAGTTTGTAAATGGACAGTTTCATGCATGACCAATGGGCCTGTTGGACTGTGAGACTGTGATGGAACGAGAGGGAGAGCAGAGGAGAGTCTGAACATTGGCTGAGGAACAGATAAGACTCTCAGCTACTCAGAGCTGGGCTCAGACCGGAGGCATTTGGACCGGCGAGGAAGCCGCCGCAGGATTGGGGGGTGGGTGGGGGTGGGTTGTTGGCGGTGAGATAACGACTCTGGGGGACATGGGGCGGAACAGGATCATGTTGCCCCGAGGAGGATTAACGGCAGCGGATGAGAGGGTAAAGGCCAGATTCGGGAATGTCAGAACCAGAATGAACCCCGGGAAGCGGGGAAAGAGAAAGACAGAGGGGGAGACTCCCGCTGAAGATAGAGAAGTAAAGGTGAGAAACATATGGGGAAAAAAGAAATAAAAAAGGACAAAACAAGGAAAAAGGGAGGCTGTAAATTTCTTCAGCAGCCAGTCCCTGATAGATAGTGGCCCATTTTCACATTATATAAAACAAACAAAATGGAGGAACGGCTTCAGAGTGATTTAAGTTTCAGTCTGTGGACTCTCTGTTTGTAAAGAAAGGACCAACCCAAACAGAAATACACACACACACACACACACACACCGCCGGGGCTTCTCTTGAATGGGACATAATATTCAGCACTAATCCTGAGTAAATATTACACCAGCAGGGAAATAAGCGTCTAATAGATGTGCTTCTCTGTGATCATCACTTTCCTATTGCTGGCAGCGTGGCTACAGCTCTCTTGATGAGCGCAAGCAGTTCAGCTAATGTCTTAACTAACCTTCACAAGCGATGAACTCTCCTGTCCACATCGTGCCGACACGCCCCGAGCCGGCGTACAGAAAACACAAGCAAACATTGCTGTGGGGGCCGACTTCAGTGCAATGAGATTAAAGCGGGGCCTTTGCGAAGCTGACATATTTAATTGGCCAGCCATAAAGACTTAAGCAGAAATGTACATACACAAATGTTTATAATCAGTAGGGGGAAAACATAAGCTGACTGAATGGGGAGAAGCAGAGGACCTGGGCTGAGGTCTGGGCCGAGTCTGGCTTCCGTTTGGGCCAGATGTGGCTCTGTATCTCTGCATTTGTGTCCTCTTGACTTTCATGTGTCTCTTCTCTTCATCTACAGGGTTTACATAGAGAGGATCTTTATAGTCAAACAAGTCATTGAGCAGCACAGAAATGTTTGCATGGGGAAAACACAAACAAACAAACAAACAAACAAACAAATAAACAACAACTCACAGCATTTTTGTCAACTTCACTGAGACCTTTGATTCAAAGTCAGGGACACTTATGGGGATTGTTTTCCGCTTTCTGTTAACTTTGTTTGACTTTGGTTAAAGCTAATGGCAATGGCAGCGATGGTTTGTTTTGGTTTCCTAGCTGTAAATGTGCAGCAACAAAGACATTACTATCAATTAATGGTCTGGAGGCATTTTGTACATCAACAGAGAAAATTGCCTAAATACAGAAATATGCTATGCGTAAATTAAAGGAGACAGGCGGAGGGAGGAAAATGTATTTATATGAGATATTATTAATTTCTAGTGGCATCCTCTCTCCGTACTGAAAGTAGAAGCTTCTCAAGCCTATACAGAAAGGCTCAGAGAAATGTTTGGTGGTATATGAGGTATTTTCAATGTGCAGTAACTAACATTTACATTCTCTCACTCACAATCTGCTATTCTTCACCACAGCTTTTAGTCACCATTCAAACAAAATAGAACCAACATGAGTAAGCTTTATAATTTTCCATCCAAATGAACTTGGCTCTTCTAAGCTGAGTGTGACAAAGGCCTTTAACCATACAACTGAAAATTCATACATGTCTGGTGAAAACACTTGACCCTAAACGCCTAGATGAAGGCTACACTCCTCAAAGACTGCTGCTCACAGTGTCTTGTCTCAAAGACAGTTTCATATTCTAAATGCTGCAGCAAGACGGACTTTTCCCCCTTTAAATGGGGTGTTAAAAGTCTCATCCTGCAGTGTAATGACTGAAGTGTCTCTTTTGTCATATTTTGATAGGGCTCCCAAGAAAGTGCTGCACTGGGGAGAAGAGAGGTTGTGTGTGTGTGTGTGTGTGTGTGTGTGTGTGTGTGTGTGTGTGTGTGTGTGTGTGTGTGTGTGTGTGTGTGTGTACAGCCACCCAGAACACATACACGCACACACACACACACACACACACACACACACACACACACACACACACACACACACACACACACACACACACACACACACACACACACACACTTCAGACACAATGCCCACATTGTCATTCACATGACATATTCAGACACACAGGATAATACCCATGCAAACTCACACATATGGTGAGACATGACCACATATGCCACATGCACACGCACGCCCGCACACACACACACACACACACACACACACACACACACACACACACATCCATATATATATCCTCTCAGGGACACACTCATACAGTAGATACACACTTGTTCTGATTCTTCGAAATCCACCCTCTAGCCTCGCTCTTAGAGATCTTGCGGGTGAGTGTGTGTGTCCATGTGTGTGTGTCCGTGTGTCCGTGTGTGTGTGTGTATGTGTGTGTGTTTGTTCACTGTCACTGAGCCGACCGCTCTGGGCTTCCCCCCACAGACCAGACAAGCATCCCAAATCTCCCATTAAAGGACAGAAATGTAGACATAATGGAAAATCGTAATGCCGTCGCAAAAGTGTCCCCAGGGGGTGGCCGTCTCATCTCCAACTCCAAAGCTGATTACGGCGATGGAGAAGTGTGTGTTTGGCTTAATTTGGTGGGGTTGGTGCGTTTGCATGTTTCTTTTTTTTCTACCCTTCCTCCCTCTATCCCTCTCTCCTTTTCACTGACAACAGCAGTAGTGGCAGAGGTGGTAGCAGCAATGCTGAGTGAATCATCCATTTTAGTTTCTCTCACTCTCTCTTCTTTCAAACTTTGTCCTGCAAAACTTCCCTTCATTTATTTATTTTTTTCCAGTCAGAACTATTGGCTAATATGGAAGTATGGTGCACTTGATTGGTGTTAATTCTTCCACTTTCTAAAGGGGTGTTTTTGTGTATGCGTGCATGTGTGTGTATGTTGGTTTGTGTGTGTGTGTGTGTGTGTGTGTGTGTGTGTGTGTGTGTGTGTGTGTGTGTGTGTGTGTGTGTGTGTGTGTGTGTGTGTGTGTGTGTCTGTGTGGTCCCACTGTGTTCAGACACAAACCCAACTACTCTCTGATCTGCTCCTCTGCTCTTTACAGCTTTACAGTTTTCTTCTTACCCCCTCACTTTTGTCTCTCCTGTCTGTCCATTTCTACTGCCTCTCCTGTCTCTCCATTTATTTGTCATGCGTCTTCTCCTCTCCTGTCCTCCCCTATGCTCCTGTCTCCCCACTCCCCTGCAGTAGGCTCCTGTTTCTCCATCTTGTTCTAAGCATGCCTCTTGTCTCGGAGCCTACAACCCCATCCTGTGCACCAGTGGCTGAAGAGCCTCCTCCTTGCTCAGCTATGGGTTTAGTCTCTCACTAAAGACTCACAGCACTGGGGGAGGATGACAGGTTCATTTGTAATGGGAAGGGAGAAGCAGGGAGAGCTGTTAGCTGTGCTCTACTGTTACCACAATGCTCAGGGCTGAGCCGAAAGACTCCATGACGAATAATGCTGAGTAAAGTCCTGGTAAATGTCACATTTTTCACCCCGACAGATGCCACATATACTTTCCCCCATAAAGTTTGAAGTCCTGAAAGGTGGAGGAAGTTGCATATGCTGAGTTTGATACTTTCTAACTACAAAGGTTAACCTCAGGCTAACAGATGGAACTTCCACCTTCAGCTTAAAGTAAAATTATGTGAAAATTGTGTAGGAAGAACCTATTTCCATGACAATGGAATTAGAAAAAAATATGAGGTGCTCTGGCTGCTCATTGTACAAGCACAGTGTAAACCAGTGTTAGAGTGATTTTTTTTTTTTTTTCCACTTTCAGGCACCTTTTATTGCTGTTTTTAGGTTAATTACCAGCTTCATAGTCCCGTCAGCTCATTATGGGGTGAATGGAGGCCCTATGCCCTAGAAATTGCTTGCAGGTGCCGAGTTACACCACTTGCAGCAACTGTTGTCTCAAGGAATAAGTCAAGTATTTATTGTCATTGTCACAATTGTACTCCTGTACTTGTACTTGAAGTGAATTGACAAGTCTGTCAGTCATCGTCAAACAAAACTGCCAACTTTAACGACAGCTATCTAATTTAAGATTACGCTAGCTGCTAACATTCCCGTCAACTAATGTCCGCATGCAGGTTTGTACTGTGAGGTTTCTTTTAAAGTGATTCTTATGCAGCCAATGTAATCAAAAATAAGTGATTTTAAGGTGATGTTAAAAATATTTGTGTGCTATTGTGTTAAGATGAATTTTGTTTCCTAACATGGCATAAAAAATACAGGACAGGAAATAGGTTCTCAAGTGACCACTCACATCCATCCATAGACAAACCTTTAACCCTTTCATCACACTCTGTACAGGAAAGAGAAAACCCATTTACATTCATGAAATTCAGCAACCCTATGGGGACTGTAGTTTTCCATTCGCTTTGCCATAAATCATTGAATTTGCCTCAGAAAGGTACACCAGCTGATGCACATTAACAGAGACAGCTCCAAATTGCTATGATCTCTGTGAGCGTGTTTGTCATTCGTATTTGTAAATAAGAGCACAGCAAAGCCAAACCGCTCTCCTGAGCCCCAGAAACAGATGCAGACTCACATTGCGATCGCCACTTTGCAACAAAAAGTGCTGCTCAAACAACTCGGTGTGCAGAGCACATATTATGAATACACTCAAAAAAAAAAAAAAATCTACTCTCAATATGGGTGTGAGCATGGAGGCAAATTGCCTCTGTGTGATGGAGAAAAATCTTTGTCTCCGCCATCGGTTCCCTACTATCAGTTGGATCCCACTCCGCTCCCAGCTGGGAGCTCTCGCCACAGGGAGCCGCCACCTCTGGGCCGGGTCAGGGACGGATGAGGGACGGATCAGAACCAGCTCTGAATGTTACACAAATGCTGCTGCTGCTTGGCCCCCCTTGGAGACCATTGGATTCTGAGCAATGCTAGTCTGGGTATAAACGGCATTGAGGAAAGATAAGTGTATGTTTGGCCACGTTTGTGTGACTGGGCTCAGGGGTGTTGGAAAGGGGTGTGTGTGTGAGTGAGTGAGTGTGTGTGTGTGTGTGTGTGTGTGTGTGTGTGTGTGTGTGCGCGTGCACATATGTGATGTCCACCACCTCCCTGAACAATTAAATCAACCATGGCTAAAGTATATCTTGTGGCATATGATCATTATGGACTGATATGATTCAAATATTCTGATTGCTTCTCACTCTCATTAGCCAGTATAGGACTAGACCCTAAAGAGGAGGAAAGTGATTTGATCCAATCTGGTTTCATTCTCCAAAAGGCTCCATTCTCAGCTCCGACCTCCACTGTTCCCTCCATGTCCTCATTAGTCTAAATGAATAGGAAATCTAATTTTGGTTGTCAGACACATCATGCTGATAAAATTGTTCTATTTTTATGAGGCAGGCATAATCTATTGAAAACACCAGTGGCCAAAGGCTTCACTGGATTTGGACTTGGGGGGGTACCAGTAAATGCTATAGCAGTTTTCTTCAGCTTCACTTACAGCCAATGATTTAAGGTATCGTGTCACGCGGAGACATGAAATACTGTTTTCTGATTGGCTGGAAGGGTGTCTGTTATTCCCTGATAACAGGACACCTGTGACGTTTATCTGGTTAAAAAGTTAATCACTGTTCCATATTATTGATACTCTTTAGAATGGTAATTAGAACAACATCAAACAGCCTTTTGGACCTGCTTTCACATGAAAATAGTACCCCAAGCGAACTGGTGAAATTGTTTCAAAACGGATCTGCATGTTTCCTTAATGTTTTAAACACTTGTGCATTGTCTATATGCAGGAATTGCAACCGGGTGATAAGCAGGATAATGGCCTTTGGGGTGTCTCCATACAGGAAAATAATGGACTTGGTGGACTTTGCCGTCATGCTGTTCTTCAATATCACCATTATATCTGGATACCTCGGGGGACACTTTTCCTAACCAGACATCTTGTAGTGGTATTGAGTAGATATGCCTTTAAAACTTGAAGTGTCACAAAGCATTATAATGCTTCAAATGTGCATACCCTAAGTAAAGTAAGATGAGCACATAATGACTCATGAAAATGAATAAGGCACCATTGCTGACACTAAGTAAAGTGGTATATTTCCCCTTGTATCAAAAGGCCAAAGAAGGCTATAATGCTTTGTGATACCTCAAGTTTTAAAGGCTTAGCTTAGCCTATATGATAACATTATAATTCCTTACGAGTACATTCAGCAGAACATATTAGCAGTTATGAATTCTAATGGCAATAGTTATAAGCCTTGATGAATGCATCATAACCCTTTATGAATGCATTCATAATACTTTATGAATACTGGGTTCAAAAATGATCTGTGTGTGTGTGTGTGTGTGTGTGTGTGTGTGTGTGTGTGTGTGTGTGTGTGTGTGTGTGTGTGTGTGTATTTGTGTGTCACAGGAGCACAGGATAATGCTAAAGACTCTGGCAGCTTATTGTGAACTATTAGGCCAAAACTAAAAGCTGACGAATTGTTCATTAAAACTTATTTGTTAATCAAAGCTAACAAACCCCACAACCACAAGTCTTATATTGCCTTTAAATCAATTCCATTACCAACTGATGAAGGTTTCCAAACATCAGTTTATAATTCTGCTCCCACAATAGTTCAAAGCTTAGCTTAGCATACCATTACCAACAGTTTAATCAATGACTTCTCTCGCTAGGTCAACTCAAAGGAAAATGTGGAATGACACTATCTGTACTAGATGTTGCCATTGAGAATACATAGAAAACGGTGGTTATTTATTGATTTCATTTCCATAACACTGGAGCAAATTAATGAAGGGAAATGGGGAGCCATTTCTGTAACAAAATGAAGTGGTACGAAAGACTGCTAAGCATATTTCCATGGGACTCCAATGGAGAGCCAACAGCATAGCATCACAAAATGGCAGCCATTTTTCGTGGAGAGATGTCACGTTCACAAGCTCTATAAAAATGGAAATTGATAGTGAAAGTAAATTAGCTGCATTCTAAAGAATGTTTCAAGTTCAAGTTGTGTTGCAAACTATTTGCTTGTCTGTAAAAAAATAAAAACCTGTAACAAATGAATTAAATGGACATTTGTGTAATGTTATCTCTTGTCATTTTGGCAAGTAGCTATATAAGAAATGGGATAATGCAATGTAAAATATTTTCCTATAATGACTGGCGGACAGTACATTATCGCTTCCATCATTTCATGATTTGAGGTGATCATTGCACATGTGTATTATGGAGAGGAAGGAGAGGAGGCAGAAAACACACATACAAGAGAAAGAGAAATATGTAGAAAAAGAACACAGGCTCCATGTGAAAGAGAGAAAGAGAGAGAGAGAGTAGAAGAAAAGAAGGAGAAAGAGAACAAGTGAAGAAAAGAGAGAGGCTGTAAGTGCCCTGAGCGGAATCTAAATGAGCATGTAGCATCAGGGGCAGCTCTCTGTCTCCAGCTCCTCTCCTCCTCCTCCTCCTCTTCCTCCTCCTCGTTCCTGTCAGCCGTGCACAGTTCGCCGCTGCGCTGTCCAGCATGCCAAAGGACAGGCCCGGCCGCCAGGGAGAAAATTGCACAGCCACACACATCAAAACAAACAGCCCGGTCGGCGCCGGCAACAAAAAAAAAAAAAAAATGTGAGGGGGTCCGCGCCCAGAAGGAAATCGAAAACGACTCCATGAATACAGAACGAAAAAATCCTGTTCCTCCTATGGCCTCCGCTAACTCCTTGTCAGAAACAAAACCCAATCACACACACACAGGTTTGCTGAAACACACACATACACACACCAAGGCAAGCAAGATTCTACTTGTGCTGATAAAGTGCTACTGCCTTGATTCACAGTGCCATGCATCTACTCCTTACTGTTACTTGTGTCTACTTGCTTTCCCTTTCAGTAGCCCTGACCAAACTGCTCCCTGGGCCTCTGACAACAACTGGCCAACACAAAGGATTCCATCACAGGAGAGAATAATGACAAGGGCTCCCTGAGAGAGCAACTGTTTCAGCCAGCATGGACAGTGCAGAGGTGGAAGAGCAGTCAAGGACTATAGTTCTAGCGAACACAATAACACATGAGGTTAGCTGCTCTCTTGGAGTTAGGAAAATGTTTGTGAATTTAGAAGTAACTATTTATTCAGAAATGATTATGAGTATAATTATTCAGAAATAATTAGGAACGAGTTCATATGATATTCAAGACCTACAGTATAGTATCAGATAATAGTATGGAAAGGATGTAATTTTAAGCAAGCTTGTAATATATGCAATATTCATTGTGACACATTCGTCATAGGGAGTCATATCTGTCTTTCACTGGCTGCCCATTGCAGGAGCATGAAGCATCAGGCACATCTGTCTCTATCTTGTCCTCAAATCGTACAGTAACCTGCTCTTCAATATATCATCATATGCTTTTGATTCATATGATTTTCTGTTGTTTTTTTCTCCGACTATGCCATGACTTGCTCTTATGATTATGGATATTATTGACCAAGTTGACTCCCTCTAATGATGACACTGTTGTCTTAGGACATTCAAAAAGTTGGTTATAAAAAAACATTTATAAATACTGACATTGTGTGTCAAAATTATCTTGAAAAAAACACCTTGGTTGCACTTTGCACACTTGCAAGTTGCACTTTGAGCAGTGGTTTTCTTATCATTTTCAGGTAGCAAGCTAGCTACTAGTGTTATTTTTTTTTCTTCTGTGTGTGTGTGTGTGTGTGTGTGTGTGTGTGTGTTAGTCTGTCTGTTGCCTGTAGGCTCTCTGGATAAAAACTGGTTTCAACTTACAATCACCTCTTTCAAGGTCTTTGACATGTCTTTGTGGTGAAACACCTAAGCTTAACTTTTTTAGCTGATGTACTGTTTCCAATGTACATTCATTTCTCACAGATAGTACAGCTTCGAAAAGTTTTGTAAAAGTGCATTAAGCACACATCACCAAGAATTTGGTGATGGACTTGCCTTGCACTTTGACTTTTAGCCACACAAAAATAATCTGTTCTTTTGGGTAATAAAATGGTAAAAATGTTGTACATTATGCCATCCTCATCTCGGTCCTTCCATTTTTAATAAACTCCAGTCACTCTATCCTTTTTCTCTCTGCAGATGCTAACTTTTGCTATCTTGAGAGTGCTGATAACGATCCCAGCAATCCTACGACTATATTTAAAAATGATAAGGCAGGCTGAAAACTCGCACAACAGAAAAGGATCTACATAGCATGACGAACCTCAGAGCAGCGCCATGATAAAAATAGCCGCACAGGAGAGCCAAAAAAAATAAAAAATAAATAAAAGAACTAGCCTATAAAGTGAATGGTGTACCCCCAAAGTAGGATTTGCCCATGAAAAGGCAGCAGAAGAAACATTCAAAAAGGGAGAGTTAATGTAATCCCTGAGTGTAAGTAAATAGGCTCTGAGCCCTAAAGAAGTTTCTCTCTCTCTTTCTTTCTCATGTACGCTCTCTCTCTCTCTCTCTCTCTCTCTCTCTCTCTCTCTCTCTCTCTCTCTCTCTCTCTCTCTCATCATCCCTCATGCTTTCTCTCTCGCTTTTGGTGCATTGGGTGACTCTTTCCAGCGAGCCTTTGAAGGGCCTCTCTTCCATTGGCCCAGGCTTTGACTGGAATGCCCTGGCTCTTTCCCTCCCTCACCCCCTTCTCTATCCCCCCATCCCCCTGTACTCTGGGAAGAGATCAAAGCCCCAGTGCTGGAGGTACTTAGGCAGGCAATGTGCACCCCAATCAACACCTTCTCCAGCCTCACTGTCATACTGATGAGCACAGCATCCCTTAAACCTGCCCCAGTGTGTGTGTGTGTGTGTGTGTGTGTGTGTGTGTGTGTGTGTGTGTGTGTGTGTGTGTGTGTTTGATCCAAGACGACAGACCCATACTGTATGAAGGCACAGGATACACACACACACACACACACACACACACAGTTTTCTCTCAAACACATCCATATAGATGGCCTTAAACACCAGCAAAACACACACACTCTTTTTTCCTATTTCATACATACACAAACACATGAATGAACATAATAAGCACTGTCACAAACAGCTTTCCCTTCCCGTATCAGCCTTCGCTCTCTCTTATCCCACCCCACACACACAGTAGTTACTCTCTTTTATGCCACACTTTCCTATAGCAGCACACACACACACACACACACACACACACACACACACACTTACACAAACTTGTCTTATTTCTCACCATGCAAGACGAGAGGATGTTATTGGAATTTGGGCTGAAAAAAGTGCTGATGTGGCCTATCGATTGATATCTTTCATCCGCTCGATGCCTGCTAGAATGCATGCATAATCACAATTACAAGCCCCTCTGATCTCTCGTCCAGCTCACATTCATTTCATTGATGATTTTAATTTATATTCATTAGCTCTTTGAACCGCTGTACCTGTACTTCAGCTCTTGAGCCTGCTGTCTCTGGTTTCGCCTGGTAAAGGAAACCATGGGAAGTACTTTGGAGGGGGGGAACAGACATCTCTACAGACACACACTGCAGTTGGCACTTTTTCTTTCATTCATTCATTCTTCCTTTCTTTCTTTCTTTTTTTGAAAGTCTGGGACTCCGTGAAATCCTGAAATAAAATCTTATTTCCTGGGGTGAGAAAATAAATTCAGTCCTCCACGCTATTACTGTCCTTATAACCTTGCAATCATTACATCAAAGGGCTAAAGTCATTGTCAGAAAAAAAAAATAATAATAAAAAAAATCCATTCGGTACAGACCCACGGGGCTGCAAGCAACTTACATTATGTCCTCCGTGAGCCCATTTCACTCGGAAGTTGGTTCTGTGTGTTTTATTTTGAAGACAAAAAAAAAAAAATAAAAAATAAAGCCAGAAATGAGCCGCCAACTAGCCACATAACACTGTACAGTAAACCTCCTATGAAAACTCTATTATGATACGTTGAAATGATCCGTGCACCGCCAGTTGAAATTGACAGTTTCTTGTAACAAGAAACCAGAAAATATTTCCGAATGCGGCTCCAGTTTTACACAATGCCATCCCCATTGGCCATCTTATCTCTCATGCCACATATTGCCGGAGAATTGGGCTGGCTCCATAAACATGGGGGTTGGAGATGGTCAGATACTGCAGATTTGCCCAATGCCCAAAGAGCATATTATACTATCTCTGTCTAATCCCATATTGGCCATGTTAGGCATGTACTTACTTCTTCTTCAGTCTTGATATAAACACAAGGCTTCAGGCCTTCATGACCTCTTCACTGTGTCTGACAAAGCTGTGGTCTATGGTTCCTGTGTCTATGGCGTCACTGTCCTGTGGCTATGGGCCACATTATATTAGCACTGATATGTTGTGGGAAATCTGATTGGAGGGAGATTTACACTGCTGGAGTATTGAATTCTATCACTATCAGCACCTGTATGGGATTTAATGTGTATGAATTTTTAAATTTGAATCTGATTTGACAGCATGTTTATCGGCACTGAGTAGAAAAAATAATTGCACTGGGAGTAGGTACAGTAACTCAGGCTTACTTGAGACATCTTATGATGCCATAACAGAGACGCAATCCAATTAGTAAAGGGAGGCTGCAGGCTACCACTTTTATGATACCGCAATAATGATGGTGTCCCACAAACTAAAAGACTCAAATCATCTCAACTCCCTTCATTCCTTCACAGGCACTTAGAGGGCGGGAAACGAGAGCGAAATGTGACTTCTGAAACCAACACGCACTGATTGACAATGTTTAGATGTGAGTTACGGTCCTTAGGAGTATTGTATACTGTACCTGTGAGGTGATTTGAAAACATAAAGACTGAGAAGATGTCGGGTCCATAACCAGGATGACAGGCAGTTATTTTAAGGGGAGGGGATTGACAGGCATGCTGAGCCAACCCCTTGAAACTGCAGTGTTGGAAACACCAATTAGACTTCACTGAACCTTCTCATTCGCAGGTCCACCTCACAGGATAAAGGGAAGGAACTGTCATATGTGTTTTAAAAGAGAAGAACAAAAAAGGATTGTGCAGTCTCTCAATTATAATTGAGTAGGCTATATGTATGTGAGTGTGTGAGTGCGCGTACGTACGTGCGTCAATGTGTGTGTGTGTGTGTGTGTGTGTGTGTGTGTGTGTGTGTGTGTGTGTGTGTGTGTGTGTGTGCGCGCGAGTGAGTTTGTTTTCTTGACCATCAAAGTATCTCACACAGCAGTTTCAGTCCATGTTACTGGATAGGCATGAAACCAGGTTCATAAACATCGTTTCCATTTTTGAGTCTGTTTATTTCAACAAAATAAAAAAAAAATCTGTTTCAAATGCCCCATAACCGCTTTCAGAGAAGTAATTACTGTCCAGGTTTTTATCGTCTCAGTCCACTCGCTCACCTCTTGAGAATGTAAAATAATTCCATCATTACAGATTGATGGGAGGAGGGGGTGTGCTTACTGTTGTTGTTTTCTTGTGTCCTGGCAAACACAGAGGAAACAAGTCAGAGAGAAAGAGTGAGACCGTGTGTGTGTCTGTCTGTGTGTGTGTGTGTGTGTGTGTGTGTGTGTGTGTGTGTGTGTGTGTGTGTGTGTGTCTATGTGTGTGTTGTTATTGTTGCTGAGACGCATCCAGCCTCCCGCTTGTCCTCTTAAAAACGTCTTATCGGCCGAGGACAGCAGCCCACACCACGGTCCCCGAAGCCGCCACTCCGTGGCAAACAGCACCAGGCGCACCATTTCTCAATGTCAAACAGCTCACCAGTCACCGCCACAGCCCTCTACACCCACTACAGCCACAGATAGAGAAGAAACTCAAGAAAAAGATGGAAAGAAAAAAAGAAGCTGTGTGTGTTTGACTTTTTATATCTTCACTTTCTAAAGTAGACATAAAGAGACATGGTGCCAAGCTGTTAGAGGGTCCTAAGCGCTATGGGCGTTGCTTTGGGGGCTGACTGCGCAGCGATTTAAAGTTAGTTTCCCCAGTGAGTCTGTTCAGATCGGTTTACTTTTCTTAACTCTGTTGTACAGTATGCACTATGAATGCACTATGTTGTGTGACAGGGGCAGTTCTCTAATAATCTCCTCAGCATGTCCAGCTGCCTTCTGGTCTCACTCACTTCTGTTGGAGACTGCCTCATGGATAAAGAGGACAAAACCAGCTATGCCTCCCTTTCCTCCCAGCCAGTGCAGGACCAAAAGGATTCTCCTTGCAGCCGTGCTGCACACCATGGTTGAACACACGGCCCAGTCAGATTCCCTAGCCAAGTGCTCTCCCCAGCTCTTGCTCAATGGTGTTTTTTGCCCCCAACGGCTCCTTCCAGGCAGCACAGCCTAAAAGGCACTTTACCCTATTCCTAACCCTAACCCCCTCAACCCTCATCCTAACCCTAAACCAAGGGGAGTAGTGCCTTGAAGGTAGCGCTGCCTGGAAGGCACCGTTGAGGGCAAAAAACACCAAAGACCCCAGCGCTTACTCCAAGTTAAATGGATGTTATTTTCACCAACATCCAACGCAATGTTAATTACTGGACTCGCCCAACAGTGTTACTATGCAGGACTCCTGTCGCTATAAACTATCTCTACCCTCCCAGCCCTGTCGCACCACGGTTGGGCTAAATGAGAGGACATACTGTACGCCTGCATGGGGCGGGTGTGCAAAAGGCTAAGCACAACAGCCCCACTGACTCCCCTATGTCTGAGCATGAAGTACTTCATTTTCAAACAAAGAGATAACTGTGTATTAGGTTGATGGTGACTGAAGTAACCCTTTCTGTGAGGTAAAGTATCGTGGAAGAACCCTTTACAACTATGCAGGAGTCTTTTATTGTTTCAATATTCCACTCCCACATCTTACAGCACCTCAAAGAACTATTTCTATTTAGAATGAGTCCTCAAGCAACCTTTAGTGCTTTAGCCAATTTCATTAAAGAGTTTGACATTTAGATTTACCAACACATTAATAATAAAAAAAAAAATATTTAAAAAAATGATCAAATTAGGACATTCTTTTTTCTACTGACAGCACGAGGTAACCTGGAACCAGAGGGATTGAATCACACCATATTTCTCCTTTA
Organism: Sardinella longiceps; assembly: GCA_027497455.2. NCBI lineage: Eukaryota > Metazoa > Chordata > Actinopteri > Clupeiformes > Clupeidae > Sardinella > Sardinella longiceps. The sequence goes on from JAODXP020000020.1 coordinate 19,868,501, forward strand.
GGTTCACCCAGACTAGCTCCCACTGCGTACAAGCATAACAGACCCCGAAAATGCTACTATAATACTACATTAAAGAGATATCCACTATCATAATGCCCCATTATGGGATATTGTGCCTGCCACAAGATGGAGCAGGTTGGATTGCTTTCATGACAGAGAGTTCAGGTAAGGACTTACCTCTTTAAACCACTGGTTTGTTTGTCTGCGCCCTCTCTTGCTTGTTGTATTATTTTGCTCTTTCCTTCTCTTTCTGTCCCTCTCTTAATCTTTCTCTCTTCCACAATCTCTCTCTCTCTCTCTCTCTCTCTCTCTCTCTCTCTCTCTCTCTCTCTCTCTCTCTCTCTCTCTCTCTCTCCTCTCTCTCTCTTTCTCTGTCTCATTTCTTTGGTGGACTAAATGACTCTACCTCCTTCTTGACCCTTTCCAAAGTGCCTCAAGGACAGCTATGGCTTTCCAAAATTCGTCTTTTGTGTCTTTTAGGGCTTGATGGCATTGCCTTCAAATGCTGTTCTCATGATTTCTTTTTATTCTACCGTTTTTGTGTGGGTTTTGATGTGTCCAAATCTCAATGCTGATCAATGTCAGATACATTGAGCCCATTGTGTATATTCCATATTTGTTCATGCTCAGCTTGGTTTTGAGTTGTTGTCCCTTTTTATCTTCCTGGTCACAAATGTTTTTTTTTTTGTTGTTGTTGTTTCTGAGTCCTTCTGTATGTTTTGTACTGGTGAAGACGAGTGTTCAAATAAAGTTTTGTATTAAATCTCCCTCTCTCTCTCTCTCTCTCTCTCTCTCTCTCTCTCTCTCTCTCTCTCTCTCTCTCTCTCTCTCTCTCTCTCTCTGGACCAGAAGGAGTCCAGCGACTAGCAAAGGCAACCACTTCAGCTCCGCCACTCTCCCCGATGATGGGAGGCCTAACTTAATTTGCAGCGGCTCCAGGAGCATCATGGGAGATAAAGAGATTTGCTCTCCAGATCGAGGGGCCAGACGGCAGTCGCCAGACCACCAGCCACCCGTCCGCCCAGCCCAGTCGTGCAGATGATTGCCTGTCTTAACGGGGGCAATTACAAATAAGTGGAAAATCGTTCATAAAGTAGTTGTAATCAAAATGAGAAACTTGGACAGGCGCCATAGCCATAGACACACGTGGTGGTATTGTGGGGAGAGACATATTGCAAGTGCACACCTCTGAATCTGATTCAATCTATAGGTCTTGCTATAGACCCATAGCTCACAGACTGGCTGCGGAAGGCCTGGCAAAGCCACTGTATTGTCTGCAAACAAATTAAACCGTAATGAAGTCTCCCACTTAATATGGGAGAGGTGGGGAAAACGGAAGAAAGAGGGAAGAGTCCTGAGTGAGTGAATGAAATCTTTAAACGTTGACCGTATGAAGGTTAATGACCACTTTGTCAAGCCAAAGCAATCACTGATGCTGTTCTTATCTGTAAGGGAAGTATTCCACTCACATCTGGCTCGGCGTACGCAGTTCATTCTTAAAAGGGCTTTTACGGCTAAAAATAGACCTCATGGTCAAAAGGAAACTGCAAAAAGTTCCACTGCATCTCGTTTCCTTGGAGATAACAGTATATGGTTACTCATGGCGGTTATTATGGGGTGTTTGACGTCACTTTGCCATTGGCAGACAAAGAAACAGTGACTCTGCGTCCTCGTTTTTTATCCCGTGGGCTCCATTACCTGGGTGGCAAAGATGTTTGATTTCACATTCAGCTAGATCTCATTCTGTAGCACCTTTCCAACCAAACACTGCATGTGCTCGAAAAAAAAGAGCGGATAGCACTCTAAAATGAAGCACTACTTCAATATGGAGCACTTCTTCTAAAAATGAGCACTCACAAAATTTACAATGGCCTAAGGGCAGAAAGACCCATATGTCGGCAATAGGTTCAAGGTTTTGTTTGTATTTTTTTTACCTGGTTATTCTCTGTCCTCTCTCTCTCTCTCTCTCTCTCTCTCTCTCTCTCTCTCTCTCTCTCTCTCTCTCTCTCTCTCTACTACCACAGAGCCCTTCTTTTGATGAGTTCAATTGTTGGATCAGAAGACCCACGTTTTCAGCAATAGATATGATTACATGTGGGCCCTCTGCTTTTGTGAGCCGTGGAACATAGGGGGATAAATATAAACTCACAGGCTCACATTGGCAATTACATTTGAAATCTGTTTATAGTCAGCTGTCTGCCCACATACCAGCGTCATCGTTATTACATTATCAGACAAAAGACATCCACAGGCTTGCTTTCTTCTCCCTTGCTTTCCATGTATAGACTTCTCTCTCTCTCTCTCTCTCTCTCTCTCTCTCTCTCTCTCTCTCTCTCTCTCTCTCTCATACTGCCACTCTCTTTATCTCTCTCTTACAACATGAAAATGTCTTTCTATAATCTCTCACTCTTTCACTCTCTCTCTCTCTCTCTCCTTCTTTCTTAGTCTCCTTCAAGAAAGGTTAAGACCACTCTTATTTCCAGCCCTACCTGTCCCTTAAGAAATCGTATTAATAACATTACCTGATGCAGAAGGGGGGGGAGAATGAAGTTAGAGAGGCCCTCGAGGCCACAACGGGTCCCCGAAATCATCGAGTGGGGCCAGGGGCTCAGAGGACGAGCGACCGCAGTGGTTGCCGCCACACTCTGGGGTAATGAAATGGATTGTCTGTTGATGGGAAGCTCGGGAGGAGGTGGAGGAGGAAGAGGAGGAGGAGAAAAAAGAGGGGATGAGGGAATGCCCTTCACGGAGGAGGAGTGGAGCAGAGTGGATCAGCGCGGGCCTAACCTTGAACACAATCAGGTGAAGATTGCACCTACACGCCCCAGTCACGCCCAGAGAAAGAGAGAGAGAGAGTGAGTGTGTGAGCGAGAGAAAGAGAGAGATCATCAAGAATCGGAGCAGACGGGATGGATGATTCGATCCTCCTCCAGCCTCGTTAGCGCCAAATGCTAGGCCTTTAGCACAAAACAATAACCCTCTCCACTGATGATTGAAAGATGAAATATTAAACAGCCCCGGCACATTTTTTACAAGGGCACGCCGAGTGACGGATGAGCGTCTAGCACCGCGATGAGAAGGACCGCTCGGCAACATCTATTTGTTACAATTGTAAGATTTACTTCCAGGTCGACACTAATGGCCTTAGAGAAAGCCATCATTGAGGCCCAGAGCAGATTTGCGTAATGCCCACCACCATTAGCGGACACTGACAGTCTGGCTAGGTAGTTAGGAGGAGGAGGGGAAAGGGGGGAAAAGCCAAAGGGGGTTTTAAGTTGTAAGCGCATCAATAATTCTCTTCTCATATCAAATAGTCATCCACGAGGCCGGCGGCGCCGGAAGCATCCATAAGAGAAACGCCATTACGATAATAAAATAAGTGCGGTCTCCTGCTAAGCGTGTATGTGATGATGAGCGTGGGCTATCATTGCCTCAGAGTGCAGCCTAACCTTTGTATGAGTTCTGGCTCAGATCCGGCAGACGCTTCTCCACTTTATAGGGCCAAATATGTCTCACTGGCAGGCTGGCTGCTGTCCATATAGACCAGGCAGCAGGCTCTCTTCTAGCACCGCACCTTCGCTAACAGGTAATAAGAGCATTATGGCTTTTTCATTACACCCAGCCTGGCCACTGGAGAATGTCTGGGAGACAGGCAAAAGGATGAGCGAAGGAGCGTTAGGAATACTGTCATATGCAATTACGCCCCAACAATATGTACGTGCTTGCACGGCACACGCTCAGAGTTTGCTCTGGTTGGTTGACGGAGCTGTGAGTGTTTTTTTGGGGGAGGGTTTTTTTTTTTTTCTTTTTTTTCAGTTTCCATCTCATTCTGATGATTGTATTAGAGACGGGAGGTCCAATGGGAGGAGAAACACTTTGGGAGAGGAAGAGCATACACAAAATTTTATTACGGTGGAGGGGTCTCTGTGCTAAGGGTGTAGGAGCGGAGCGAAAACAGAATTAAAGAAGGGAGCTGACAGAAAGAGAGAGAAACACAGATAGGTAGATAGATAGATAAATACATACATACATACATACATAGATGCACAATGTATAGGTAGCGAGAGAGCGAATGTGAGAGAAAATGAAAGAAAGGTGGATGGATGAATAGAAAGTGAGAGGAAAGGAGAGAAAGACAGATAAATAGAGAGAAATGGATGGATAAATAGAGAGAGAGAGAAAGAGGGGGGAGAGAGAGAGAGAGAGATGAGCCTGTGAAGAGAATAAATTTGTGCTGGAGGATTGTGAGTTGTCCCGAGGGAAGCCCTGCAGTTGCTCTATTACGGGCCGCTTTGCCAGTGAAATCAGCACGCCGCCTTCGCCGCACAGGGCGCCAAAAGCCCCAGTAGTGTGTTTGTAGTAGTGTGTCAGGGGGAGAGGGGTTCGTGTGTGTGTGTGTGTGTGTGTGTGTGTGTGTGTGTGTGTGTGTGTGTGTGTGTCTATCAGCGGCTCCTCTTGAAGCGCCTTTATGGAGACAAATGACTTTGCCTTGAAGCGATTCCACCTGAAGGGCAGTGTGAGCTCAGAGACAGAGAGAGAGAGAGAGAGAGAGAGAGAGCAGCACTAACAGTAGCAGAAGTGGAAGGAAGGAAGAGAGCGACAGGCACCAGCTAAGCAGCAGCAGCAGCCAGACATGCCAACGCCACAAACCTGCACTTAAACAACAGCAAAAACAACAACGCCAAAGGCCAGCCAGCAGAGGAAGACAGCTAGAGAGAGAACAGGAGACAGCTGGAGAGAGAGAGAGAGAGAGAGAGAGAGAGAGAGAGAGAGAGAGAGAGAGAGAGAGAGAGAGAGAGAGAGAGGAAGACACAGTAAGGAAGAGAGATGGGAAGGTAGGAAAAGAGGGAGACAGGGGAAGAGGGAGAGTGAAAGGTGTAAGAAAGGACAGGGGCAGGTGATAGATGCAGAATGAGAAAAGACAGGAGAAACAGAGAGAGATAGAGAGAGAGGAATGCAAAAGGGCAGAGAGAGAAGAGGTGTAAGAAGCATGCAAGTCAGAAAAACAGCAGAGCCAGTATGAGTGACTCGATGAAAGACAGGGAGCACAAAAGAGAATGAGAGGTTGAGGAGAAAGCAGAGAATGCATGCTGAGCAGGTCGAGAATCTCTTTTTATTATTATTTCTTTTTTTTTTCTTTTTTTTTTTAGCGATATTTTGGGGGGGAGCGGAGAGGGTACAGGGAGAGAATTGTGTCCCTGTCGGGATGGAGCACGTTGTCTGTGTGCCTCTTCTCCCCCCCCCCTCCACCCCCCCAGCAGCACAATGGGATCAGTCACAGTCGAGCCCCGACTCTAGGCAGCGCGCCTGCGCATCAGCAAATCCTCCTGCGCTCTCACAAGGCATGCAACCTGACTGAGGAGAGAGAAAAAGCAGAGCAAGAAGAAGAGACGTGGAGAGAGAGAGAGAGAGAGAGAGAGAGAGATACAGACAGACAGACAAAGGGAGGGAGAGACAGACAGACAGAGAGAGAGAGAGAAACACAGCAAGTTAGAGAGCGCAGAGAAGAAGAACAGAGGCACGTTGCAGAACGAGCGATACAGAGAGAGAGAGAGAGGCAGTCGGAGAAGGAGAGAGAGAGAGAGAGAGAGAGAGAGAGGGATGGCGAGACAGAGGGAGACTGACAAAGACGGAGAGAAAAGGATAGATTTTTAAAACAGTTTGACTTGTGTCAAGCCTCTCAATGCCATTTCTTTTCTTTTTTTAAAAAACTCTTCTGAGTGTTCACTGGGTGCATGACACTGATGGATCACACACGCACACATACACACACACACACACACGAACAGACAGAACAACACATCACACACATGTATGGTATGCACACCCACACACAGACAGACACACACACACACACACGTCACACTGCGGTGAACAAGCGCAAACAAATACACATGCATCATCAACAACAAAAAAACAACACACACAAAGCACAGTACTATGTCACAGACGCAGTGCAGTTGTGAAACGTGCCGTGTCACTTGAGGAGGTACATTTGCATTCCTTCCACTCTCGCTCCCTCCCTTTCTCTGTCTCTCCATCTCTCTCTCCCCCACTCTCTCTCTCTCTCTCTCTCTCTCTCTCTCTCTAGTAGTCTCTCTGTGTGAATGCTCACATGGAGCTTCGTGTGACTGCACCGGCAGGAGAAGTCAATCCTACTCTCACCTCAGCTAACCGGTGACATGTGCACAGTCCCAAACACACCTGGGCCTGCACACACACAAACACACACACACACACACACACACACACACACACACACACACACACACACACCACAGATTTCAAGACACTTACTTTTTTTATCTCACTTTCTCTGCCTCTTTCTCTCTCAAAGAGATACACACACACACACACACACACACACACACACACACACACACACACACACACACACACACACACAGTCCAATGTCTTTGAGTGTGACATTCGGTATTAAATCCGTATTGGCATGTCACACTATTTTCAGTGTTGCTTTGTACTTTAGGCACCTCAGATTAGCCTCTGAATGTCTTTTTCTCTGCCTGTCTCTCTCTCTCATCTCCTCCATCTCCACGCCGACCCCCCGCTGGCCTCCGCTGCTTTTGTCTCGCTCCAACGCCGCGTGTCTGACGCACGTCTGGGACACGTCTGTCACCATGGAGATGGGCGGGTGTAAGTGTGTGACTGTGCGTATGTTTATCTGTGTGTGTGTGTGTGTGTGTGTGTGTGTGTGTGTCTGTGTTTGTGTGTGTGTGTGTGTGTGTGTGTGTGTGTGTGTGTGTGTGTCTCTGTGTGTGTGTGTGTGTGTGTGTGTGTGTGTGTGTGTGTGTGTGTGTGTGTGTGTGTGTGTGTGTGTGTGTGTGTGTGTGTGTGTGTGTGTGTGTGTGTGTGTTTTGTGGGGTGGTAAGGCTGGGTCAGAGTGATATAATATATTTTACTTTTTAGAGGTTGAGAGGTCTGGTCCAATCCAACAACAACTTTCACAAGTGGTAGAGTTCATTTGCAGGTGTTCTGGTGGAGGTTTGGGTTACCCAGGGGTCTTGGGTTGGTCACAAATAGAAAAGTTGAGAGAAAGATGGAGAGCACAATTAAAAACAGTTTGTGTGCAGTGACAGAGAAATAGCAAAGCGCACGCTCATGTCAGAGGGAAACCGTGTGACAACTGGGCCACAGAAATGAATTAAAATGTGAGTGAGTTGTATAAAAATCACAGAGGAATACCAGAGTTGAGCAAGATCACACTTCACATGAACTAGTTTAGTCACAGTGAAAAATGAATAGATTAATGTTCAAGTCACGTTCATGTTGACTTGATGCCAAAACTCCAACTCAGACAGAATGTTTCAAAGTATAATGTGCACCATCAAAACAAAGCTACTAGACATAGAGGATGCACCTGTAAACCCATATGGTCTTCATCAACAACAACATTTCAAATCACCATTGGGTTTTTACAGTTGGGATGTCCTCTCAAGGCTGAAGGTTTATGATCTCATTGTGTGACACATTTATAATTTTTTTATTATTATTATTATTATTTTACTATTTTTTTTATGTCCTACCAAAGTCAACTCCAGACTGAATTTAAACTCTTCATTCAGATCATGCTTTTCCTTACGGTGTGTGGGTTCACCATGGTCTCTGACATCTCTATTGTAAAGTGTCTCTATTTTAAAGTACCCTGGAGTACAGAGTTTATCAGCCATGGGGCTGGGCACATAAACATTCTGCTCACACAGCGTGAGGTTGTCCAGTCGGGTGAAACAAGGCCGAGGGGGAGGCTGAGGAGGCCCCAGGCAAGGATACAGAGAAGGCAGAGGGTCAACCCAAGAGTGAACCTGACTGACGGGCTCTTTAGCGGACGTGGGCCAAATCTGGGCCAAGGACAGGAGATCCCACGGCTGTATCAGAACCCATCAGATGCCCTGTCAGACTGTGTGGGTTTGAGATTGAATAGCAGAGGAATACTACTGAGGAGAAATAGGACGGTTGTGAATGTGGTCATTCCAACCAGAGGTTGCATCAGTCGGAAATGTACAATTTTATACATTCATACATCTTTGAGATACAGTAACAGGATGCTTTTCATCACATATTTCTAATCGATAACACCAGAACTGCACTGACGTATCAAAACCCTAAAAACACAAATTTATGATCATTATTTTGAATTTAAAAATTTAATTTGGTAATTCACACGATGATATAAAGCATTTTCAAAAGACTGGATTCAACCTAATGTAGACTCATACAGTATTGGCAAGATTTATGGATTCATATTTATAAAGATTTAAAGGGACATCAGGCAGGACTGCGGTTTTCTATCTCCAGAGCTCCACCTACAGTTGCTGAAATATTAGAAAAACTAGATGTACCGCACGGTGGTACAAAATATGACCTCTGCTCAGTTCTGCACATTCTCTCTCCTGTGTGTGTGTGTGTGTGTGTGTGTGTGTGTGTGTGTGTGTGTGTGTGTAGACAGTAAGCCTATCATCCCAAACCAGTAACCCTTTGCTTAATGACACCATCTACAGGTCGATGGTTGTACAGTCATTAAATGTACTTATAAATTAATTTATTTTATAGCCCCCAATGGATGAAATTCCACAAAACTTGACATATTCCCACAAGATATCACGTTCATCATACACATTAAATTTGGTGCAGTTCATAACATCTGATCTAAAGTTAGGGGCAATTAAAGCCATATTTCATGGGGGTGCAAATCACAAATGATTAAGTTTATAAGCTAAGTTGATGTGTGCTCTTGAGACCAACATTCCATAAACATTTCATCATCTTCAATGTCACAGGTCAGGTGGGGGGGGGGGGGGGGGGGATGGGGCACCGCGGGGGCACCGCGCAAAGATGGAGTGGCCCCCAGGGGAATTTTTCCGTAAAAGTCTACTGGGGCTACATGCCCACCAAGTTTCATGTGCCCCGGTGTTACAGTGTTCGTTGACCAAAAATTCAGGAAGTAGATGAAAAAAAAAAAAACTTTGACAATCACTATGACCGCTACGCTAGCGGCGGTCATAAATACTACATTGTACATTCCCAACAATCAATATAAATTTATTTGCAAACCAAAGAGTACAAACCAGAGATTACCATTTTCGTGTGTTACATTGTCTGACAAGCCGATAATAAATGCGATTTCTGTTATATCTACTTTCAGTTTCTATTCCGTGGACCCGACACCAAACATTCTGCAAGCATGATTACTGTGAAATAAAAGCTAGAGGCTGACGAGAGAGCTATCGGACAAACCGTAATGAACCATTTAATCATCAAAGTGACTTCGAGGCTGGTAAATTAACAGTAAAAACATTGCCTGGTGTCGTTGCCATGATCATGGCACAACAATAAAGAATGATTACAACTGTGTGAAGAGGTTCTTACTGTATGTGTATAACTTAAAGGAGATGTCTGGTGTGATTAGGACCAAAACATCATAAAAAGTTCGAGTTAGGTGGTAAGTAGCCATCTGTACAGTTTTCAATGCCTTATTTTCATTATACTATCAACGAAGTATAGGGCTACTTTGACTCTTTCCATGGTTTGAAACAGCAATTTGGCCACAAACAGTTAGCTTGATGCACCCGGTAGTTACAACTATCTTCTCTGGCCTGCAAAATACTGCTCCCGGGCAAGCGTTTAAACTTTTTATGATGTTGCAATATACTTTCGGTTTTTATCACACCGGATATCTCCTTTAAGGGCACCAAATACAAATGTACATGTGTGTGCAGTATTAACTTCTATCCAAACCTATTTTAAACTTCTGCATTGGCATCTGCTCTGGACTTTATTCCAATGTCCATGCCATGTCCTAGGATGAAGGCTCAATGTCTCCCAGTTACCCACAGTGTCTGGCACTGCCATGCCTAGCCTATACACAGGCCAATCTCAGCGCAGACTGCCCCCACCCTCAGCGGTGGAAATACAGTAGATAGCCTATTTAATCTGTTTCAGAGCGTCAGGGCGTCTTTTATTATCATTAACAGTCAGTGGGTGACTCATCACTTTCTTTTAGTGCTTCCTGTTTTAATACTTTCTCAAGGCCTTTACATGACTAGCCTATTTTACTGCGCACTATAGAGTTGATCTCCATGCACTTTGTTACAATGAATAGATTTACTATTTAGTATTTACTCCAAGGTTGAGGTTGGCGCCTGTAAAATCACTGTGGATAAAAGCTTTTGTTCAGAGGGTATGCAGAGAAGTTACTGTGCGATGTGGTGACATATAAAATAACTGATACCAGAACAGAACAGACCTGCTGGCACAAGACTCCAAAGTCACTTGCTGTCATGGTGAAGAAGAAGAAGAAGAAGAAGAAGAAGAAGAAGAAGAAGAAGAAGAAGGTAATGCCAGAGTAATACTCACTCCAACCATTTTTAATAAGGTAATTAACACATATCTGCACACAACAACATTACACTGTGGCCTCTAAGTAAGCTTCTATCCATCTGTCTATCCATCTGAGTTTAGCCTGCCATGGGTCAAGGCTTCTTAGTGCCAACACACCCTCCAAACATTACCGATTATTTTGAGGAATACTTACGCAGAACCTTGACTAGTCCAGAGAGAACCAAGTCAAATTAAGGTTGAATTGGCCCCCAAACCACCTGCAGTCTGGCTGAGGTGTGTGTGTGTGTGTGTGTGTGTGTGTGTGTGTGTGTGTGTGTGTGTGTGTGTGTGTGTGTGTGTGTGTGTGTGTGTGTGTGTGTGTGTGTGTGTGTGTGTGTGTGTGTGTGTGTGTGTGTGTGTGTGTGTGGCTCTCAGGTGTTGCCGCTCCCAGGGGGAAGAGGCTCAATGTCACCAGACAAAGTCATCCAACCATAGCAGTGACTACCGCAGCATCAGAAGTCACTGTCCATCCTCATATCATCGAGATCCTTCCTTTTTTTTCTGCCCTCTCCCCTTCTCCCTCGCCGTCCATTTGTCAAGGTGTCAAAACTGTGCATCCCCGTTTTATCGATTTCTCACATGACTAATTGCGTTCCGCGGCCATCCTCCATTGGCTTGATTGATTTCGACACATAGACAGAGCACAAAGCCACTATCAAAATCAGATTTAAAAAAGACAAGTGCTCAGGGTGTGTGTGTGTGTGTGTGTGTGTGTGGGTGGGTGGGAGGGGAAGGGGGGGGGGCAGTGAAGGACAAATACTTGACCTCTGCCCCCAACCCTCTGCTCTCCATAAGAGTGGTGCTGCCAGCCAACAAGAGACAAAAGATAATTACGGCCATCAAAGGTGTCACCGGACACAGCTGCCATTCCCGTCCTCATTCATCAAGCCAGACTAGGGCCTGACTGGACAGAACAGGACAGGACAGCTGGCCGTGAACTTAAGAAGTGCCCAGAGGAATAGGACATAAAAATAAGTTGTGTTTTTGCCTCCTATTTCCCAACAATAATAGGCCTAATCCAAGCAATTTGGGATTTAGAAAGAAGCTTTGTGGTTATAAATTTGCAATATAATTCAAGTGCATAGTGTAAAAAAAATTATGATAATGAGTAGATTATTATTCCTATTATGAGTAATAAATGAATTCATCAACTGATAAACGCAGATGACTGTGATGATTGAGAGGGGCATGTCAGATGTAATAGTGAAACATTATATTCATGGATATTAGGAGCATGTCTCATGGCTGTCAGAATGGTTCCTGATGGTTGGGTCAACAATTACAGGGTTTTTTTTGGTAGATGAAAAAAATCTCCCTCTTTATGTACATATTTTTTTATTTATTATTTTTTACCACTTTTTTTATTTATTTACTTATTTATTTGCCTAAAAAAAATAAATCTCCAGCTTCCTGCTGGTTCACAAGGTTCAATTCTGCACTATAATGTCTGTCTGATCAGGGGAAGCACAAATCTGAATATTATCGTGGTCAGTTTGTCATCACAAGCTTTCACTGATTATCTTTTAAGCATAAAGCTGCTTCATGGTTGAATTTGCCTGGAGCACCTCTTTCCCCTAGTGTAGTCAGTGTGTGTGTGTGTGTGTGTGTGTGTGTGTGTGTGTGTGTGTGTGTGTGTGTGTGTGTAGTGTGCACTTTATGTGCACTTTGTGTGTGTATGTCTGCATGCTGTCTGCATGCTGTGTGTGTGTGTGTGTGTGTGTGTGTGTGTGTGTGTGTGTGTGTGTGTGTGTGTGTGTGTGTGTGTGTCTATGTGAGTGTGTGCTTTCCCCTTGCGTGCGAGAGGTGCATGATTCGCTATCATAACTCACAGCATACCGCTGCACATCTAAGTAGGGCATAAAATTTACAAGCTGAACTATTTCCAGAGAGCAGGGGAGAGCAGCTCAGCAGAGGCACAGGCAGAGGCTCTCACTGGCAGGCTTCTGTGCTCCCTATGTGTGTGTGTGTGTGTGTGTGTGTGTGTGTGTGTGTGTGTGTGTGTGTGTGTGTGTGTGTGTGTGTGTGTGTGTGCGTGTGCATGTGTGTGTGTCTGACTGGGCTGGGCTATGCTGCACACATAACAACCTCTCAGTGTGGCCTGCAGGAAGAGATGAAACCTTGCCTATTTGCTACTCTATTTTTTTTCAGTGTGTGTGTGTGTGTGTGTGTGTGTGTGTGTGTGTGTGTGTGTGTGTGTGTGTGTGTGTGTGTGTGTGTGTATGTGAGAGAAAGTGTGAGTGTGTTCATTTACTTGCAGTGAGATTACACAGCCAGACTCTGGTATGCTCAAGGATAGTCGTTTCCTGACGAGGAGTGGGAGAAGAAAACAACACCACCATCACCACCATCACCAACAACAACAACAACAACAACAATAACAACCCAAACAGCAGCCGCACTAACAAAAATACAGCAAAGCTGCAGGTGGATAAAGAACTACATAATGCATGAGCATTAATGCAGGAAGGTGAGTCTGAGAAGGGAGTCTATTCAGGGAGGGCCCTCCAGAATATGTGTGTGTGTGTGTGTGTGTGTGTGTGTGTGTGTGTGTGTGTGTGTGTTGCGTATGTATGAGTGTCTGTGTGTGTGTGTGTGTGTGTGTGTTTGCGTATGTATGAGTGTCTGTGTGTGTGTGTGTGTGTGTGTGTGTGTGTGTGTGTGTGTGTGTGTGTGTGTGTGTGTGTGTGTGTTTGCGTGTGTATGAGTGTCTGTGTGTGTGTGACTGTGCGTGTTCCCAGTTTGCAAGTCCTTCTTCCTTCTCCATATTTATTTCAACCTGTCAGTGCACCCATCTTGCATCACCTCTATTCAGTGAACCAAAAAGCACTACTGTAAGTGCACATGGGTCTAGACCAGTGTTTCTCAAACTTATTCAGACCAAGGACCACTTTGCCCAAAACTTCTTTTTAGGGACCATCTGCCTCCTCACGCCCCCTCACCAAGTCACATACTGCTACCTTTTAACCAAGTCATTTATAGAGTAGGCACTTCAAATGCTACAATAAAGAGTAAATTACAGGTCTGACTCTTATATTCAGTGAACAACTAATCTTTGGCCTTCAAATAATGACACTGGGTAAATTCACATATTTTTATGGTAATCAACTTGCGGACCACTTGAGCTTGCTCGCGGACCACCAGTGGTCCCCGGACCACACTTTGAGAACCACTGGTCTAGACTGTGGGAACACCTGGTTGGATTACTTTCCGTACCTGGTCTCCCCACCTCAAACCCAGGTTTTCACCAAAAGCAACACACAGAACACACAGCTAATACAGTGTTTAATTACCTTGTTTCTATCGGGGGAAATACTTGTGAGGGAACTCAGATTTATGTGTGTCAATCAGTCATCTACAGTTTCTTATCAGGGAAAAGTGTCCTTTGGCCGGCTAGCTGCTAACATCTTGCAGAAGTCAGGGGAGAAGAGGGGTGCACATAGAAAGAGTGCACTGCCACTTACAAATGACAAAGCCTTGAAGAGGAGAGAAAGTGGATCAGGTGCACCTACTGCCATAATAGTATATTTTGGTTGAGTTTAGGCATTGCAAGGTGTGTTTCTTTTGGGTATCTCAGACTCCCAGTGGTAATTCAAACCCTTCTATTGCACACATCAAGTCGATAGTCAGATGTCTGGTAGTGTCAGACCTGTCAAGTCTTTTGGCTGACCTCTTTTGGCTTGATTACAGCTGTTAAAATTGTGACAGAACCATCATCTGCTTTAGCTTTAAAGGGACATCAGGCAGGACTGAGGTTTTCCATCTCTACCTACAGTCACTGAAATATTAGTAAAAAGTACAACTACATTGTACATTCTCAAAAATTGATGTAAATTTATTTGCAAACCAAAAAGTATGAACCAGAGATGATAATTTTCGTGCATTACGTTGTTTGACAAGCCGGTAATAAATGCAATTTCAGTTGTATCTACTTTCAGTTTCTATTTCGTGGACCCGGGACCAGACATTCTGCAAGTGGGATTACCGCGAAACAAATGCAAGAGAGTGATGAGAGAGCCATCAGTCACCTCGTAATGAACGATTTAATTATCTAAGTGACTTCAAGGCTAGTAAATCAACAGAAAAAACATTCCCTTTAAGTTCTCTGAAGTCAGTCTGGTGTTGGTGTCCTAGTGGGACCTAACTGTTTCACTGCATCTCTCAAATGTCTGTCACACAACAGCCCAACTGGTCTGGAACCCATCCAGAACCTCAGCTTTAAGGCTGTTTGTAAAACCCCATAGTAAACTCAGAACAGTTCCTCATGGTACATTAATATCGGTTCCCAGCTTGATCACAGCCTGGTTCAAATGAAGGCAACAGGAATGATGACCTTTGGCCATTTGCCAATGTGTTGCTGTTTCCCCCAGCTCAATCCTCCCCTGTGAAGACTAGCCACTTTGTTCTTCAGTCTCTCATCTCTATTTTCTCTCGGCTATTTTCTTTTGTTTTCTAATGCAGTCTTTTTTTTTTCTTTCCCCATAAAAAGAAGCCTTATTTCACCTTAGGCACTGAATCTCTCTCTCTCTCTCTCTCTCTCTCTCTCTCTCTCTCTCTCTCTCTCTCTAACTCTACCTTCTTTTTTACTTTTCTTTTTCTTTGTCTCTACTTCTCTCTCTCTTCTCTCCCTGTCCCTCCATCTCACCAGCCTCTCTCTCTCTCTCTCTCTCTCTCTCTCTCTCTCTCTCTCTCTCTCTCTCTCTCTCTCTCTCTCTCATCCTCCGTCTGGCCAGCAGAGTGACTGGCAGAGGAAAGGCTGCCTGCCTGGGCCGCCTCAGGGTCTATTGACCGCGTGAGGAGGACTGACGGCTGCCAAGAACAACACGGTTCCTCCCAGTCGCAGAGTCAAAGGAACTTCCAGCTGTCCATTTACATTTCAAAGAGCTAGCCGCTCTCTCCATCACCACAGACAGGAGAGAGCGAGGGAGAGAGAGAAAGAGAGCGATAGAGAGAAAGAGAGGAGGTAAATGAGAAGAGAGAAATGGAAAGAGAGAGAGAAAAGTAGAGAGAAAGGAGAACACTCAAGAAATGTTTGTATAGAAAAGTACAGAAGGAGAGAGAGAGGGGGAGAGATGAAATTATGAAAGAGAGAGAGAGAGAGAGAGAGAGAGAGAGAGAGAGAGAGAGAAGGAAGAGACACCACAGCTTGTGAAAGTGAATGAAAGATAGAAGGAGGTGAGT
The DNA here is from genome assembly GCA_027497455.2 of Sardinella longiceps. Taxonomy (NCBI): domain Eukaryota; kingdom Metazoa; phylum Chordata; class Actinopteri; order Clupeiformes; family Clupeidae; genus Sardinella; species Sardinella longiceps. Next base: position 19,884,075 of record JAODXP020000020.1, read on the forward strand.
GAAAAAGAGAGCTAGGGAGAAAAGTGCAGAGGGAGAGATGAAATGATGAAAGAGAGAGAGCTAGGGAGAAAAGAAAAGTGCAGAGGGAGAGAGAGGGAGAGATGAAATTATGAAAGAGAGAGAGAGAAAAAGAGATGGAAGAGACACCACAGCTTGAGAAAGCAAATGAAAGATAGAAGATGGAGAATGAAAAAGAGAGCTAGAGTTAGATAATGAAAAGCAGAGGAGCGGTTGGTGGGTGAGCACCACAGAGAGAGAAGATAAAGGACTCCTCAGAGCACCATAAACTTCTTCAACATCTCACCTGCGCTGCCAAGTTTTATGGGCAGATATTAGCTCCATACTGCTCCTCAAGGAGACGGTGTGCTGGTAATGATGATCTGCTCCAACAACGCTGTCAGAAACGCTACGGCTAGCTCAGACTAACTATATGTGTTTATTCTCATTCAGTCAAGCAACTAAGATGAGTATGTTTTGTGGGGTTGGTGTGTGTGTGTGTGTGTGTGTGTGTGTGTGTGTGTGTGTGTGTGTGTGTGTGTGTGTGTGTGTGTGTGTGTGTGTGATCTGTATGTGCATGTACACACACATATGTTCAGTGTATACAGACATTAGCAGACATATGGCAATCACACTGCAGAGTAAAACATGGCCATTGCAGTGATTGCTCACCATGTGTGTATGTAAGATGCTGTGTAATGGTCCTCTCTCCCTCCCTGACCAGCTCAGTCAGAGTATCTTTTTCACTCTTTTTCCTTCAATAGTACTCCCTCTCTCTCTTTCTTTCTCTCTCTCTTTCCTCTCTCTCTCTCTCTCTCTCACACACACACACACACACACACACACACACACACACACACACATGTGACAGATCAAACCTTTGCTCCCAGGCAAGAGTAGGGAATTTGTTGGGTTCATTATGCCATCTTCACTGCTGGCTCTTCTTGCATGTTTCCACCTCTCCTCCTCCAATCTGTTGATGCCATCTCTCGGAGTAAGGGGGAAGAGAGGTCGAAAAGAAAGATGCTCTCTACTAGAAGATCTACAGTACATAAAATAGAGATAAATTATTGATGGGGTCCAATGAGAGCCCTATCTATAGCAGTCTCTCTTAAAAACTTTGTCAGAATCTTCTAGAACATAGGTTGTCAAATGCGGCCCGGGGGCCAATGGCGGCCTGCGGAAACATTTTTGGCGGCCCGTGATAACATACTATTGAAACTGTACATTGCTTTAAAATAATTAATCTCCGTTTAGTGGTGTTTATTGCCATCTATAGGGATTTATTTATTGCAATAAATAAATATAAACTGTAGAGATGATTAAAATGATTACAAATGGGATTTTTTTCTCCGTTTTTTTTTTTTTTTCCACTACCCCTTTGGCGGCCCTCCGGTCATCGTTCATTCTCTAAATTGGCCCTCACCTATCATAGTCTAGAAGTCTAGAAAAAAAGCTGAGGTAGTAATTTATCACCGTGGTTTGCCACGATATTCATTCAACACTGATACACACATTAACAGCCTATTCTAGAAAAGTATTGACATACAGTAGGCCTAATTATGACCATTCTAACAGAGTGGCGGTTCTAGACCAAATTTACAAGGGGGGCCGAGGTGGGGCGAGAGTTTATTTCAAGGTGGCACGTATAGGCAACAAAACGCACGTATAGGCAACAAAACGTAACCACTGAAATAAATTTCAGCATCAAATGATGACCTTCAAAATACTGTCAATCTTATCAATCAAGAATATGGAATAATTTAATACACATATTTAATGTGTAGCCTATAGTTAAGTTGGAGGGTTTGTGGGTCCTCCCCCAATAAATTTTTGAAAAGATAAGTTGCCATTTCCTGCAATCTGGTGCATTTTAACAAGTTGTTAGATATCTTCAGATAGCAATTAATTCTTGCTGAGTGTTGTATTTGGTAGTCAGTCAGACTTTGCAGTCTTTCTTACAGCGCTTAAGAGAAATTAATAATTTTATTATCTGCTCAGCACAAGGGGCCACAGCAGGGGCCAGGGTCACTTCTCCAGGGGCACGGGCCCCGGTTGGCCCCTGTCTAGAACCGCCTATGCTAACAGATCTCAAAGACTCAAGCTTATACCCAATGGTGTTTTTTGCTTTGGTTGATGAAATACCTTCACATATCTGCCATATATACAGTATCTTACATATCATATATATCCTTCACAAATTACCTGCCATAAACCTTCCTTATGTTATTAAACGCATCAAGATATATAAGCTCCATTTTCCTTCAGTGGCCTTTTTTTCCATTGGCCAACTAAGAATGTGCTGACATTGGAGACTGGATGACAGCAGGACGGAATATAAATAAGCTGTGATTAAGGGTGATGGGTGAAACACTAGTTATGATTAAAGCAACTGCTGCTGCTGTGCATGCCCTGTGTGTGTGTGTGTGTGTGTGTGTGTGTGTGTGTGTGTGTGTGTGTGTGTGTGTGTGTGTGTGTGTGTGTGTGTGTGTGTGTGTGTGTGTGTGTGGGGGAGTAGGGGAGTTACAGAGGTCAAGGTTGAGGTCAGGTCATGCTTAGGGTTGCATTTTGTTAACAGGCAGTGCACGGTTTGGGCTGTTTGGTAGGTACTGTATATATATATGACTAAGACAGACTGGAGTTGTTTACAGTGGGACTGCATTGCTGGTGGCATGTCTAAAAATAGTGTTATAAAATCGCTATGAAGGTGGAGATTGGGGAAGAGAGATGAGCATAATTAACAAATAGTCAGAAAGACAATCCTCTTGGAACCATAACAAGACTCAGGGTGACAGCTTAAGTTCCTTTTAATTAATACTAATTAAATGCACTATCTAGTTGACACTGACTGTGTTCACTGGAGCAAGTAATACTATTTAATGTTGGTTAATGCTGTCTTGTTTATACCTTATGCAATGAACAACATTAATGCGAAGAGATTTCGGATGTCAAGCGCAATTCATTTGCTTACATGGACAGACGATGAACTCTGGTTAATATGCTAATGAACAACAAAGTCATGTTCAATACTGCAGTGGCTTTGGCTTGTGGGTTTGTTCCCATGAACTGATGCATCGGATATGTCATGGGATTATTTGATTTCTGGGGCCTAAATGGCTTCATCTAGACTCAGTGAACCCTCGAGAGGGGGAGAGGAGGAGAAAGAGATGACGCAGTGTGTGTGTGTGTGTGTGTGTGTGTGTGTGTGTGTGTGTGTGTGCGTGTGTGTGTGCCTAGCTGAGGGGGCCAGAGTGTGTGTGTGTGTGTGTGTGTGTGTGTGTGTGTGTGTGTGTGTGTGTGTGTGTGTGTGTGTGTGTGTGTGTGTGTGTGTGTGTGTGTGTGTGTGTGTGTGTGTGTGTGCCTAGCTGAGGGGGCTCCTTCACTACCTAGACACCACATCATGACCCCCCACCTCCTCACCCTCTTCTCTCTCTCTATATCCTATCATCTGTCGCACATCTCCCCACTCCTCTCCTCCTCCATCATCCTCCACTCTCTGATATCCTATCATCACCTCTCATTCCGCTCTCCTCTCTCTCCCCTCCCCCCTTTTCTTCTCTTTTCCTTTCATCTGCTATTCTCTCTTCTCCTCTCCTTTCCTCTTTTTTCTTCATCAGCGGCCCCTTTCCTCCTTTTCTTCATCCCCCACTCCCTTCTCCCCTTCCATGCCTCTTCTTTACCCCCATTTTGAATTGTGAGGCAGATGTTGGTCTTGCTGATTCTTGCTATAGATGCAACATGTGTGTATCAGGATGCATATATTGGGAAGTTCCCTGGCATTGTCTGTAGGGGTGCAGTAATGTAAAGGTTAGCATGATAGTTTTCCAGTCATAAACCCCTCTTTAACTCCTGTCCTATCACCATCTCTCCTCCACCTCCGCCCCCACTCCCATCCCCACCACACACGCGCACACACACACACACACACACACACACACACACACACACACATTGACACACACACACACACACCCGACCCCAGCCCAATCACTAACCCCCTGAGCTGACTGTGATGCAAATGTGACTTCGGCCCCTTGGCCCCTGTTTCTATTGTCAACCACTGATTTCCAGCCTGATCTAATCTCCTGCTCAAATAGCCGGGTATTAATTAGGGTGAGCCGAGCAAATGACAGAGAGGGGATGGGTGCATGGGTCGCTGGGTGTGTGTGTGTGTGTGTGTGTGTGTGTGTGTGTGTGTGTGTGTGTGTGTGTGTGTGTGTGTGTGTGGGTGGGTGGGTGGGTGGTGGGGGGTAGAAGGGGTGGTGGAGGGCAATGTGGTTCAGGGTTGTTTATCAGACAGCTGACAATGACCGAGGTCCTTTGGCAACATTAGCAAATGTGACCTCTCCAGCCCAAATAAATTAGCAAATTTCCGGAATTTCCATTAAAAAATGATTTCAGTATTGCCATGGTGATTGTTGCTCCGCTTCCATTTTGTATTCCAAACCACAGACGTGACATCATGACACCATTCATCATTTTCTTTCAGTCTCATTTTAAAAAAAAAAATTGAAAATGATGAAATTGATGTTGGGCCTTTTTGCTGCCACAGTAGAGTATGCATTGTGCATACATGGCATTGTTTGTCATTCTTCTTAAAAAAAAACAAAAAATACAATAAATAAAAAATCCTGTACCATTACACTCTCTGCAGTCTTTTCCTTGTCCATGACACCCTGTGGAACGCCGTCTGAAGGCCAGCAACCCCTCGCTACCTGTCCAGACCTCTGTCCTTTCTTCACAGGCTTCTGCTGCCCCCTGCTGGCTCAGCCCGCCTTCCCTAGCCTGGGGCATCCACACAGCAGGACGCGGCTCGCCTCGCATCGCCTCGCCTCGCATCGCCTCGCCTCAAACGTGGAGCAGAGCATAGCTCCCATTAGACTAAGCAGGGTAGTTCCAGTCATTACGGCTCCACGTGCCTGAGCAAGACGCTCTCTTTGAGGGCTGTGTATGCACTTTGCTGCTCCAGGACGCACATGGGGATCAACAAAGATGTCCTGCTGCTGTCGTGCCCCAGTATTGGACTCCAACCTCCCCCTCGACTCCCGCTGCCCAAACCCTCTCCACTGTGCCTAATGCCCAAAAGGGCAATAATGGCTGCAGCATTGACAGACAGGCAGGGGTTTGGAGCTGCATGGGATGCAGATGTTGTCAAGTAGCATCTGTTTCGGTCTGGGGCGTGATGCGTGGCGATGGGTAGAGAGGAAGAGAAGAGGGGGGAGAAGGGATGTGAAGAGAAGAAAAGAAGGGAGGAGAAGAGAGGAGAGGAAGGGTTGCTCAGCGCCCACTCGTTGGTTCATATAATGGGGTGGGGGGAAATTGTTAAGTGTGGCATGGTTGCCCAGAAGCATGAACGACTTCAGATGGGTTTTTCTGGTTGGCAGCAGCTGTCTCATGCCAATTAGGGCCAGGGAGTGTTTATCTGCCCCCCATCCCCACCCCACCCCACCCCACCCCACCCCCCCTCCTCCAACCCTACGCAGTACCACCCCAGGCAGTCACTACACCCATACAGGGCTACATCCCTTCTTACTTCATACCCCTCCCCCACCCCTCACACCAACATCAGCCTCATCCCCATTCCCTACACAGCACCCCTCCCACTCAACCTCAACCCCTTCAGGACACACAGTCTCACACACACACACACACACACACACACACACACACACACACACACACACACACACATACACACACAGCATACCAGTATACACGCACAGCATACCAGTATACACACAGTACTTCAGTCACACACACACACACACACACACACATACAAACAGTCATACACACATACACACCGTACTTCACTCATGTATGCACACAAACATTCACACACACAAACACATGCTCACACACATACGCATGTACATCCAGACATACACACACACACACACACACACACACACACACACACACACACACACACTTCAGCTGCCATTAATTCAGATGTATTTGTGGACTAATTGTGTCAAGGGGCCAGGGTAAAACTCAAGGGTGCGGCGGAGGCAGGCAGGCAGGCGTGTGTGTGTGTGTGTGTGTGTGTGTGTGTGTGTGTGTGTGTGTGTGTGTGTGTGTGTATGTGGAGGGGGTTGGGGGATTAAGAGGAATGCAAAATGGGAGATGGAGGGCAGAAGAAACCAGTGAAGAGAGAAGATGAAGGGCATCTTCGTCCCAGTGCCAAACAGCTTTTTTTTTCTTTTTCTTTTTTTGGTGCTCTCTCTCTCTCTCTCTCTCTCTCTCTCTCTCTGGTTTCAGATGACTTTCACTGGGGCCTGTTTCATTAGGCAGTCTGATGAATTCACTTACCTCCCCCTGCAATACAAACACACACACACACACACACACACACACACACACACACACACACACACACACACACACACACACACACACACATCAGTCCTCTACCCCTCACCAGGGACCACTGAATTTAAACCAAAGAGCTCTTAACCTCAAGCAGTGCCATCACATCTGAATAAACCTGTCTTACGTAATCTTATCCAGCCAACACTACTACAAACCTAGCCAGCACTGCACTGACCTGTGTTACTCTGGAAATTTTACTCATTCCGCCTGTATAGGAACCATCAATATAGTAACAGAGCATGAGTTGTAGGAAGTCTTTCTCATCTTTATTTGACTGGACAGGGGAGTAAGGTTTTGGTAAAAAAGTGGTGGAGAGAAAAAGAGAGAGAGAGAGAGAGAGAGAGAAAGAGAAAGAGATTGAGAGTGAGTAAGGGAAGGTGGGTGGGAGATGGGAAATGATGTCAGGTGGGACCCTTAAGTCTCCATGAGCACTGAGCGTGTGAACAATGTCTCCTGGAATTCTACACTATTTTGAGATCACAAACCCAAGCCAGGTCTGAAGAAATGTGAGCTCTGACTTTTCTTCAGTTTCTAAATCTTAGCCAAGCTAACTGTGACTACCGACTACTGTCAAAACAGTTGACTATGTGCTCTTATTACATTTAGATACTCTGTTATATTGGAATTGTGCACGGTATGCTCGGTCATTAGACCCTGCCAACGCCAGTGTGTCCTGTCCCTTAACCACATCATCACCTGCCCACTCGACTCACTGACATAAATCCTGATTTAAATCCGCACGACACACAACATGATGGACATAAAAATAGTGGCGCATTCCTGCTCCCCCCAGCACAGCAGTTGTTCATAAGGGCACTGTGTGCAGTTGGTGCAGCTTCCAGATGCTGTGGGGCCCATGGGCTAATCCTTCATGATTGAAGCCTCCAGGCTCCAGCAGTGTGAGGCTGTGCTCAGGGGACTCGCAGGTAGAGACTAGGCCCCAGCCCATCACAAGTATTGCTACCCAGAGAGAGAGAGAGAGAGAGAGAGAGAGAGAGAGAGAGAGAGAGAGAGAGCTGTCAGTTAGAAATAGATTCCAAAGAAAAAAAAATGAAAGAGAAGGGGAGAAAAGAGATGTCAGCTAGAAACTTAGACCTTGTTCAGACACAGAAAGTATCAGAGACTGCAACTACAACTTCTGAGAGTGAGAGTTTTACAAAGAAAGTGTGTTTCAGACACAGAGAGAGACAGAGAAAGGAAGAGAGAGAGAGAGAGAGAGAGAGAGAGAGAGAGAGAGAGAGAGAGAGAGAGAGAGAGAGAGAGAGAGAGAGAGAGGAATGTCAGTTCTAAATTCAGTCTGTGTTTAGATACCGAGCGTGGCAGCAGGCGTGGGGGCACCGGTGCCAGAATGTGTTCATTTCATTTCAGCTCATTTCAGTGGGGGCTGGCTGGCACAGAGAAGTGACGCACTAATTGCAGCTGAAGAGCAGTCTCTTTCAGCGGGATGAAGATGGCAAGTCTTTGGGTGGCACTCTTGAGGACGCCACATCTGCGATAACGGCCCCTTTCTCCCTCAAGCAATAACCCAGATGGCAGCTAACTTTGGAACAGGCTCACAAACATGGCCCCCGGATGGGAACCGCATCTGAACCAGATCGGAACCGGATCGAGGCCGTACCTGTTCCAAAGTCACGACCCTTTCTGGGACACCAAGCCCCCCCTTTTTTTCTCCCCGGAGCCTCATAATGCTTTTCTGGTGTCTTCACACCAACATACAGTGGCAGTGAGTCATTCCGTAGGATGCACAAAGACCCAGCGTTCTCTTATTCAAGCACTTACCACTGATGGCAGGGTAGTAACCTCTATACTGTACTGTATCATCACACAAGTCAAGCCAACACATGTATTTGTAAGTGCTTACAGGTTCCTGTTGCTTACAGCTTAGGCAAGGTGCAGAAAACTCATGAATTGAAAGGAATGTAAGGAATTTAAATGAATGTAAAGGAATGTAAGTAAGCCAGCAGCTAAGGTCACATGGTGTTTTATTCAACCAATATAGAGTATTTACTGTAAAAACGTTTTCAACTTTTTTCAATTTTTTCAACATGTTGTGTAATCCTTTAAAGCAGTCTGATCCAGAACTGATTCCCAAATCCATATTGAAATATAGTTTTACCTCTCTGAGCCTGGAATTTCTTGTCATTTCATACATTAACTTTTTAACTGGATTGATTTTGTTTTTCAGTCAATCAGATTTACCACTGTCAATTAGCTTTTCTTGTTATATATTGATTGGATGACATACTGAACTGAGGCCAATCAAACTCTCCACAAATACAGCCAGCATCCATTAAAATAATAATTTAAACACAATTTAAATGTTGGAGTCAAGGACATCACTGGTACAGTATGTGTTGCAACATCAATCCTTTTACTTATTAGATTAGTATTCAAAAATGACTTATTCATAATGACGTGGGCTTCTATTGTTGAGACTGTATAACTTGTAGGCTGCAATCTCAACTTACAAACATGTGGTAACCCAAGGTGAACAAGTCTTATAGCTTCTAATAGACTGCCTGAATAAATCCCTTTAAGGGCAGAATAGCTGTAGAAAGCTGTGGCATAGGCCTACATTGACCAACTGTATTGGCTCAGTTTGCTGTGGCAGACAACACTTTACTGGGAGATGAACATGAATATGTTCTCTGTGTTAATGGTAAACACACAGGCCAAACTGTAAACTTAATTTCTATGAAACATCTAATATGCTCAGGTAAGGAATTATGATAAACACATCCCAGGGGTGTAAAAATGTGAGCAATGCTGCTGTGTTCATTAAACTTTCGATGAAACTATGGCTGATACGGGTGGGAATTAATAAGACTTTATCAATCTGTGCCATTGATTATTCTGCTTATCAGTCTGATTTGATCAATAACCTGATCAATTCCTCTCGTATTTGTGGTATATTTGTAGGTTTTCAGTGTCAGTTACAGTGCAGTTTTAATGTTCTGTGCTAGACTTGACCATGGCTTGAAAAATACAATGACACTGGTTTGAGAGATTGTTAATGTCATAGTCATATAATTCCAGTACTTTGAGGAGGGTTCGTGATTCTCAGGCAGGGAAGGCTATGTATCATTATGACATAGTCATGTCAGGCTTATGACAGTTGCCCTGTGACCATGAACTTGCCTCTTGCCAATGTTTACTTGTGTTGCTTGCTCAGTCAAGCCAACTCCCCCTTTAGTAGATAGGATGTTGAAATGAAAGTGTACTGTCTATCTACTATAGGCTACTCAAATGTTTACCTCACAGTAATCAATTCTGGAGTATATTTATGACATTCATGTAGTTATATCTCATTTACAACATTATATTCAAGTAATTAAAGGAAAGCACCGGAGTGAATTCAAGCATAGCCCTGTTGAAAGAGCTTGCTAAATGCACTAGTTAGCGAGTGGAACAAAATAATTTGGAACAGCATAGACCAAACACTTTACACTCAATCAATGGGACCTGACTATTCGAAACCGAAAGTAAGATCTCAGGTGCCGTTGACTCAATGTAAAGTGTTTCGCGTTCGCGTTAGGTCTATGCTGTTCGAAATTCTTTCATTCCATGCGAAATACATTGCTGTTAGAAGGCTCGTGCCACAGGGCATAGGAATATGACATAGTAGTATTCAGATAAAGTGTAAATTATAGCTTGTTACACTTTCTTTGATGGAGTTTTATTTGCAGCCTACAAGCCAAAAGCTGCAAAACTTATTTTAATCTCTTTGGTTTTGTGGACTGCACCAACTTCCACTTACAAAGTTGCACCAACTTCCACTCACAGTGAACCCATGTAGCGCCAAATTGATTAGAAATATACCTAAAGCACATTATGCTGTGCTTGATAATTATATATATTTATCTACCTCTCAGGAGGTCCAAATTAGCCCGATATACATTTTGTCCTCTTTCTAAACTCAACAACACATATAAATCGATTTTAATGACAAAATGAAGCACCCAGTTCATGCTTAAATGGACATTGCTGCAGAGTTAATTCAATTTACTCCCAGTGGTGATCCAAATAAGTCTATGGGATATCAAACAGCTCAGGCCTTTGCATTACTGCTATTAAATATCTGAATGCACAGAAGTAATTATTAAAGGTGACTTTTTTTATGAGTGCTTCTATGAAAAATGAGTGCACAAGTAATGTTTAGTAACCTAGCAACAGACAAGCTCAGCAGTGGCAGCTTTAAAAGAGAGGCTGAGAGAGAGAGAGAAGAAAAAACAGCCACGTTGGCCTCTATCAAATTACAACAAAACAAACCCAATTTTCCTCTCACTCTCTCAACGTCCGACAGCTGATGGCGTTAGATAAGTATTTTCAAGGATTCCCATAACCCTTTAATGACAAAATACTGCTTGTTTGGGCAGGGAGTATTTTGTTTTTGGGGAGGCCACTGATGCAAGGTCTGCTCTGAAATAAAGTCTCTGACTGTTCTACAGTGGTACACACACACAGGCCACTTTTTCCTGCAAACAATATCAGATCTCTGAGTCTGAGTTTTTTTTCCCCCCGATGACTGAATGTGCCAATCAATCGCGGGTTCTGACAGAATGACAACATAACAAGGCAGGCATGTAACAGTGCCCCCCAGTCACCTTTGATTGGCAGTGTTGTCTGAACAATGATTAGTCTGTGTTCGACACAGCAAGGAATTGTCTGCTCTTAGGAGCAGATGCCAGCCCAAAGCACTCCACAGCCAATCTGCAGGGGCCTTATCTTGTGTAGCATGAGCCATCATCAAACCACACCATGTTTACTAAATATACTGAAATAAATACAAACATACTCTGATCCCATATGCACACATTTTCCCTTGAAAGCAATTCAATTTGTGAAAATTAATTGAAAAATAACAGGAATTATGTTTGGAAATATTTGTGAAATGGCATGTCACAAAAATCAGTTTATTTATGTTTTATAGCTGTAATGGCATGGATTGTATCATTGCCTATAGCATATACAAGTAGTATTAGCATTCACTCATGGGATGGTAACTAGTGGTGGTAGTAGGCTTGTCATATTAAACTGTAAGAGAAGTGTACTTGATATAGTCGATGGTACTACAGCAATACCAGTATGAAACTGTACTTGTAGTAGTAGTATGACGTTAAGACTGTTCTGACAACTTCACCATTCTGTCCGAATCGATTGTATCTTTTCTCGTTAACTTTTCAGCACCCTTAATCTGTGTCAGTCTCCTGCTGCTCTGCGGAAGCAAAGAGTAAACGTGTCCGTCGGTCTGTGCGCACGTGTTGGGGCCCTGAGAGCCTCTGCCAGCCCACATCAACATCACAATTAAAGCAAGGCTAAATAAAAGAGACTGGCGTTGGCTCTCTCTGCCGCAGCCGCGGCCATCTGTTGGGCCTACAGCCATGATTAAAGTGCTGCTACTGCTACTGCTACACAGTGGTGTTTTGCCCAAGCTGGAAAGAGAGAGAGAGAGAAACAGAATGAGAGAGAAAGGAGAGAGGCACTGGAGACCGGGGGCCAACAGGTGACCTCGTAATTACTCTCCCATCCCAGCATCCCACTGGCCCTGCTCTCTAAACTGCACCGCAACTCCCGGCTCCGAATTAGCATATACGCTTTCTCCCTCTCTCCATGGTCAAACACGCATAGACACTAGAGTACGCACACACAAGTGTAAACACACACACACACACACCCTCACACATCTGCTCAGAGGTGATTTTAGCATAAGTGCAGCAGTGGGGGTCAGATTTCAGACAGATATATAGTGTTAGTGCACCATAAGGCAAGGTTGATTACTGAATGATACCAGAAAATGGACTATTCTGAATGTGAGTGAAGTCAAACATTACTATATGATTTATTATAGAAATGAACAAGGTAACCTTGTCCACATTGTGCTGGTTAATTCCATGTGTAGTTAGATGGATACATTTATAGTACCAATAATGCAATCAATGTGCAAAAACCACAATTAATTTTAGTTTAGAGAATGAGTTAGACAATAAAATGTGGTAGAGGTGACTGCATCTGTACCTCCTAGCACACATCACAGCTAATTTGCATAATATTAAGCAGTTTTAAAAAAAAAAAAAATTGTCTCTAGTCGCCCAAATGACTCAAGGATGTTCTCAATCGTGAGAGCCAAACATTCATTCCTGTGGCTACTGAGACATCAAGTGCCTTTTTTATGGTTCACTCCTATGCAGAGGAGGCCATCAAGAATTTACTGAAGCCATCCATTCTTCCTCTTGCAGCGAGTAAATCCACTGAAGCCTCTGTTAGAACTCAACTTCCCAGGATCGAAAGTGCCCGGTCTTCTGGTATGGACAAACACACAGTAAGACTTATCCTGTGGTCATTCCTGGACATGTGGCAATGGTCTCCATATCCCAGAAGCATGGGGAGGTAGTTCATCTACTTACAAGGGAGATGGTTCAGATCAGAATTCTAGATCAGAATCAGGCTTGGAACTGGAGAAACACCAAATTGATGTTGGCCCCTTTGCAAAGGAGCAGAAAAGTGTAAGGTATCCCTTCCCCTGTGGACTCTGTGCCTGAGAGTATAGTGACTATGGCTGCTTGGTCACAGTTCTGATGCTGAGGCTGCTGGTCAGGCTAAAAGATTATCAGACAGTCACTGCTGATATGGTGGACACCTTTCAAGAGTTGATCCAGAAGGTCCTCTCTCTGAGTTCACCAGTGCCTCAGGGCTCCAAACCTCAAGACATATAGAGACAATGCAAAGATCCAGGCTATCTACAAAGCCATGGACATGTTTCTTCTGAAGGAATTTGGATCGGAGACAATCCTGCAAAGAGCTGCAGACACTCAGGATGTTTCCTTTGATAACATCTTACTGAAGGCACTATGGGTGCTGCACCAGTGTGACAGAGGCCACGTCAGTCCCATCAATTCCAGGTGCTTCACTGTCCATTGAGCCTGTGGTTAGAGCAGCAACTAAGCAAAAAGCCAGGAAGATGCCCAAAATAGGGCTCAACATAAAGGTACACTAAGAATCTGCCTTTGTGAAAAAATGGCTTCCTAATCTGAATAATTTATTAAAGTTTTTTTTTTTCACATATGGAAATGTAGATGGCAAGCCTCATATTTTGAATGTTTTTTTTTTTTCACTTCATAATTCAGATACGGAAAAGAGGCAGTGGAAGTTGCCCTCTTTTACCACCTTTTCTGACTCAAGTAAGTAATTAATGTATTTTAATGTTACTGAAAATTATGCTTTTATTGTTGAGGATGATGTTTTATTTGGTGCTTATTTCCCCCATCAGCAGGTGATCAAGAGAGGATTAGGTCTACTGCTGCTTGTACTCCATTTAAGAACATTCCTGTTGTGTCCACATCCGGACTGAAGCCTTGTAAATACCCCTTTATCATTAGGATGTTTGCTTGCTGCTTTCAAGGCACAGCTGAACCTTGAGTTCTTTCTCTCTGTGTCTCTCATTGGCTTTTCACTCATACACACACACACACACACACACACACACACACACACACACACACACACACAAACAAATACTCCTTTAATAAATCCATTAGTAAAATCCATTCACTCTGTCCTTGATCACTTGAATTGAAGGTGCTGAAAGTGATACATGACATCACATTTGTTAGACTAATCCTCATGTGGTTGTGTTTATATTTTAAACACCATTTGAAACATGAAATGTCAACAACACACCTAAAACCCATGCAAAATACTGTAGGTAGCTCACCAGGCAATTGCTTAGGGACCCAAGCTATGGGGGGGGGGCAATCTTCCACAGAATTATAGATTTTGCTTGCAACTGAATGTTAACATCACAGATAGGCACTATTGGGTTGATTTTTAAACAAGAACATCTTAATTTTAAAATAATGAAGTTGTCTAAGGCCCCTTAAGTACCACAAAACAGTGAATGTGTTCTCAGCAGAGAAAGTTCAAAAGTTCAGTGTATCTCATCATCAAATACCTGCAGGCATTTGTCGGTTCTTCATACCGCCAACCACTGCCCAATTGTCTTCCGACTTGGTTTCACAGGCATGTTCCACACAGGTTTTTTAGTTTTGTTTATTTTCCACTTCCAACCTTCAGAAAGAAAGATCCTCAGTTGAACAGCCAGGCCGTTGCTACACTGTTGCTAGGGTGCTTGAGGTGGTTGATAGGCAGTTCCAAGCCTTACTTTGCCTTGTTTTGTCCTGCTAGAGTGATTGCTAGGTTAATCATGCCAGTTGGTCAAGTCAAGTTGGATGATAGGTTGCAACTGTGGAACTGGTTGCTAGGGTGCTTGAGGTGGTTGATAGGCAGTTGCTGGGGGGTAGGTTTGGTGGTTGTTATGTTGGTTGCATGTTGGTAGCTATATTAGTTGATAGGCAGTTGCTAAGGTAGGCATGGGGTGGTTGCTAAAGTGGTTGTTAGGTTAATCATAGCTGTTTGCTATGTCACATGCTAGGTTGCGACTGTGGAAGTGGTTGCTAAGCTGTTGCTAGGGTGGATATAGTGGTTGCTAAGGTGGTTGTTTGGCTAATAATGTTAGTTGCTATGCTGGGTGTTAGGTTGCAATTGTGGAAGTGGTTGCTCGGCAAGTGTTCTACAGGTGGTTGCTAGGCAGTTGCTAGGGTAGGTATGGTTGCTATGCTGGTTGGTAAGTTAATCGTATCGGTTGCTATGCTGGGTGTTGCAGCCTTCGAAAACGTAAGCACCCTGCATGTCATTGTTTCCATTCCAGCCTATACAAATGTGTTACTTCAGCACCCCTTGTGCCCATCGGTAGCCATTGCTCCTGAAAGTGTACCACCAGGTAGGTATGCTACTGAATGCGTACTGCCAGGTATGCTTTGTGGGTCCAGCAGTACATTTCAACTAACAGCTATTTTTTAGCTTTTGAAAACTTCAGCTTCAGATATAACTTGTAGATGGGGTAAGCAGAGTTATAGCACTGTGACATGACAGTCCCTCTTCTGGTTTGCTATGTATCTATTTTGGCGTGTTTCTCCCCCAGCTCTTTTTTTCTCTCTTTTTGTATGCCCTATTTTGCATTAGCTGCTGTTTTTTTCTATTTGGTTTATGCTAGTTTGTAATATTTCTCATTCTCACCCTAACCTACTGAAACCATTCAGTAACCTTGAACAAGAAGGCTATGGGTTGATTTCTGCCGAAACATCCCTATACGTTGTTAATCAGTCTAACAAGTAATAGGAGCTTCCATTGTAAAGCCCAAACCCCTGCATCACTTTAGCAGGCCTGACCCTGCCAGCACACCCAGTTTGCTAGCTGTTAAACCTGCTTGAGCTCTATTTCCTCCAGGAGTTATACCTCCTAATCTGCAGCCAAGAACTCTGGCTAGAAATGGACTGTGCATTACAGCGCTATGATAATAGAAATTACAATCTGTGCAACATCAATATTATTAAAGTGCTGGGCATTTTATAATAATCCAGGCTTTATTGTGCAGAAATCCTGAGCTCATTGCACTACCACGGCACATAAATGTGAAAATCAATCATGGACTCCGGCGAGTGTTAGGACTTTCTGAATAACAAACCCACGTGCAGAGGGCGGCCATTCGTGACGTTCAGTACCGTGGAACCATTACGCCAGGAGCCGCCACCGCAACGTTTCTCTCTCTCTCTCTCTCTCTTTCTCTTTCTCTCTCTCCCCCTCTCTCTCTCTCCGGCTCGTCACATCTGGTGTGATTGAAGTTCATTAGTTTCAAAACAGCCAGTTGCAATATGGCAAGACGCTATGAACCACTGCACTTGGCGGTGTTATACAACACGCACAGGCCCTAATGAGTTGACAAATGGGAGAGTTAAAATCAAAATGCCGCAATGAAGCAAACGACGATGCTGACAAGCTCATTTTTCTTAGTTTTAATTACAGAATGGTCAATTACTTTTAATTACATTGGTAACCAGTGTTTCGATTACTTCAAATGGCCCTGTACTTAGAGGAAAGAGAAAGAGCTAAAGAAAGACAAAAATACTTTCCTTATTGTTCCATTGCCCTGGGGCATTATAATTTTTTAAGGTGCTTAATATGACATTGAATGAATTTCCTTAATTGTGAATGCTGGATGACAATCAAGGTGTTAATTAATTCATTGTTGTCTCTCATCCTTTCAATCAGTTAGCCTATTTAAATGCGGAACAGGTAGATTTTCTGCACCAACAGAAAGACAAGAGCTGGTGAATGTTATTAAATGGCTTTATTGTATGTGAAATAATCTCATACAATAGGGTTTTGTTTTAGAATAACACCTCTTGCTGTCCCTCATCACAGTGTGTCATCATGATTTCATTTTAGAACATGTTATTCTAACTCTGTATATCCCTTCTTCCCATGTCCCTTACTACAGCTGGAGCAGGGTGGCTTAATCTTGTACAAAGTATCTCTTTCAAAGCGATTGATGCATTTTCAACATAATCCCTGCAAGAAATAAACAAAATAAATATGAATAATAAAAACAATTCAATATACTACATAAGGCTTATGGTGGGTGTATAAAACGTCCTATGCGCTATGGCAACTGACCACAGATGTGACACACTGCAAAAAAGCTCCCAGCAGTGAATTAGAGAGCAATTAGAGGCACTGATGTAAGTAAATGTACTCTCCCCTGGCTCATTTAGACTGCAGAGGGAAATAAGCAAAGCCGGAAAATCACTAATAATACGACTTCAATTTGAAATGGCAAACAGTATGTCACAGCTCCACTGCAATCACATTGTATAGGGATTTCAAGTCACATTATGATGGAAAATTTCAAAAGCACTACAGGTATCGTAAAACAAAGGGCATGAATTCCAACGAGAGAAGAGAACATGGAGTCAGAACGAGGGTGGAAGAGAAAGATTTTATCAGCAGGGGCTGGAAATACCATTTTCTCTCCCTGTCAACTTGAGAAATATATAATGTGTTACTGGGGACAATTCTTGCAAGTTGGTTTGTTCACTAAACTTTTGCCCTGTGGGGAAGCTGTATTAGTAGCTGTATTAGTTACACACACACACACACACACACACACACACACACACACACACACACACACACACACACACGCACAATCGACAGAGTCACATCTCATTTGGGAAATAGACAGGAGAAAAACATCCAGGTAAACAGATCGATAACAACAGGATTCAGTGAATGCCTTAGGCAATCACTTACTCACTCTCTTAAAATACATATTATGATATTATTGTCCCATATCAACAAATATGGGCATTAAAAGAAAAAAATCTGATTATGTTTATCACAGTATGTTTACATGAGTGACATCTAGAGCATCCTTCAAAGAGATTGAAAATAAGTTTGAAAATAAATCACATACAGATTGGAGACATAAACACCCAAAACCTCTTCTAATTAACTAGTCCACTAATTCTCTCTCTCTCTCTCTCTCTCTCTCTCTCTCTCTCTCTCTCTCTCTCTCTCTCTCTCTCTCTCTCTCTCACACACACACACACACACACACACACACACACACACACACACACACTGTGGATTGAGCCATTCTCAGAGGCAAGGTTGTTGTCTCTGACGAGGCGGAGGGCACTTCTTTTATTGCCTTGAGTGATAGGTTGTTGGCACAGAGTAGAAACGGGGACTGTCACGCTTATGTAATCTGATCTGCCTCTGAGTGACACAACTATCAGTGAAATTGGGCCACCATTATTTGTATGTTCAGCACGGAGCAACTGGCCAAAAAATGACTGACGCCTGCCTGAGTTTATCTTGGGTGTATGTAGTCAAGATGTGTGCAGGTTAGTGTGAATAAAGGGAGAATACGAGTGTGACAACAAAAAGTTTTTCAAAATGTATTCTGACGAACAACAACAACAAAAAAAATATTCATCTGAATGACTCATTGGTCATTTTGATGTTGTTTTGTTGACCAGAATTGCTTTTTGATGGTGTGGTGGTTCTCGCTGTGTTCACCAAATGAATGCCCCATATTCATTCTCATTGTCATGGTTGACATCAGCTTTTCATTGCACTGACAAACATTCACAGTATCAAAAGGCTCCTGACAAATTGAATGCCTTTTTCTCATTACTGTGTTAGGTTGAAACTTTTCAAACAGTGCATCAACAAGCCTTCTAACTCTTAAAAAGTTTCCTTGTCACCTTTGCATGTTGTTACAACACTGATGCCCCCAGTTATTTCACCAAAGTTACGTCATTTTCCCTAAGCCTTTGAAACGCTAAAAGAAAAACAAACATGCTTTGCCATATTGTCATGCTTTCTCCCCTCTGTTCTTCAACTGTTGGTTTGTTTTGTTTTCTTATTTTTACAGGCTCACAGGGAAATATGTTTTGGGTCGACTGTGGGCTATTTGCCGATTGTACATTCCGCAATGTCTCAGATATAATATGTGCTCTCTCTGATCTGCAGACGTTCTCTTATGAAACAATATCCACAAATAAAAGAAATTCTTCATGATTACTGCAACTACAGTAACTATCTGTATTTTCTACTGGACATTTTATTTTAATGTTGTATAGAATCATCTGTGAAGATACCAATAATGACATTGGCCTAATGTTTGAAACACATAAATAGTCCACAAAGTGTATAGTTCTGTGCCATTGTGAAAATGCACAGTATTGTTCTGAGTAAATAACAGCACACATTTTTGCACATGACTGATTTTTTTGCAAATCACTGTTCTGTCCACAGTGAATGCAGTTCTCAGGAATCCTGCTCAGAGGCATTTTCCTTCACTTCAAGTTCAGCCCAATCTACCTTTTATCAAATCCCTTAGGAGAAAATTTCCATGATCTTGTGTTTACATGTCTGTGTTCTTGTATCTCTAGAATCAGGACTTGGCTCAAGCTTTAATTGCTGTACCTTTCATTGCAGTTTATACCTCTAAGGGGAGTCTGGAAATCTTTTAATATACCATGTTTGTGTCTCAGACATCACAAATGTCCTGTTAGACCTTGAGATGTGTTCATAACATGATCATTGATGCCAGTCAAAATATGGAGAAAAGCATCATGCTGTGTCTTATTTTGAATTACATGCCTCATTTACAACTTAACGGAATTCATTTGCATTAAACAGGCTTGATTGTAGTAGGCCTGAAGGCAACTTTCTCAAACCAGTTACGGATGTAAATTATTATGCAAATGCTAACAATTAGGACAGAATCTTTCCTTCAGTGGACACTTTAAACTAGTGGATTTTGGATGTAAAACAAAATAGCGATGTTTTAGGATTGACCAACAGATGACCTCCTCTATATCTGCCCCAGATGATTTCAATCCTGGCCGAGGGCTGGGTTATACGAGGCCAATCACCCAGCTCACAAACTGTTTACATGAGCTAGAGGACTTGTAAGTTTAGCACTTTGGGGTCTATCCCGTAAAGGCAGCAAAATGCTTTCATGTCTGTTTACTCAAGCAATGGCAAGAGATTTAAAAACAAGGCTTGGCATTCTAACCCAAAACATTTTTTTTTCTTTTTTGTCAGTTGGATTCACAAATAATTCTCCTAATGGTCCGCAAGTAGTGTCGTGTGTGTGTGTGTGTGTGTGTGTGTGTGTGTGTGTGTGTGTGTGTGTGTGTGTGTGTGTGTGTGTGTGTGTGTGTGTGTGTGTCAAAAAGCTTTTCCTTTCCACTACACCTGCCAATCAAAAGGTAGATCCATAGAGGGGGAAGTGAGTTTTGAGTTTTGATAGGCTGTTGAGCTCAAATGTCAACAACCTTTCACTATAGAGTTGTACACTACACATCTATCTCAAGATTAACTCTTGGGAGT
The DNA here is from genome assembly GCA_027497455.2 of Sardinella longiceps. Taxonomy (NCBI): domain Eukaryota; kingdom Metazoa; phylum Chordata; class Actinopteri; order Clupeiformes; family Clupeidae; genus Sardinella; species Sardinella longiceps. Next base: position 19,904,184 of record JAODXP020000020.1, read on the forward strand.
TGATCTTGTCTGCAGAGGGGCAAAGTAGTTTCTTAAACTTGCTTTTAATCTCTTCCTTGGCAGCCCCTTCAGGTTGCTATTCGATGGGCTTAAATGTTCTGAGTGCAGAGAACATAATATTCTGATGTCATTGATTTCTACAGCTGGTAGCCTATAGGTGGTGGTTCCAGCCATGGGTTCCATGGCATGATGAGATGGTAATATTAACAGTAAACAACGTGATAGGAGTCTTGACCGACCAACCCATTTTGAATCATCCACAGTTGCAGAAAGATTTTTTTTAACCATTCAGCAGCTGTCATTCTACATGCCTATGCAACACAATTCACAAAAAAGTGGGAAAACACATGAACAAGAATATTCAATGCAATGATAAAAGGCTTCAATATAGCCAATAATTAGGCCTACCTAATTTACAGAATGGCTTTTGGCCTATTCACTTTGTGTGGAAAACTCTTTGTTTCATGTTCTGTTTCATATATCTGTCATGTCTTTTTGTCAGACTTTGTTTCCCAATCCCTATTCTCTGCAGTGTTGACTACATGACAAACAAAAAGACACAAAGCCGCAGATTGGTTTACTACACATAACTGTAAAACAGAAAGGGAAATGTGCTCGTCATGGACCTCGCACATAAACTGCTTTTATGCTTCCCCATAGCTGCAAAGATCACCATCTGCCCTTTGATCTGAAAGCGCTCTGCTTCCACTCTCAGACAAACATAACAGGCTTGTCTGATTACTTGTTTTTCAGAGCTCTCTTAGGTCCCTATCATAATACTCAAAAAGCCGAAGCGTGTCAGTTTGGAAAGGGATGATTCTTCACGTAAATTGAGTAGACACTATACGAAACGTTGGCACGGGTGCTTCACGTCAGCACTTAGAAGAAGCACTGGTAGTGTTTGACAAATGCAGACGGAGCTCAGCCATTGGCACAGTACTTACTGCAATTTCCCTCCATAATTGCACAGCCTGTCCATGCATTGGCAGAAAACTTTAGCACATGGACCTCCATGAGAATGAGGTCCTGAGATATATTCCAAGGAATCCTTAGCCAGCATGAAATTACAGTCAACATCGCAAGACATTCAATCATTGCAATTTCATTTCAGTGACATTTGTAAATGATGTCGGGGGGAAAGCGAGGGGAGATAAAGCCACAAAGTAAACAAGCTAAACTCTAAGGGCTAAAAATGTAACAAAAAGAAAATCAAGATGCTTTTGCTACGGCCATTATCATGAATTTGAACTCCAAAAAGATGAATCAATTATGCATACAGCCAGGGCTGAAATTAAATTTCACGTCTCAACACTACTATAAATGCAAATAAAATAAAATGTAATGCAATTCATTATGCATACCCAAAACCATTCTCTGATAACAGCAAAATGTAGAATACATTTTTATGTTCCATCTAAGTGAAATAATGAAATACTAATAAGACACCCGTGCTTGATTCAATGAAACATTCTCAATGCGTCACCTTCCATCCCCTCTTTCAAGGCTAGACCTATTTCTCTTCATTCCAATGATATGAACAGCCTCATCACCACAAATGCTGCAATGCTTCTTTGATTCAATAACCACAGAGACGCTGTGGAACAAACAAAACAAGGGTAAGTGAGGATAAATATGGGAGAACCGATCAATACTTGTCATTTCATATGGGAGAGTATATTGGTACAAGTTACAGTTGATATGGAGTCCATTTTGCAGGAATGGGAGTTTACTTAAGGAGCACATGACTACTTCATTAGAAGGCCTCTACACCATTTACGGTAATTAATAAAGTATTGCCCATCCCCACACCAAAGTTGGTTTTTAGTTATTTTTACTCACACACACACACACACACACACACACACACACACACACACACAACATTCAACGCAGTATTGCAATGTCTGTTTGTGTGTGTGTGTGTGTGTGTGTGTGTCTGTGTGTGTGTGTGTGTGTGTGTGTGTGTGTGTGTGTGTGTGTGTGTGTGTGTGAAAGTAGACCTATGGTGGTTATGACAGCTGTTTATTGAAGGTCAAAAAGCGTATTCTCAGTGATGGGTCGGTGACCTCCTGTGTCAACTCGACCAGTACCGCCTCAGGCTTGGCTGGAACACCTGCTGAGAGATCTCCATGGCAACACAGTCTCCTGAGCTCCTCCACCCATGTGAGGGTAGCAAGGACCAAAATCTAACAAGACAGGACAGATGTTGAACAGCTACTCTCGAATCTGCACAAATGAAAGCACACGCTCTTTGGTTGCACATAATTGAATTCTGTTCAGAAGTCCCGTTTACGAGGCTTGCATGTACGAGGTGAAAATTATTAGGAGCAGCATCACTAACAACTAACTAGAAATCTGGGAATGGTATTCTAACATGGGTGTGAATCAAAGTAATGGCATATGCATACTGACAAGACCTTTTCTTCATGTAGTACATATTTCAGTAGCTGACACTTATGCTCAATATATTATAGCATATACAGTGCATGTATTTATAATACATTCAAAGCTTCACATACAGTATAAGACAGCAAATATCACACTCTTGGACAAACTACATCTCCCCTCCCCATAAGCATCAATGTTAAATTCTGTTATTTCAATGTGACAGCATATTACCAGTACTATATTTGCATTGCAATGCATTATTGAGGAATCCTTTATGCTATACCAAATGTGTGAAGGCAGGTTTCAGAAACACCACCACTTTTTTTCCCCTAATGGTGCCTACATTAAACTTAGACTAGGAAATAATTCTGAAAATCTTTGCAATCACGAGGGCGAGGTTGCAAAGTGTGTGTAGGAGTGAAGCTAGCTGCCTGCAATCAGACTACAGTCTCTCGCTCTTAGGCCAGACCCTGAATGCCAGCTCAGCACTTCCCAGTGATGGAATACTCATTTGCATGGCTGACCTCAATAGAAAAATAAAGAAATATATATATAAAACGACTCCATATGGAGCAAGATTCTTTTTAATTTGCCAGGCTTTAGCAACTTTGAACTGTTCATCAATATTTATCCTGGTTCACGTTGCTTTGGCACTTTCTAAATGTTTAATTTGCTTCAAGGGCATTAAACAATAATGCCGGCACACATTCCCACCCAAGCAAATGTACGCTGATGACTTCAGATCTCCTCCCCCTTCACCATCCCTCTCCCAACCCCCCAAAACCCACATCACTGCGATACAGCCAGGCAACCAAGCATTCACCCAACAGCACCATGAGACGTGCAGTAGCCTATCTTTCTCGTTGCTCTCTCCCTGGATTACTCAGGAAATACACCCACATGCATTTCCATCATGCAGTGCGGCTAACTCTAATGGCTATTTCCTCATGCATGCAGCGTCAAGCCCAAGGCGGCCCCATACCTACTGCTGACGATTAGCATCTCCTGATTTCCCACCTCATGCCTTTGTACGCTGTCTCAGAGCAACTGGGGGAGGAGGGTACCATCACCAGGTTTCAGAGAATTTGTTTTTTCAATGAACTCTGGGTGAATATATGAACACGCGTGTCGAATGTGTCAAACACATGTGGAATTACACGCCCTGTTAGCGTGTCTCCACCTGGCGCTAGCTGCTTTCTGTTGGCAAGAAAACGCATGGCGGATAAATGTACGGATGGATGCATGCATTTGCTGTTCTTCACAAAACAAAACTCCATGCCAAGACAAACACAACTAAATCGAATTAGTGGCGCATGGATGGAAATGAATGAATGAAGACTATGTAGTGCACACCCAGTGACACAGCTAGGCTTCATGAGCTTATTCGGTGCCCTGTCATTGGGCCCAAGTCATTTGGGCAGAATGGGGTACAGGGTCAGTTTAGGGCTTTGTAATTACCCCTCCTGCTAACGTGGCAGAAGAGCCCTTTTGATTTACATGCATTTGCATTACATATTATCACTATGGCAAGCCCAACAGGCTGTGTCCGAAATGGTAAAAATGGTACCTTCAAAGGTAGTGGCAGGGCATCAAGGTGTCTGAATTAAATAAATGCATAAAATTCTGCCTTTCAAGGTATCTTTGCTTTGCCCAATTTTTGAAGGCAGCATTTATGTATCCTTCTTGTTGCCTTCAATGTCCAAAATTCTTTCAAATTGTGATATCAGATATTGTCACTACAACAAGGTCTGACCAGTTTAATGAACAAAAGACGCCATTCAAATGCATTGGATGTCTTTTTTGTTAAGTTTTTAGCCAATGCCTTGATGCCTTAACAGGGAGTGAGTCAGAAGGTCACTACCTTCCTGTTTCGGACACTTTGATAGATCTTTCTGAAGCTGCCTTCTGTGTTACTGCTCGAACACATACTGGACTTTTGTAACCTAGGCCTACATAAATAATTTCTGGCGACAAACCCATGCGTATTGTTAATAATGAATGATATCACTTAGACTGCCTTGACTACCACCACTAATTATTCAAGCCTATGGCTTCAAATGTCCAGCAGGAACATTATGTCAAGGTCATGTTGCGCCTCAGTGGAACTGCCAAGGTCAAACTACATGGTGATGTTCTTGTTGAAGAGTTTTCTCATGCCCTGAGGAGATGCCCAGTACGGGGCTTCAGTAAAGTGGTGTTTCACTCACCACTACCTCCATATTTTGTACATTACAGATATTTCATGTAAGGCATAGCGCAAAAGTGCAGTTTTCCCAAGCGGTTAAGGTAAGATTTATTTATTTATTTGACTTTGAAGTTGTGATGTGGTGGTCCTTGCATCTTGCTCCACTGGAAGAGTGAAGAAGAAGTGTGTGTGTGTGTGTGTGTGTGTGTGTGTGTGTGTGTGTGTGTGTGTGTGTGTGTGTGTGTGTGTGTGTGTTTGCATGTGTTGAATGTTTTGTCTGTCTTCTATACAGACCCATCCAGGCTGAAAATCCATGGGGACCCTAATTTGACCTGACATAGTTTCTCAAACTCGCTCCTCATCTCTTCCGGCCCCTCGTTCCCTGTCCACTCTTCAGTCGCCTGTCAAATAAAGGCCAAAAAGACCAAAATAAAACTTAATAAAGAATCTGTGGTTGGACTCTGTTCTGACTCTGCAGCTTAAAGTGTAGAAGCGAGTACCTTCAAGGGCAACTACTTCAGTTAGAGACAAAGGCAGAGTAGTGAATGTGGAAAATTCCTTTCCCCTGGACCACCCAAAAGAACTGGCCTTTAAAAGGAGAAAGTCAATCTATGTCTGGAGTCTGGATTCTTCCATAAGCAATAGAAAGAGTTGTGATGGGCAAAACACATCTGTTTGAAATCCTGCAGTCATGCGGATGGGGCGCATAGCCTATCATATCGTCCAGGTTTACTCAAAGTGTGCTGTCTTCCATTCTGTTTGCCTGAGCTCAGTAGCACGGATGTCAATATACAGAGAGCTTATAGCTTCTGTTCACCCAGTCCATTCTCTGTGTGGAGATTGAAGTGAGGCTCAACGCTGAATAGTGGAAAGCGATAAAGACTCTTAAGTCACTGGAGCACACTATTAACCGGCCATAAACAGAACTCTGGGAAGATTTAAAATGCTCTTCTTCTTCTTCTCACACAGCACAACCAGAACACTTCTTCTGCCCATTTAAAATAGGGGCCATTGACTCCATCTTCTTTTTATAAACAAGGGAGCTTGTTGCCGTGTGGGGTTAAAGGAAGCTGGGTTAGCGGCTACCTGGAATCAATAATCCTTATGGGAAGAATGAGAGATGGCCCATGGCATGTTTTGTTGGTCATTTGCAGTTAAAATGCAGTATTGTGTAGTTTACACTAAAAGGAATGCATGGTGGATGCTTACAGCACATTTTACAAGTGCGCTGAAAGCAACTTGTAAAGCAGAGGATAATTTGTAGGGTATCCTATCTGTGTTGAGTTCGAGAGAACATCTTAAAGGGTGACAAATTGTTCACAACAGCTACAAGAGCAGAATGGTCAAGTGAGTACTTGACAGTCGGGGGCTATAAGACAAGATGGCTGCCATCCAGTGAATTGAAATTTCTGGGTAAGTGCAAAAAGTAGTTGTGAAATTGTTTCATTCTTTGAGAAGACCCTATTGGTATTGTGTGATCTAATGGTTATTGCTTTTAGAGTGTGTTTCATGTATAAACGGTGTGAGAAGCAAGTTAAGTGCTTCCCATAAGCCTGCCTCTTAAAAGCATGGGCTATTGATACAAAATCTATGCAGGAGATGAGCTGAATAAAATTAAACAAAAAGAAAAAAAAAAGACGGAAACTTGCATTCTCTGCTCTCAGCTGCTCTATTGATACCCTGATCTAGCCATGTGCCCTGTAGGCAGACTGGTCCGGAAAGCTTCACCAGACAGAACATGATGACCCATCCCAGAACCTCAAAAGGTTGAGTAGAGTAATGGGATTTACACATGACAGTCTGTCTCTACCCTAAGGCAAAAACATGGGTCTTGAGACATCAGAACCAGCTACCAGCTACCACCCAAGACAAGACAAGTGGATCAGTGGATGCATTTTTTAACAAACGGAATGACGGTACGGTATGAGTTGATCTGGTAGTCATGGCTACACCACCAGCACAGGCCAGGAGTTGAAGAAGAGCCAGGGTACATTTTCTTGTGCACCCTTTGGTTGTTAAGATGTCCAACAGAAATGTTAGGATAGGCTACCCTTAAAAATTGTCTAATTTGTTTGAGTGGTTGTAAACTATACTCATAATGTTTGAACATCTATTCTGAATGTCTGAGTTTATTTTGTAGATATATTTCATGCTAACTTTAACAGCTGTATTTAATAACCTTTTTTTATATTGTTCCAAATATTTGACTACTGTAATCACGGAAAACAACTTGAGAATTTTGGTCCAATTCAAGTCTGGCAGGGTCTCTCTCAGCTGAGTCAGTAGAGGCTTTGGCTCTCTCCCTACCCATTACACTGCCACTGAGGACTCACCTGAGTGGGTCTGCTTATGGAGGGAGACACCACGGGCCAGACTTCCACCGGGCCCATATATCAGACTACTAGCCCAGCCAAACACTAGCAGGCAGGCCAGAACATGTACCGGTAATAGGCCCAGTTTTATGAGAGAGAGATGGGCTTGAGGAATAGATTGGCTTCATGTCCTAGTGTATAAGGAAGCAAATATAAGGATTTAGTAATACATAGTGTGGTCAGCTGTATTGATATTTTGCTGATGTTATGGAAAGCATAAAGACGGTAAGGACTTGAACAGGCACATTGAGGTAAAGAAGCACATTTGATACAACCCATTTCTATGGTTGTGTCTGATCCTGTATTGGCATCATCTGATTGGTTTGAAGGGGAAAGAAATCTCATCTGAGAAGGAAGAGGCTACCATAATTCAGAACAGACTTTTGTGAGGTTCAGCTCATATTCAACCATATTCATTGTATGTTTTTGTTTACCCCATGTTTTTAAAATTATTTACACACACACACACACACACACACACACACACACACACACACACACACACTGTCCAAGTGGGTGCATAGACTCGCAATGCCTAAAACTGAAGTACAAGTAAGTGTAGAAGTCTCAAAAAGTTGACTGAAGTTCTACTTGTGTGTTGATAAACAGCCCAGAAATGATGTCTGTGAAAGCAAGCACTTGGTGGTGATGTCTGCAACCAGAGGACATAGCTCGAGTTTGGGGTGGTAAACAGTGTTTCTGCACAGAAGTTCCCTCTGGATAAATATCGAGCCTATCCCTATTCATCACCAGACTCGTGTCACAGGCAGCATAAAAGCGTCAACATCTGAGAGGACTTGCCATGTTGACAGAAATTCAATCTTGCGGGCATAACAAAGTGTTTTGACTCATGTACACAGAGTTGCTCCCATTTCTTTTTTGCTTTTTGCTTCCCCTCTCCTTTGGTGGGCCCACTTTGCCTTTAAAAAGAGAACAGAAAATGAAAGATGAACATACATAAAGGAGATAAACATTATCTCCATCGCAAACTGTACATTTGGCACCCACGCCCCGCGCTGCCGCTGCTGCCTCTCAAGCTCTTGGGCTCTCGTCCAACGCTAAATCAATACATTTTCAAGCTTCACAGAACATAATTTGAATGTCCGGTCGGAGAAGATGCGGTATGGCAAAGATTTAAGCCATACAATGTGGTTTAATTAAGTCCACCCTCTGAGCATGATGTGGTTAAATGCTTTCTTGACAGGGGTTTTTAAATGATTTTTTTAAAGACACCTCAGGGCGCTTTTTGAAATGCTCTGCCACTGCCAGCCAGAGCTTGGACAGTTAAAAAGAATCATTTACCATTTGATGAGTTCCCTGTCTGTGCTCTCAAACATTAAGCATGATGTGATTATGTAACGCCTTTTGAATGCCGAGACATGCCTTCAGAGTGAGAACTAAGAAACAGGCGCCTGGTTTTTCTTTCCTTTCATTTACGAGTTGATTGATGCAACACTGCCACCTATCTGGGAACAGGGGAACTGCCCAGACACGTGTTTCCGACACATGGGGGGCTCCAGCTACTGATTAGGGCTACAGCGAGATGTGTGAAGTCCATGTGCCGAGGAGTGAGACCTACAGCCAAGGAGAATCTTTTGATATTAACATCAGAAGGCTCGTGCTTTACATCCTGCTACAAAGATCCCAGGGCAGGCATACACACACACACACACACACACATACACACACAAACACAGAGTAAAGCAGGCAGCAGGCTGCACTGACAGGTTGTGAGTCATATTTTAACTTCTACTACTCACACGATGCAAGAGATAGAGTTGGGAAAAAAAGGAAAAATAACATAAAAAGATTTTGATTGTGAAATCTTTAATACTATTTTTATAGTGCCACATGGATGAATGTATGTGCTCAGATGTTCAATAGCTGGTTATATTGTTAGACTATAGACTCCGCCATAGTATGATTTTGCATTCTATTCAATGTATGTCTCTGTGTTCTCTGTGTCAACGTTGACAGCAGTGGCATCTGGAATGTTACGGTTTGTGTCTCCATCTGCTGGTGGCACCTACAAGTACACCTCAACTTACACACTATAGGCTCTGCATTAATTATATACTGCATGTTACATATAAGCTGTTCCTCATATAGCACATCCTCATCATATGCTGGTATTTATTTAAATGAAATGATAAACATAGACATGTTATCCGTTGAGAGAGGGGGTTAGATTAGGCCTATAATTTGGGCAGTGACAGAGGTTGGGGTGGGGTCAGACACCAACTTTGAAAAAGGATATTTGCACACTGTGTTTTTATAAGCACACCACAAACACACACACACACACATGAACACACACATGCGAGAGAGAGAGAGATTACAAAAAACATGCACATTATGTACATACTGATGAAGGCTGGAGGCCAGTTTTCACCTGGCTTTGGTGGTTCTATAGATGTGTATTCTATTGGCAGAGTTTCATGGCTACAGCAAAGCATGCTTGGTAAATTCACTTCTATGTTCCTGTTAACCCCTGGTGATTGAAAACTGTCCACACAGAGCACCTTCAAAAGAAGCCAGTCGCTAATTTTAAATGTCATCATTCAGAGTGATGTTTCACAAAGACATTTTCCTGTCACACATTTCCTTTTGAAGTTCATCCCACAGCCGTGTCTGTACGTCACGATTGAAAGAGATGAAAAGCTAGTTTTGCCTCCCATGAATTAAACATGAGAGAATGCTAGACATTTCAAACGGGCGCAGATTGATCAGCCGTCATCTCTGTGTCTGATAATTGGTCCATTTCACTTCCATTTCCGTACAATCCAGATAATCAAGCAACCCATAAGGATAAACAGCAAGGCACTTTGTAGTGTAAACTCCACCTCTGTTCACACAATGTGAATAAGAAAGGTGGATTTAATAGGTGTGATATTGCAGAATATTTGTGAATATTACCAGCTGAGAAAAGACACATCTGTCAAGGAATGAAATGGAAGGAGGGGAAGGGAGAGGGGGGGGGGGGGGACTTCTCTGAAGTTCACCTTTCCTTTCTCTCTCCATTTTGTCTTTCATCCTTGTCGTTTTTTCACCACCTCTTTCTAGTATTCAACCCACTCAGAATTCTCTCTACTTCAATCATCCTCCCAGTCTCCTGGCTCTCTTGTTATTGCTTCCAGCAAAGCGGAGCCATGGATGCTATAGCTGCAAATAGTTTAGGGGTGTCACCAGAAACAAGCCTATATCATTCAGCAACCAGCCGACGAAAATGAAACAAAGCTACCAGGTGGATTTGCTCGGGGGCCTAAAATGATGACAACATGGGACTGTTGTGTGTGTGTGTGTGGGTTGCCTCAATCGAATCGACTGACAGGGAAAGGGGGATTGTAGTGTGGATGAGAAAGTTTATACTGCAACTATCACAGCTGATCAACGTTAGCCTATGAAGAATGCCAGAATGCAACAGCTGGTGAAAAGAGAACACATTTGAATCATGTACAATGTGGGTGATAGTTCCCAGTGAGGGACATTTCCATAAAAAAGATAAGATGATACAAGATTGTGGAGGACAACCACACATTCCATAAAAACAACTGAACTTATAGTTACAATGTATCACTGTGTTATCTGCTGTTGTGGTTGCAATGGGGTTTGTTTCTGCTGTTTAGATATTAGGCTGGTAAAAAATGAATGTAAAGCCTTCAAAAGAAAAACGTAACCTTAACCTTAAGCCTGCTGCTGTTGTTTAATAATATTTCAAATATGGATCACTACTCAACTGATGACACAGGCACTGTATTCTTGATCTCTATACTCTATGCTATGCTATTTGCTATGTCGCACAGCAAATGAAATACTTGTTGATATGGCAGTCAGTATATGAGCTCAATAAAGAAAGCAACTTGATATCTAGATGCTTATCTTTTCAGAGTTCTACTGCTCTCTGACTTTCAAAATCAGACTCATGTCAAATTCCCATTGTGTCCAAATATTAAAAACAGTTTGATAAATTGGTGCAAGACACGATAGCAGTGTAGTCCGAGTCCTGGACTACAAGTCTGCACAGTATTAAAGGGGAAATTTTTGGTTTTTAACATGTTTAGCCCCTTTTCTGGAGTGTCTAGGATGAAATAGAATCACTGCTCACCAAGTGTTTAGTGGTGTCCATTGATTTTCCAAAACAATTATAGTAGCAAAGTTCAGTTTCTGTCACCTTTTATATGGTATTTTGAACATTCTGGAACTATTTTTTCGGCGTAGCAATACCAACTAACACAACAACAAGACAAATAAAGCTGGATAGGAAATGTATTTTAGCTATGATAATTGTTGTGGAACATCAACGAACTCCACTAACCACTTGGTGAGCTGCACATGTTTTAAAACAAAGGTTTAAGGTCCTTTTAAGGCCATTATCAGACATGCACAAAGCAAGCTATTCTGAAGCAGAAAAGGGAGGATTCTAAATGAGCCAAATATCAGAGACAGGAGCAGTGGTCAAAATTTTGGTGTTGATGATTCTATTTCATCCTAGACACTCCAGAAAAGGAGCTAAACATGTTCAAAACAAAACTTCCCCTTTAAGGAAGTGGTGCAGTCACTGCTCAAAAGGAAGGCAGTATGTACATTAGGCCTAATGTATTTCATCCAAGGTTGCCCATCCCAACTCAGACATTGTTTTTTTTTATTTATTTATTTATTTATTTTTATCTGATAAGGTGTTTAGTGGGAGCCGGATGTCCATGCATTGATTTGGGAAGAAAATGAGTCAGCAGCATCTTGCTCCATATCAAAGCCCTCACAGGCATACACATATTGACAGTTTGAGGGGGGGGAAAAATCAAGTGTCAAGTCAATATTCCATTTCCCCCACACAAAGGGTGACAGCAGATCAGGCATTTTGGAGGTCGTCCTCAAGGCCTTCATGTGGCCAAAAGCCCTGACTGAGACACTGTGAGGGACTTGTGACTTTGGTTTCCCACCACGGCGGAGTGATGAAGGAAAGAGAAAAGAACGTGGACTGAGACCTTGAGTGATGCACTAAATGCAACATTAACACTTTTAACACTTTTGTCAAAACAGAACAACCTCTGCTGCATTTACCTGACTGTCTTCTTTGCACTACTATGCCACTTGCACAGAAAATCTCTGCTGCTATTACTTGACTTGACTTTGATATCCTAGTGGCATAGTTTTGGTGTGCAGTAGATTTTGTTGGGCCCTCTTGAAAGAACATATAGGGGGCATGGGGGTGGTGGGTAACCTCACTCACATCAGATGATCCGCACTGCGCAAGCATCTGAGATTGTGCCCGTTGAAAGGGATTTTCAGGACCTGGAAAGGTCATGTGAACTATGGAGTAAGAAGACGGAAAGAGAGTGAGAGAGATGATATCAGAGGAGAAAAGAAAAGAAGTGTAAGAGGTGCCCATTTGTGCTAAACGCAGAACCCGTTGTCTCGCTGGCATGCTGAATTATACACCAGGGCTTGACCACAGGCAAAGGCTGGTGGTGCAGTAGCATGGCCAGTGGGCATGTTACACTGCTTGAGGGCAGTCCACCAACAGCACCCCTTTAATCTTGCCCTGCCCTGGGCCTGCAATCACTCTCTTTCCATCTCTCTCTCTCTCTCTCTCTTAACTAGGCAACTTGCCAGTGCAGTGAACAGATGAAGGGATGAAAAACCCTCTGGCCTTCTATGGTCCACCATGTATTGGGACACAAAGATGCATGAATCAAAGACATCTATAAAAGATCTTTTTTATGTTTGAAGGGAGATTATTTGACCATTTTTGCCCGGGTTCTTTCAAGGCGAGCTAAATCAATGATATGCAAGGCCTGACATCAATCAGGGGTGTTGGTGACCTTCACTGGCTTCTCTTCATAACTGACATAAAAAGAATACTCCGGAATCCGGAGTCAATCAACCCATAGCCTTGTTGATCAAGGCTACAAAGTGAGATAAGATAAGACCAAGATAAGAGATAAGATAACATAAGATCAAGAAATCTTGCGGCTGCCAACACTAACTAATGTGCTGTGTTCAGTTAGCGTTGCTAGTTCGCAAATTTGGCTAGCATTGTACTTTGTACTAGCTTGGCCATTGCCTTCCTCTGCAATTCCGCTCGATTCTCATCTCCCGTTCTGTGCTTCATCTGGGCTCGATTACACAGATCACGTTTCAACCTGGCCAATCAGCGAATTTTGAGAATGCGAGAATTATGATAGGCCACCAGTCAAGAGCTAATTCGATATATTTTTAATTTAAACACCTTCAGCCAGCATTTTTTTTCTCAATGAGCTTATTTTACACCTGAACATTCCGACATTCCATGATAGTAAACTGAACATTCTATCAATGAAATGCACTGAATTTATCAATTTTTCTGACTTGAAAAAGGTGGGTAATAACATTCAAAACATATCTAAATTCACTTTCTTTCAAATAATGCACATTGGAAGCCCACAAATTGAGAAATCCCGAATAGATAGAAGCTTTTAGAATATTCATGCCCAAACATGTAAAATAAGATATCAGCTCGAGTGCACTGCCAGCTGCCAGTGGTTTTCAGACCAATAGGCCTACTGCTCACACACTCTAATACTTTCAGAAAGCTGTCAAGCCAATACAGAGACAGTAGCCCCAGACAAGTCTCACATTCCACCCCTCAGAAGATGCCACTGTGACATCTCCTGGCTCACAGTGTGAGTGTAGCACACCTGAAATGTCAAACTCAGCCAGACAACACCACCCCCCCCCCCCCCCCCCACACTCACACACACACACACACACACACACACACACACACACACACACACACACACACACACACACCTGAGTCAGACAGCCTCTGCCACCCTTGGACTCCATGGCACAGCAGGTCTCAAGGAGTGCTGTCATGTGAGACTACGCCTCCCAGCCCTGCGAACAGGGGACCCCTGCCTTCATCACAACCTGTGAGAGCTAACCCCCGTCAACAAGGCCAAGTTTCACCTTCAGATATCCGCAGGTTGCTAGAAGATCCAGTACACTCACACACACACACACACACACACACACACACACACACACACACACACACACACACACACACACACACACCAAAGCGTTGTGACTGACAATGTGATATCACTGAAAAAAGAAGAAAAGCAATACTCTCCCACAGCTTTCTTTGTGGTGTTCTCTCTAGAACTAGAATATTGTTTTTGTTTTGCCAGGTATTTCTTGCCAGTCTTCTCTGAATCCTGGCACCATGCTGTCCATAGAAAAATTCAAATCTCCTGGTAGCGAGAAACAGAGATTTCTCCAAACAAAGAGTCCCTCAAAGCGGATTTAGCGCTGCCACAAAGTCTTGAACTTACACAACCCAAAACACTTTTTTCTAAACGCTTTCCAAATGCACCTGAATAATAAGATCACCCTAACTCAAACAGCCAGCAACCCAGACCTAGAACAGCTTTAGAAGCTGTCTGAGCTCTGTACTATGTATTGTCTTACTAAAGTAGACCCAACCACGAAAAGAGCTACTTGGCAGCAGTATTGATACTCTTTCCTGGGGGTTCTCAAACTTTATTGAGCCAGGGACCCCTCAGAGCAGATTTCTTTTCTCAAGAACGTCTCATAATCACAACAAAATAGCCACATTTTGCTTAGTCCACAACAGTTTTAAATAGGCATGTTATTGGATTGTTTTAAAAAATACATAAGGACAAACTTTTTCACTGAGCCTTTGGCAATGTGTCCCTGGACCCCAGTTTGAGAACAGTGCTCTAATATTCCCTACATGCAGACATGAACTGATTCTGGAATGTGTTTCGCCTTGTTTCTGTGCTTCTGGGGTTTGACCTATTCCAAAGCCAGCTTACTGCTGTGGTTGTTGTTACTGTAGAGAACTGTGGCAGATAACTGTTTCAGTTGGACCTAGCCATTGCAGGTGCTTCCTTTTGCTGCCTTTCGCAAGGGAAATGCATCAGTTTTAATCTGTCTGTCTTTTTCAGTCCATGAGTAGAGTACTCACAAAATGTACAATTTACATATGGCATCATCAGCCTTTGAATGGTCTATCCTTGGCCCGCTCACAAAATCTACATATGTCCTCAAAGCACTGCCAATAACATGACCAGGCCATTTCTGGTTTTGTCAGAATGCATTCACAAAACAATTCACCTTTGTGGACCAAAGAGAGCAAAATCTTTCAATAAAACATGAAGCATTGAATGTACAGTATGATGCATGACTTGATTCAGGAGAAAAGGTGAACAGCTACAACATACACACAGTACACTCAAGGTTTTTCACAATTCCAGGAGAGTAGGCTTATTCCATGTATTTGAAATAGACAGCATTGTGCACATGTGGTCATTCTGAATAAAGGCCTGATTGTACTCTCACAAGGGAGCAGATACTGGCTACTTGAGGTGGCAGCTGGGAATAGCTTCTCTCCCCAGGGAAGAGTAATATTCTCAGCTCCTCTACTAGTGTACAATGTTTCCTGGCATCTAATCACCCAGCAACTGCTGTAGCTGGCAGGCACTGCAGAAATCTTGATAAACGAAAGACTGTTGGCCATAGACAGATTATTTCTATAATGTTCTATAGACCTAAAGGTTAGGTCTATTGTCTAACTTCCCACAATTGTATCCCTAAAATAATCAATAAAAAGATGGAATATTTCTCTATGTTATCTTTATAACACAGGCCTACTTATTATCACCTTTGCCTGTTTGATTACATGGAAGGACCAGACAAGGACAAGACTCAAATGAAAAACTGGTGAAAGTGAGTAGGCTATTGTTGCCATAGGGTGATCTTACTCTGGAACTGAAATATCAGGGCATAGACACAATGAAATTTTAATTTGACATTTTAATTTTTTGTTATAGGTGTACATTACCATTATTTTTATTTATTTTATTATTTATTTATTTATTTATTTATTGTAATAGGCCTATAGGTGTTGGCCTAAGGCAAGGCTGGCCAAATTTTCCTGTTCAGCTAAATTTAAAGCACTATTTTTAACCAGTTTCAAGTAACGGTGTAGATCAGAAAACTTGCAGGCCATCCAAAACATGTTATATAAGCTGTAGATGCATGCACAGGCCACGGACACCCACAACCCTTGCCAAAATCACCCATTTTATCGGAAAATACCCCGTATGTACGACCCACTAACACATTTGCAGGATGACGAAAAAATATGGGCGGAGCTGGGGGCGTTCAAAAACACAATCTGTTTTTGAAACTAGGTTGATTGTGGTAGTAGAGGTTGAACAACACAATTGCTTTGTCTGTGCTGTTCATTTGCAAAAAGTAACGATGCATCGAAAAGGATCAGCTGTTTCAAATTAATATAAAGCTTTGACTTATTTTGTTACTTTTCTCGACTCCTATTAGCCTACTTACATCAAGGCGAAACGACCCATTGACTTCTCTCTGTGCATGAAATGTAATGCAAGTTTGAAAAATACCGATAATTGAATTACCTATGTGCCTCGTATACAAAGGAAATAATTTCACCTCCTACGAAGGTAAGACCACCGAAATAACTTTGGGCTATGTGGTTGTTCTTGTTGGCTCTCTTTTGTGCAGCTGCTGCTAGCTTGTTCCAAATCGCCCGCCCACAGGCTATGTTCAGTTAGGTAGGCTAGTAGCAGGGAATTATCGTCGATCAATTTCTTTATATTATCACGGTTTGGGTTTTTGAACACACAAAAACCTTAAGGAATCTAAGTAAATGATGCAAACTATTATCTGTGCTTTTTGCACCACTACAAGTAACACACTATAAGTTTTAGGGTACCGAGCCTGTTGTCCCAAACACAGTCTGTTCACAGGTCTGGCGCGTCTTGCTTGCCAGTTCACATTTGATACAGTTTAGTTTTCTGAACTTACCATTTGAAAGAGTAGAAGCCACTTACTTAGGTGTTGATTGAAATGTGTTAAGACCATTGTATCATTGTTACCTTATAAAGGCTCTTTGTTGTAACGTTACAGTGAGTGCACCATGGCT
The DNA here is from genome assembly GCA_027497455.2 of Sardinella longiceps. Lineage (NCBI taxonomy): Eukaryota > Metazoa > Chordata > Actinopteri > Clupeiformes > Clupeidae > Sardinella > Sardinella longiceps. The sequence goes on from JAODXP020000020.1 coordinate 19,921,096, forward strand.
TGATCTCATGACTTGATTGAGGTTTGTGAATAACACATTGCACCATCTGTAGAGGCTGGCCAACCCAGACGCCACAATGAAGTTGTATGGATCAGAGGAAAGCCAGCATCTGGGCAGACTGTTGGAGGATGCCCTGGCACGTGAGGCTCGTCTGTGGAAAGCACCAGTTCTAGAGAATGATCTGATACAGGTAACGTTAGAAAGGAAGGCTCTTTCCCTCTCTTTCTCCCTCACTCTCACTACACATACCCTCAAAACTTGCTCATATACTCAGACCCACACATACACATACACACCCTGTCTATATCCCTCACACACACATACTGCAGGGATGGATACAGTGTCTTTGTCTCATAAGCCAAGTTGTTTACAACTATTGTTTTCTGACCTCCAGGGCACCGACATATCTCCTACACGGCACCAGGAAGTGATTCTGTGGCTGAGGGAGATGAATACAGAGTTTCAGTTCAGTCAGGAAACGTATGCACTCGCTGTATGTGTTCTAAACAGATTGCTGGCTACAGTAAAGGTGAGCATCAGTTCAGTCAGCTTGATATGATGAAATTCCATTGAAGCACTGCCACATTGTCTTCATGCATCTCCCTGTCTCACTGTTTCAGGCACAGGCAAAGTACCTGAAGTGTATGGCCATCACAACACTTATTCTTGCAGCAAAAATGAATGAAGAGGATGAGGTATTGCTTGTTTTGTTGTTTTTGTGGTACATATTCATTCAGTTTTCTGGCTGTTGGACACTTCATAAACGCACAGCATATTTCTGCATGATGTTAAATGCAAATGCTATCTAGTTTGCTTATCCATTCACATACTGGTTCTTGAAAGAAACTACCAAACATGATCATAAACAATTGTAAGACAAGGTCAAGAGCCTGTGTGAAGTTCAGTACAGTAAATTTTATTGGTCTTCTCCATAATGTCTCTGGTAACAGGTAATTGCATCAGTTAAAGACCTTTTGGCACAGAGTGGCTGCAACTTCTCCACAGCTGAGATCCTGCGCATGGAGCGGATCATCCTGGACAAGCTGCAGTGGGATCTTTACACAGCAACACCCATCGATTTCGTTCACATCGTAAGTCGTTTCACACACAGGGGCTATCTTCTTTGCTCTTACTAAAACAACACTTGTACAAAGTAATCACAAGGAGTCATGTAATCATGTACTACTTTGCGTGTGTGTGTGTGTGTATGAGAAGGGGGGGATGTTAGCAAGCCCCAGGCTGTTGCAGTCGATAGCCAAATTATCTTGGTCCTAGATATTGTGCATTGATTTTAAGTGTGCTCTGTGCCATATCGAACAGTTGGCCCGAGTTGATAAATAAACACTGAACACTACAAGCAAGCTGTCAGCATGATTGGTGAAGTGTGATGTGTATTTGGCCAAGGCACTTAACTGTCTTTTGAAGCTCCAGAAGTAAAGAAAAAAGTAATTCTTTTCATAATAGGGAACTCAGAAATAAATATTTTTTTTTTTTACTAAAAAATATATCATTAAGACTAGGCATTTGCCATTCTGCGTAAGTGTGAAATTGGCAGTAATGGCAAGTAGTACTGTTGGGGCCAGAAGCAATGGCTATTAATAGTAAACGTTGTTCACTTTCTAAATGAGTTTCTTAACAAATAAGAAATAGTATGGGACTTCAGTGGTACCACATGGGTAAACACTTCTTTGTAAAAGTTTAGGGTGTTGAGTAGAGGCAATCCATCCACATTTTTTCTTTTTCTTTCAGGAAATTGTATTGAGTGAAATACTTATTGACCCTGTGTAGCGTTTAATAACAAAAATATGCCACAGTGTAACTGAAAACCCCTAGATGCAATAATAAATAAAAAGTGTTCTATGAAATGTGAAAACTCTAATATTGTAGAAAAATAAATTCAATTTAATAAAACATATTTCTCCAAATAAATATTTTGGCATATGCCAATTCAATACATTCCAGTGAGAATCCATTGAAAGGTGCAGTGTATGTAGCCTTTATATACTGTGCATCTACTCTATAGTAAAAAATAGAGCTTCAAAACATAAAAGTATGATGACCATGGTTTTAAAAACATGACCAATGCATCTTGTTTCTTTGATTCTGTGATATAACATTTGTGTCATATTTCATTCACTCATTCATTCATTCAACAGACAAATGTAACACCTGACATAAGGATTGAAATATACAGTAGCTATGTAATGTATTGGTGTTGTCGCAGATAAAATCTTACTGTTCCTTTAGACGATAAGATACAACCCTAGTTGTAAAAATGTCTCTTTCTTTGTGTAACAGAAAATGGATGCTGCACCTTTCAGTGGAGTTTAAGTCAATATAACCTCTGTGTGTGATCATTGATGCTGAAGGCTAGGTCTGTGTTGAAACATAATCTTCCCCAAATAATAATAATAATAATACTCTATAAAACTGGACATCTTAAAAATCGTAGCGCTTCTATCCTCTGTTTCCTAATGTTAGTCTACAACCTGAACATCATCACTGAACAACATGGCTTATTGGTTGAAGAGGAGTACAAAATGTAAGCCTTAATATGCTCAGTGCTGTGCAATGACAAAATGGTAACGTTATACCCAAACAACAAACCACTATTTTCACATACAGTGTACAGTATCAGTCGTGTACTGTATCAAGAGAATTCACATACTCTGCACACATGAACAGGGGTGGTGGGTGGGGTGGGGAGGGGGTTAAAATACCTGCAAAACACCTTTACAACGGAGAGGAGTTCACTAACGAGCAGATGAAGAAATGAAATGTGTCTGGCATGATGACGGATTAACCCATCCTCATCCTCATTGTGACGCGAGGAGAGGAATGTTTGGGTAGTGGATGATTTTCATGTCTTTTGGTCTTCAATTCTGTGCACCTTTCCCATATCCCACCCCCACCCCCACCCCACCCTACCTGCTGGACTTTCCCTCCCCTCCCCCTCCCCTCTCCATAGTTCCGTGCCCTGCTGCTGTCGGGTCATCCTCACCTCCTCTTGCTACCGGCGGCTCAGAAGAGGCCCTGCTTCCAGGCCGAGTTGTGGACCAGGCAGGTGCAGCACTGTATGGCCTGCCACCAACTCTGGCAGTGCAAGGGCTCCACGTTGGCCTTGGCAATCATCACCTTGGAGTTGGAGGCGCTCACCCCTGACTGGTTCTCCGTCTTCATCGAACTGCTGAATAAAGCACAGGTATGTACATGTAGGGCACACAATCAACTGTGGCAGGGCAGTAGATACTCAAATAATACAGATGCGTATATAAAAATATGATTTCCTACTACGTAATATTCATGTTAGATTCCTTTCACTCACTAAATGAAAATTGTACTGGCCTATTTTAATTTTTGCAAATGGTTAAGAAATATCTGGTCATTGTTTATCATAATCATTGCTTTGTTTGTGATCAAGTCCTTTTTAATTCATTGTAAATTACACATATATGAACAAGTACAGTAATAAGTGCTGTATCAAAGATCATGCTCCGCTTGAATCCTCTCTGGCTGTATTTTTGAAAAATGTGTTATGTAATAGGAGGGAGGGCTGTCTGTATTGATTGGTCCCTGGAAAATTGTTGGTTTCTGATGATGTCACTGTCCACAGATTGAGAGCTCCGAATTCATCAAGTGTAAAGAGATGGTGGATGAATACCTCTCCAGTCTGGAGTTCCCCCTGCCAGCCAACGCTGTGTACATATTCAACAGTGCCTGTGTGACCAAGTACCGACCCTTAAGCCCACAACCAAAACAGTTGGCCCACTGGCGTAAGCGGGACCAACCCCGACGAAAGCGCAACGGGCATCATCCAGGTAGCAACGGGGAGAGGGAGGTGGACGAGTTCTACGACGGTTTCCGATGCCTTTATGATGGAATTGCCTCTGAGGGAGATTGCCTTGGGAATTCTGGGAATGTTACCATGATGGGTCGAGACATCTCATCTTGCCCACCTTTGCAGCCCCACGTCGGTTAACATGAGGGGGATTCCCATCCCACTACTATGCTTATAAAGCACTTTCATTCTTGCCTGTTTATGTATGCATTTTATTATTTACTCATTTCAGTTACTCTTACCAAATATGCATACTATATTTTTTACACATTCTTAGATTGTTTTGTGTGAGGTTTGTGTGTGTGCGTGTTTTTTTTACACATAATGTATATTGATGATCTTGGAATGATGACAGATTAAGCTTTTTTTTAAACTTCAGTTTTTCAGTTTTCTATACATGCAACTAATTTTATTGTTTCATTCCAATTCCATCACTGCACTTTTTTTTAATACTCAAATGTTTTTGAAAGATGTGAAGTTACTGAATTAATATTTTTGTATCATGTTTCTAATTATTACATCTTATGTTTATTATGTCTGTAAAACAAGAGTATTTTTTGTTTTGTCTGAAAGTTACCTATTAGAGGCAGCTACTTACTTTTGAAACTGTTGAAATGAGGTTTCATTTCATGTTTTATTGTGTTTTCCAGGCCCACGTATTATTTTCAATTAAACTGTTCTGAAACTCTACATCCCTCTAATTCTTTTTCCCTCAGTAATGTGGGAAATGATTAACAGAATATTTTCTTATTTAGGGAATATTTCAAAAGCTAGATGAATATTTTGCCTTAATTTAGCCTTTTTAGTAGCCTGGGCCCACCCATACTTCCCGTCACTGCATGAAACAAGCAGACTGAAGGATTCGAGCTTACAATGAGCTTACAACAAGCTGTCCAGCTTTGTTCCATAACATTGATAGAATGATAGAAGTTTGATAGCATTCGATAGACATTTAAATTAATCCCACCCAGAATTCCCAGGCAATGCTACTTTGCCAGACCACAGTTCATTTCTGAATGTGGTTGCGCAAGCCAGGCTACCATTTTCTTGGAAAGAGTAGTGACTTAACACAACCCCATCTCAATCAACCCGACAATCCCTGGATGTGGCAAAGTTTATGTTGCGACTCAACCTATACTCTGTCTTCAGTAGGCTTGTTTCAATCAAAAAGATGACCTGCTTCTAAAATGTTTTCCATCACATAACTTTTTGACGCATAAAATTTTTATCAGTCACAGTCAAACTTGCTGATTTTCATGCACTAAAACGTCCAAAAAAATTAAGTCAATAGTTACTAATTGGCTTCAATATCTGATGGAAAGGGGCAAGTGTATGTACTCAAATCAGTGTCCTTTCATTTACGCTCATATTACATCACACACCACTTGATACCATTACATAGCCGTAGCCCACTTCCTGCTGGACACTGCAAACAATAGCAGTCTTCTTTCACATGAAAGTAGCCTCATAGGATATCCCTTTCACAATGGGGACAGGGTCAGGTGTGCTGCTTTTAGTTTATTTACGAAAAGTCAATACATCTCATATCTTATTATGCAAACGACTCTGGTCACCTTACCCATAAAAAAAAAAAAAAGCTTCCTGTGTCTATTTGTTCTCCGTGACCTACTCGTCTCACACATACAGTGGAGGTCATCACATACTTCATGAGGACACAGTTTAAACACAATGTGCCTGACAGGTTTTTACAAAGCATAAAATAAAACAACAGCTACAACAAAAATTAGTTCTAGCGGGTTGAAATATTCCATTATTTAAAAAAAAAAAATGAAACAAAATGAACACCATCAGGGTAGATTTCCCTCTTATAAACAATACTTGCTTATTCCTTGGTACCCAGGTGTATGAATTTAATGTGATGGTATTATTGCTATGGTTTTATTGCTATGGTTTGTAGCGTTCAGGCCTGACTTGGCTCAGTTCAAGATAACACTAGATGCAGACAGACATAATTTCAAATGAATTAGCATTACATAACCTAATTTAAAAACATGGCTTTAAGGAATCTGCACACAGATTAACACATAATTATATATACTTGCTGGAGGTCCATTACTGTTGTCTATTCGGCTTCTGTACACTAGTTATACAAGTCACTGGTGTATCTCAAAGCAAGACAAAGGTAATAATATAAAATAAAATGTATAAAAAGTCCCAATTTCACAAACAAATAACAAAAAAACGGATAATCCTAGACGCTCTTGGCCACTTTGTTTCGGCATGGCAGCACCAGCATCGCTGCCCTCTGTCTCGCTTTCCCCCACAAGTGTCTTTGGTTTGGTCCTTTACAAATGTCACAGGAATGTCAGAACGCATGTGCTGATGTAGCTATGGTGATGGAAGACAAATCCTCGCTTGGCCTGGGTGCCGTGCTCATAAATTAACTGAAAGAAAACATGGAAAAAAGACGGACAAAAATAGGGAAAAATAAATGACCAAACAAAGAAAAATGGGTGATGTGATAGCATGCAGATGTCATGGTACAATCACAATATGATGTTTTATGTTGTGCTTTAGAATTTACCACAAATAATACATGCATAAATGTAGAACAAAAATAAGCATATGAAGATAGTTCTTGAACATCTATACAAACAAAACTGCTGATATAACACAGTATTTAGTAGAATATCACTATTTGTGACATACTGTATGTATGTACAGTAAACATGCAGTAATGTATGTCTCAATTTTGTAACGCAGTAATGTATGTCTCAAGAATTCTTGTTTTAGTAATTCACCACTATGACCACCAGATGGAACCAAATAGACACTAGAACTGTGTGCAATGAACTGTGAAATTCCTCTCCACAGCATAGGAACAGCACAGTCCTGTCAAGCAGGCTGACCGTATGGAAGGACCAAAGAGTGTTAGTAAAAGAAGGAGAGAGGGAGGAAAAAAACTAAACAAAACAAGACTCACTTTTTCTTGTCCTTGTCCTTCTTGAGCGGCTGTGAGAGGGACAGCGTCTCCGCGGCGACCTTCCTCCTGTTAAAGGCATTCATCTCTTCCTCCAGGTCCCGCCTCTTCTCCTCCACCTTCCTCTTCTCCTCCTGGTGCATGCGCTTCAGCTGCTCAAACTTCTCATGCAGCTGCACCACCACAGGACAGGACAGGACAACACACAACACATCTTGCCTTAGCAGGGGATCTACACAGTTTTACAAGTACAATTTTTTTTTTTTTTTTAAGACAAGATCTGTTGGGGTTGTTCATATTGGGAGCGATATTATAAAGATAACTAACTATAACAACGTTAGAATGCAGCAAATTTAACTAAAGTGTCTTCTCACTTAAACAACAGCACTGGCCCAATATCTCAACGACCACCCTTACAGGTTCATAAAATGAAGTGCATGCTCAAGCCAAATTGGTGAGGGTTTGGTTGCCCCCTTTCTGTGCAGACTCTGCTAAAGGGAAATGTCACAATGCGTAGCACTGTGACATGAAACACTGGAGAATATTAGAACGGTCCAAAAAGCACCTGTAAGAGGTGTGGAGGGTCAGTGGACTAAAGCATCATATCTCGGGACCCAGGTTTGAATCCAAACCAAGGTCATTTCCCCTTCCCCAGAATCCATCTCTCCCCCTCCGACTTATTTCCTGTTATAACTCCATCCTATCTATCCATCGTTAGCCTGGTCACAACGTGACTTTAGTGTTGTCAATTAAACAGTTTACTGCAGGTGGTGGTGTCCCGAATCATAGAAACAGCAAAGTGAGCACTCACAGCCTTGCACACTTATTCACTAATATAAACAAAACACTAGTGAGTCGAGGCTTTGAGGGCCCAGGGCTTAGTCCGCAAGGAGGACATTGAAACTAAGCCAAGATCCACAATTTGATGGTTTCCGATTCCCTGACAGCTTTTCATCACTCTCAAAATCTGTCTAAAAGAGATCCCAGCAATCCATAATAAATACACACGCTGCTGTCGTTATGGTTTGGCTAGTGAGCATTGCGATTTATGATAACTGGATTGATAATTGTTTGACATTATAGTAACATTTGTGGTTCTCATTGTGAACAGGCTTTGAAACACCTGTCAATGTGATGTGTTTCTGCCTTAAGGCATTCAGTCCAGCTCTGGATGCATAGAAATGATCTTGTGTTGCGGAATGCAATGAGTCATGAGAGCTAGAGCTGTGCTATCTCATGACCAAGCCTGCTCACATTAAACCACCCACAGTCTAGCCCCAAGACACACACACACACACACACACACACACTCTCTCTGTCCTCACCTCTCTTTCCTTCTCCTTCAGCTCAGCCTCTGTCTCCTTCACTTTGTTGACAAACATCTGCCTCATCTCCTCCTCCTTGCGCTGCAGGTCACTCAGGAACTCTTTCCTCTTGGCCTCGTAGGTCTCCTGTAGACTGCACAGCGTCACACACACACACACACAATTAATTAATTAATTACTCTCCATCACAAATTGTGTGCATGTTTACACACACACACACACACACACACAGGTCTCCTGTAGACTACATGGCATCACACACACATAATTAATTACTCTTCATCACAAATTTACACACACACACACACACACACACACACACACACACTTCATAACTTCACAAACAGAAAAAAAGTAGTGCACACAGCATACATAGTTTTGGATGAGCCCGTCTTCATTTGTGAATAAAAATTGTAAACAGACTAATATTGTTATGACATTGAATCACAAGATACTGCTAAGAAGTTGCACATTGTTCTTTGACAATGTTGATGAACAGTAGGCTTAAGTAATGTCAAGTGAACACTAAGCTTTAATAATGAGGAGAGATTGATGGCAACCATACAACTCCTTCAAAACAGTATTTCATCCATTATAGTCCAGTCTACTGTTGTAGATAACAAGCAGAATGAAATAATTTGGAACAACATAGACCGAATAGCCGATGGTGAGTCAATGGCACCAGAATCTCATTTTCGATTTTGTTATTTACAGTAGCGTACCAGAAGCACTACATTACTATTAGCTTCTGATTCGCCATCTGGTGTATATTATTCCAAAGTCTTGTTCAATTCAAAAGCACTCTGCGAGCCTGTACAACAGTGCTAGAATTGAATGACGGCAAACTCCTGCTTTAATTCGCCACCACAACAGTACACTTAAAGTCCTGTCCATAATGCATAATACATGTGGCCTTGGATACGGTTGTCCTTTTACTACTGAATACAACTTATGTCAACAAATTTGTACAGTCACGCCATAAATACAAAATACTGAATGGCCATATTTTCCCCCTTAAGAAGTGGTATTGTTCTCTCACTATGTAAACAGAAGGCTGAGGACAGATAACTGGGGACAGATTGGGGGCAAGTGTTTGGCCCCATGAAGACATTTCTTTGCATGGGTGAACATCAGCATGTGCATCTCCAGCCAAGTGTGTCTTGACTACTGTCCCATGCTGAAGGGGTGTGTGTTTAGGTGTGTGTCACGTCGCTACTGTCCCAAACCGGTGCTGTGTGTGTGTGTGTGTGTGTCTCTCTTGACTGCTATGCCCCACCTGAAAGGTTGGCTGTCGGGGTCGGTGTCCTTGAAGCCCATCTCCTCTAGTTTACAGCGGCGGTAGAGCTCGTAGTGGCGCGCGTGGGTCTGCTCTCGGAGGTCCTCCATGTTCACACGGATCAGCATCTCACGCAGCTTTACAAAGTCACAGTGGCTCTCGTTTTCAACTGCAAACACACACACACACACACACACACACACACAAACAGAGTTAACACAACTGTCAATCCTTTATAACTCCTCCAATCAATGTCTAAAGAAGGCTACATCTTCATTAGCACACAGCATCTTCATTAACTAACACAACGACAACTAGTTTCATCATCTAAACTCTCTGTACGGTAGCTGATCTGGGACCAGCCTCCCAATGCCGGCCAGCACACGGCCCTAATGCGGTGCAGATCCGTGCCAGACACGCAGAGCAGAGAATCCCACAGCTTTGGGCTACTGAGTCATAATGAGTCTCACAGAGCAGCCTGTCTGCAGGACAGAAGAGGGAATGACGGGAGACTGAATAAGAGCTCACGATTGCCACCATGACTGACAGCTTCCTCCGCAGTCACAGTCAGTGATGTCACAGAGAGGATAATACAAGGTTTTGATCACCAGACAGACGAAAAAATACTAATGTCTGGACACACACACACACACACACACACACACACACACACACACACACACACACACACACACACACTACACACACACACACACACACACACACACACACACACTTCTCATGCAGTGTAGTGTAGGAAAACACCTGGCAGCTGTTTGATGATGACAGTGAGATGAAAGATTTTTTTTTTTTGCAACGCTGTGCATCCCAGAAGCCATTTTAATTCTTGGGGAGGAATGAGGGCCAGCAAAGAGTTAAAAAAGTCTGACTTGCTCTTCACATTCCTTTGCTTAACATCCTCCAAACACACACACACACACACACACACACACACACACACTCTCTCTCTCTCTCTCTCTCTCTCTCACACACACACACACACAGTTTTTCCCTTTCCCACACACACATACAGTGTTTTTCTCTCTCTCACTCACACACACACACTCTCCGAAGCGAAGCCAGACAGCTGGATCTGGTGTCTGGAGCGAGCACTAACGTTCTGATAAAAACGAGACGCTTTCGCTTTTTCTCTCCCTTGCTGTCCAGAGCAGCCAGGCCTTCAGTAGTTCATCACTATCAGTTTGAGGAGCCCCAAACCCTAAATGATATCCATCACAATTCATGTATGCTCCATCAATCAGAAAACAGACTGCATAAACATGCCAAAGGGAGATTGATGACGGAGAGGAGTGGGTGTTTAGAGAGAAGAAGAGTGCTCCCTATCCAGTGGGCTGTAGGAGGGAGGGAGGGAGGGAGAGAGATGCCTGATGGGAAAGCTGTGTCGGGTCCAGCTGGAGGTGGAGGAGGGGGCGGAGTGGGGAATGGGTTAGTCACAACCTTTGACACGTTCACACAGCATCTCCACAGACTCCTGTTTGGACAGCCTGGGACTCGGGATACCATAGAGAGAACTCATCCTTCCTTGCTCTCATCTAAACACGCACCATATAAGAGATGGTAAAATAAATGTATGCGCACTTAAAGGGGCAGGACTCTGATGATGTGCACTGATGTACATTAAAGTGGGAGCACTTTTTAAAGAGACACAGTGCACATCACTACATTCCTTGTGTTTAGCAAACTACATAAAAACGTGCAATAGAGCTATGTGCATGAACAAAAGTTAACAACATAATTATGTTGTTCTTCAGACCACCTATGAGTGTTCTTTATAACATGCACATTGCATTACGCGTTTCTCAGTTCCTTTAGACATACACGATAATTACTCACAAGCTCACGTGGAAACATACATGTAGTGTGAATACACACATGAATGCACACACACACACACACACACACACACACACACACACAGAATGTTTTTTTCATTAACATGTTTCACTTAAAGCCAAATAGGCAGCCATCACATCCGCATGCTATCTCGTTGTGTTAACACTTGAATGTGTACGGATGCAACTGTAACCCAGCTTGAGATATCCTCAAGACTAATCAGAGCATGACAACTCCGAGTCCCTTCTCTGTGATTAAGCTCTGAGGCTGCCAGCGAGACTGCTACATAATCTGCATAATCTAGTACAGAAAGAACAGCTCAGGAATGGGGGGAAAATATCACACACACACACACACACACACACACACACACACACACACACACACACACACACACACACACACACACACACACACACACGCAGGGCATTGCTGTTTATGGAGCCTATTAAAGCTGAGCAGGGCACCATGGGCCATACTGGCTGACTGTAGGATAAGATAAAAATTAATGATGTGTTAATTAACGGTAGGGTGGGGACTCTCTGTGTGTGTGTGTGTGTGTGTGTGTGTGTGTGTGTGTGTGTGTGTGTGTGTGTGTGTCTTCCTGTCCATATTATGTATGTATATATGTGTGTGTGTGGTTGTGAGTGCACATATGGAGATAAAAGTTGTGGGAGATGGGCCTTCTGGTATGTGAGCGCCTTCCAGCTGCGTCTCAAAGAGCAATTAGCTGACCCCAGCCTGAGGTCCCCTGGGGAGTCTGAGAGAGGAGGGGGGGGGTTAGGCTCCATTACTGTCAGCCACAGCTAGAATAGCTCGCCGCAATTCGCCTGAATCATCTCCAATTCAAAAATAATCACACTTCCTCTCTCACACACACACACTCATACACCGATGGCACTTGATGTACAAATTGGAATCTGTTACACCTAACCTTTTGACAGTGAGAAGGTATTTCCAGTCATGGACATCAGAATTATGAAGGGCAAGTGCTGTATGTGCATGCACGCGCATGGTAGGAGAAAGCAGACAGGCATGAACGCGAGTTTGTGACCTTCTTGTACAGTAATAAATTCACAGTTGTACCGCTAAACCTTACCCATAATATAATATTAAAATGACTCCATTACAATACTTTATTACTGCTATAACTTAATACTGTATGCAACTAGACTATAATTGAATATTGTAAATCTCCTGCTAAAGAGTAGAAAGATGTGACACCGACCTTGCACCACTCCCCATGGGTACTGCCTGGCTCTCACTGTCTTGTTGCCCACCTTGACTTCCTCCACGCTCCCAACCACAGCAAAGGGAAGATGTGCCTGAGACAAACACAAGGCAGATTGGTGCTTTAACTGGCTCAACACAACTCAATACACACAGCATATGTGTACATACAGTATTTAATAAACACCAACACAAATACACACAGCATATGTGTACATACAGTATTTAATAAACACCAACACAAATACACACAGCATATGTGTACATACAGTCTTTAAAAAACACCAACACAAATACACACAGCATATATACAGTGGAATAAACACCAACAGAAATACACACAGTATATGTACTGTATCTATGAAGTATATAATACACCAACACAAATACTGAGGAAATACTTGTGGGAAGTAAAATGTGTCAGAGAGACGGGGGAAAAAAAAAAAAATCATGTCTGAAAAAAGCACATTCAATTCTCTCGTTCTCACACACACGTAGGCAAGCACACGCGCGCACACACACACGTACACACACACAGCAATGGAGAACAGAAAGATGTCGGCGTTGAGTTTCATATCTGCTGTTGCATAACAAAAATGCATGTCATTATCAAAAAAGCTGAGCGAGTGAGAGAGGGGGAAAAAGAGCCTGAGGCCTGGAATGTAAAAGAGGGAAAATGAACTATATTTGCACAAGGATGGAGTTGGGGGGCCTTATTTGAGAATTCAAGCTGAATTGAACACAACAGTTCTTCTTTTTCTTGGTGTGACCAAAGAGTTATTCGTGGGAGAATAAACAACATGATGATGTAAGCATCCTGTCCACCCAACCACAAAAGCCACACACACACACACACACACACACACACACACACACACACACACACACACACACACACACACACAGTACACACACACACACACACGCTCCAAACAGAAGCTGAACGATGACAGCCCTCAAACTAGAGGCCACTGATGGGAGGGGGAGGAGCCTAAACGCTAAGGTCTGGTCAACTGATTAGCCGGGCTATGGTTCTACATCCTGCCAATATATTTACGTAACCTCCACTGATTGGTTTCACAGAGCAGTGTGGCCCCACACTGAAAAAAAAACCTGATGTCCTCTCAGAGCTGGACTGGAAATACACTGAACATCTAAAGGATGACTGAATATCTATCTCACCGAATATTAAAAGCGTAAAAGGGAAAGTCAACGAAGTGAATGATCCAATTCCTCTCTGTAAGTCAATTAATTACTATAAATGTGGTTCTCTTTCAGTCGATTTGCTCAGCACCTTACTATGAGATATGCCTCTTGCATAATTCACAAGGCTTATGTCCTACAGTGAGTCATTCCCAACCTATAGATGAAGCGTTAGTGTGATTCAGATGGAATTGATCTCTGTGGCTGACATCACAACACTGTGTACAGAGCTCTTGATTGATTCACACAGGATCTCTTCTCTAAAGTCAATGTATAACTAGAAGTGTCTATATGACGAGTGTTGAGGAAGTGCTAATACTTTTATGAATGAACTCTGAGTGACACCAAAGTATTCACTCTAAAAGCAACAGGGCTTTTAACGGATTCACACTGGATTTCTCCTTTAAAAATCAATGAACAACTATAAGTGATGATATAATACAAATATTTAGGAAGTGCTTACGTTCATGGAGGAGTTGATCTCTGTGACTGCCTCGTCGTCTGTGGGAAACTGGTAGATTTGGACGCCGTTGCTCACCAACTCGCTCATGATTTTGATCTTAAACTTGTGCAGCTCACTCTTGGAAATAGTGTCTGCTTTAGCGATGATGGGGATGATGTTAACCTGAAAGACACAGCAATCACAATGTCAGTGGACCACTTCATTTACCAACACACTCAAACAACAGTCTTTTACAACACATGACAAAGCAGACTGTAAAAAAGTCAATGTGCAGTATTTTAAAGATATACATCAGGTATTCATTGGTGAAATACTACTTTGGTCTTGTCCCCTTACTCAATTTACCAAAACCTGCAGGCATGGGCGCAGTCAACTAGTAGATCATGTTGCGCGCACACGCACACGCACACGCACACGCACACGCACACACACACACACACACACACACACACACACAGATCTTATTCCTCAAAACACAAATACACCCTAACTGGAAGATCATATAACCTCACACAACAAAAGATCTTGGCGTATAAACACACATGCAGCCCGCACACACACATGCGCTCACACACGCACACCCCATTCCAACACAGGTCACTGACACACAACCACATTTTGCATAGACAAGACATTTCATTATTGCAGTGTAGAAAAAAAAAAAAAAAAAACGTGACTCCCAAACCACAAACATGGTGCTTGGCATTCCCTAGCGATCCTCTGATAGAGGCTGCCATTCCAACAGCTCCGGGCCACCCATCATGCAAAGGGCAGATTTCAATCTGTCCACTCGGCCGCCACAATCGCAATCGAGTGCATCTCAGAGACCACAGTTTAGATGGGCATGAGTAGGACATGAGAGCGGGCCCTGTTTACAGGGTACTGTACTCTCTTCTCCCCATGGTGAAGAGGAGCGGGCACGGCCGTGGGTGACTGGCTGGCATATCAACGGAGTGGCGTGTTTGAGAGAGAGAAATAGGATTTTTTGCATACGGTACAAGACAGTGGCTCTGCAGCCAACCGGAGAGCGCTCCAAGCTGGAAGAGGTCCCTGCCTATTGCTAGACCATCTGTCACACACACACACACACACACACACACACACACACACACACACACACACACACACACACAGTTCTGACCTCTCAAACACCCCTTCTAACATCTCTCTCCTTTACCAGCTTTTTTTCCACCCTCACTCGCTCTCTCTCTCTCTCTCTTTCCCTCTTTACACTACTCTGACATTTTCACCCTCCTCTTTTTCACACACTCCTCTCTTCTCCGACCCCCATCCTCCCCTCCCATCCCCCCGTCCCCCACTCTGGCATTCTCACCCTTCACGCTTTAACGCGTCCATCGATTTGCTTTACGCCAACACTTTTCACATGGGTTACACACAGTTCTGCACACAGCCCAATTAAGGACTGCTCAATAACTTTAATTCACAAATATGGATCGGTGACTTTGCTGTAGTACTCTGTGTGACGGGGACTACTACGAATATTAACCCTTTCAGAAAAAAAGGAACGAATGAATGAACTGAATTGTGGCTCATAGCTTACCTTACTGTCCAGTTTCTTCATGGTGACCAAGTCCAGGGACTTGAGCGAATGGCCGGTGGGGGCGATGAAATAAAGACAGATATGGATTCTGGTGTCGTGGTAGTTGAAGAGGGAGCGCTTGATTTTTAACTCCTCCTGAAGGTAGTTTTCAAACTGTGTGTCGATATAATCCACAATAGGCTTATAACTGCAAAACAGAAGACAAACGGGATATTTTTGTTGAAGACGTTTCATCGCCTTGCTTTCTATGGTCATCAATATGAAAGTGACCCTAATGTCATCATCTGTAGAATGCCACAATGTATCTCTAAAATACTTAGCATTACGTAGCATTTGGCATACTGTAGGGACGAGTACAACAGCCTTTGCAAAATAATCTATTTTATGGATTTCTCAGTGGGAAAAATGTTGCTTGTGCATACTTGCCAAGAGCCTTATTATAATGTGTGACCTTTCCCTTGGCTCAGGGACATTTTCCCATCCGCTGTCCCTGTTCCATGCACTTGAATGTGCATTGTGTTGGCCACATCCCCAGGCCATGCAGACACTACCTAATTACATTCTATTCATTCTCCAATGAAGCCAACAGCAGCCCACAGCCCAAAGAATCAGTCTAAAAATTGGGATATAAAAAGGCATTTCTTTTAAAAGTAGCTTTTTGAGTAGGTAGCCTAGTGCAGGCAATTGCAGTTGTCTATGGTAGCACTCAGATCATGACACTACTCAGAATTAGAGAGGATTTGGCAAGGACAACTAACCAGCTAGCTAATTAACTAGCAATATTTTATCCAATTCTGGTGTTATGCCAAGCATAATTTCACAAATAGGCTCATCACAATACTTTGTTGATAATATGCTCCAATGCTCTCATAACCACTCTTGTAATGAAGTTCCCACTTTGCTGCCTCTTATCTGAGACAGCACTGGGTTCAACCTCTTCTCTGTCGAGTGGAACCTCTCAAGCCAAATTTGGTACTTTTTCACCATGACGGTCTGGGAGTTTTAGACATATTTATTACAAGCCTTGTTATAATGTTGTAGAATTCTCCATTCATTTTAATGGGACTTCCCAACATTCTTTTGGTCAGATATTTCTTGATAACGGACTGTTGCTAAGTACAACAGACTGTCAAGAAAAAGGAAACAGAACAACCAGCTGCTCTGTAAATAAACTCACTACTTCTTTTTCACAGAAGCCATCATCTATGTTAATGATTAAAATCATCATGAAAGCACAATAAAATAATGCTTCATTGCCATTGTTATTGGTATCTTCAATAGGTTGCCTTGTAGTAAGCAGGATGGCGCTCAACGAGGCGTTTTGCACCGCACAGCGCTACATGACTGTCGGGAGATATTCCATGAATATCCAGCTTGCCTGAAAAACTTACTTTGGACAAGGCTGCCACCCGACAGTGATGATATAATTATCTCACTGTAATTCAGTCAAGCATTCACCAAAATTATGACGTTTTGTATCCCCTCATTTCGACTGATGACATCTCACCTTTCTTCTTTGTTGATTTGATCACCGAAGCCAACCGTGTCCACGATGGTGAGCTTGAGGTGCACGTTACTTTCCTGCAGGTCGTACGTTCTGGGTCGCAGGTACACGCCGTTCTGGTAGTGGCTCGCCTCCTCGTTCTCAAACATTGTGTTAAAAAGTGTGTTCATTAACGTTGACTTTCCAATACCCGTCTCCCCTGGACAAAGACACAGAGAACAAAAGAAACAAAAAGTGGTGACCTCAGGAAGGCAATTACATTCACAGCTTGGAGTTTCACCTCCTCGTCCATGCCAAGGACACGGACACGGGACGAGCAGTTTGGAAGAAAAGGGAAGAAGCTTACCGACACAAAGGATGTTGAAGCAGAAACCTTGTGTCACCGATTTACTGACCAGCTGATCTGGCAAACTGTCAAAGCCAACATGTCCGCCCAAATTCAGATTGCGCTTTTCTTCATTCTGTGAACATAGAAACACAAAAAAAACAAAAATATGTACATTAACTGTGTGGGCAGTACCGGTACATGGTAGGCTTGTTCCTGACAAGACAAAGACAGTGATTCGAAATTTGAAAACCTGTAATACAGACTGGGTAAAACCTGACCTAGTTCAACTATTGGTAGTGCAACTAGTGCAATTTTAAAAAGATCACTTCATAAAAATCTCTTTGTCCGCCCCATCAAAAATCTCTTTGTCCGCCCTGTAAATATCAAAGATTTACAGTCCAACTTGAAAATTCTCTTGGGAGGATTAGCCAATCACCCTTGAGGAACACAAAGAAGCCTATAGCCAAGGCCTACATTTTAGCGCTTAAAAATGTTGTTTGGCCACATTGATGAGTCCATTCTCACCTGCACACCTGATAAGCACAAACAGGTGATAGGTGAGAGGTGCAGTTTGGAGAGACACTGATCCGTCTCATCCTCAAGGCACAGGAGAGTACAAAAATTCAAACATGTTTTGCGCCTGGTCTAGGCCGTGTACTGTACGCTATATAATTACACCCTATTCCGTTTATGATGACACCCATGACAGCTGACACCGTTTCAAATATTTGGTTCAAAGTACTGAAACTACCACACTAGATTCTGAACTCAAGTTTACATTCCAACAAAACACAGGCTAGGGCTTGGACTTAACATGTAGAAGCTCAAGGCCAGGCTAACCCTCTCAGCTACCAAGAACACTGAATCAACTAGGCTACTCGATTTATCTTTAGCCTGTATCTAGCCTACTTCCCTCCAGAGATCAGATTAACCACCTATGGCCCACAGACTCCACACCAGGCTTCCCCGTCATAAAGGCAAATGGGGCTTGTTCTCCCGCACAGCCACATATTTGGAGGGTGATGTCAGCGAACGTGCGCAGGCAGCAGCCAGCCGAACGCAGGCAGCCCCGGCAGAGAAAAAAGGGAGCCGCGGGACGACTGCGGAGCTGGGAAGCAGAGGAATGCAGTGCAAAGGAGAAGCGGAGCGGAGCGAGAGTTCAGTGTTATCACAGGGGCTAAAGACTCTCATCAAACAGAACTCCCCGCGACACAGGGTGGGGTGGGGGGGGGGGACCAGAGACGGGGGGGACACTGCTAAACTACAAATCACATGAAAGGACCAGAAGAACCCTGACTGACAAAAGCAAAGGGAGGGGTAGTGTTGAATGGCTCAAAGACTTTTCAAATATGGAGCAGCCATGACTTTTTCTTTTCTCCCCTTCTTATTTTTTCTTTTTTTTTTCCTTAGAGGGAGGATTCCAGGGATGTCTTCAGTCGACAGAAGTTAAACGTCCCCCCAGCCCTCCCCCTTGGTGAGGAAACACTAAACTTTCTCAGGGGAGTCACTAGGTCAAGAGGAAATGGCTGCGTGTTTTGTGGTACAGACCAATATTTTTCTAAGCGTGGGCCCTGAACACGGCTAGAGTGGCCTCCTTCGTTTTCTTTGAGTTGAAGCGCCCTGACAGACTGCTGAAGATAGGACTTTACAAGAGGAGCTTAATCAAGAGGAATGTGAATGTGTGGAGAGAGAGAGAGAGAGAGAGAGAGAGAGAGAGAGAGAGAGAGAGAGAGAGAGAGAGAGAGAGAGAGAGAGAGAGAGAGAGAGAGAGAGAGAGAGAGAGAGACCACATGAGAGAGTGACGGGGAGGGGGATCAGGGATGACGGCTGAAGAGAGGAAGCTGATGTGTGCGGAGCGGAGCAAGGTGGGGTGGGGTGGGGTGGGGTAGGATGAGGGTACAGAGGAATATTTGGGAGTGGGATGAGAGGAAATGCACAGGGGATGAAGCTTGACGAGGGGGGCCTGTGGACGTCTGCGTGTGTCAGATAGGAGGGTATGGAGGAAATGGGATTGGAATTGGGGGTGATGGTGATGGTGTGTGTGTGTATATGTGTGTGTATGGGTGTGTGTGCGTACGTGTGTGTGTGTGTGTGGAGGTCCAATCCACTGAGGAGAGAGCGGACTCTTCAGCTTAGACAGATGGCGGGGAGGGCCTTTAGTGGCGCCTGTCCATCCTGGACTCTCATTAGGCCTCACACACACCTGAGCAGCCGATCTGGCTCCAGCACGGATCGAACAAGAATAACATGGGACGGATGCCATGGCATAAACACACACACACACACACACACACACACACACACACACACACACACACACACACACACACACACACACACACACACACACACACACACACACACACACACACACACAGACACACAGACACAAAAGGTAGTCTCACTGTTCCCCTGAGACACACAGATGGGGGGAGAGAGAGAAAGAGAGAGAGAAAGATGAAGGGATGGGATGGGGGGCAAAAAGAGGTATGAGGATAAACCGCAGCAGTCAGACAGAAACACAAACGGATTGATTGGAGAAAGAGAGAGAGAGAGAGAGAGAGAGAGAGAAAAAAAAGCTAGGAATTTAAAAATGCTTTCGACGACAGCAATGCACAGCTGTTTGCCTGATGCAAGAGGAGACAACCCCAAGGGCCAAAACAAAGGGAAGCAGATTAAGGAGCTATGGTGTGCGCGCGAGACGCTGGAGACTGGTGTCCCTTCAGTCAGCACGTGGTCTAACCACCACCGTCAGTCATCTCCAAACGACCAAGCCGCTCTGAAAACGCAGCAATGACATAAGACAGCCATAGGATACTCAGCTGAGGCACATTCAGCCAACCGTGCGTGCGTTGTCAGCCAAGAAGGGGGCCGTGAGTCATGCCTTGCGGTTCCTCACAGCGCTCGCATGGTAAAGGCCTATCATTCATGACATAGCCTAAGCCTCAGGTCATATGAAGAAAGCAGCATCTAGATAGATCAACCTATTTCTGTCTGAGTTAGCGCACTCACAATCACACTAATGAAATAACAGAAAGGCTGCAGAACATGCACCAGTGGAGAGTAGGCTACTACTGTGTGCACTACTATTAACCTAAAACTAATTGAATTGTGCAGTGAAATGTAATCTGCCAAGCTTTTGGACTACCGCTGAGCAACCCCTGCAAGCTATTACATAATGAAAACAAAAATAGAGCTCTTCAACTGAGGACAATCAATACATCCGATCAAAATAGGCTGATCAACATCAGGGTCTGGCACAGAGCGCAACAGGGAGTGCGGTGTCAGTGGGGAAAAAATAAACCAGCCAACCATCTGATCAATAGCCACAATCCACTGCAAGAGGACATCACCATTCCTGTCCCTTTTGGGATACAAGCAAATATCAAACTATGAAAGATGTTCACTAACTATTCAGCTACTTCTGCTAAGATTATGTTGAGTTATTTTATTTTATCTTGATTTTAGATGATTACATAAAAACGGCTTGGCCTAGTAGACCAGAAGAATTTACTTCACTACACTTTGTGCAAAGAGTCACTCTCGATAGATAGAGGCCTACACTAGGCCTACTCTTTTTTGGAAAGGCACTTCGTTTAACGTTTAACCTACTGGTTCTGCCTCCTATTTCTGTTCCCGTTGAGATGCTAAGAAATCTTGTAGAGGAAATTGAAATCTTTTAACAGTACCCTGACTAGTTAACAGTACCCTGGCTGTAGTAAAATATTAGGCTACTGAGCTCCGGTACTAGACAGCGACTGGCCAAAATTTTGTGAAACTTGGTTAATTGTAACATGGGTCAAAAGAGAACCCGTTCAATTCTGGATGGATGACAGTAATGAGGCGGATTCACTAATTACCTCATTAACATTTTGACAAAGGGCATTTGGCACTCTGTATTTGGCAGAGCCTCTGCACTCTTCTTCCAGTGAATGTATATATCTGTTTACTGAGCCTACATGAAGTTAAACTGTATAGCCTAATCACTAAATAGGCCCTATAAGTTGTTTTTACATGGCATTCTCAGGAGACATCCACATGAAATATCATGTGGAAAGCATCTCTGGTTGATGCTTGGGAATGGTTCTGATGGATCGGAACGAACAGAACTGAAGCATCTCTTTCTGCACAGTTCGTCCCAACAAACTGTCAGACAAACAGGGACCCGTTTGTATTAGTGGATCAGTAATCCAAGCACAAACAGCAGCAGACAATGGGACAGTGCTTTGGCTGGCAGTTCACAGAGGAGCTGCAGATCCACATGAACTCTCCCTCAAAGGCCACCAAATGGCAATTTGCACTGCACAACAGATTCACTAACCCAGTGCATCCTCATTCTTACACAACAGAGACAACACAAGAAGCACTCTAATTACAAACAGATTCACCATATTCATAACGTTAGGTTGCAACTGCAAGTGCAGTGCAGTGGATAGTTTAGTCTAACACGCAATGTGTGGCTTGCACTCTGTAAAGAAAGGATTTGTTACCAACAGATAGGCCTAATCCACTTATCCTCCAACATACCACTTACCCTCCTTTTCAACAACTCTGAGAATCTCTCATTGGCTAGCCAAAAGTTAATCAGCCTTGATCTTGAGTGCGTGAAAACTACAACCACCCCTTCTACCCAGCCCTTGACACTTAATCATTCAGTCGTGAAAGTGGAATGATTTCACTATAATCTTCAATCTGGAGGGACAGTTTACTGAAATTGATAACGCCATATTTCAGCTAAAATGGTAACATTCCACACCACCACATAAACCTGTCATTCGGGATTCAATGTTGATCCGAATCAGTGTTTAAGCAGTAGAACTTAGAGGAAAACAACACTTCATCACATTAAGACCAATGCCGACCATCTTCTTTACAATTACAAACACGGTAACGTAATATCTCCCAAATACTGAATGAACTCGCCTAAATAGTGAATATTTACGTTAAGTCAGGTAAACGTTAACGTTATTCAAAACTGCACGAAAGCATTTTCTTCCACTGAACCCAAATGATTGACACTGATAACGTTACAGATACTCAGGATAGCTGTGATGTTAGGCTAGCTTATGGAGAAAATACAACGATGGTAAATGTCCCTTGTTGAGACAGAAAATAACTGCTATCCCAGGTCGAAACTATCGGTATTCTTCCAGTGTGTCCACAATTAAACAGCGCAGAATCATCTGTACTGAAATGTATTGAGAAACAAATCCCGATCACTGAGCTTACAACTCCGTCCATTCTAAAAGCTGGATGGTACACTCCCTCGAGCTAGCTCGCATGCTAACTAGTTGGCTAGCAGTATCGTACACTTTCCGAGGGAAATCACATACAGTATATTCGCAACAATGCAATGCAATTGAAGGTCAAAACATTACGCTATGTCAGGGAAATAAATCGCAAGGCACTTACAGAAAATATGTCAACGTCGGTAGCAGCCATATTGCGGAATGTGTCTGTTTTACTGGCTAGCTGGGCGAGGAAGCTCCTCTCTCGTCTTTACTGTCTGTACACTGACGGAGTGGAACAAGCTCAAATGCTTCAATATGGCTACTTCCTGGAAACTCCCACTTGGTCCAGGACGGTTCAGGAATGCCCTTTCAGCTTTACGCAAATCGGAGAGATCACTGCAAAGCAAACTGGAAATATGAAGATTCCTTTCAGTAGTCCAAACTAAGTTAATTTAATGTTCAAACGGCAGACGCACGCTTATGTTACCGTTACACCCACCATCCTAATGCTTGTGTTACAGCTGGGAGTTGTAGTTTTTTAAGCTGCTGCCCCCAAGTGCCCTCGGTCATATCGCCCATAGAAAAAAGCTGTTTGAGCCAAAGTCTGTTTTGTAGACTTACCTTCTACTAAATGTGGACTATTATATATATATTTATATTATTATTATTATTATTATTATTATTATTTATATATATATATATATATATATTATTATATATTTATATTTATTTTTATATATTATTATTTCTTAGCCTTAGATTTTCAACACACCTAGAGCCTGGTTAGGCTATTTTAAACGGGTGTAAGAGTGGAAGACATGTGCAGGTCTAGAACTTTGTCTTGAGAAATAAAAGGCTTGTTCAAAATGTTAACTGATAGGCTATGTAGTGAATACGCCTAGCTATTCATGACAGACCTATCCACGTCTACATTCCGGAAACGGCAGGTAGGTCGAGTGTCAGGTAGACGAGTAGACAGGTAGGCAGGAAACTTGCTGAGGACTTGGAACTTCTTGCGCCAGACTAGGCTACTCGTCCTGAAAATGGCTCTAACGCAAGAGGCTATTCTAACTGTATTAATAGAAGAAGGTGGAAAGGTGAGGAATTCTGTCATTCTGAGTAAGTTTGAAACTTTAGTTAACAGTAGCGATCCGGTTGAAAGGAAACAAAATAGGGATCTCTTCAAGTCTCATGTCAACAGTGTCGCAGTCGTAAAGGAGCTGGACGGTGACAAATATGTCGTTCTTAAAAAGAAATATCTACATTTATTGAGTGAATTAAGTGTTGAGAATGACGAGAGTACCAGAAAACAGTTCTGTGAATCAACTTCTAAAGAGGCAGAAGAGACAGACAAAGTCCAAGAGCATGAGCCACTTCAAGATGGAGAAAATGAATTTGATCGTGAGGAAACGGAACCGTTTACAGATTCACATAATGATGGAAACAGTCGAACTGGTGAACACTCACCTGTACACTTGGCCCTGGAGAGGGCCACAGTTGACATCAAACCAAGAAAAGCTCTCAGCTTCGTTCGACGTCAGGTAATGAATTTGAATGAGAATCCAGGACAAGAGATCTTTCCTGTCCAGATAGGTACAGCAAACACCCCCAAGCCCTGTGCACTGCCATTAAGACTGCCAGCTTCAAGTATCATCACAGAGGACAGTAGTAGTCAAGAAGGAGATAGCGTTCCCAGCACTCCAAGAAACAAGAGGAGACCTTCTGTTGATTCGGAGGGAACAGTGCACTGTTCTCCACAGCTGAGGCGCAGCTGTAAGAATGCCAGACCCTCAGAAGAACCCAAGCACACTGTGTTGGTGCCACTTGATCAGACCGAACATGAATGGCTGGTTAAGTCGGCAGCAGGACAGTGGGACCTGGTCTATGGCCTCTTGCTCAAGGATGCGCACCTGGCAGAGAAAAAGGACTTCATGTCTGGCTTCACTGCTTTGCACTGGGCAGCCAAGTGTGGCAACAGCAAAATGGTCACCAAGATCATTGACGTGTCTAGAAAAGTTGGCAGTGGGGTGGATGTCAATGCCAAGACCCACGGTGGATACACGCCATTGCACATCGCAGCCATACATGGTCAGGAGTACATTATAAACCAGCTGGTGGAAGAATACGGTGCAGACATACGTATCAGGGACAACTGTGGCAAGAGGGCGTATCACTACCTGCACAAAGGAGTGAGAGAGCCAGTCAGGGAGCTGCTGGGAGAGCCCAAGACCCGAAAACAAGTGGGGCCGGTGGCCCCTGTGAAGGAGGAAACAGAGGGCCCCCTCCACAAAGGCCACTCAAACACACTGACTCGCCTGTTTCACCAGCCTCCTGGCATCAGTCTGTTCTATCAGCCTCCTGGCATCAGCCTGTTCCATCAGCCCTCTAGCATTGGTCACCTGCTGAGACCCAAACACAGGGCGTCTTCGATTACTGAAGAGCCGCTGGAGGTGTGAATACCTCATCATTGCAGAGTCTGCTTCCTGTCATGTAGGCCAACAGAATGAGAAACACTTTGAACTTTTACCTACAGTGCATGCCATGTATGAATGGCATTTCAAAGTAACCGGTAGTAGGCCTACTACTGTTAGTAGTAGCCTAATAGTAAGTAATTATAGTATAGTTACAGTAGTATAGTTATTATGACATTGTTGACATACTAGTTTCAAATCAGAAATCATTTGAGAGCCAATGATCAAACCTACTTGTTATCACATATTATTATAATGTGAAATTGTAACCATGTCCTTTGATTCAATGTTTGTCATTTTGATCATGATCAAGTGCAGGGTCTACAGCATTTTGTGCCCTCTGATTATCTGTGATATTTTTGAATGCACAAGCACTTACTGTAATTCACTTATGAAATGTGTTTAATTTATATGAGAACTCTGAACAGGCTACATGACCTGGCCTCAAAAGATTGACTAGATAGATCATATCCTGTGCAATTAATGTGAAAGACCAATGATGTGTGATCGTTATGTTTGCTCAGAGATGCTGATATTGCTAACACTTTACCCATCAAACTGTTTTCTCAGTGGTCTGAGCATAGTTTTGAGGCTGACATGTTTAGAATGAGGGGAAAAAAACGCATGAGGTGATAAAAGTTACCACAGCAGAAGTTATTTATACAGTGATGATACAGACAGACCAATAAATAGATAACCTCTGTCAAAAAAAAAAAAAAAATCCTCAGAGTTTAACCAGAGCAAGGAAAGTTTACAAGTGTGGTACCCATAGGCAACAAATAGAGGAACTCAATTCACTTCCTTTTCACTTCCTGGGTATCATGCATTCTGACTTGTGCAGGACATCATCTGTAAAGCTGTATGACGCCATCTTTTTGGGAACTTGCAGATGTGTGAGACAAAAACTGTGTTTAAATAAATCTTACAATGCATGGCAATTGCAGTTCGTATCAAGAAAGTCATTATTTGGTCTCAAATTCTGACACTCATTAGGTCAATGGAGTTGATGTCTGTCTGTGCCTCTGGGCCTTTCACTTGGCGGAAAAGCTTACATAACGGATCCATTAACTGATGCAGGTTAATGCATGAATTAACACTGATGTAGCCCAACTAATAGAGAACACATTCAGGATAGGTAACCTTAATGATTCAGGAGCCATTAACTGAGAGTTTGTAGTGTTAATTACTGGAGTAAATCCCTTATAACTATGTCAACTACTGACATTGGTGTCAAGTGTCACCATCTTGATACAGAGTGAGAAATGATGTGGCCTGAAATAATAACTCATTTCCTTTCTTTGATGTTATGCTCTCTCACACTCTTTAAAGTACGCCACCCACTCGGTCATGATGTCATTTCCACCCAGGCCACCACACACACACACACATTTTTGCTGCCTTGTGGTCCATCACACCCTGCGGTAAAACAAATGTGCCTGTCCAGCTCTCCCAGCACCATGAGAGGGCTGTGAGCCAGGAAGGGGGCTGCTTGCCAGAAACTAGGCACAAACAACCGTTACCTCACAGCGCACTTTGAGCCAGTCAGAGCCCATTTAGAGAAAGAGAGTTAATGCATTCCTTTGAGTTCACCTAGGAGTTCTGCATTTAGATTGCTGCAGTTTCACCAGGCTGGCCTCGATGTAGTATGCACAGTTCTTTTAACATCATTACTTTCAACAATATTATTCATTTTGAACATTTTAATTTCACTCTAAGCCATAGATATGGATATGGAAGTGACACATATTATTCCATACCAGTAATTCATTCATCCACTTTGGGGTTTTTTTTCCACACAAGCCTTATCCAGGATGATTATTTTGAACTTAAAGAGCTAGATAACGAACTGCTTTGCACTGAATCAATTACTATTAATCTTTTGTTTCATTATTCCTTTTTCAGAGCAGATTGCAATATGACCTAGAATGCAGAGGGATTTTTGTTCTTCAGTCCGCCATCTTCTTGTTTTTGTTTCTTTCCAAAACATGGTCGCCATAACATCAGTGTTTACTAACAGGCCTACATAGATTGTGCTGGTATTTCCAAGCTGAGAACACAAATACCATTAATCCATGTACAAGCATTCTGACATTATTATGTTAATACTCCAGTTCAGTGTTTCTCAAACTGTATCAGAGCAAGGACCACACATACACTATTTCAATAGAGGCCAGTTTGTTTAAGACTACATTTTGTTTAATAAGGATCCTGTTAAACCTATGGTTGCAATAGACAAATCAGATAGGCCTTGACTGAAGTGACTGATGTGACCATTTTTAGGCACTTAATTCAGATAGCCTAAAGTTTGTGTCTTTCTATTCAGAGAACATCTCATCTTTAGCCTCCTAATAACAGTACTTTGGATTCATGTATATAAGCTAGCTTGTCTGGGAAACGCTGATTAGATTCACAATTGTTTAAGAAATCCCCTCTTGGACCACTTGAGGTTGTGTGTGGACCACCACGTGGTTATTAGAAGGAAATTAAAAGCATCTGATTACAGTTAGTCAAAAATCCACCTCTAGCCTATTTGAGCCACTGATAAGATTATTCAAGAATCTGAGTGATCTATGTCTAATTGAATATCATAGCCAACCCATTTTTAGGAGCAGTATCCACAATTTGTTTTGTGTATCATAGTGGCATCAAAGCAACTATTGTCTTAAATTAAATATTAAACTGATATGCGTCATCTAGTCAAATTAGAGCTAAAACAAAGACACTTATATTTTCCCTGAAGAATAAGGCATACACAGACAAGTCAAATGGACAGCGAATGATGTATTGTAGACTTGTTTATGTCAATTCCAAACACCAGAAACAGTGACATGGAAGTGATATCCAAATAAACAAAAGGCCACAGACACGTGACAGACTATTGCCATGAGTTTCATTACATAACTCTATCTCGCCCACGGCATTGTCCTAATCCAAACTCATAACACACCAGCCCACTTCAGAAATGCTGACAAAACAAAGAAACGCCTATCGTGAAGTGTAGATCAAACCGAAATGATTCAATGGACTACATGTATACATGTGAACATGTACAGTACATAACAGGAAACACTGTGCGTTTGTTGAAAGCAAGAATGTCCGCTTTTGTTGGTTGTGCAGCGCTTCAAAAATGAAATGCAGCGCTGTTTTTTTTTTTCTTCCTTCAATTCCTTTGTGGCCGTATAAACACAACCCCTTTGAGACATAGGGTCACTTAACCTTTGAGGTCACGCTCTGAGCAAAGGCCAACACAAACATCCATTATGTTTATCCAACTCAAATGCCAGTGGGCATAAATCTCAGGAGAAATGTTTGGATGGAAAATATTTCTTAGATATTTTAGAAAACTCATTTGTGACAAATGGCATGTGAAAAAGAAAAAAAGTACAGAGAACATTCACTTAAAGGAGTCCTTGTACAGTATGACTCCCAGAACCACATGCATTAAGTAGTATTACAGTCATTTTTCAGTAATGGGTGCAATTGATGACAATCTAAAAAAAATGATTAGGCCTATTTTAAAAGAAGGGGTGGCCCAGGACAAATCCTTCCATTGAAATAATGTCTTAAAAAACATTCAACATTCAACTGAATTCAGTGAATTCAGAAAGCTTTGAATACACAAACACTCTACACTTCCCTCAAGCTTCATTAGTTCCAACCTTTCATCATATTTAGTTATCCATACATTTAGGTAGTTTGACATGATAAGTAAATGACACACAAGAGGACATTCTGCTGTCCCAAGTCAAAAATAGCTACTTACGTATGGATACATAGAGTGTTTCTCAAAGTCGAAAATGCTTCCTAGGTAGCACACTCGCCTTGGAAGTCGTACACTTCAAAAACGAGGTTCTATCAGTGCATTCTTGAAAAATCTATGAACAAAGGCCTCTGTCCTAGAATCTAGGCCGCTAGAATTGAGAAGGATGCTTGACATTGGAACAGTACTTGGCGACAGATAAATGACGTGGAATGCTCGAAAAAGCAGCCTTCCAAGCATGCTTCCTCGACTTTGAGAAACACTCATAGTCTGCACGTGTTAACAGAGACTTGTAAACAGTCCTGTCAGAAGGCTAGTTTGAATGACAAACACTTGGAAATCGTCAATTCAATTATCAGATGACATTCAACATTCAAGAAACATGTTTCTGTGGTTGCATCAAGGCCTCTGAGATAGTAAAGCACAGTATATTATAAAGGCAACATTGGAAAAAAGGATAAATATTTAATTACTGATTTAAGGTAAAAAATATTGTAAGAATGCAATTATAAGACTAGTGAATTGTGACACATGTATCAGCATCCTTTATGATCATTCTATTGGTCCAGAGCCATTGAAAACCTACAACTTGAAATATAAATAAAGGCACTGAATCATTATAAAGTATAGAGGAAACTTCTCAGAAAGACATACAGTGTTTGAGTGCATGTAAATATCAAAGTGCTTTTTTCTTCTTTTTTTAATCATTCTTCCTTTTTTGGTTTTGTTTAGAGTGCCTTCACTTCATTTTAAAAGTTAATATTTACAAAAGTATTACTAAAGATGTCCTAACTACCTTTAAAGCCTTAAAGCTTTCGTCATTCTGAAATGTCATGCAAACTGAAGCAACAACTACTAGGATAAGGCAATATCATGACACCACCCAAACTCCAACACACACACACACACACACACACACACACACACACACACACACACACACACACACACTGATAGAAGTCCTTGAGTCCAACAGCTCCAATGCCTCCACACACAAGGGGAAGCATATTGGGTATGCTGCAGTATTAATAGTTTTACATGGCTGGGCATGTTTTCTCATTGTTTCAATAAGTCATATCTGTAGACAGTTCTATATGATAAGAGGGTGCAGGGACAGTAGGGTCAAGTGCGCAAACTCTACACTGCAGCCCAGTTAGGAACGGTGCACCCATACACACACACACACACACACACACATTCATCCCCTCTACGGAGGGAGGCTACTGAGCAGGGCGTCCTTCTGCTCCTCCCCCAAACGCTGCCTCTCGTCCAGGTCCTTCTGGCGGATGAGCAGCGAGGCCTTGGTCTGGACGAAGCGCCGGTAGTCCTGCAGCTCGGCAGCTGTCAGGTGTTTGGACAGGAACGTGGAGACCATGCGCTCGCGCCGGTCCAGGTTGTCCTTCAGATCTTTGGCATCATCCCGCTGCTTGCACAAGAGATGGTGGCGGTTGTCCAGAGATTGCTGCACAGGGAGCAAAAGAGAGAGAGAGAGTGTGTGAGAGAGAGAGAGAGAAAGAGAGAGAGAGAGAGAGAGAGAAAAGAAAATGGTTCAGCTATGAAACGATTCATTTCAGCAGGGATATTTGGGGGATTCCCTTGAGTGTCATTTAGACTGCATGCACTGAAAATGTCTCTTTATCAAATCCATAATACATTTTTCTCACAATCGATGATAGCCAAAAAGCCCCTTCCAGTGACTCACACATTTACGACGGTCTTGGGGAAACCCTATACCCAACTATTACTGCAGTTAAAGGCCTGATCGTAAATTCATTACAAGGCCTTTAACAATAGTGGCACTGATGCGTAGGCGTATTATTGTACTTTTGTTTACAGCTGTAATGACCAAAGCATTCCACACTATGTATAAATGAGGCCAGAGGGTTGACCTGTCATTCATGGAATTTGCCAATTAAAGTGAAGTTCAGATTTCTGACACTAGAGGGCAGCGTGGTCAGGAGAACATCCACCGAAACTAGTCTGCAGTTTCGATGACTCATTGTTGACAGTAACACGGCTGATTACAGAGACAACTTTCAAAGAACTGAGGCAGCAGATTACAAGCCATGCCGACCTGTGCCATTCTACAATGTTATAATAACTCATATCTAAAGGTTTGAAAAGATAGAATGATATAAATTGCATAGTCACATATGTAATCATGAGAAGGCAATGTGGCTCCATGTACTTATTGCATAATGTGTTTATCTGACCTCTTTTTCTTTCTAACCTTTAAAGAGTGAGGCTTGTGGCATTTAATGATATTTAAAAAAAATATATATGTTTGTTTTTCTCCCTTTGAGAGGCAGTGCATGCCCTGTATCCCTCTCCCCTCTCACCTTCTCTTCCTGGTCCGTGTGCTCATCCACGGCGCTGAGTGCGTTCTGCACACGTGCCAGTCGTGCGGACAGGCAGAGCAGCAGGCTGACCACACGCTCCAGGTCACCGATGAAGAGGGCATAGCGTTCCTGCTCAGCTGGGGAGAAGCGCTCGGCCACCAGGGCCGTGATGGCTGCCCCACGTTTGCCGTTCTCCAGTTCCTCCGCCTGCAAAGCTGAGCGCTGCTCCCCTAGAGCACTCAGACGCTCCTCCACAAGGGCCAGCAGCTGCCTCTGCACGTACACACACAAAAGTACGCACGCGCACACACACACACACACACACACACACAGCAGGTGAGCTATCAGATTCTGCACCAATCAGATAGGATAAACAGACTACACCCAAGACCTACAGACAGTTTCATTATTATTTGTATTATTAAGAATTATCCAAGCTTGAACCTAAAATATCTTAAATGAAAAGCTACTCTGCCCACTTCTATACTTATAGATAATAATATGATTTAATAAATCGAAGGCATTTACATAAATCAAACATATTTTTAAAGAAATATTATTTTTAAAGAAGAAGAATTAGATGCATTTTTTTTTTTTATGTGAAGACACATGATGACCCAAGCATACCTTTTTCTCAACCACATCCCCTTCAGACTCCCTCTCTGCAACATCCTTTTGGGACTCTGTGCCGCCTTCGTCAGGGTTACTGGGGGAGGGAGAATGCATCTCAACCTCAACAGCATTTGCCCTTTGGAGATGAAGTCATATTATTGGCAAAAACACTCATAGCAAGTGTCACATGATGAGAACAAGTCACAAGATAACATTATAACTCTAACCCTTATGGTTTAATGATAACTGTTAAATTTAAGGGCACTGAAGTGAAATTTTGATCTTTGAGCAATTATCATTTTAATGATCATGATAAGATTGATGTCACCACAGAGGGAAACCCTTTCCAGTTTCAATTGACAAAGCCGCAGCGGCTGTAGGATAAGATAAGGATGGATGGGAAAATGTCATAAAAGCCGTTGCGGTGACGTGTGTGTTACGAAAGCCTTCCGTGACGTGTGTGTGTCATAGTGAGTATTCACCTCAGGCCTTTCTCTTCCTCCACCTCCTCCTGCTGTTGCTGTTGCTGCTTCTCCTCCAGGCCAGAGTCTCTCCCCTCCTCCTGCTTCTTCTTATAGTGTTCCTCCATCAGCAGAGTGTCCTCCGACAGCAGCTGCTCCATCAGCATCAGCGCCGTCTTGCGATTGGCCACCGGGCGCAGCAAGTGCGCCAAGGATTCGTCGGCGGAAGCTACTTCCTCTACCAGGACCGCCCACTGCGTCTTCTGCTGTGTCGGTTGCTGTTGCTGCTGCTGTTGCAGAGGGGTGTTACTGTCTTGCTTTTCTGTCTGACTTCCTCCCGCTGATGCGACTTCCTGTTCCCGGTCTTTCATCGGTCCCCCCTGCTGGCTCTCTTCCTCCCTCTCCGCTTCTGGTTTGTCCCCCACATTCCCGTTGACCTCCACAGCAGCCGGTGTTGCCCTGGGAGATTGCGACTGTGACTGTGACTGTGGTGCCGACTTGTTCATTGTGTCCATTGCCGTGCCGTTGCGAGAAGGTGAGTGATCTTCCTCTTCGTCATCATCCTCATCATCATCTTCACTGGGCGGAGGAGGCCACAGACTGGGGTCAGTGGTGACTCCGTGACTGAGGGCAACCTCGTGAGAAAAGACAGGCTGCTTCATCGTGTTTTGCTCTGCAGGTAAACCGTCCTTCCTGCAGGAGGGCATTGGAGTCTCCACCTGACACAGACTGGGAGGAAAAACAAAATGCCACATGACAACATGAAACACTGCCTCAAGAAAATTAAAAAGTTTAATGAAAGAATCCAAATGCCCATTTCTTGGCCATGAATTGAAACAACAGTTATGGGTGATACAACTACCGGTACAAAATTTAATGGATAAAATGTGAATTTTAAATAGTATTTCTTTTTGTTTATATTATTTACTTTACTCATGTTCTCGATGTATGACATACCTTAACATAGACTTGCCCTCCTGAAAATGCCCTCTGGGCTTTGCCTCTGATCTTGTCGATGCCAGGTTGGAGGACTGTGCCATGTCTGGCAGTGCTCCTGTGCCCGCAGGAAGTGATCCAGCACTGGATACGGAATCCTCTCTGACGTGCCGGACGTCCATCAGCATGGCATCTGCCCGCCCCTCCTGGTGCCCTGGCCACCTCTGTGTCCATTCACCTGACGTCGCCATCATTCTCCTCTCTCTGCTTTGGTAGAAGCTGGGATTCGCTGAGCTGTGTATTCGGCCACTGCCGCCGCAAAGCTGGTCTAATTGTTCTGAGCTCCGGCTCAGACACGCGGGCCTGATGACCTTTGACACGCCCAGCTCCTCCATTGACTTCCCTCGTGGGGCCACCACCCTGCAACGCTCGTCTGGAACCACTGCAGCTACAGCAACAGCAGCTGGGGTCACACCCGCCACTGAGTTAACCTCTCCTTTCAGCGTGCTGTGTAAAATGAAATAAGCCATTAGACCCAATCATGTAATTACAACCTTTCTATGAATACTATGTAGATCATATACTGTTCATGCATGGGAGTGACCATTCTCACCATCTAAGTTTCTCTAATCAGACATCTCTACTAAACAGCAGGTGAAAAAAAAGAAGTTGTAAGCCCTCACCTTGATGAATCTGTTGATGCAGCATCACTATTGCTAATGGAATCCTACAGAGAAAGAAGAACACTTCTGTTAAAATGCACAAAAACAATAGTTGGTAATAGTAATATCGGTGGTTTAAGTTTACTACAGATAACAATGTAATATTTACTGAACTGGAGACTTCTATATCGTGTAGATTTCTCTCTCTCTCTCTCATACACACACACACACACACACACACACACACACACACACACACACACACACACACACACACACACACACACACACACACACAACAGACAAGTGTGTTTACTATCTACACTTTTCAACATACCTGGAGGACATGAGGTGTTGATTTGGAGCGTGCCCGGTAGGGTCCAGATGGTTCTGGCTGGTCCAAGAGACTCTCTGCTGAGGCAGCTTTGCTTGAGGACCCCAAAGTCATTTCCTTCCAGCTGGACTGTCGGGAATGCTCACCAGATGATATGGAACTGAACTGGGAGTAACGGATGGAACTTGAGGACGAGTCCAATATGCGCCCGGCAGAAAGGGGCCGATGGGTCCTCTTCTTAGAGCCATGATGAAGCTTGGGGTCACCGTCAGACGTCCTGCCCGCAGTGGAGTGCCTTTGGCTGGCCGCCTGAGGACAGGGCTGCTGGGGCTCCGTTAGCTTCTGGCCCGTCTTCCGCTCCATGTAGGCCACGAGAGCCTTGTGCTGGAGGTGCTTGAGAGTGGTCTTGGACAGACTGGATGCAGACATGGCACGACCCCGTGTCTCAAACAGCTTCTTCCGGGCAGCTACCAGACCCTGATCCCCCAGTTCGTCGTCAGTGAGTAGCGCCTCTGTCTCGTTGCCCAGCGAGTGTGAGGGTTTGTGGGAGGGAGCAGCATCAAGCAGCTTGTGAAGCTTCTCGGGCTCAGAGTAGCAAAGCTTCTTCTGCTCCTGAGTCAGGCGCTTTCGGCCTCCGATGCGGGCCACTTGGGGCTGAGCAACTTTGGGCGCTTTCCTCGTGTCCTCACCCCTAACATCCTTCCTAGTTTCCTCAAGCGTTGTGTCCTTCCTTGTATCCTCACCCCTTATATCCACACATTCTAAGACATTGTCCTGGCTAGCCCTCCTTTCCACGTCCTTCCTGACTGTTTGTCCACTTTCTCCTCCAGTTGTGTCCATCTCCCTGGTCTTCTCATTCCCACTTTTGGTCTCCAACTGCTGAGATTGGTGCTGCGACCGAGGACGACTGGGTTTGTCTGCTGTATACAGAGGGTCCTGGGTAGTAGAAGGGAACACCTGGAGGACGGGGGGCTGTTGTTGTTCGCGCCTCTGTTTGATCTTGTGAGGCTGAAGATCCCTCCGTTTGAAAGACGTCTCCCTGAGCACTCTGGATTGAACGTCTTTGAGCTTCTCTTTGTAGTATTTCTTATAGGAGTCATCCAGCGTGGGATAAGAGAAGCTGTCAAGGTTTGTGTCCGAGGGCATTTTCGTTTCTTCACATTGATCACTGGAGATGGTGGTGCCTTTTACTTCCTTAGACTTGGAGTTAGACTGCTCTTTCTCTGGGTGTTGCGGTTCTCCGCTGTTCCGTTGTGGATTCCTACAGCTAGTTCCAGAATCCGAATCGCTTTTGAACTTATTCATGAAAGCCATTCGGTTGGCTCCTGTGAGGTGGTAGAGCAGTGGGGTGGTTTCCTTGCTTATTTTCTCACGGGGCACGCCGTCTAAAGGCTGCTTCCTGACCTTCTTCGCCTGTTCCTCTTGCTTCTCGATGTGAATGGACGGGTCAGCCACAGGAGGAGGGATAACGGTCACTTGAGTGGCGGGCTGCACCTGCGGAACACTTTCCTCTGGGCCACAGTAGAAGATTGGATGGGCAGAACTGTGATGTCTGCTGGTCATCTCTCTGCCTAAGAGTCTCTGCCCTGGCTCTGGGACATCCGAAATGTGTGGAGCTTGCTTGCTACCGAGGAGAGCATTGTCTAGCAAGTACCCATCAGCATCTTGCTTCCTAACACTCAGCTCTTGGGCCCGGGGGAAATGTTCTCTTTCGCTCAGCGCGTCGTAACTGTTGCGCCTATGATTGACGGTTCTTGGCACACCAGCCTCTTGTCCATGAACTCTCTCTCTCTCCACAGCACAGTTGTCTGAAATGTTAGCCACAGGCATGGCTCCTTCCATCTTGCAAAGGCCCGTCACAAAGTAGAAGTGTCCTTTGTGCTGGATGCTCCCATTGACTGGGCTCGGTGGGGGAAGAGGAGGTGGCTGCTGCCAAGTGTCGGCTGGGCGCATGGGAGGAAGGGCGGCATGGGCAGAGTGCGCCCTCTTGCGTAGCGCCTCTCCCTGGGCAACCGGGCTCTGCTGCTGGCTGTCATGCTCCATCGCCGCGCTCGGGTACATCTGGGCCAATCGGCTTAACGCGTTTGCTGACTTCTGCAGACCAGAGGCGTCTCGGTTCACCGGCTCGGCCTGGTTCTGCTGAGAAACCAGGAGGGAGTAGACTGCGTCTGGGCCAGAACCGGGATTGCTAGCAAACAACAACGGCGGCGGTGGCGGTGGTGGTGGTGGTGGGGCAGGCGTTATATGAGCCCTCTGGCGTGACCTGTCGGCTGATTGCCCTTCAGGGCTTTGCCTTGCCCGAAGGTTCTCCATGTTCCTGATCGTGACCAGGCTCTCGAGCCGAGCAGGGGGAGGAGGAGGCGGGGAAGGTAGTGGTGGGAAAGGTAATGGTGGGAAAGAGGGGGATGAAGGAGAAGTTTGTTTTTTGCTACATTGCTGGTTACTGTTGCTACAGTTGTCGCCATCTTCCTGATCACATTGTCTAGTAAGCGCTTCCACAGAGTGATACAGCTGATCCATGCTTTTGGGCTCGGCCTCACCGCCGCTAAAGTTCAACGCGGAGTTCATGTACTTGAAGTCTGCATAGTGAAGGCCGTGGGCATGGAGGTCGTCGGGGAAGAAGGGAGAGGAGAGATCGGGTGCGTTGGAGCCACCGGAGAACGAGCTGTAGGCAGAGTCGCCCTTGCCGTGGTGGTGGGTGTACTGGTCGATGCTACTGGAGGACTTTGCAGGGGACAACCTACTGATAGGGAAACTCAGGGGGTGCATGTCCAAGCCGCTCATCCTCTCGAAGGGGAAGCTGATCGAATCCATGTGGCGTCTTCACAAAGAACAAACATGGACGCCTGTGGAACTGGCTGGAGTGATGCTCTGGAAGAAGCTGATTTACATCAAAGTCATACTGCACCTGTGACAGAGAAAGAGGAAGTAGAAAGTAGAACATTGTCAACAATTTCTTGCGTCAGCTCCAATGTTTTCAATCATTTTCCAAAATAGCACGTGGCTATACAAACTAAAACAGACACATGCACACGCACACGTAAACATACACGCACACGCACACACACACACACACACACACACACACTCAAGCATAACAAAAAATAAAAACATAGACTGGTTTACCCACTTCTAATTCCCGTCACCACACTGCACCATAGCCCTCATCTCTGAATCTAGTCGACCGCATTGTTCTGCATGAGACTTCCTCTCAGTCTCACCCTTATCCCAGGCTAATACTCTACAACACGTTCCTCCCCTCTGGTCAAGTAACCGTCCTACACCACACCCTCACGTGGTGACTTTGTCAGACATCAGATATGCAGCCCGCCCTGTCTCAAGCAAGCAGACAATTCATTAGCGTTATGTTTTGGTGCACTGACTAATGCCTGTCTTTGTTAATGCTGAGGCTTGGCTTTGCTAAGGGCAAATGATGAAACCAACCCCCATAGACGGGATCTCTATGAGCCCAGAGGACTAGTGGGGAAGGAACGCCTTGGTTGATACGACTCACACCACTGAGGCATGTTTTACACGTAAGGTGTCTCCCCCGCCAGCCTTCACAACACAGGATATGTGTTGACTAAAAATAACAGTGTGTTTGTGTTAGATTCCCAACCCTCCGTATCTCTCACAACCGTAACGAAACCACCCATTCCCCCCAAAAAGATCAAATCCAGTCAGGAACCGTTTCTTTTGGTGGAATTTTAAGCACTCAATGGAACACTGATTCTGTTGGTGCTAAAGATATCAGGATTATCAAACGTGCTGGCGCAAGGTTTTCTTTTTTTTCTTTCTCTTTTAAAACAAACTCAAAAGAAAATACTTGCATAGCACAGGGATTGGTACAGTCAAGCACTCTTAAATGCACTTCTTTTACGCTATTAATTAGGATGCAAATCTTATTTTAGCTCATGGTCAATTTGCTTGGAATTTAAAAGACCCAATTTGTCGACTTGTGCCATGCAGCTCCTTGTCAGAATGATTTAAAGTCTTAAGCGTTGAGCCAGGGGGGGGAAGAAAATTAGTTTGACTTGAATAAGGATGAAATCGAGAGAGAAATCCATGAATTTCCAGGAAGAATGAACTAAATGAACCTCTCTGACCATCCCATATCTGTCAAATGTCTTTCACAAACCAAATGAACACTAAACATCTTTTTTTGATTCAAAATGTTTCCCAAGTAGGTCACTGATAAGTGGCCTTATAAATTATATCAAAAAGCCTCTGGCTTTTCCATTGAACTAAAGGCTCCAGACCTTTGAGGTCCATGTCAGGGTGATCAAAAATGTGTGGAATTCCTTGTCAACATGGGAGAAATATTTTAGGATTATTCATGTGATCTTGCTTAATGGATTAGCCTCTGTCTGAGGTCAACGCATATTCTATTCACAAGACTGATGGCCAGGATTATTCATTTTTTGACTGATTCAGTCTTCATATATATTACACACACACACACACACACACACATGTACACACACACACAGAGAGAGAGAGAGAGAGAGAGAGAGAGAGAGAGAGAGAGAGAGAGAGAGTGAGTGAGAGAGTGAGTGAGTGTGTGTGTGTGTGTGTGAGTGTGTGTGAGTGAGTGAGAGAGAGAGAGAGAGAGAGAGAGAGAGAGAGAGAGAGAGAGAGAGAGAGAGAGAGAGAGAGAGAGAATGGGCAATATACTCTTCTTTTTTGTCTTTAATGACATAAAAGATACTACTGAATTATTCTGCACTCAGCCCCATAGTGTCAGTTTACAGTCTTCTTGGGGAACATTTCAATGCAAGCTTAAACCAGCGACGGTTCTAAAGTATCTTTGCTTAAACTCAGTGACCTCTCCTTCCTTGCCTGTTTGACCTCTGCATGTCATGTTCCAAGCCCATAGGTAATACGGCCACCTTTGAACGTTATCAGCAGGCTATGAACTGCATCAACATGCCATGCAACATGCCATCAACATCATAAATGTATCAACAGGCATCACATCCTTACAATATGTAATTACCAAGGTATATTGGTTAAGACACAAAATTACATTCCCAGCAGACAGTAGGTGTACACAGCCTCCTACACCTATACCATGAAGTTAACAGTGAAAAGAGCACTGCCATCTCAACCCGTTATGAGCTTTAGGTGCCAAAGACAAAAAACGTGTACCCTTTAATAAACATGGAAGATGAGTGAATAGACTCATGTTCTGATAATGGACAGACTATGATGACAGAATAAGATGAATGCTTTGGCAATTACAAATAACAGAAGGTAGTATCACATTTACATCCACTTAAGAGAATTGCTTGACAATGTCACATAACACTAACTGCTACAGTTAGCCCCTGAGTGGAATGCCTGGCTATTAAAGATTAACAAGTGTTTTCTCTCGCCGATCTGAGAAACAACAAAGTCCAACTAATCCAAACCAAACATTTCAGAACAGCTTCTCTCCCCTTTTTCAATAATAATGATGGAAAAAAAAACTTTCTTGAATGCCCAAAGTATTTAGGTTGTCATGTATATAACAGGGCTATAAACAAAGACACACACACACACACACGCAAGCACACACACAAATAGCGGAGCTCAAGTGGAAGTAATTGGACTGACATTCAATGACAAACAGCTCACACACACACACACACACACACATACACACACACACACAGTGGCCTGCGGGAGAGATGCTTCTATAGAACCTGTTCATTTAATACCCATACACAACACTGGCAAAACAGGAAAAGCCAAAGAAAGTATCCCAACTGAAGAGGCTCTTACCACAAGCTAAAAGCGACTCTTAACTGTAATGAAAGTTAAGTCCAGTCAGTAAGCAGTAGTCCATTTGCTGTCCCTCACCGTGATCCACTTATTACAGACTGAGGCAGAAGATTTCTGGAAACTTTATTAAAACGGAAACCTGCTGAAGCAGATCCTGGAGCCGACGGCAACAACGGCGCAGGAGAGGGAGAGAATGACAATACGAGCCTCCTCCTGTCCGCCTGATTCCTTCTGTGCTGGACGCCCAGTTGGGTGAGTGAGCGAGCAGCCTCCTGTTACATAGCCCAGTGACGTCTCCCTCCTTGTCAGAACACAATAGGGACAAGCAGGGGGAATATTTCACTGTTGATAATAGCGTCTGAACAAGAGACGAAGAGAGAGAAAGAGAGAGAGAGAGAAAGAAAATGTGTGTGAGAAAGAGAGAGAGAGGGAGGGAGGGGGGCCTTGCATTCCAGGCCAGCTTCAAAGAAAGACAGGGCCGGGGCGCCATTCATTGCCAGGGTCCTCTGCTCGTGGAACGCGGCCAAACTGCTGGGGCAAAAGAGGGGGCGGTGGGGCAGTGGGGGTGGGGGGAGGATGGGGAGGACACCCAGGGCACTCCCCTGAACTTCACACACTCCCAAAGCCCTCTCCTTAACACCTCCTTAACTTTACTTAAGACAAATAACAATTTCTCTTTGCTGTTAACAACCCAGGGAAAAAAAGACCACAATGTCAATTTACTATACTGACAAAGGTATTGCCTACTCTAGATAACATGACTTTACTTCATCTGTGTAAGTGGATGGATGTGAAGTGCATGGCATGGCCTGTGTTGTTCCAGTGGCTAGGCCTATACTGTATGATTTGGTCCACCTTTTTTTACTGGAAGGAGCGGGAGAGAAAGCTGTGGGGGTATTGGGTGACTTATGAATATTTCCTCTTCATCCCTCAAAGTCCACTCTGGTTTCGGTTCACGGCAGGTATTTATGACTTTTTTGTTTTTCTTTTGTTAGTTTCATGGAGTAGTGATGCATTTTCTGTGGCACAACTCCATGACCTGCCCAACCCACCAGCCTATCAGCATAGCAAAGAGACAAAGGATTACGCCTAGCAAACAACTCAAGAGGGGTATTTATTTTTGTGCCCTTATTGGCTGGGCTCTGTAGTTGAGACTAGCTGTTTGAAATAGCTGTTTGAGAGGCTAACAATGAGGACAAAAGCTGTCGAAAAGGGCAACAAAGGTCTGCATGCTGCACAAATGTCTTGTGCGAGGAAACATTTATAGTAGGCCTACTAGTAAACAAGAACACGTCATCATACCTGCCTCACACTTTTAGATTAATATACTTGTTTTTCCCTGACGTCAGTTTCAATCAGTTCACCAAAGGGTGAAGCAAACCATAACAATTAAATTAGTTAGAAGAAAGTTAGTCAGGAGTGCTACCTGGAACTCATGTGTATTGTATCTTGGAAGGTGCTCTTTGGTAAAGGGCTGGTTAAGATCATTCAAAAGATTACACCAAGGCACTCTTCCATTGAAAAAGTTAAAATGCCTTTATTGCAATGGGCAAAACATAGCTAAAAAACACTTCAGGAGAGAACACACTTCCTGACGAAGGCGTCTCTAGCCGAAACGCGCCGAAGTGTTTTTTTAAACTATGTCTTGCCCATAGAATTAAATTAGTTAGTTTGAAACTTTCCACTTCTTCCACTTCACCAAGTCATTCCCATTAAAAGTTGGAGGAAGGCGACGAGTCCAGAATATGTTGGTTTGGAGCTTTCATTCAAAAACACACCTTTACTTCCTTTCAACCTTTACACACATTAGACAAGTGGACTACAGAGCGAGAGAGAGCAAGAGAGAGAGAGAGAGAGAGAGAGAGAGAGAGGGAGAGAGCTTTTTGAGAGGATAAGTCGGATATGAAATCTGGTATGAGGCAATGCTCTTGTACTGGGTCAGGATTCCGTTGCCGTGGTGAAATGGTGAACACAATCCCTGAAGGCTGGTGCTTTAGGAAAAGGTGCTTTACTGCAGCAAAACAAAACAACAGACCATGACAGAGAGAGACCCAGGCCAAACTACCCCTCCAAGTCATTTAAGTCATTTAGGTTAATATATTTAATGTATAGAAACTGCTGAGTAGTTACCGATGCTAAATAAAGCTTTGTTTAGGCTAATTATTGAGGCATGATAAATGTGATGAAAACTTGTGACTTTGAAACTTGCTGAGCAGTAACCGCCAAAGTCTTTTAACTGGATGATGATTAAATCCACTAATGATTATCAAATCCTCAATCAACATCAATGGGACCTCAGAATTTGCATATCATGATGATCTTCTATCAAGGTTAATATGCTGCCTGTTTTGACAACAAATTAGTATTTGTTTTGTTGTTGTGTATATTGTACATCATCATTACCAGACTAGTACCAATATCAAAGATCTTTGCTAGCACTGAGTGATGCACATGAGCTATCATGTCATCAGCAAAAAGCCACGTGCATAAGCCATACACATGCATAACCAATTATGGTCAGAAAGGCTTACAGTAGGTAGGCCACTAAAAACTGAAAAATAACTTTTAACTGTTCTTAACCTTATATTAAAATATAAAAAAAGAAAAGAAAAGAAAATGGCAAAATCTGGAAAATGCTATATTGATCATGATGTCCCTTCATATTCTTAACAACTTCTATTATTTTCTCCAACAACTTTCTTATTAGTCTTGT
Source organism: Sardinella longiceps (assembly GCA_027497455.2). Classification (NCBI taxonomy): domain Eukaryota; kingdom Metazoa; phylum Chordata; class Actinopteri; order Clupeiformes; family Clupeidae; genus Sardinella; species Sardinella longiceps. The sequence goes on from JAODXP020000020.1 coordinate 19,963,901, forward strand.
AAAGACTGCATTATCACATTCTCATTTCAGTTTAGGCCTATAGCGTATTGGGTAACTACATATCTATGGTATTGGCCGCTAGGATGGAAATTAAGTGCAACAGCTAAAACTGGAATCATTACCTGAAAAAAAAAAAAAAATCCTCAGCAAGTTTCCTTGTCACCGCATCTTTTATTCCGAGTGGTAACTATCCAACCAAAAACGTATTAGTTGCATGCGAGCCAAGAGAGGGAAAGTTTTGCATGAAGTTTTTATTTTCTTAATTGTAAGTATAATTTTTGGCTTAGGCCAGATATAAATGGACTATTTTAGTTTAAGAGGGTGCATCATAAGTTGTCATGGACAGAGTAAACAAAAGCTGGAACACAGTGAGTTCTTGCCATCAGATTTATCTCTGAAAGCAACGCAAATATTAGCTTGACTTGCATGCTCTTGCACACCATTAATATTTGACTATTTGATTAAAACCATGACAGTAAATATTGGTGTTATGTGCAGTTTTCCCAAACTGTGTTTCTATAAACACCTCAAATTTCACAAGATCATTGGCCCTCAACTCCTCATTCACTTATTTTCTTAAATTTGTTCAGAACGTCATATTTCAAAATTATATGTTTATAAGTTTTTTTGTTTTTTTTTTGTGATGAAAATGAAACCACCAATTGTCTCACAGCTACAGTAAATGGTTGAGTGCTCTTCGGGTTGTACTTCAGGCTTCCTGTACTTCAGGTTTTCACTGATAAACACATACCATATTTGAAAACACAACAACAATATTCTTTGTAAGAATATTTGTTGTTGAAATGAGGTCCACAGTATTTATTTTGCATCTTAGTTACAACAATAAAGACACTGAGACTGGAAGTTCCACTAAAGTGTTTCCGCTGTGTTCACGTATTGTAGATACGGAGAAAATGGCAGTTAGCTTCCTAGCCTAAGGCTGACCATTATTACCCATAGGCCTCTTCTCACCCACATGTGGCCCTGAAGAATGCTACCTGAACAGCCCAGGTAATTCCATCTCAGTGGGTGTTACATTACTCCCGCGCAGATGGCATTTTAAGGAGTCCACGATCATGTTACCAACCAACGCACCAACAACAAAACACCCTCCTTGGACAAAAAAAAAAAAAAAAAACTCCACCTTGAGCTTACGGTGTAGATCTTGCTGATAACTAGGGAAAAGAAAAAGGCCCAACACCTCTATATAGTTTCCACTTTGCTGACACAGCCACACACAATACAATATACAACTACTTTTGATAGCTCTAGATCTTTTGTTTGATTAAAATTTGTTTTTTAAAAAATCAACATTCCCAGGTGTCTTAGTAGAGAAAATATGCATTCATATACATGGTTAGTTATCAATATTTTTAGTCCCCTAAGTCTTGCCTGATGGGGATGAGGGTCTGGGAAGGCAGTCACAGGCCATCAGACATGTGCTTGGGAATTTGCCTATTGCCTATTGTTTGCCGTGTGAAACAGAGCAAGACCCTTGACCTCCTTTTGCGAGGAAGGTGAGAACATTACTTCACCCCAACACCAACAGAAAGAGAACATTGCTCAAAATCTGCTCACAGTCGGGAGACTAATGACCTCTATAGTAATCATGTCACACTGGAACAAATCTCTTATGGTCACGTTGAGCATATCATATCACAAGAGAGTTATCCAAAAAAAAGTTATCCAATTTGAAAATACAACAACATAAATGCGAAATTGTGTTTCAGTGAAAGTATGAGGAAAAGAGATGAGAAATTGAGAGAGAGAGGGACAGAGAGAGAGAGAGAGAGAGAGAGAGATTGCATGAGCAAAAATTTGCTTAACCCTCTTGGATATTTGACTTGCAAAAATATGCTGTTAGTAACAGACCTTGTCTCATCTCTTCTGACTTGACAAACATGGCTGTTTACCAATACCGATAACACTTTGAACAGATACTGTTGAACAATTCAGTGATACAGAGGTGGAAAACTCTGTCAACATGCATTACAGTCAAAAGGGGAAAAGACCCTCGTAATTCTGAGGAGACACAACATGAGAAATTGAGACCCAGCACAGTAAGCAAAGGAGAAAAAAGAACGAAAAAGAGAGAGCAACAGATGAAGTAGAATAGCACACAACTGTGAAATCATACAAACGGAGGGCTGAGAGAAATGTGAAAAACAACTCAAGACCAAAGTTCATGCTATGGTGATATGCTCTGCCCTGCCAAAACAACTTTACAAGAGAGAATTACCACTACAATTATATGACAACTCCAAGGGCCATTTAGTGAGTTGAACTGTAAATGCCACTTTATAGGATCGTACCTGACGCCTCAATTCTCAACTCTCAGCAACCTTTAGTGGTGGTGACAGGTCATCAGACACACTTTCTCATCAGCGTGTATGAAACCAGAGCCTCTGGCATGGACAGGAAGGGTGGGATTACTGTACACAGAGAGCGCCTCTCATTCTATGGCTCTCTGAACAAATGGCAGCTCAGAAGGACTGGTCCCAGGTACAGTAGTATCAGAGGAGACATTCTGCGACTCTACACACTGAACTTGATGAATGAACTAATAAGTAAGAATGAACCGTGTGTGTGTGTGTGTGTGTGTGTGTGTGTGTGTGTGTGTGAGTGATGTGGTGGGGGTATATTCAAAGTTTCAATCCATTGGACAGTAGTGGATGGAACGAAACCAAATGCAGCAAAGATGCACCAGCCTTGCTTTTTCAGCAATAACTTCAATGCTTTCAACTGTCAAAAAAACCCAAAAAAAACAAACATCCTTACACTTTTTAGCAATTACTAGCAACATGACATGTTGTCGTCCATCCAATGTCCTGATGGGGACAGTTAGCAGCCTCATATGATGATTATTACCCAGCAACAACCTGCTCTTTCTTTCTTAAGTCACCAGCTTAAACACAGCACATTCAAAGGAGGGGGGCAATGGAATTTAAGGCATTTTCAGTCTCCCAAGGAGAGCCTCACTTTCTGAATTGCCCAGTCCATGTACAGTGCCCCTGACTCCCTCCTCATACCAAAGCAAAACACACACACACACACACACACACACACACTTCATCGTTCAACCAGAGGCCAATCAGCATCCCGCATGATTCACATTCCACAGCAAAACAAGCTGCTTAAAAAGTATGCTCATTAGCAGAATATGACAATATGCATGGGGGAATTCATAAACCACCTAAAAAAAAACCTCTCTTATTAGATGTTCAATAGCATACTACACACAGAAAAAGCCAAACTAGTCTAAGCCTAAAATGTTACATCAATGCATACATTTAGAAGCAATTATAAACTTGAAGTAGGACAAATACTGCACTCTGCCCATCCCAAGCAATGAGTAGCCTATGTTGTGTTGTAGGCAAGGGTGATGGCCTATAAACTATGATAATCACACAGTTATGACATGATCTCTGTGGTTTTATATAGCCCTCTCTGCTGTCCTGTCTCACTAAACAAGAAATAAAAAAAACAAAGGGTCTGTTTATCATCATCATTATGTTTGCCATGTGACGGTGTGGCCATGAGTGCGTGCTGCCTAAGCTGCCAGTACACTGGCGTTTCAGTTGGCATGTTGAAATCTTTTATAATGCAGAGTTGCAAGCCACGGATCTTGGATTGACAGAAGTACACTTTGCCGGTTTATTGATGCACATACTTCCACATCAACATACATACATAAGCTAAAAATAATTCTAAACAATTTGTGTCTGACACTCGATAACTATACGTTTGAAAAGCTTTTTCGGGAATTATAACCTATCTGTCTGAGTGCCAAATGTGTGAGCTTTGCGTGAAGTAAGTTAACGATATGCTATAGAGTTTCAGGCGAAGCACAAAGGGTAGAGTCAGGTTTCCCCCTCTATAAATTAAGCAAGCTAAACTCATGAGCTGTCGAATAAATTGTTTATTTACACTGGTCAATAGACTATTAATTAGCTGATCATGGGCAAATTTCGATTATAGAACCACCGCTGTTCTGTGCTGCGCACCATAATAGGCCTTATATTGCGCGATGAAAACAGTCCTAACTGCAATGGAGGAAAGTTCAAAGTGTAGGCTCTAGCCTAATAAAATTGAGTTTTAGGACAGATTGTTGATTTATATCTAGGTAAGCTTACAAAATAGCTGGCTAAATTAGTGGTCATGTGTCCTCTTTTTTTTATTATTATTTTGTATAATGGTCTGCCAGCCTGCAGCAATCATGACAGTACTGCTTGTACACTAGGCCTACGTCGCACAACCAAATCATTTCATCTTCTGAAATGCTTCTTTAATTAACGCTACCAACCTGTAGGCAAGGGGTGTCGATCGAAACTCAGACTCCGACACATAACGTTAGTCAAAGACAAATAGGGAAAAATAGTTAGCCTACCTTAATTGTTGATCAGGGATACTCCGAATGACCGTGCAAATAAGGCAGTCGTCATGATCACCAGCTGAAATTGAAATGGATATTTCTAAACATTTCAATTTGCATCATCCTCACATACTCCCCTGGTGCTCAACTGGGTGAGCAGCGCACGCAACTGATCCCAGCAGTTCAGAAGCAACCTGAGGTGGGTAACGAACAATCACCAATGGGGCAGGGACTAGGCGGAGCAAAAGCCTTGCGTAGGTAGGATGCAGTCGCCTTCCGTAAGTTTCACAACCTGTTGGAGTAGATCCCTGCGACTATGGACTCGCAGGAGGCCCGTTCACATCACACGCAAGGACAGCAAATATGGATTTGGCGCAAACGCCATCTCGAGGTCATATTTGCTTATGCCAGCGTATTTCCTGAGAACTTAATGTCATTAGAAAGGTGTGGACTTCTTATCCATCAGTCAGGTTTTCCTACGCGTTTCCAGAGGCCTTGCTTGTGAGGCTTAGTTACAGCTCAATGTACACTGAAATCTTTGAGTTATTCAGTTAGGCTACTTTGTCAACACTTCATCTCTTCACAACAAATTTGAAACCCATTCTACATTCATAGTTTAGCTTGTCAACTAATGGGGAGTTGCACTTGTAGGCTACTCGGAGAAAAATGAAATAGATAAACAAATTTGGTCAATGAATGAGCCGAGCGTCGAGACTTGCCACGAGTTCAAGATGACAAAACATTGCAACATTTTATGTAGGAATGAATTGGAACTGTAGCAAAATGAAGCAAAACGCGACCGCTGAATAGCCTGGATAATATGCTACAGAAAGCCAGTGTCCACTAGAGGGCTGTCGTTCCCTTGACTTCAGAATCAGTGATCAGGAACCACTACAACACAGACCTCAAGGTCTAGGCCTACTTTGGATTTTGGTTACAACCTAAAAAAACACAAGGTACAGCCAGCGATTCTTGTTCTACACTTTGGCCCAATGTCCCTGAACATTGAAATGACTATCCATCACCATCCTGCTGATTTGAGACGATTTAGTCTTCGAAGGTCCAGGGGCCTAGATCGGGTTGATGCTGAGATTCATCCTAACTGGATGTTTCATCAAGTGTGCAATGCAAACTGTGCACCATTAGAACGCTCCATAGAAAGAACAAATAAAGTTAAACCTCATGTTATTACATGTTGGACCATTGTAACAGAAGAAATCTATGAAAAATGTATGCATTTTGAATTTGATTTTAATTTGTATTTTGCTGTCTGTATTTCGGCATTGCTTGTTTTTGATTTGATATGAGCTCACATTCCCTGTTGTATAGTTTTCTTTTGATCTTTCTTCTTTTCTGCTCAATAAAAATTGTTGATCACAAAATAAGTGTATGCAAACTGGTTGACTGACCATGCCTTTAAAAATGATATTTTGATATATTGTATACAACCAAGCATTTTATGTTTTCTCCAACACTGTAGACAAGCATGCATCCACCTCTTGTATTACAACAACAACAAAAAAGACCATTACAAACATAATCGTATACATTTTTTTATTCTCAATACAGTAAAATACAAAGAATATTCACAACAGACTCAGAAAATTCATTAGTTACCAGTAACACTCACTTCACAAAATGCTTTAAATTACAAGTTATAACAAGTCTGGATAAATGAAACAGAACCTTTAAAATGTACCTTTTAAACAATTATCATATTGCATCCATAATATATAAGTAGATTTTTCATGAATCTCTTTGTCATTATGTATAAACTAAACCAATTTGAATATTGTTCTGTATCTGCCAATTGGCTTTTTTTTTTTTTTTTTTTTTTTACTTTTTAGAGACGGTTGTAAAAAGAGAACGACATACAAACATCTACATCAACAGTACAGAATTGCCTTGAAAGATATCTCTAGTAAATTGTTACTGGGCTGCATCTGCCTCCCAAAAACAAACAAAGAAAAATAGTCTAACGATATCTTGTGGAACATTTTTTTTTCCAATGAGCAATATGCACTGATGAAGCTGCTTCTCATTCTGGACCATGCACGGAACAGAATCTTAAGTCTAAGAAGTTTGGCAAGGAGGACACACAGCTCAGAGAGCCACAGACAAAAGGGTGTGTAAAAATAGTCAAGGATTCTCAAGAAAGAAAGAAAGAAAGAAAGAAAAAGCCAACAGTTTAAAGTGAAACAACATACAGTGTTAGGTACAAGGTGTCCAAAAAAAGGAGAGGGGAAAAAAAAATAAAAATTAATGATGACGATGTGCATATATTTTCATGTTCTATTTACATAATCATATAAATGATTAACTGCTATAAAAAAATTACCCAAAAGAAATGTTTATATACATTTATACATTTTTAGCCATTTAAATAGAGACATGCAAGTGTTAACGTGTTCTTGTTGGATGTCAAATAAAAGTATTCTTACCCTGGATTCAAGTTAATAAGAATTATTAATTATATTTATCTGGAGATAAACAAATGCTATCTAAATTAATGTTACAAGCTCAGTATAAAAATGAACTGATTCAAATCATCTCCTATGGACAAACTAGACAGTCATAAAACCAACGTGTTTATCGAGATATTAAAAAAAGAGCAATGCACATCTTTATTCCTCTCCTGGCAGTAAGGTTAACACCTTAGATCTGTCGGCAATTGATCCAGAGCATTAAGATAACTACTCTGAATGGCGACTATCCTCACCAGTAAGATTCCAGTCTGCTACTCTGCAAGCAGGGGACTGGTGAGGAGAGTGGGCTATTCCACACAGACTGACACGCAAAGGCATTCAGACAGCATTCTTCAAACAAAAACAAAAAAAACCTTTAAAAACATCTACAAGGTGAATGGACTCTGTTCCAGGGTTTAAAATGTGCAACACCTTTTTGAAAAGACAGATGAGCTAAAAACTCACATGTTCATACACTCACTCACACACACCCACACCCACACACACACACACACACACACACACTGAGGAGACTACCAGTAAATCAATGATGAATGTACATCAAGCCTGAGCCCACAGTGCCAACAGCTGAAAACACAAGATATCCTTGACCAAGGACCACACAAGACAGGGTCTGGTTACTGACAACTTGCCTAGTGTCAAATAAAGGGTTGTTGTGTGTGATTTTGTATATCTGCATTAATAAGTGTGTGTATGTGACTGCAGGTGTGTGTGTGTGTGTGTGTGTGTGTGTGTGTGTGTGTGTGTGTGTGTGTTAAGCTCATATGGCATCAGGAGGAGGTAGGGACGCCCGGAGCACAGCTGACTGTTAAAGACACGGCCCTGATCCGCGTCTGAGTCAGCTTCTCTCTGGGGGAGCAGGAGGAGCTGCGGACTCAGGCCTGAGTGTACGGCACGGGCATGGGAGGAACTCTGGGAACTGGCGACGCGTCTAGCAGCACAAAGGTAAGAGGTCAGATGGCAAAGTTGGCTCTACCGCCGCTCTCTTATGTCAACCAGCTGAGGTGAGCCGACGAGATCCAAACACGGGGCGAGCCTGGAGCGGATCTCGGGCAGCTCGAGAGACCCAGGGACAGGTCTCGGTCTAGAGAGGAACAGACCTGATCAGACGGCAGCCATTATCTAGGGTGCAGCTGCTGCACTGTGTGTTCTGGTGGCAGATGCCACACCAATAGGACACAAGGGAACAACAGGGCTGCATGGAAGCATGGTGCCTGAATCGCATAGGATAGATACAGCCACAGTCAGTCTCCAAACAGACCAGTCTACTGATGCTGAATAAGACAAAAGCTGAATCCAAATAGGCCCCCTACACACTAAGCTCTGAGCCCTCTAAGGCTTAAAGCAATAGTTCTGCCTCATTCAATCATGGCCCTATTGTACAGGCTTACGGAATCCTCTCGAATTGAAGGAGGTAGCCCCCAAGTAAAGATTATGGTGGTGGTATTATTTTTTTGTTTTCTTAAACTGCGAGTTTGATTTTCAACGTTGTTCCAAATTCTCTTGCTCTTCTCGTTATCTACAGCAGTCAGTATGCTCATACAACAGGCCTATGATTGAATGACAATGAACTATCACTTTAACCGAGACAAATTAACTTCACCAGGCTTAATCATGTCAAGTAAAGTCTCTGAGGGCTCAGTTCTTAGGGGTTAGGGTAAGCATTGGGATTATGAGAGAAACTAACACAAGAGGTTTGGGAGACTGACTGTTGGGAAACTGACTGCGTCTGTTTCCCAAAAGCGTAGTGGCTAACCAGTTAGCAACTTAGTAGGATGGCAATGGGAAATTGCATTGCAACCAACAAAGTTGCTAACTTCGTTAGCAACTGTGCTATTGGGAAACAGACCGCCGACACATAATAATCCTGAACTGGCTCCCAGTCTGCCTCAGGTCTGATCCAAGTAAGGGAGACTGAAAAAAGCTTTTGTGGGACTGTCAACTAACCACAGTGTTCTGATTTTTATGCCTTATAGGCATGTACCATAATATAACAGTTCTGATCTCTTGTACATTCATCCGGGAAAAAAGGAAGCCAAAAGAGCAAAAGAAAAACAAAATTGGGCAATTTCCCTCAACAGAGATAATGGATAAGTTAAAAAAATAAAGTAGTTCTAGTGCAAGGTATAGATAACAGGCATTTCCAGCACAAAACATACTCAAGAGGACTGCCCTGAATAATCTAACACCTACAATACCATGTTTGTTTTTGTTTTATTTCTTTATTTTTTGTTCTACCACTTTTTCTACTTTTACGATCTGGACCAACTATGATATGAAACTACTATGAAATCAGATGGCTGAGGGGAATGGCAGGAAAGGGAGGGGGGGGGTTAAAGTGAAATGACATCTCTCTCACTCTCTCTCACACACACACACACACACACACACACACACACACACACACACACACCATCATACGCTCAATGTAAATATCTATAGCACATACCATAAATATATTCCATAGATAACTTTTCATTAAATGATCTGTAATACACAAATGACGATTATGTCAAGAAGGGAAATTCATGAATGACATTAAATATTTAAATACTTTCCATATACAATAGAAATCCTTTACATTTCTGCGCTCTAGTTTCAACCCTGTTTGAAGCCTTTTCAACTCTGTTAGCGTAGGTAGGACTTAGCTCAAAGCAAGCTCTACGTTAAATAAAATATAGTTTGGGCCATGTGTGTGACGATGTTGAGGCACAGAAGCGTGATGCTCCCGCAGTTCATAAAAAATTAAATCTGTGAATTAAAAAAGAAAATTATAATAATAATACAAATCAACCCCATGTGCATGCTACATTATTTCAGTTTAAACCTTAAAAATTGTGAGCCTTTAAATGCCTCAGGTTTGGAGGGTCCGTTAAGAGCCATTTGGTACATTTGCTAGGAATGGCCAATTCTTACCCAAACCTTTCAATCTAAGAAAATCTTCCTTCTTTTTTTTGCAAGTGTACAACTTTGTTAACGGCCTCCGCACTCTGCTGTGCATTTAGGAAAAAAACATTTAAAAAAAAACAAAAAAAAAAACAACAGATGTGCCACGCAGTGGAATAGATAGGCATCAGAATGATGCTGCGCTATTGGTTAAAAACAAAAATACATTTCATGAAGGAAATGAGCATGTCGACACCTATTTTCCTGTATATCAAATACAAGGCACAAAACAGATAAAGGATAAAACCTTAAGTTTTTTTTTTTTTAAAGCACATTTGGTTAAGTGGGAGGTACTTTGGTTAAACAAAGCCAGTAGAACCCAATTTCATGCACATTTGCTTGTTGCAGACCAAAAAAGAAAGAAAGAAAAAAAAAGAAATCGATAAAAATGGCTTAGCAATAAAAATGCCTCCATCATTGACAATGGATTGAATAAATACTGGACTTAAAAACCAAATGAACCCATGATATGGGAGAGCATGAAGGATCAAGGGAAGGTTGTGGGTTCGGGAGAAGTTCCTCTTGGTTGTTGGAACCAACCCCTCCATAATAATAAATATCGCAAAGCTGCTTGGAGCCAGGGGTATATCCGTATGGACGAAAGTTTATCCATCTTTTATCTTTAGTCCTGTTTCTTTGTTTTTGTCACTGCTGCTGTTGCTGCTGGTTTTGGCAAGCTGGTGCAGATGATGAACACAGTGAAAGATATGTATGTCTGTGGCAGATCAAGCCAAATGGTAATGAGTGTTTCTTGTATGCGTGTGTGTGTGTGTGTATGTTGCTGGCCTTTATAAGGCCCAAGGCCCATGAGTCCTAGCTCTGAGTGAACTGAATAAGAGTGAGTGAGTGAGCGAGCGAAGGAGTCCAACGTGTGGAGAAAAAAGAGCACCTCTATTGGTTGAGCTTGGAGTCCTGACGCAGCCAGGCCAGGCCTTGCCGAGTGTAGCGCACCAGGTCGGTCATGCTGCTCGTGTTGAAGATCAGAGGCCCCATCATCTTCTCCAGTTCCGTAAAAAACTCTGTGAGAGACAAAAAGAGAGAGAGAGAGAGAGCGAGAGAGAGAGAGAATAGAGAGATAGACAATGAAGCAAAGAAAGAGGTAAGGAACAACAGGAAAGAAAGGGGGAAAGAGAGAATAGTGGAAGAGACAAAAGTCAGTAAGTGGTTGTAAAAATAACAGAGTACTGCGTGCCATCAGTATGTCATGGTTGTTTGCTTGGCCCAACTCCAACCGGGCTCTCTCGATATCTCACCTTTACCTTTCTGCTCACGGGCCAGCTGCTCAGCCTGGTCCCACACCTCGGTGGCGTACAGGAAGTTGGAGGTGACCTGCACGTAGCTGGCCGCCATCTGGTGGATGCGCTGGGGGATGTTGACGGACGAGGAGCTGCTGGGGTTGGAGCTTCCCGAGGAGTAGCTCCCCGCGCTGCCCGGCGACAGCTTAGGCGAGACCGGAGACGGCATCCCTGCCGCTTTACTGTGGGGAGACAATGGAGAAGGCGTTTAGAAAGGGACGATTTACATACTGCTAGCACATCTTTTACGCACCACCAAATCTATAAAATGTTTATATTGGTATTTACAGAGCCTAATCATAAAACTAAGATGAGACTAAATCTCAAATCTAAGAAAGAAAGAAAGAAAGAAAGAAAGAAAGAAAAAAAAGAGAAAGACATGCAAGACATGAAGAAAGAAAGAGAGACAGACAGAAACAAAAACAAAGAGACTTCTCAGAAAGAAGAGACTAGATACTAGGAAATTCACCAGGAGGGAATTAGTGAAAGGCCACTTACTTGCCCATCCCTGGAGACGGCGCCTGGGTATTACTCAAAGAGTTCTGCAAATCAAACACAAGCAGCGGCTCAGGTAAGCTTCACAGTTTAAACACCAGGGGGAGATAGAGAGGAGGTGAGCCGATCGCATAGCAAATTACCTTCAAGTGGTCCGTGAGTGTTTTAGAGTACTTGAGCGCACTCTCCTTCCTCAGCTTGAAGAGCCGCAGGTAGAGAAGAGACTGACACCTCAGACTAGAGAGAGAGAGAGAGAGAGAGAGAGAGAGAGAGAGAGAGAGAGAGAGAGAGAGAGAGAGAGAGAGAGAGAGAGAGAGAGAGAGAGAGAGAGAGAGAGAGAGAATGCATCAGGTTAAAAAAAACTATTTAACTATACTCTGTGGTTTTGTGACTAAGCAGGTATGAACTTGAGTAATTGGAGAAAGGGTGAGAGACTTATGAGCAGACACACACACACACACAGGCAGACAGACACAAAGCTCAGACAGTAGAGATACGGGTAGGAAGGAGTAAATGCCAACGCCTTAAAACAGAGACAGCCAAACACGGATTTATAGACAGACAGACAGACAGACAGATAGGTAGCCAGCCAGCCATGGCTGAATCCAGAGACAAGTGACCTACCAAAGCACTGCCAATCTCTTATCTGCAGCCGTGGCATCTGGAGCCATGTAGCTCTTTAGCTTCATAGTGTATCTGAAACACACACACACACACACGCACACACACACACACACACACACACAGAGCAAAGGTCAGAAAAATATCACCATAATCAAGATGAAAATCATTTGAGAGGAAGCAATCATACAATCATCTGAGAAGAGCAAGGTTACTTTACTTATACTGAACACCACTGTGTGAACAAGTACATAATAAAAATGCTTTACTAAACCACCAACCCCACAGTAATTTGGTTTATATGAGCCTCTACTATGTGTGGCAGACTGAGTTATCAGTCTGTAGTGCATGGGACAGGGATATTATGGTCTTACTTGATGAGCTCCACAGTCTCGGCGTACATAGGGAAGGGAGACTTGGCCTCCTGGGCGCTCCTCTCCAAAGCGTTCCCACACTCAATGAAGGACACCACAGCGTCCAAGTAGTACACTGCCTTCTCAAACCGGTCCATCTGTGCAGAGGAGAGAAAAGATTATCATATTAGAGATTTTTTAAGAAATTGAAAATTGAAAACAAAGCCATAAGATCACAAACATGAACCAGTGATGGGACTACTGTATCATTAACAATACCAAGGCCTTCCCTTTTGGTTCCATCAAAAATAAACTCTATACTATAATGTGCCTGTCCAAAGCTAGATTTGAAAACAGCACACAAACATCAATTGGAAACTTGTGAACTTTAAAGGAAAGCACCGGAGTGACTTTGCTAAATGCGCTAGTTAGCAAGTGGAACAAAATAATTTGGTACAGCACAGACCGAACGCGAACGCAAAAGCGAACAGGCACTTTACACTGAATCAATGGGACCTGACTATTGGAAACCGAAAGCCAGATCTGAGGTTACACTGACTCAATGTAAAGTGTTTCACGTTTGCTTTTGGTCTGTGCTGTTTGAATTTCTTTCATTTCATGCTAAATATATTGCTGTTAGAAGGCTCGTGCAGCAGGGCTATGCTTAAAGGAATATTCCTCCTCTTCGTGAAAATTGGTTATTCACTCTCTTCCCTGGAGTTACATATGTGGGTGAAAGCATTTTGGTCTCAGTGTATGCGTTTTTCCTGTCCAACAGCCCCAATTTTAGCTTTATTTTAGCTGTAGCTTAGCATAGGCGCTGGAATGTAAAGTTGCAACGATTGCAAAGATAGCAACTCTTTGGCTACTTTACTTTCCAGTGCCTATGCTGAGCTAAAGGTAAAATTGGGGTTGCTAGAATAGGAAAGTACATGCACTGAAACCAAAATGCTTTTACCCACATATGTAACTCCAGGTAAGAGGGTGAATAACCATTTTCATAAAGAGGTGGAATATTCCTTTAAACTTACTCCGGACTTATACTTTAAGTTCTTTCAAGATTAGGATTGTGTCTGTGTTTTATGATGCTATGATATAACTGTGTTTTTGGCCCTAGGTTGAGTTATGAGCAGAAGTTTAAAAAAAAAAAAAAAAGTTGCTCTACAGGTTCAGAGGCATGCAACTGTTACATTAATCACGCTGACATTGGGCTGCCACACACCACCACGCCCAGGTATCATGTCAGAAACCTGATACGGCCTGGATCTGACATTTAAGAACTCCTCTGTCAGCCATTGAGTGCCTTACCAAAGCATCAGCATTGTGTTTCAGCTTCTTGGCCTCCTGAAGGTAATAATCGGCAGAATGCACCCTAAAAGCAGAAGAGAAGAGAAGCACTGACTCAACATCCTGTTTCTCAGACTCAGTCTTCCACAACCCACCACTTCTCGTCGGCTTTCGGCAGCTTTGGCAAAGACTTGAAAGCCAAAACAACCAAGCCGAGAGCAACTATTCAATTCCACAAATTCTTGCTGTGCATCACCAGTACACAGAAGACACTTGTTTTTTTGCACACTTATGTTTTGCATTGGCTGGATTAGGCTCATTTTAATTGGACAAGGCTTAAGATGATTTCTTTTCCTAACATTAATAGATTTTTTTACCTCAAGCATGATTTCTTGGAGAGTAAAGTTTTAAAACATTTCCACATTTTTGAAAGTCACTAATATAATGGGCTGCAAGTGCAACAGTCACTTCAGTAAAAACCTCCTCCCACACCACACACACTCCCACATCCAACATCTTGCCTGTATACCTACAGTAGCATCACTGACTGACTTGACTACAAGCCTTTCTTTCTCTCACTAGAGATGTGCTATTCTTACCCGTCTTCAAACAGAAGCTTGGATCTCGACTTGGAGCAAGAAGACTGTTGCGTTCTCTGTTCAGACATCTGGCTGTCAATCATCTTCGAGGACTTCTCCTGAAGACAAAAAAAACAGACAAAAAAAAAATAAACGCCATTTAAAACAAATAGATTTATTTACATTCAGGAAGGCAACCACACAATGAATAACTGTTTGCAGAGTTTAACATGTCTTCTTAGTTATTTATTTGTTGATAAAATACTGAACAGAAAAAAATGATCAGCAAGAAACTCATTGGCATGTCTCCATCATTTCAATAACCCTGTAGAGTAGTCTGAATTAGATGATGAGGTAATGAGATCATACTCTGAGGGAAAGAAGTGCATCTTCATGCATAGCCCCCAACGCATTAATCTCACAGCTGAAGATATTTTGCAAAATTAATGTTGTAACCTCAGGTCAGGAAATGACAATGAAGCCACAATGATGAAGGGTAAAGTGTACTGCAGGAGAGGAGAAGAAAAGAGAGGAGAGGAGATGAAGGGGGAGATGCGAGAAGAGAGGAAGCTCTTACCTTTCCTTCCCTGGTGCTGCGGCCCTGCTTGTCCTCCCGTCTCCCGTGCTTGGAGGCGGGGCCGTTCTTTGTGCTGTGGCCGCCCTCCTTGCCGCTGCTGGCTCCGCTGGACAGGGAGGTGGACGACTGGCTGGTGGTGCGCTTGCGGCTCTGATGCTCCTGCTTGGGCGTACGCTGCAGGCCGGCCATGGAAGGGGACGGCGCCATCTCCTTCTCAGGGCCCCGCTTGGACGACCTGATCACAGTCACCAACAAAACACACCTTTAGCTTCACAAGCCAAACTCCATTTGCAGTTCATTTTACTAACATACTACATACATGTTGACTGCCCGTCAATATATTTACTGATAATATACATCATAATAGGTAAGGATAAGAATAAGGTTCCTTCCTGTCATCAGCGGAATTTGGGTTGGATATTTTATACCCTCTCTGTGCTTAAGAGCATGTGTGTTTGAGGAGACTTACTCTTTGCTGCTGGACTTGTGATGCGATGAGGTCTTGTCCTCCATTCGGGATTTCTTGCTTTCAGGCTTCAAGCCCTCATCCTCATTCTAAACACAGAGGACGGAAACATACAGTACATAATCAAAATGGATTCTATACTGAGGGAAAAATACACACACACACACACACACACACACACACACACACACACACAAAAATGCACAACACAGATCAAAAACATCAGATAACTCAAAAATTAAATTAAAATGTTTCTAGTTCACCGTCTAGTTCGTCCCTCTCAGGGGGTAATGTAATTTGGAAACAAAGTACCCCACGCATAGTACATGTACAGACTAAATGTCCAAACGCTCAAACATTGTATAACTTATTTTTCTGAGCTTCCGCTTGATTTAATCACCAGCATAACAAGCTGAACAGAAAGCGTGTGTGTGTATGTCAGCGGACAGAAAGCGCGTGTGTGTATGTGTGCGTGTGTGTGTGTGTGTGTACCTTGACGTGCTTCCTCTTGCCCTTGCTGGACGTCTTCTCGCTGGGAGGTTTCTGGAGATCCTTTCCGTCTCTCTCGCCTCCCCCACTGCCCGTGCTGTCCCTCTCCTGTTTGATCTGGTCCAGCTCCTTGTAGTGTCGGCCCGGCACTCTCGACAGCAGGCTCAGGTCGATCTTCACCAGCAGCACCTGTCGAGGGGGGAACCGCTCTTCCGGGTCGCTGAGCGGCGACAGCAGCTCCTTCTCCTCCATGGGCGAGAAGACGCAAACAGGCGTGCGGATGCTCTCCTGGTACTTGGGCGTCTGCGACAAGGACGGGATGCTCTCGTTGCCCTCCGAGTCGGACGACGATGAGTCCGTGTCCACGAACTCGCGCGACTTCTGCGGCGTCTTGGTGGGCGCCTTGGTCTTGCGCTTGTCCTGTGCCTGCCGCGGCGACTTGGGCTCCTTTTTGATGTTGGGTTTACGGGGTCCCTTGCTGGGTGCCTTGTTGCGCGGCGTGGGGATGTCCTGCGGCGTCTCGCTCTCAACCATCAGCCCACCCTTGGGCTCCTCCACCACCGGAGGCTTCTCCGATTTCTTAGGCTGCTTTTTACCCACAGTTCTCCGGCCGGCGCCGCTGTCGCTCTGCGCGGGCGACTTTTGACGGCCTCGGCTGTTCTCCGAGCTCTTTTGAGCCGGCCTCAAGTCCCGGCCTTGCGTGGGAGCGCCGGCATCTTTTGTCCCGTTCTGGCCACCGTAGCCGCGGCCCGACCCCTGCTCCCGTCCCTCTTTCCTGTACTTGGGGGGCACGTTGTTGTTGTCCACTGGGGACGCCGGGGAAAACTTCTTCTCCTTCTTAAACCAGTTGTCCAGCTGCCACTTGTTGGCAGTGGGCTGCTCAGGCTGTGGAGGTGATAAAAACAAACAAATAAATCAATCAATTCACAAAAAAGCTGTGCTTTGTACAAAAGCACATACGCACATAATGTGCCTGTCTCGCTCATGAATTGGGTTCACGTTGAGTACCTGTTAACATGTGGATGAATCTAAATTTACGTATTTAGCAGACGTTTTTATCCAAACGACTCACATTTTTTCAACTAAGTGTCACTTTGTTAACTAAAGCAACTTAGGGTTAAATGCCTTGCTCAAAGGCACAACAGTTTTGTAGCCAGACTTTCCTGGCTACAAGCCCAGATAGCCCTAGATAGGTGCCTTAACCACTATGCGTTACACTTTTGTACATTTGTGTGTGTGTGTGTGTGTGTGTGTGTGTGTGTGTGTGTGTGTGTGTGTGTGTGTGTGTCAGTACATCACCTCTGGTGAAGCGGCACGTGGGGGTTCATTGGTCTCGCTCTCGCTGGAGCTGCTCTCGCTCTCGCTGTCCGAAGCCGAGCTGCTCTCGGAACCCGTGTGGCTGCTGGAGTCCTCCCGAGAGTTCTCCGTCACCTCCTGGCCCTGACTGTGGAACACACAACACACAAGAAGCCTGGGGTTAGAACCTGCAGCGGCCTAGAACATGCAGAACAGTTGAGAACCTCATGGGACTGCCTGAGCTCTGCAAACTCAGCAAGGCAAAGTTATCAAAAGTATGGAGTCCACACACGGGGGAATCCGAGTAATGCAGCAACTACAGGTAATCACTATCTAAAGGGCAACCTTTTGAGCAATGTGGCAAAGCAACCGCATAGCTGGTTTTCTCTGTTTGGTATAATCCTGACAATTTGCATAGCCAGAATTTCGTTCTGACGATCAAAAAAAAAAACATTTGTTCCCAATATCAATGGGAACGTGGGCAAACAACAATATTTAGGAACATTGCACATCAGGACTGTTCCTGAAGTTACTGTGCGTTTCATACTCAAGTTTCCAAAACAAACATCACTGATATGAGAACTGGGGGAAAAAAACAATATTACACAGTCTCAATAACATTAACATTTCAGAGAAAAGATATGTATACAAAAAAAAAAAAAAAAAAAAAACGTGAGCTCTTGCCAAACACTTGGAGAAGCTTAAGGGAAGACTTTGTGAATGTTTTGAGAGTCCATGTAGGTCAAGGAAAAACAAAAAACAAAAAAGTATTTCCTTCCACGTAAACTACTCTTAACATGCGAAAACGTAACGGCAAAAAGCTGCTCAGAGTCGTGAGGGCCAGATCGAGGTAACGGTGGTGGAGGCGTACCTCTGGGGGGCGCTCCTGGGGGCCGTTTTGGCAGAGTCCTGCTCGCCGTCACTGTCCTCACTGCTGCTAAGCTTCAGGTCGTCCTCCAGCATGCTGCAACAGCACGACACAATGAGTCACACGCAGCATCACTGATATAAGCCGTCTCAGCGATAAAAAAAGAACAATGCTTAAAACGTTCCATTCCGTTCCCAAACTACCTCCTCTACGTTACGATAACATTATGGAACGTCAAAACAGAAGCCCTCAAACTCTTGAAACGGACAATATCAGCACCCAAAGTAATGCTGGTTTACATCATTTCTATTATTTCATATTTTTGGGTCAAGCACACACAATCAATGCATTCATATCACTGCATATGATCAATCAGCAGTTTTACACACAGACCTAAACTTTTTAAGTACCGGTATATTAATTGCGTGAACTAGCATTACTGGAAAGAGAAAATGTGAAAAAGACTTGCGCTGCTACAAAAAAAAAAAAAAAAAAAAAAACATAATAAACATTAAAAAAAAAATAAACATTAAAAAAAAAAAAACTAAAAAAACACACATAAATGAAAATGAAAAAAAAAAGCATAGTAAAAAACTACAGTAGTGTAGTAACAACAGCTGTGGAAGTGACGCCCGTAGAGACATATGATTGTTCGTGACAGTCTTTTCTCTCTGGGGTGTGTAAAGCTGGTGTGTTGATTGTTTTCTTACTTGGCCTGGTCGCCCTCACAGGGTTTGGAGCCATGCGTGCTGGAGGAGCTCTTCCCTCCGCTGCACCTCTCTGAAAGCCAAAACCACAGGCGGTAGTTTGGTTAGTGTGGGCTCTGATGCTCCATGACTCACCAGCCTCGCTAACGGACTCCAAAACACATGGACTTAAGACACAAACATGAACGTGTATGTGTACGTGTACGGGGCACTTACTGCTGTGGCTGCCACTGCTGAAACTTGAGTGCTGAGAGTCCTTCAATGTGTTGAAGCAAATACATAGACAAAAAAAATACATTAATAAATATAAATACATAACATATATAGAATTCACGGTAAATGATTCAACGGTGTGATATTATCCATCATTCTAAAAATGGATATCCTTGTGCGTGGCTAACACTTCTTACTGTACAACAACAGTGAGGCATCCTCACGACACTTCACTATTGCGACACATGTTCACACAAACTTTCCTAGTGATGATGATGACGTGTACTGACCTTTGTAGGGAAGGGAAATTTGGATGGCTCCGTCTTACATGGAGTGTGAATGGCCGTCAGTGGAGGAGGCCAGGACTGAGTCATTTCCTGTAGCAATGACAAGATGGCATGAGGACACAAACACACACACACACACACAAACAAACACACACTATGCAATTTCTGAAGGTGCTTGCAAAAGATAGATGAACACTTCCTACAATCCACCTGCCTGTGGTGGTTGAAAAGGCAACTATTTCCCCATCCCAATATCTTGCAGAATAACTGTACTTTGGTTCAAAGTCTGTCTGTATAGTTCCTTACATACAGAAAGTTGGCCATGTACAAGTGGACATATTATCATGTGTACAAATGACGAAATTATAATGACTAAGCCATTCTATCCAAGATAGGTCTAGAAATCAGTCCAGTTTTTGGGCTGATACAGGTAAGAGTCTAATTATAGATGACCGTTCCTTCCAACTAAACTAACCAGGGTAAAGGGAAATGAGCAATAAAGGCTCCATGACGCATCGAAAACCATCATAATGAAGATATTTCCCCTCATCTTTACGTGAGAACTGCCATACATTCAAGGCCTTGAAATTGAGATTCAGAACAAAAAATACCCACAAATTATAAGGTGTCAAAGAGGAAGCACACACACGCACACCTCGTCACACTCCTCCACCACCTCATTTTTACACAGGCCCTACTACACTGAGTGATAAAAAAAAACATTCACAACTACCAAAGTGATTTGCATCTTCCTTGCCTTTGGGAGACCGACAAGGCCATGCAACTGCCTACCAAAACAGTGGTTTGCATAGAGTCCTTGTGTGGGGGACAATGGAGAAGAGATGTAAGAAGAATCTGCATGAAGGCCTACGGCTGAGCACTATTCAGCATAGTCAAACTGGAACAGACGTTCTTGTTGTGGTCAAACTGGTTTTCTCCTCGGTTCCTGACGGCAGTTTCACATGCTAATAGGTTTTTACCACTGAGAGTGGCACCTACGCTAGGCTAGGCGGCCTACGCCACAGGCTTCTTCATTTCTATTAGAAGTGGTCTCCATACACATCTCTCATCCTTACCTTTAAGATCTCGTCCACACAGCTTGAATCTCCAGTCATGGAGCCCTGCAATATCAAAATACTCAGTAAATGGCAAACCTAAAACCATAACTATTCTTATAATATGCATAAGAGTATATGAGATTGTATAGGTAGGCCATCATCTCAAACAGCTTCATCTTTTTTTTAACTCTAGATTCTAGAGACAGAGATAGACGGAGAATAAAAATATACATAAATACATAGATACATACATAAAATAAACAGAATTTGGAGGTAAATGATTCAACAGTGTGATATTACACAACATTCTAAAAATGGATATCTTTGTGCATGGCTAACGCTTCTAACTGTACAACAACAGTGAAGCATCATCACGACCCTTCACTATTGCAACACATGTTCACACAAACTTTCCTAGTATCTTGATTCTAGAAGAGATAGATACTTTTATGATCCATAAGGAAATCA
The DNA here is from genome assembly GCA_027497455.2 of Sardinella longiceps. NCBI lineage: Eukaryota > Metazoa > Chordata > Actinopteri > Clupeiformes > Clupeidae > Sardinella > Sardinella longiceps. The sequence goes on from JAODXP020000020.1 coordinate 19,984,763, forward strand.
AAACATAACAAGGTTCCATAGAGCGTCTCAGATACCATATTTGCAAACCATTTGGTATCTTATTTGGCAATGGGCAACTGCACTGCAACTAACAGGGTTGCTAAATAAGGAAGTAACTACGGTATGGTGTATGGTTTGATTAGCTACGCACATCTGAATGGTGAAACTGGGCACATATATACCACTGACTTATTTGAGCGTGATGAAGAAGCATCGTCTCTAAATGAAAAAGACTACACTATGGGAACAGTGACAGAACAATGGATTGAGGGGCACCTCTACCGGCTGTGAAGGGATCTTGAGCTTGGCGAGCGACGCTTTGCCGTTGGACTTCATCTCGCCGGCGCTGCTGCTGTGCGACTGTCCGCTGTACATCTCCGAGGAGCCCTTGGGCTCAGCAGTCTCTTGGCCGTCCATGGGCCGCACGTACGCCGTGGGCTTCTGCAGCATGGAGCTGGGCTTGGTCATGAGCGAGGGAGGGAAGGACTGGCTGGAGTGCTGGCCCGTGGCGAAGGAGGAGGTGAGCACGCGCGACGGCGAGTCCCAGTTGGGCTCGCGCTCTCGATCCCGCGGCGACTTGCGGTAGCGGTCCTTGCCGTGATGCTCGGAGCCGCCCATGGAGCGCGAGTGGCTCGAGGAGCTCATGGACGAGCCCTTGGCCGGGCTGGACGTGTGGCCCTTTGACTGGTCCGAACTGCTGCTGCTGCTGTTGCTGTGCTTGCTAGACTTCTTGCCGCTGCTGCTGCCGCTATAGTCTTTCTCATGTCTCTGGCTGCTGCCTGCGGCACCACGCTGGCTGCCCTGAGCGCCCGAGCGCTTGCCCATCTGGGAGGAAGAGGAGGACGAGGAAGAGGTGCTGGATCCAGTCCCCACAGGAGTCCATTTACTGCTCTGGCCTCCGCCACTGCCGCCGCTGCCACCTCCTCCGCCTCCTCCTCGCTGCTCGCTGTACAGTACCTGACTTGACTTCTCCTCGGAAGAGGAGGAACTTGATCCTTTGTTCATGTGTTTGGAAATAGGAGCTTCACCAATGGTCTCTTTCATCTCGTCGTAATTTCCCAGCATGCTCTGGATACGGCTCGATAGTTTGTCTTCTTTGCTAGACTGCAGTGTGAGAAAGGGAAGAGAAAATAGAGAGACTATAAGAAAACAAACAAATAAACATAAATCCCCAAAAATGTGTTATAAAAAAAAAAAAAAACACATAATTGTCATCATTCAGTATCATATTTTCCCCCAAACTTGGAACACTAGACACCATATGACTCTTGATAACATGGCATCCATCTGTTGTTTTTCACACTACTAAGAGCGAGCTTTTAAATGTGTGCGCCGCAATATTTCACAAACACTTGTGAGGCAACAGAGGTAGTGCCTCTGTGGTAAATAGCAGTCATCTCGACTGCACTTCACAAGTGAGCCTCTTAGCTGGCCTCAGAGCAGCAGATAAAGAGGTGCAGAGAAAGACAGGAAAGGCAAAGAGATAAAAAAAAAAGAAAAGAAAAGAAAAAAAAAGTGGCCTCAAATCTCTAAAGCAGCCTCATGGGAGAAACGGAACATCCATCTTTCGACAGACGCCAGCTCGTTAATTTCCAAGTTAAAAGCTTTTTTTTTTTTTTAATTGTGTCAATGTCCACTTTTCAATAGTGCCATGTGCAAATACATGTGTGTATAAATAACCTTTCCAAAATAAATATATAATTATCCATCTATCTGGGACAGCAAGTGCACATGCTGCACTGGAGTTATGCAACAGGCTGAGTGAGGACAGGTCGAAGCCGCATCATAAAATGACACTGTGGCCCTTGGAGGAGCCCCGACACGGTTATGTGTTGGCTGATATCTCCGCTGCTCCACATTACAGACCCTTACAGAGTTCTTGGTCACATCAGGCAAATGTGTGCAGTGTTTTTTTTGTGTGAAAACTAAATAAAAATCAACAAAAAATGTATAAATAAATAAAAAAAAAAAAATAAAAATCAACTCTGCTCTGCTGGTGGTACAAACAGAACAGACAGAGCGGATAAGTTTTTCCTGTAATGCTCAGACCTTTGGCGTTAGCAGCTACGGCCTTAGGTTTGTTGTGTCAACTCAAGAGCTCACATCTCAGAGTGGGTATGGGGTAAGGGGTAGGGGGTGGCAAGGCGACTTTACTGTTCCATTTTTCTACTTGTCACATCCCATTGACGCTCATGCAATGACGGCTGCCTTCCACAGCGATGTACTTACACCCCCCACCCCCCCCCTTATGCACTAAGCTGTTTAGTTGCAAAGATTACCCAGAGGCAGACAGAAATCCTATTAGTAAACAGTCATCATCAGGGCTCGTCTCTCAGTCTTGTTGGCTCGCTGTGGTGCACCCAAGTAAGCGTGCATCACTGAGGCCAAGCTCTCTCTTTCTTGTCTTTTACAGTCACACAATGATGTAACAAGCTCATGGCTATTGTTTACAAAAACATGACGGGCAAGACTTTATGGCCGACTACAAGCGGCTAAAGACAGAAGAAGAGAGTTAAGTTTTGACGACAGGGATGACATTAAAGATGAATACAAAAAGTCAGTGACCACAGGAAAAAGGAAAATGCATAGGGGAGTTTACAGTGGCTCTCACACTTGTCATTTCCATCATTAAATGGTAAACATCAACATAGATAGGTAAAGGCCTTTAGATGTTTCCAGATTTTTTTTTTTACAAAAAAAGTAAAATTAAATTAAATAAAAAATAAAACTGTACTGTAGTTCAGATTTTTTTATGAAGCAGAGTAATCATTTAGCATATTTCCTGACTAAAAAGAACCTGTGGTTAATAAAAGCCGTCTTCGACACTATGCACAGGAGCTTTACACTGACCAAGTGACCTTCACATCCTTAAGGGCTGAACCATGAGCTCAATCATCTTGAAGCCAGAGATCAATAATTCATTTCAATGGGTGGTCACACCATAGCGAAGCTGCCCTAGACTTATACACAGGGGAGAAGGAAACTGCACACAGATGGGAGGACCAAATCTGCTGGAAAGCCAGTAAAGGGCGCAGGTTGAAGACTGTTAGGCTACGCAGAACTGCCAAGGCTGCACTTACCTCCGAGTCAAAGCACTCCTAAAACTGAACATGAACACACACAAACATACACACACACAAACAAACAAGGACAGATACAAGAACAAGCTCGCACATATGTATGCACAAGCATGCACATACATACACTCACACATACAATCATGCACACTCAACAATATTGCCAACTAGATTTTTAAAATAGTTATATATATTTAAAAAAAAAAAAAAAAAAATGAATAGGTCTTTCAGGTTGTTTCCATTTCATAACGAATGGCTTCCCTGTGACAACCCAAAAAATAATATTAAAGAAAAGAAAGAAAGGAAGAAAGAAAAAGTAAATAAAGAAAAAAACAACAAGGAAGAAGAAAACAAACTTACAACTTTATAAGGCTCAGGAAAGAGAGGGGAGTTAGCTGGGAAGGCCTCTCCTCCTTGCTGGATCTCTTGATTTCTCCTTTCTCTTTCTTTCATTCGGAGCACATTCCGGTCTTCACGGTTCATGTTGCTACCAACAGAGACAGAGTCACTGAGCATGGAGGAGAGAAGATTGCAACTTCCAAAGCTTTTTCTTTCTTTTTTTTTTAATTATTATTCTATGACAGCAAACTAGGGGTATAAAAGCAAAAAACAATGAGAAGAGCATCAGTTCGAAAAACTTCACCGTTGAGTAACAAGCAAATTTAACAGCTAGGCCTAATCACAGACAGTCAAAATTGATAGGGAATATCCAAAGGCATTGAATGACTTCAAAACAACTTAACAGAAGATATAAACCCCCTCCCCATATCCCCAAAAAGGAAACTAACAGCCAACTGACCAATGCCTTATTTATTGCAGACTACAATCTATCCTTCCACTCCAGTGAGAATGTAGACAGTGTAATGACAGCAGCAACCAGGCAAATGCTAGTCGACAAATCACGAGATTAAAAATGACGGTCATCTTTTCCCTCCTCAGATAGATTATTGGGCCAGGGTGTTTCAGCATGATTAAATTACAGTGTTACAGTTCCAGAAGGCTCAAAACACGAGTTATACAAAGCTCAATTTGATCTGCTGGCGATAAAATGCTAAAATAAAAAAAAACAAATAAAGAATAAAAAAAATGCCCTTAAACACACCCTAAGCAGACAAAAAGTAAAGCATGTGTGAAAAGTAGATTATGAACATCACAATAAGTAAACAAACTCCATGGTTTTGAGAAGGAAAAAAAAAAAAAAAAAAAAAAGGAAAAGTGAACAGACTTGGGCAGACCGAGGAAGCTCTTATGTAAGACTTGCTCACTGTGTGCCTGCCGATCTTAACGTAAGCATTCCGGTCCTAATGACAATTCCTGTTTACTCCAAGTCAAATCTTAACCACATTTCTTTTTAACCCACTGACAAAATAGTTGTCAAATAAAGAGAGAGGGCTCAAATAGATAACAAAATACCAAGCAAATCTAAGTGCTTTAAACCTGACACTGTGATGTAATATTCTACAAAAGGACTGAAAAGGCAAATAATGAAGGCCTACACCAATATAGAGAGTGGTCAAAACTCTTCAACATACCTTCCTCCACATACACATTCACACATGCTAAAACAAACAGCTAAAAGAAAGATACAAGAAGGGCTAATCCCTCAATAGGAAGCCGCGTGCCACAAAGACCAAACAACTGAAAAAGGGTGGACCCAAAGTTCATGTTTGGACAGGGTGAGAAAGGCACTGACGATGGTCAGATGGTAAGATTATGGCTTTGAACAAAACTTTTTGAACAGAACTACTGCAAATGCTAGCTATACCACAATGCATTGGTATGCTGTACCACATGGCGTCCAAGTTGTGGTAGCAATGCTACTGGTGTTTGTTTTTGTTTGTTCAAATAAATAAATCCCCTGGCCTAATCTCTCCACACATCTTTACCTTTTTGGTACAAGCACAGCATAGCAGGACCATAAATAATAGGTCCGGGGCCTCCGTGTATACAAACCAAAGGAATGCAGCTTCACAAAACAGAGCTTAATTTAGAGCAGAAAGGGACCAAGGTTCCTGATTCTGAGGAAGCCCTCTGGGCTCAGTCCTGCCTGTGAGCTGCCCCTCGGAAGGCCTAAGCTGCACATAAACAAGGATCAATAGATCATTTCAAAAGTCAACAGCCCAAAGAGACTGAGGCAACTGCTCTGGTCAAATAAAACACTAAAAATAAATCAGTATTTTTTTTATTATTGTAAAATACAAAAGCATTAAACTTGCATACCCATTTTTTTCTAGTTTGGTTAATAAAAAAAAGTTTGAAATAGGCTAGGCTGCTGCATGATCTACATTATGGTCGAGGGAATTTCACGACCCCTCAGATTGATCCATTACTGTGGCACAGAATTAGAAAAAAAAAAAATATATATATATTGTGTGTACGTGTGTGTGTGTGTGCGCGCGTGTTTGCGTGTGTGCCTGTGTGTGTGTGATAAACATTATGTGGTGCCTGCATGTGGGTAAATCCAGACTGAGCAGGGTAGAGACATCGGGCTCTTCGCTCCTCCTACTATGCTTAGGCCACTTTATCACCTGTGCTGCGGTCTTGGCTCTTACCGACTTCCTAGAAGCAGGGACCCTGCCTGTCAGCTTCTGTGAACTTTTGATTAGGTTAACTAGATTGGTAAGTCACTTCACAAGGGAATTTTGCGGTTGAGCAGATGGCTCAACAAGCCTTGTTACAAAGTGCTTAAGCACATTTCACAACGAGAGCAGGAAAATGAATAATTCTGGATGACAACACTTAAAACATTCCCCTTCCTTATTGTCATAGAGAAAACTGATAGGCTTAACAGTTTCCAGGTATTTCACCAAGTCCTGGTTATTTATTTTCTCAAACCATTACCGGTACTACTGAATACGGTGGCTTAGATGGCTCACGGGCTGTCTGACAATTCTCACACATGCATATTAAAGTTACCCATGGCAATGACCAAAGTCATCCAGGCATCTAGGCCTACTATGTTGGCTAATGACAAACTTTTTACGTGAATATGCCAATGGCAACACTGACAACACTATCCACAAGTAGTTCACCCATATCTATTTCTGTCTGAGCATGTCAATTCCTATAAGTTAGGAGAAATAAACTCAACCAGGACCGTTTCATTTAGCTTTAATTGCAAACCCTTCTTCCTAAAAACACAGGCCTAAGCTAAGCTTTGGCTTCAATTTCAAGGATTTTTTCATAAAAAGTACGTTGCTGACGATGCATGCTTGTGGTAACTACAGGAGTAAGTCGAGTAAAAACTGTAGTAGACACAGGAAACATGACTGGCTGTTGAGAGCTGTGCGAGTGAACTGCAGCTGCTTACCCCATTTGAGCGGCCATGGCCAAGGGCTGTAACCATCGGTAAGGAGTACGAGTCAAACTCCCACAGAGTTTGAGGATCCTAGTTGTATTGGTGCTCCGCTAAACACTCACTCTCCCACTTAAGTCCCCTTTTCCCCTTAACTCCCGACTTTCATTCTGAGGCACTGTTTGGCTGCTATGCTAGTTTATAATTGAGGCGGCGACATAGAACTTCCTTGGTGTGCTGATAAATCTCACTTTGAGATGGGTGGTTGCGGATTGCTCTCGGAAGACACCACTCTCAACTAGCCGTGGGGGTGCCTGGCCAAGTGACAATGAAGCCAAAGGGAGAGTTTTGTAAAAGACAAGGGTCTACTTGAGTAGGCTTAGGTTGCATTTGAGAAGTAAATGCAAAGTTTCCGTCTGTGCAATTAAAATAAAACTCTAATCCAATTATTTGAGTAACTGTCACATAACAATGTTTTTTTTTCTTGTCATGCACTGAACTATCAACTCCAAAGTTCTATTTATTTTATTACTATGGGTAAAATATTTATCGTCTGAACTAGATGAAAATAGAAGGGGAAAAATGACTCTGTACTCCAATAAAAACTGAAAAAAAGTTACTCGAACTTCGTCTTAAGCAGACATGACCATCTGCTACCTACCTCTTGCCTGATATGGATCACCCCTGCTGCGCCATATAAGGAGATGTTATTCTATGCAGAGTGAGCCTCACCTCCTAGTGATCTCATCACTCTGAGGAATGCCAAGCCAATCAGAGACTTGATTCTAGTAAACATTCTCCCTCCCCCAACAAGGACAAGAACACTAGCCTTACTTCTTTAAAGTAGTACTACTGCCTAATCTCTCTTTCTCTTTAACTTCCTCAGGTCAATTTCCTTAAGATATGACACTGAATAGAAAAAAAATGATATCTCAACATGTTGACATGGAACAGCAATGGCAAAATAGCAAAATAGAAGTAAAGTCAATATATGAAGCATTTCAAACTGAGTGTGCATTCTTAACGCAAAGTGGAAGAGCTGCTTCAGTGAACAGAGAGAGGCAGGGCCAGCTCATTTACATGTTCAGTGGCCTGAACAGAAGCGCCTCCAATGTTTACTTTTAAATTCATCGCCAGAGCCTACAACTCCGTACAGCAGCAGACACACGGGTCAGGTGGCCATATTAACTGACATAAACGGCATACATCATCACTGCTGTTTAAAAGATACTGAGGCCATACTTTCTTGCATTCAACCAACCAATCATTTATTTACGGAGGACTCGTCCAGAGGCACGGGGACTGGAGCTGGCACTCGGATGGAAGCAATAAAAGCAAACATCGGCTGGTTCAGAGGTCATTATGACGAGCCTTCAGGCTGGCCTGGCTGCTGGCTTTTATGTGTGCACTTTGAGCCACTTACGCTGGTGATCTTTGGCATATGTGCAGATTCCGCATGTTCTGTCCTCTCCAGTATGGCGATTCCACATGATGTTTGAAAGCGATTGCACACCTGGCTGACTTTGAGGCTCATACTGTGATGCCTAGCTGCTGCCAAGCATAATATTATCATCAGATGAGATATTACCACAAGGAAATATATAACTTGATGGATAGCTTGCCTCTTCCACAACAAAAAGGACTGGTAATGCCAGTGTCAGTTGCTACTTATCGAACTTCTTTATGATTAGAAATAGATAGCCTGGGCTATATTATGCGGTCCTGAGTGAGCAAGAGTAGTGTGGAAAAGGGAAGCAACAGTATCACAGGCAAGGGTCCAAAGGGATCCAACCGACAGCCCTAGCTGGCATCTCAAAAGTGCTTTCAAGTTGGCTTGGTCTGGATTTGCCTTGAGCGTGCACACACTTCCTTGTTGGCAGAGGATAACCATCACAGACTCTGAATTGAATAAGCAAATCAATTTCAGAGGGCATTTATATATGCACCACTTACAGGGTTTGACTGCAGGTCTTCAAGAGGCTACTTGAATAAAACATAATAGCCCAGCAATTGAGAGGGACGCCACTAAAAGCTCAGATTTTAACTGAAGTGTTGCCGCGCTTTACATTGGAATCCTATACAAAATGCTTTAAGTAGCAGCCTTTCCTACCGGCTCCACTTCGCCACAGACATAATTTCATGTCATCATTGGAGAGTGGAAATAGCTTGTGACAACTATCCCATTTTCAGATGTTAATTTGCTCTGTGTTTTGAAAATGAGGCCAATAACAGACCATAAGCTTGTCAGACAGTACGGTGGCCAAACTAACGTCAGACATATCTACTTCTCAATCTCAATTGAATAGGCCAGGCTATCTGGGCAATTAAAAGTGTTGCGCACATTGGAAAGACTTCAGAAGACTGTTGACTGTCCACTACTACTGTGTTCTTCTGAGTTCCCTGTGTTAATTAGAAATTGTGCGCTGCACCCTTCGCCAAACATCTGCCAATAGCGACCACACTTCCCATATCGCTAGACGCTCAAAGGCAGCTGACTTTGTCAGCATACGTGAACTATAAGGTTACGGAACACTTTTGTGATCAAAATCATGTAGCCTAATCATTTTGAGGGGCTCTAATCCTTTTTAGTTTTTACCATTTAAATAAATAAAATGAAGCATCTCTGACAATTAGTCAATCATAAACTAAGCCTAAATGTTAATGTCCACTGTGTCCCACATCGTGTTCTTAAGTCATTAGTCAGGAAAATCATCCAATACAATTCTGTTATCTTAAACCTAGGTAAGAATCACTACTGTTTTACTGTGGTTAATTCACACCATTCGGCTTTTTCAAATACTACCTCCGGGAAAAGTTAGGATAAGTTTTCCAGATCAAATCAGCTTTACCTGCATTGCTGACAATGCTAAATGAATCACATACTGTAGGCTATATTACTTGTGATCTTTATGAATCACTCGAACAAGTAAGCATGTGCAACATAAAATAAATAAATATGTGCAACTTAATCCTAAACTGCAAATTTCTTCAATATGCATTCAGTGGACAGTGAGGTCAGTAGTGGAGTTCAGTTAGACAAATAAATTGGAATCTCTAGCTTGCAGGTTTGACTGACATATCTCAACCGACATGTACTAGGCCTAGTTAGTGACTAAACTTCTATAAGAACATAAAAGTATAATTAATTCCCCAAGCCAAAGCCTCCTCTGGTCAGTTTCTGCTGTCAAATGTGGTGGCTAGGCAAATCCACAACAGGCTTTGTTTCAAAATTCCGAAAAAGTAGGCTGTTTAATGGTGAGGTCTTTTTTACTCAGAAGAGAATTATCACATTCCAACACTATTACAGCAATGTCCTGCAACGTTCAGGCCTGTTCTACACAAATCACACTAAAGGCCCGTTAAAGAAAGTGTGAGTGAATAGGCTACATCGCATTGTGAGAGGTGAAGAAACATTGACAATTCATTAAAACAATTAATTTGTCATTTCAATGTACCTAAAACCCGAGTCCAGTTTATGCCAATTGTTTGTCGATCTGGCCTAGGTTAACCTATGCAGAATGATGGCTTCTACTCTGGAGTTAGCCTAAATGTTAGCCTATATGATTTCTCGTGAAATGAGTGGTTATTAATAGTGCAAGTAATGGGTTTACACTTGTGGCAGAGGTCAAACCGAGGTTCACTTTAAAGGGATCGCCCCAAGTCTATCACCCTCAAGGCCTGCTGTTCTAGGTAGTTCAGTGCTAGGCCTATCTGCACAAATAGAGAGAAAATTGGACACAACGTATTCTGAATTTGCACAATGAAACTAATCTGAAACAGAGTTTTGGTTGCCCTCAATAGTTTTTGCTAGCTGCTGTTCTACAATTTGGTCTAGGCGTTGTATCAAGTTCTCTCATTCTTATTAGCCTACTACCAACAGCATTCTGCAACATCAAACGATGGAGCTATGGATCGATTGATCAGACTGCTGGGCAAATCGAAAATCACTAGATTAATCTAACAAAAAAAGAAAACGAAAAACCTTTTGTCTCCCTAACTTGCATTTGTAAGAAATGCCACTATCCTCCATTTCACAACATTGAGCCAGGAGTTAGCTATCCAGGACACTTCATCCAAGACACTAAGGAAGCTACAATAATGCAAGCTGCAATAATGCAAAGAAAGGAGGGCTACAATCTACCATAGAACGGTCATAGGACTACAATGGTACGCCAAAACTGACAAATGTATACACTTTTGTATACCATTTTTATCTGTATACAATTAAAGTACAGGCTCTTAAAGTATGTAATCAAAAGTACTTGAACACAATGATATTCCAATGTAACAATTCTAACTCCTAAACACCTACTTTGATTGTCAGTGGTTGATGATTAGTAGGCCATTAGTAGTTCTATTCGTAGGCCTATGTCCATGGAAGGTTCCCTAGCAGCACAGGCCTCAAACAGGGACATTGGAGAACTAGTTATGAATTTCTGACAGAATTTAGATTTTTCTATCCATTGATGTTGGAACTGACCCTGGTGTTTGCAAAAAATCGCCATTGCCATGAAATAAATAAATGCAAAAGACCCTCAAATGAATCAATCTATTTTGAACATGAAAGTAGCAAGTAGAAGTAGGGAAATACAGCTCAACTTTGTCAGAAATATTAATCTAGTAAAGTACTGATAGCTGAAAATGTGACTTTAGTACAGTACTTGTAAGTAAGTACAGTATTTGTGCTTCCTTACTTTCCATCTCAGCTGATATGATATTGACATAAAGAGAGAGTCTAATCAGTAGCAACAATACTACAATGTGGCATACACTTAAACATCCTTTCCCCACCCATGAAATGCAAAGAACACGTTTAAAAGCATACAAATACTTCTGCCTTTCATTACACTCTTCTCGGCAAAAGTAGGCCTGTAGTGATACCATTACTGCTAAGAACTTCCTGGATTTTCGCCATTTTGGAAACGCAACGGGCATCCTCAATGTCAATGTCTAAGAATGCTCTAACAATCAAAAACTTTGAAAAACCTTCTAGATGTAGGCGAGAACATCAGTGTCAGCTGTTTATGAAGTTATGGATCAGATATCCTTTCACCGCATGGCGTGAGAACAGTGCGTTCGTTTGTTTGTTTATTTATTCTCAAAACAGTTAACTAGGCTATTTATATGAAGGTTTACCATGGGGACAACGTTTTACCAAAGATCTTTAAACAGTGACCTACTATGTTAGCAGTTAGTTGTTGAAGATGGGAGCTTGAAAGCAAACTTCCCAAAACAACATCCTGTTTGAAAGGTGCAAGTGATAACGTAAACTAATAATTTAGTCGATGGAACAGGATTAGGCTAGATTACGATTCGCCACAACTTCCATCGTTTGTATTTGCTGTCTCTTAAAACTAAAACGTCATTCTAGATTTAAAAACATATATATCAACAACGCACCACAAATACAAAAACACCTACGTAGTTTGCTATCTGATATGCACTGTTAGCTGAATATAACGTTAACTTGCTAGCCAGTGGGTGTTTGGTTCACTTTGATGGCAATTGAAACGAATGGGAGTAATTTGACATTGTTATGTCAAACGACTTCCTTCTCCGAATAACTGCAATGAAACATTGCGATGTAGTCATCAAACGACAAACGATGACAACTATGGCAATCTAGATCAAGGAAAGTTAACCGATACAATACATTTTCTGCCCGTCGCACCAGCTAGCTAGTTAAGCTAACTATCACCGACTGTACCAAACAGTTGTGGTGGCTACTAAGATATTGTCGCGATAGCTTACAATCTGAAGCACCCTTTCAAGACCCTAAAAATTGTAGCAAAACATTAGTCCGAATACAGGATGAGACTAATTAGCACACGAATGTACACATTTGCGAAGTTGATCATGACTTTACAGTAAATAATTAGTTAAGCTCAGACACAGTGGCTTTGGTTATAGCCTGTAGCAAGAAAACAAACCCCATTAGCTGCTATGATTCATCGCTGGTTATGGGAAGCATAATGGCTAACAGGCAAGCTAATGGCTAGCTAGCTAAATTAGCAAACCAATCCCACAAGCTAAGTTAGCACCTTGATTAGATGGTCAACAACATATATTTCCATATATTATGGAAATAAACATTATTTTTTCAAAAGACAGCGATACAAATTAAACAAATGTGGAAATCGCTAGAGTCGTCTTACCTCTTGTCTTCTTTTAGGCCCAAACCATTCTAGCTATTGGAAAGCCTTTCCCTTTGTCTTTCTTCACTTTCCAGTTTAGCAAATAGACCTTGAGTAAAATGTCATCAACGATTCCCTCAACATAAATAACTGTAAAAATGCTCGATCGGCTCCATCTAAGTGAGCCACGAGACGAGATGGCGTATAATCGCCATTGTTTTGCCGGACAGTTTCCCCAACAAAACCTCAAGAACACAATCAAGAAGAGAGTCGATTGAAGCAACTGGGTGGTTGATTTCGATTCCTGAACTTAGTCACGTGACATCGACGCATACCATGACACACGAGCGCGCATAAAGCCCAGTCTTGTGCACGAGTGTTCCATCCTCTGTTGTCTATGGTTCTATCCCGCAGCCTAGACTAATGTTTTTTGTGCAATGCAGGGAGTGCCAATTCAACATTTAAGTCGGTCTTATTTTTGCACATATTGTACGATAAAATGACCATATAACACTACACAATTCCGTTAAATCTAAGGCAACGTGCAAGTTATGCAACCATATTCTTGTTTTTTTTTTTTTCCAACACTTGGCTGTAGGCCTATCAAACAAGACAATCAAAGGCAAGCAAGGCTGGAATTTCTTTAGAACTATAATGTATGATTTTATAGAATTCCTTATTGTCTGAGAGAAGTTACTCTTAGTGGTTACAGTGTCATTATCTAAATAAATAAATCAATAAATAAATTGATAACAGTTAATTAACAATCAGAATGTGAAAAACAATCTTCCGATTTACATACCCTGAAATTTAATACAGAATAATATAAATATAGCCTAGTCTATTTGGTAAAATGCTCTATACATATCTGCCTTGCATTCTAACCTACACTTCCCACAAGCTATGTAACATGCAGGCCTACTGTAACTGTTGATATGGTCAATAAGGTCAGTAGGCCTGACAGCACTTCACTTTCACAAGACATTAATATGGAATTAAGAAAAGTCTTTGTTGTGTTGTGCATGTTTGGTTTCATTTATAGCACCATCTATTGGATACAGTCAGTAGGTCCTATGATCACATGTAGAACAGTCAAATAAAGGCTGGTTTGCTGGACTTAATATTTTGGATTCAGGGCTGATGGCTGATAGTGAAATAAATTGTGATAAAATGTGATTTAGTTTAATCACAACATTTTTATATATCTGGGTGATACTTTTTTTCTGTCATGCTACTGTATATGCCCGAAATCAGGCCCCTGAGTGCCATCAGCCCTGTGGATTGTCTTATTATCAAGACAAATTACTGTCAAACCAAATATATGCACCCTTTTCTGTCCAAAAAAAAAAAAGCAAACATATGTTAAAGCTCAATGATGTAGATCTGGAATAGAGAACAAACTATAAAAATAATGAAAATGTGAATAGTGAAACAGAACATAAGATCAAAAAGTAATTTGAATAGTTTCTAAAGGAAATAAATCTATAAAACTATTCCTGCCTTTTCCGAACCACCTGCAAGGCTGCAACTATTCTTATATTTCTTTTCTGCACTCAGTCTCCCAGATGCACAATGAACAGACTATCAAGAGAAATAAGAATCTATCCATATTTATGATTATATCCAATTAGAAAGTTTCAAAACCATTTATGATAAAATGTTATTGATATGCCGGTACTCCTGTGTACCTTTCTTATTTTTACAATCTTCTATTGGGTAAGAGATTCTTAAATGGCAAACAATGGCAAGTTTCTTCATAAGCCATTAATTAATTATTCACTTGCATTCAACAGTATTCTAACCATATTATAGAACAGTCAAAGTGAATAAAAATCAAATATCCTTTATTGAAAAGAAAAGAAAAAAATGGCTTCCTAGGCACATGGTGTGCTCTAGCAGCCTGAACATTTTGAGGCCTAAAACATTTTGATGCAGTCATATCAAAAAATGACTGAGTACAGGTTCACCAACATCACAAACATATGGTAGCATTAAAAAAAGAAAGGAAATATGGGATTCGAGTCAATCAGGTTTTCTTTTTTCTCTTCACAGGTGGGCCTTGGTCTGAACTACTGCTGCTAGAAGAATCTGAATCAGATTCCGAGCTGCTGCTACTACTGCTGCTACTGCTACTACTGGAGGAGGATGAGGAGCTGGAGCTGCCCTCGCTGTCACTGCTGCTGTCCTCCGATGAGGAAGAGGAGCTGGACGACTCACTGCTGTCAGAAGAGGAGTCACTTGATGAGCTGTCCGAGTCGCTGCTAACACCGGTGGAGCTACTCTGGTCTTTTTCCCTGCAAAACAACGAGCAAAGGCAAACATCAGACCATTTTCATACATGAGGCATTTAAGATGATTTGTCACAGAAGGCTGAATATCCATTACTTTTTTCTCCTCTTCTTTTTTCTTTTATCGGTGACTTCTCCCCCATGAGGGCTGTGAAGAATAAAGCAAACAGTGCAGATTTGAATCATGACTGAATGTAGGCCTACAAACCAAAATTCACATTCACAAAGACACATAGCCTAAAGAATACTTACATTACACTTTCTTGTTTGTTCTCATCTTCCTTTAGTTTCTTTTTCATCTCAGCAGTTCGAGAGGGTCGGTATAGATACTTCCTTTTCCCTTTGCACTCATAAGTCCAGTGTCCAAGTTCTAGACACTTCTGACATTTTACATTTTGCTTGTTTGCCTCTCTGTAGGGTGTACAGTGAAACAAAAATGTTACTGTTAAAGTCTACAGATTTTTTACAAAACAATTCTTTACAGTCAAATTATGATGTGTTGCAATAAATGTCATTTATACATCAAAAGTAACTAATAATTTGCTGAAAGCTAACATTTTATGTGTAGAATTAGTCTGATAGTGTCACAGTTTCATACTTCTTTTGTCGTTGGTATCTTAGTGGTCAAGTTCTAGACATACTTCTAACATCTTACATTTTTCTTGCTTGTCTTTTTGTTTTGGAAGTACAGTAAGTGGAATGACATTTAAAAAACAAAATACTAACAATGTAAGGACAAATTGTTTGGTCTCATTATCCTTTAGTGTGTTTCTCATCAGTTTTCCCTTTGCACTCATAAGTCCAGTGGCCAAGTTCTAGACACTTCTGACATTTAACTCTTTGCTAGTTTGTATCTCCGTTTAGGGAATACAGTGAAACAAAATATCGTTACTGTTAACTTACTTGTCTGTAAGTCTACAGACCTTTTACAAAACGATTCCTTAAAGTCAAATTATGATGGTTGTCTGGCAATGAATTTCATTTATATCAAAAGTAACTAATAATTTGCTGAGAGCTAAGATTTAATGTGCAGAATTAGTCCGATTACGTCACGGCTTTTTAACGTTACTTCTCCCTTTGTCGTTGATATTTTATTAGTGGTCAAGTTCTAGACACACTTCTGACAACTTACATTTTTCTTACTTGTCTTATTATTTTGGAATTAAGTGGAATGACATTTAAAAAGCAAAATAATGATATTACTAACAATTTAAGGACAAATTTAACTGTGCGTAACTTATCAATAGTGAGTAGTAAAGTAAAGCAAGTGTAGCGTTAGCTGTTCAGCTGGCTATCACTAGCCAAACAACAGGCTAGTAGTTGATCCCGTATGTTAAATGTATTTCCTGTACAACAAACACTTAGACATATTATATATAGTGCTAAACAACTAATACCTATCGGACAACGACTTCGGGATTAGTATTAATAAATCACTTACGCTAGCCTTCTAGCAATCAGTCGATGCATTGGAGTCGCCATGTTGACAAACTTTCTTCTACGATTGTCAAAACTGTGTAAGAATAGTTATAGATATCTACATCGCCACCTACTGACCCGGAGAGGATTGACTTTCACAAACTCAAGTCTCAAGTTAGGGGTCTTACCATCTGGGGGCAGTAAGACACATACAGTCCTGATTTGTTTTTTTGGACCTATTGGAAGTAGTTTTTTTTTATGTTGTCAGCCTCTTTGTGTTCATTTTAAGCCAGAGGCCAAAACTTCTAGTTCTCAGAAAAATTTTGTGGAAGTTTACATTCAGAATAAAAGAGAGAGAGAGTCTGTGTGTTGCATCATTGACTAGCATTGGCCTCCATTTTCTTTCATAAGTCACCATAAGTAAGCTTTATTATCACAGCTAGTTCCATATCAATATAAGAATATTTTGGAACTTATCAGTGTCAAACAGTAGATCTAGCCTAGGAAACTCATCATATGCTCACTTTCAATACAAAATGCCCATTGACTCCACTTGAATGTAACAGCCTAGTTGCTCAGGAGCATTTTTGCGAAACTTAAGGCTTTCTATATTGAGTTGTTTGATGCATAATAATATTCACCTAGTCAACAATATTTTGATAAATAAAAAATATGTGAAGCTGTGGGAAATATTAGATGATTGAAGGGGGGAGACATGTAGACTGTATGTAGGCAGACATTTTGAAATGTCTGTTTGAAATGGTTTGGCTGTGTTCTAGTAGCCTAGAAATCTAGACGTACGCTAGCCGTAGCAAATTGTTTTCCTCAGCGAGTAGCAATTTGCTATGGTGAACGGTGATATTCAACCCTTGTTGGGGGCTGACATTGGGGACCAATCACAACTCTCTATGTGGGTAGTCGTTGGGCAGGGGCCCATCATGGCCAGACATTATATATATTGTATGTTATAATCTGACCTGCCAGGCATGCAGGCATACCAATGTAATTTTCATTTTTGACAAAAGTTTGACTCCTGTTGAAAAAGAACTTTAGCTTTAGCTTTAAAAGAGCTTTAGTTTCACTTTAAGGCAGAGCATAGGCAAACTAAGGCCTAGGGGCCACATGTGGCCTGTTGGGCTATTTAATCCGGCCCGTGAGGCCTTCTCAAAATTATATGTATATATATTTTTTCATTTAGCCAAGGTGAATTAGATTAGTTATAAGCCTGATTTGTCAAATTTGATTTATTCATGAAATAGAAATCCCCCTTATTAACTGTGCATGTTAACATATCCTCTCAAGAAAGTGGGGCTACAAGTTTGAAATTTGCCAGTTTAAAGGCATCAACCCCAAGCCAAGAACTCCATACATACCCTAGCAGTAGCAAATTGATTTGCTCAGCGGGTGCGTCTAGCTATCAGCCATAGGGAACCATTGTAATCAGGCGGTGTCTATCCAATCATGTGGACAGGGAGTCGTTGGGTGGGCTTAGCGTTGTTTGAATCGGCTTGTTTGTTGCTCGAATTGGTTGTAATTAGAGACATACAAAGTCCTTTCTATGGCTCTGGAATAGATTCCTCCCAGGCTCTACACGTTATGTTATAGTCTGGTTTGTCAGACTTATCAACCCCCATCAACAAGTTGACTGGTAGCATCCGGCCCGTCAGTCAATATCTAAAGCTCAATGTGGCCCTTCAGCCAAAATAATTTCCCAAGTAGTGTGTAAAACACCTGGTTAGATTTGGCTGTGCCACTTGTATTAATAATATGGGGCAACTGCAACATTCTATTGGAAGATTTTTGCTATCAAAATGTCATTTTCATGAATGCAAAAATGCATAGGGTAGTACCCTAACCTACACACACTTTTTAACATACATCACTGACTAGGCCTTGAGTCAAATTTGAATCCACCCCTTGGTCAGGAACCAATCAACTTTGAGCAGCATCACATACGGTCAGAGGAAAGAGTGGTGTGATTGTTTTTTCTAACATCGACCAGTAGCAAACCGAGGCATTTGAGGGAGGTGGATCAACCATGCGCTTTGAGAAACTGTTGTTGCACAGGCTCTTGGTCAGACCAAAGGCGATGACAGTCAGGCTAGTGTAAGACACTTGGTTAGATTAGGCCAGTGTTTCTCAAACTGTGGGGCGGGCCCCACTAGTGGGGCGCAGACACATAGCAAGTGGGGCGTGAGACATCTCTTTGTGAAAGACCGATGGCAGCACCATGCCCCCCAAATTCACCTAGCCTATTTCTCTGTAGAGCTGTGGATCTTAGGAGCATTTGTCAGATATGCGCATATGACAGTAAATTGAGCTTTCCATTGAGCTTCCGCGGTATTTGCTAGTTGCTGTGATGAGCGGTTCGGGAGAAATTTATCTTTGACTTTACATAGAAATTCTATTAGTTTACGTGGCTATGTGTCAATCTTTAGGTCAACCCATTCAGGTGGGGCGTGAACATTCTCTGCCTTCCAAAGTGGGGAATGACAGAAAAAGTTTGAGAACCACTGATTAGGCGGCACTGGATTAGGCTGTGTGCCAGCTAATAATATGGGGCAACTGCAACATTCTATTGGAAGTTTATTGGTATAATTCTAAAAGTTACATTTTCATGAATGCTGAAAATGTACAGTATAGGCTACCCCAACCTACTTAAGCCCTTTCACTTTCATCATTCACTAGGCCTAATTGCATTTCTGCTGCACATGGCTGCAGCTAAACTATATTTTTCAATCTCATAGTTTTTCATTAGTGTCTTTTTTTTCTATTGTGGTAGCTTCAGCATCCACAACTACATGGCCACTACCTCACAGTAAATGTCCCATTTAGGCCATGTCTTGAATATTAGTTCTTTGTAAAAATGTGATGCATTTGTTGCACCGCTATCATTAAAATGAAAAAAAGCATTGTTAGAAAAAAAGCAGGCATCATAAAAAAACACCGTGTAATAGAGAAATCAGGACACTTGCACATATTATTCTAGTTCTCCCATTCGCACATAATAAAAAACTATTTTTCCTTTCCTACGTTTGACTCCTATGACTTCATGGTATTCACACATCCCATTGACTGAACGTGTACCAATCAAGAACGCGGATAAAACATGTTGTACCCCTGCTGGACCACTGATTTCACTGTCCAAGTCGTGGCTCAGCACGTGGACCTATCGTTGTTGGTAATTTAGAAAGCAGGAGGCGGGACTTGTTATCACAGGGCAAAACGGGTTCTGCTGTCACTTGCGGAAGAGCGATTCCAAGAGATCCAATGAGATCACGCCGCGTCCTGGGCCCAATGGTTAGGTTATGAACAAGCCGGTTACTGCAAAGGAAAACGCAAGAAGTCCGTGGAGTGTAGAGTTACCTTCAATAAATTGTGAACGAAGGATATGTTCCCAACCGCACCGAGGCTGGTTTTCACTTTTACATGATTGAGATATAAGTACCGAATGGTACACCAAGGTGCGGAAGTAAACTAATCCAGTTATTCAGAAACGTACAAAGCCCGAAAGAGCCAGAGTTCTGCAGCCAGCCAAACCAAAATAACCTGGCACTTTAAGGTAAGTTCCGACATGTTGCCGTAGTTTGAATATAACATTAATGATGTACTCACTCTACACAACACTCTTTCATTTGCACCATTTTCATTTTCACCGCAATACTTTATTCTGTCAGCAGTAACGTTACGTGTGACAATTTAGCTAATGTTAGTTTGCTCATGTAGCAAGTAAGCTAGGTCGCCACCTAAATGAGTGACTGATCTGATGTGTCTAGTTTGTTAGCATTGCAATGTAACTGTAGCAATTAGGATGGCTGGATAAGCGCACTTAGTATTGTTTTAATCTGGATGTCTTAGCTACTCATGAGTTTTGTTAGCGTTAGGAGTTTTAGAGGTTGAACTTATTGCTCTTGGGCCTACCTTCTAGTAAACTACAATGATGCTCCCTGGTTAGCTATTGAAAGCTAGCTACAGTGTCTCACGACGTGACAGGGGCGATCAGCCATTCAAGTGCCGAGGTAACGTTAGGAAGACTAGAAATTTCGATGCGCATTTAGAGAGGCTGCACGGAAGCGTTATTGTCTGTGACAAGAACATTTTCATTTAAGGAGCATATAGTTGGTTCATAAAGTTGTGGATAGCGTTGTTCTCATGTCTGAACATGATGTTGCTAGCCATGCACGTCTCAAACACCGGCAATCAGCCGGGATGTTAACGAAGTTTAATTGCCGGCATCCTTACAGATTGTTCAGTAATTACTGCCACGTGTATTCAAGCTTTTGTCCACGCACGTGGGCGGGATCGTCCAGCTTTACACATAAAGGTACTTGAACCTGATGGTGTAGCCTACCTGTGATCTAGGTGATCTGTCCCCACCTACAGTAGAGAGGATGTACTTCTTTCCCAGAATACCAGCAATGCATCATGCATCCTGACATTATAGTCTAGCTACTTACACGTAGGCTATCTCTTAATGAAATTCATGAATACTTTATGAAAATGTATGAATTTATGAGTACACTTATGAACTAAAGTGCCGTATTAAGGGTGAAAAGGAAATGTCGCCAATTTGATTATTTCTGCCATTGTATGTGTGACAGGTTGTTTCTTCTGCAGGTCACAATGAGGAAGCTGACAATATGGACACTGTTTTGCCTTGCACTTGCACTCTTGCCTTCTCAAACAGGTAAGATTTACAGATGTTATGTAGTATTTTGGTCACGGTGCCGGAAACCAGCCTAACACTCAGTAGCTGAGAACGATTTCACTTCCTAATTCTCTTGTGTGTGTTGTGGTTTGATGCCATCTGTATTTCACCTGCAGACTCTGTAGCTGTAATGTCTGTAGACCTGGGGAGTGAGTGGATGAAGATAGCTATAGTTAAACCTGGTGTGCCCATGGAAATCGTCCTTAATAAGTAAGTTCGAACAACTTAAAGTACCATTCCTGATGGCGAGGGAGGAAAGAACTTTAAAACTTACAGGTTGATTCTTCTCTGTTGCTCCAGGGAATCAAGAAGGAAAACACCGGTAGCCGTGTGCCTGAAGGACACCGAGCGTCTCTTTGGAGACAGCGCCCTTGGAGTAGTACGTCTTCCCATTCCATCTGAAAGCAATATATTTCACATATGCATGTGTTATTCCTTGTTATAAAAAATGACTAGCGAGCATTAATTCATCAATCGTTTAAACATTGAATTAATCACCATTGCTTGTGTGTTGACAGTCTGTGAAGAATCCAAAGGTGGTGTACAGATACATCCAGAGCCTTCTGGGGAAGCGTGAGGACAACCCCCAGGTGACAATCTACAAGCAGCACTTCCCTGAACACCAGCTAGAGAAAGATGTGGAGAGGGGCACGGTCATCTTCAGGCATTCTGAGTAAGTTGTGCTTTTCTGTGAGTTTTTGATAACAAATTGGTTAAAGTGACCTTTAACTCTTGCATAGTATCATACAATGTTTGTGGACCAACTGGCTATTTCTGTCGGATTTTAGTCTTTAACAATGAGTCTGTGTGAACTGGAATGTCTCTAAACCAATTATGGGACGCTCAGCAAGCATTGTTAAAACTATGCTGAATGGTCTTGCACACAATTATGCCACATGAAAACAATTGTGCTTCCTTCCATGGTGTCAAATTTGTACTTGGAAAATGATGAACACAGAGAGCATAGTGCTTTTTGTTGCTGATGTGAAGAAATTTGAGGCTTGTAGCTAATTGAGTCAGAATGGCACTTTAAAGGACTGGACTGGTAAAGGCATTTTTGTCAAGACATACAGCAGACAACAAGGGAGGGCATTTTCAAATTGACCTCTTTGTTCGGGCACCTTATTTTAATCACTAGAAAGTGCTTTCTTTTTTCCTCAGATTTCTAAAGAACAAATCTAATCTTGCATGCAGTTTTGCATGCGTGTACATAGAAATGCCAGTGCCATCATCAGTTAGCCATTATAATGTAGAATGTGCTTGACGGAACTGCTGCATCCCTTCTTTGCATGTATTTTCCATAAAACGTTTCTGTTGGCTATTGGATATTGGGTTCACACTGATGGAAATCTCTTCTATCCCACAGGGAGACGGTGTACTCGCCAGAGGAGATACTTGGCATGGTGTTAAATGACTCTCGCTCTCTTGCTCAGGACTTTGCTGGTTGGTTTGTTTGTTTTGTTTGTTTGTTTGTTTGTTTTGTGTGCCACTGTGACTTAAAGCTATTTCAAAGCTAGTATGTTTTATTAACTCATTCTTTTTGATATTGATTTTATTTATTAATGCTCTCTATTTCTTTGTGTTAAACAGAGCAACCCATTAAAGATGCAGTGATCACCGTCCCAGCCTTTTTCAATCAGGCAGAGAGAAGGGCAGTTTTGCAGGCTGCCCAGATTGCAGGCCTGAAGGTCCTTCAGCTCATCAATGATAACACTGCAGTAGCTTTGAACTATGGCGTGTTTAGGAGGAAGGACATCAACTCAACCGCACAGGTAAAGCCCAAAGACTTCTTGGGAGGAAAAAAGACAATGTACAATAGGTGGAATTGTGCATAGAATCTTACACCATGAGCCCGGTTTCCTCTTCACCCTCACCCCTTCGGTGTTTTTTCCACACAGAATGTGATGTTCTACGACATGGGCTCTGGAAGCACGACGGCCACCATTGTCACCTATCAAACTGTGAAGACTAAAGAGTCTGGAACACAGCCACAGCTTCAGATCAGAGGAGTTGGGTGAGTGTCAAATGTTCACAGGAACGCTGAATTAAGAAATGACCATAAAGAGCCGACAGTGTAGCATAGAGTGTGTGTGTGTGTGTGTGTGTGTGTGTGTGTTTGTTTTTGTTTGTTTGTGTGTTTGTGTGTTAATGTATTTGAGGCTGATTGTGAATGAATCCTCTTTAAGGTTTGACCGGACGCTGGGCGGTTTTGAAATGGAGCTCCGTCTGCGCGAGCACCTGGCCAAGCTTTTTAACGAGCAGAAGAAGTCCAAGAAAGACGTGCGGGAGAATATGAGGGCGATGGCTAAGCTCCTCAAGGAGGCTCAGAGACTCAAGACTGTGCTCAGCGCCAACGCCGAATTCACTGCTCAGGTCAGACCATTGACCAGCACACTCGCCTGCTCTTAAGTTCAAGTGAAATGCAGTTTGAGACTCCTGAAATTGGATTATGAGATTGATCTAATTTAGTCTTGGCTTTGTATTAGTCTTCGGCCTACATCTGTTGAGACTGGTGGTGATTTTAGCATTGCAACTAGTGATTTTTCTGCTCATGTTTTTGTTAAATAAATGTAAAAACGTAAGTGTGCTATATGGTTTTTCAGGTGGAGGGGCTGATGGATGATATTGACTTCAAGGCGAAGGTGACTCGTGTCGAGTTTGAGGAGCTGTGTAAGGATTTGTTTGACAGAGTGCCAGGACCTGTTCAGGATGCCCTCAGCTCAGCTGAAATGTCTCTTGTGAGTGCCCTTTAAATGAAGCTCAAGTGTGTGTGTGTGTGTGTGTGTGTGTGTGTGTGTGTGTGTGTGTGTGTGTGTGTGTGTGTGTGTGTGTGTGTGTGTGTGTGTGTGTGTGTGTGTGTGTGTACTGTACATGCACATGCACATGCACATGCATCAAGCCTGGTATGATTGCCATGGTATGAAAATGTTTTGTGCTTTTGTTGTAAAAAATGATACTGATACAGGAATTTAAATTAATTTAGTCATTTTTGTCTGAGATGTTGGGATAACTTTGAGCTCGTTCCCTCAGCTGAGAAATTCACAGAATGAAGTATTACTGAATTCCCTTCTGTGTAGGCCTGGTTTCTAAAGTCAGCCTTGGAGCTAAATGCTAAACTAAACCTTATTTCCTGTGCAGGATGAAATCGAGCAGGTCATTCTTGTGGGAGGATCAACTCGTGTACCCAAGGTCCAGGAGGTCCTGCTGAAGGCTGTGCAAAAGTATGTCCTTACTCTCGAGGCTTGTAGTCTGAACAAAACGACACTTACTCATAATATTTCACTCCTTTCTCTCAACAAAAGGGGCCTCTATAAAGTCATATCATAATTTATACAATAGGAATAAACTAACTATGATATGACAAATTGTAGTTGAGTCTTTTCAAAATATATTCGTGCTTTTCCACTGCCTGTTTATGATCAATTGAGAAGTGTGAACCTTCAGGGGGCTGTTTGTAACCTACAGTACTGCTTACTGTGTTGCAGAGAGGAGTTGGGCAAGAACATCAACGCTGACGAGGCTGCAGCCATGGGAGCCGTTTACCAGGCAGCTGCCCTCAGCAAAGCCTTCAAGGTCAAGCCATTCATCGTGAGGGACGCCGCTGTATTCCCAATTCAGGTGAGGGCTTTTGTTATTTCCCAGTGGACTATGTAGAGAAATACTCTTATAAAAAGACTTAGTAGCTACTTCCATAACAGGCTAGGCCCAGTTTCTAGATAACGATAGATCAACGACAGATAGATCAACACATGTCACACATTCTGATTCTACCTTGAGATTTCCTATAGGGAAAACCGACCCAGTACTGTATGCACAAAGCACTAGAAATCTAGATACCAAATTTGGTCTATGATCAATGTGCACAATGAAGTCACACTGAATAACTTTGAGGGAACAAGACACAGAATGGCACATTTATGCAAATGTTGATCTTCTAACAAGTTGTGATTTATTTTGCCCTCTGATTACTAGGTGGAGTTCAGCAGGGAGACTGAGGAAGAGGATGGAACGAAGAGCACAAAGCACAACAAGCGCATCCTGTTCCAGCGCATGGCTCCCTACCCACAGAGGAAGGTCATCACCTTCAACCGCTACATCGATGACTTTGTCTTCAACATCAATTACGGCGACCTTAGCTTCCTCAAAGACAAAGACATGAAGTGAGCGCACTCACACCACATGAGCTAGCTTGGAAGCAATACAGTAGAGTAACAAAAAGTAACCAACAACTAACATGATGTCAGAGAGGCATCGCAGGTTGTAGGCATGCAAAAAAAAAACTGATAGCCCAGATGCTTATCATAAACCTTGTTAACTGCCATCTTTGCCCTTTTTTTTTATTTTGCTAATTTTTGTGAAATTATTTCCATCCGATGAAGACTGAAATTATTTCCATCCGATGAATAGCAACTTGGCTACAACTGCTGAATGGTTGTTTTTTCCATGTGCAGGGTATTTGGCTCCCTGAACCTAACTACGGTGAAGCTGAACGGCGTGGGCACCAGCTTCAAGAAGCACAGCGACGCCGAGTCGAAGGGTATCAAGGCGCACTTCAACATGGACGAGAGCGGCGTGCTTCTACTCGATAGGGTGAGGACCACGTCTGTGCCAGCAGCTGTTTTGGTTTCTTATGGCATCATTCTTTTTCCATTGCTTGTTTGGACCTTTTTTGACACCACTCTCGATCTAATTCTTAGCATGATAGTACTGGGTCAAAGTGAATTATTATATCAAAAATGAATGGTAAAGAAAGCCAGGTAATTAATACCTTTTAAAAGGCCAAGAAGAAGTAATTTTAATGGTATAAATAAAAATGACTACTTTTTGCAGGTAGAGGCTGTGTTTGAGACCATTGTGGAAGAGAAAGAGGAGGAATCAACACTGACAAGTAGGTTGTTTTCTATTTGCAACACATACTCTGTAATGACACGGGACCCTGTCCCTGTGTATGCATGTGTGTCTAATTCAGAACAAGTGGCGTACTGTATATTCATTACATTTTATTTTAAACTGATCACGGTCAGGTTCAATGGGCCTCATCCACCAACCATTCTTATACATTTTTTTTTAAGAAGATTTGCATTCACCAATATGTGTTTTCAAATGGGACCTTAAGAACAAATTTAAGAAAATTCTTAAGACAATATTAGCGACTGAGGCCCGATGACTTATAATTAATAATAATATAAAGAATAAAAGGATCTATGGCAATGATGACCATTATCATGTTTTATATTCTTGTTCCAGAACTTGGTAATACAATTCAGAGTCTGTTTGGAGGCGGAAGCTCAGAACCCAGTCCCAATGTGACTGAACCAGTCCAGGTGAGTAGCATGTTCTAACATGCCTGTGTTTGTATGTGTGGGTGTGGGTTTGTGGTACCATCTAACCATCCTCCCTGATGGTGATCCCAGGATGAAGAGGAGGTTCCCCCTGAGGCGAGTAAAGAACCTGAGGAACAGGACCAGAAGGAACCATCAGCGGAGGAGAAGCAGGAAGCTGGTGAGCAGAAGGCTGAGGAACAACAGACGGAGGAGAAGCCCAACGGAGAAGGAGCAGACACCGCCTCAGAGGTAGACAACTGCCCTAGGGCATGACTCTAATGCAGGGGTGGCCAAACTTTTCTGCTTGTGGGCTGCATACTGAAAAATCTAAGCCGTGAAGGGCAGAGGATAAATTAAAAGCACAAGTTTTTAACCAGTTAAGTGAAAAGGAGACACCGTTTTAGGCCACCAGTACTGAAATGATCCCTGATGGATATACAGTATAATCAGATTACTCTAACAATGGGCCACTTTACATTTCATTTTCTTACTTCACTGACCCTCATTTTCATACTGCATGTGCTTGTAATTGCATGAAGTAGCACAAGGAAATACAAAGAGAGCCTTCATGCACTTTGTAATGGGCCTGGTGTGCCTTTCATTTTTATTTTGAGGAAAACAGAGTAACAAAGTAAACTTTTAAACAAAAGGTAAAAGGATGCAAACACCCCACTTGTGACCAACAATGGACTGTTGATTTTTACATGAAATTTCGTCTTCAGTAGGACTCGTATCACTATTTGTTAACCCCCCAATATCCTGTTTGAAATTCTGCCAAGCGTTGCTTGGTGCTCCGTTTGTGAACCACAACCGTCAAGTTTGCCATTATCTGATGAAGCAACCTTGAAACACCTTACGTAGCTTGACAGCATGAAAAGGTTTTCTGATTGCCCTCTTTCAACTTGTGCTGAACCAGGCAGAAAAGACGGAAGAGGCAGCTGATAAAGGTGAGAAGGCGGCCGAGGGAGAGAAGGCTGAACCTAAGGAGACCGAGGAGGACAAGACAGCCAAACCACAGAAGAAGAGCAAGATCTCGGTGGACATCGGAGCAGAGCTAGAGGGGAACGATGTGCTGGATCCCACACTAGATGCCATTGAGACTTCCCAAAAGAAGTGAGTACCTCTTATGCTGGTGATCTTGTCCTCCATAGTAAAATGATGCTACATGTGCACATGGCCTCACATACCATAGTGCTTGGTGTGTAAGAGAAGCACATTGCCTCCATATTAAAGCCCCTCACTATCTCAGGTTGCAGGATCTGACTGATCGGGACCTGGAGAAGCAGGAGAGGGAAAAGTCTCTGAACAGCCTGGAAGCCTTCATCTTTGAGACACAGGTAAAGGAATCAGGAGTTATTTATTTATTTATCTATTTATTTATTTATTTATTTTCATGTGGTGTCGATGTGTCTTTATCAGTCAATGTATGCTGTTTTTGCTTTCTCCCTCACTTAGCACTCAACATTTAATTTATCATTCTGTTTATTTTATTTTATGTTTTTTACAACCTTTTTTGCTGTCTAGTACTAGTATAATGAGATCTAATGAATAAAATGTTGACTCTCAGGACAAGCTGTACCAGGATGAGTACCAGGCTGTGGTGTCGGAGGAGGAGAAGGAGCAGCTGTCGGCCAAGCTGAGCGAGGCCTCCAACTGGATGGACGAGGACGGCTACTCGGCCAGCACCAAGGAGCTGAAGGAGAAGCTGTCCGAGCTACGGAAGGTGTGCAAGCCCATGTTCTTCCGAGTGGACGAGCGCAAGAAGTGGCCCGACCGCCTGGCCTCCCTCGAAAGCCGCCTCAACCAGTCCACCTTCTTCCTCAAGTAAGTGGGAGACTCTCTCACCTGAGAGTGGTGTTCTTGATAAAGCCTCAGCGGACCACTATCAGAGTACCTGAACAATCTGTACGGGCAATGAGAAGAGGTTATTGCTGGTAGTTGTTTGCTTGATAGGGGTTACTTCAGGGCAAAATGAAGGGGTGAAGTTGGGGATAAAGTGGTAAAGTACTCTACAAAATCAGGAAATGCAGCCTTTTGCCATTTTATATTTGATTGAAGCGACAAAAATGAAGCTTATGTCATCTGGTTTGTGACCAAGTCTTCTGCCTTTAAAAGAAAATGAACGCGTTCCTGATGTTTCCTCAGCAGGCCTGCAGTCTCCAGCAGGCAGACTCGTGTGCAGATGTTACTCAACACTGATCGTCACTGATCTGTTGAGCCATAGTACTTCCCAGCACTAGGACGTGCTTATAGGGCAAAGTTAATTTGGCTAGGTTACACTCGCTGTTATAGACATGAGGATTTTTCACAGCGTGGTCCACAGTTCCCTGAGTCATGGGTTGCGTAATAGGGCTTATAACATTACATCCACAGCATGTTTTAATACTAAAGAATTGTTCCAGTGCTTCTACTCAAAACCATGTTTTATGTCAGTTTCCTCACTTCTAAAATTTTACAACACAGTGAAGCAAATAATACTCTAAAATAATACACATATTCTGGTGTGAGCATGCTATGCCTTGTTGTTTTAATAATCAAGCACAGAACAAAACATGGTTTTCATGCTTTAATTTTTTAACTGTTTTAAGTTTTTGTTCCAAAAATCTGACTGTCAGCTATAGGTTAAATAGTCCCTGCCGCATACTGACTGTAAGTATGATAGACACTGCCCCCTGGTGGCAATATAAGGAAATGTGCCAATAAAGTCATTCTTTCTCTTTTCCTACAGAGGCGCCAAGTTGATCCCTGATTCTGACCAAATCTTTACTGAGGTGGAGCTGAAGACTCTGGAGAAAGTGATCAATGAGACCACCGTAAGTTCTGACATCTCTCAAGTGTCATATTGAGAAAATCTGAGAGATTACTACTGTTTTCAACAATCTTCCTAATGTATACTCTATCTCCCCGCCTTCTCTAGACTTGGAAGAATGAGACGGTGGCTGAGCAGGAGAAGCGCTCGCCCACAGAAAAGCCCGTACTGCTGTCTAAAGACATCGATGCCAAGATCTCCCTGCTGGACCGGGAGGTCAACTACCTGCTCAACAAGATGAAGTTCCACAAGCCCAAGCCCAAGGCCAAGCCCAAGGAGAAGAACAGCACCAGCTCCGAGAGCAGCAAAACCAACAGCAGCTCGCCCAACAAAGATGGAAAGACGGGTGAGTCGTTTTTCTGTCTTTGTCTTCATCATCTTTTTTTTTTTTTACTCTGTTAACTCTCGTTGAAGAAGATTAGCTCAATTCCAAGTCAATGATTTAAATTTGGGTGCGTCAAATCAAAATGAACCGAATCAAAGAAAAGACACAGAGGAAACGTGTCCGACACTGTGGAAACGTATCCGTCTTGGACTTATCACCAGATCATTACAATACACAAGAAATAGTACTTGAGAAAGCGTTTATTTTTCTTATATTCTGTTTCTTAACGGTCTCTTGGATCTTTTAGATTGTCTCTTACATGAAGGCATACACATACACACACGCATGCGGTCTTACAAACCTTTGGCATGCCTATGTTATTTTGATAATGTTGGGCTAAATTGCTCGTGTTTCATGTGTGGCCATATGTTTTCAGAAGAGGACGCTAAGCCTGCTGAAGAAGAGGTGAAGCCAGCTGAGGAGCCACCCACAGCGGAAAAAGAAGAAACGTCGAAAAGCGAAACACAAATACCAGAAGAAACGACAACCGGTAAGGATCAGAGAAATGCATCATAAATGAGCTTCTAGTCAGTCATTGCAACACTGCCCTGATTTCTGCATGATCTGTCAGTCTCTCAATGTATGTTGTTCCATATGGAATTGCAAGGAGAGTTCCATATGGAATGTCAATTCTGAGGAGGGTATTGACAGAGATGAGTGAGAAACTGATCTTTGGTATTGACACTGTAGTTGCACAATGTGAACATTGTTCAGTTTGGGCAGATATAAGTACATCACCAGACATAGACATGGTCGGTGCAAATAGTTGATACTTTTAACTTGTAATTTATTTTTTATTTTTTTGCTACCAGACATCAAATCTCTCTCTAGACCCCATTCTAAAATGTGGGACAAATTTAAATTCAAAACAGTGGTGTTCAAAACTGCATAGAGGAATTAATATGGCAAACTAAAGCATTAATGACTGACTGGAAAAGCCTAACCCAAAGCTTGACAGAAGAAAAAAATGGCAGCAATGGTAGCCATCAGTGGTGTTGTTGAAAGACCTGCTGTGTGGTTGGTTATGTTATGCACATACTGTAACAAGCTTGCTTTTGGTGGTGAGGTCTGCGTGAGGACATGGTTCAAGCAGTTGTGGGCAAATAATCAGAAGGGAAACGGCTTTGATCCATTGGCTAATGCTAAAGTTAGTGTCTTAGCATTTTTACTTTATCTCACTTCTTCAGAGAAATATTTGCACAGCAGGAGAGATTTGGAACAGTTGTAACACAACTTCATACTTCTTACACAGTTACGCAAAGGTAACGTGAGCAAAACCTTTGACTTTTTTTTGTATTTGAATGAACATGCATGTGTGTTCACACATGCTATTTTGGGCTGCCTTTGCCAAAAGCGTTGTTGTGCCCCAGCCATTGGCTACTCTGTTGGGTGAGATGGTCACAGCACAATGATACCTTTGGAAAACACAAGATTTACTCAATTCTTGATGCCAAGAAGTACATGAAGTGCAGCCTTTGCATGCCAGCTGAATGAAGCTTTTTGTTAAATAGCATTTTTTTTTCTTTTTACTGCTACAGTTATTGATGATCTTGTATCTTCTTTCATTTCCAGATCAACCAGAGGACAGCAATTCAGATCACATACCAGATGAGTTATAACAACTGGAATTAAAGTGTCTCTTTGTATTTATTGACTGTAATGGTTCAGGTTTTTTTTTCTTTGTCAGCCCGTCTATTTTTTTTTTTTTTCTTTTTTTTTTTTTTTGTTCTGTTGCGTTCAGCAGAACATTGTCACTGGGTCAGATTGGACACTGTTTGAGGTGTACATTTTTCAGCGCCATCTGAGATGGCAGTCCACGCGGCCTGAGCAGACTTGGCCCTCATGTGGCCCGAACCAGCCTCCTCTATGGGCCACATCAGCGCCACGTCTGCACCAGAACCACCTCCTCTGACTTAACCTGCCATCTGGGGTCCCCCAAACCACTTTTAATTCTCACACACCCTTTCCCTGGTCCCCCTTTGTCTTTCCCCACACACACACACATATACACACACACAGTACGCACACTTGCACCCCTCCACTGTTACCACAAGAACTCTGAATGTTGCGCAAACAACCGAAGCGGTTCCAGAACTGGGCAGGAAAGAAAGAATGTGGAACTTATGTTTGCAACAGGAAACACCAACAGTTTCACTCTATAAAAGTAATTCCACGAAAAAATGGCCTACCTTCCCTTTGTTTTTCTCATGAACCGTCTGGATTGACATGAATGCTGTGCATGCCAAATACATGAGATGGTAACACATCAGTTGAATTTGTACGCTGGAATTACGAGTAAGGTATAGAGTTTGCACATGGGCCACTATGTCTCTTAGTTGGTTCTTTAGTGTACAGTGGTTGTATATTGTTTTATGTAGACCTATCGATCTACAGCATGGTTTTTAATTCCTCATGCCTAATTTCAAATGAAATATCTGTGAACTGTACGACATGAAAGACAACCCGAAGACCTTTCTTTTTTTCACTATTCTGTGGACTGCTGTGGGATGTCATGTGTAAGATGTACTTGCAATCTACCTTGCTCTCTGATCTATTTACCTCTGCATATGGTGTGGTTATGAGTATTTTTGCGGCATCAAGTACATGGAAATGGCCTCATAAGATGTGCTTTCTGCATTGCTCTTCGCATTACGTCACTGATGCTCCTCGCCACACAAAGCACTGCCATCTGTTTGTGTTTTGCGTTTGTGTTTTTTTTTTTTTTGTGGTTTTGGTTGTACTATTCCCATTTTAGAGCTGCCTGCCTGCACTAAGGTCAGTATCTGTTTGTTTTGTTTTTGTTTTTGTTTGTTTTCTTCCAGAAAGCACTTGTGCCACACCAAACACACAAACCCATTCTCATTCACTCACTCATCTTTCTCTTCTGTTTGTATTACCTGAGTACACTTATGTGGAGGGGGAACAGTGTTGGGTTAGGAAAGGGAGATCATTTCAGTTTTTTTTTTTCTGAATTGTTAATAAAGTTTTTTTAAAGAAACATTTGTTGACCTGTTTTTCTCATTTTCAGATATAGAATTAATTAAAGATGGCTCAAAGAGCGCAAACTCGTAGAAGCTATCAACATATCAAATTGAAAACCATCCCCAAAAAATTCTGGGGTAGGTTAGGAAGCCATGTTAAACTCTGGCTCCCTATACTTTCTGTATTTACATGAAGTGCTTCTAGTAGCTCTTGCTGTGAACCAAAGTGCCAAACTGAATGTCATTTGACTGATACCAGCCTCGAGTTCAAGATGACTTAACATGACAACGCATTTTATACATCATCCATAGGGATGAATGGGAACCGTAGAAAAACGCAATGAGCGCCGAACTTGGCCCACGTGTGGCAATGTGGTGAAATGATGATACAAAATGGAAAGCTCCACTGAACAACTGATTATTTCTCTTAAATTTTAATAAAAACACGATAAATGTATAAAATAAAGGACTGGTAGACCCAGACTACAGATTGATCAAGACTATTGGATCTGGAGTCAAGACTTTTAACTTCCCATTTCCAGGACAAGCAGGGTGAAAATTCAAGGTGTAATTGGAGTATAAAAACATTTTTAGTGCAGAACAAAGGAAGATACAGGGTTAAATTTTTGGTTGTACATCATATAAAACTGCTTCTATTGCAGATAAGAGTTTGTGACCATTTCCTGTGTTTCAGTCAGATAGTCAGAAATGAGCTGCAGAGAGCTTGACTCCAGACACAAGTCCAGAACCCATTCTGAATATGTGTTGGTGGGTAAGTCTGGGTTTACCCACGTAAGAGAAAATACAGTGATACAGTCTGTAGAAAATGAAACAGCTCATACCCATACCCTTATATTTCCCATGTTTATACTTTATGGCATCACCATGTAAATAATGATTTACTCTACATGAAGGACACTTGTAGAAGCTGGTGCTAATGAAGAATATTTGATTCCCTAAGCTTATGATCATCGATAAATAAGACATTTCATGAATACAACCAGTGCATCATCTTATTTAAACCCGAAGAGTGTAAAGAAAAAGTGTCCATGCAGGAGATTGGCATGCATTTAGTTTGATTGAGAAGATATTCCTGTATATGTCTTGTATTAAGGCTTATATATATTATGAATAAGTGATTTTGATCTTTGACCAATGTTTTAGCCCATGTCCTTGCGATTTATTTGTACTGTCAGTTTTGGGACTTCCATGCTTTTAGCGCCCTCTATTGGCCCGTAGAGGCAGCAGATCGTCTTTACTCCTCTTAGAGAGACGCAACCAGTAAAACACAGCTCCCATAGTGGCCATGCACATGATGCCGATCACCGCTGCTGCTACAGCCACTCCAAGCACTGGATTCTCCTCACGGGATGCATCGGGATCTGGACGGATGACAACAAAAACACAATAGCAACACCTGCAGTAGACCCCACTCACCATTACATCTGCTTATCTCTGACCAAAGACAGGTGTAAGTAGTGATCCACAAGGCAAAACATTTAATTTCCATGAGGACAGTATGATGTTTGGATGTTTTTAAGTCATAGTTTGAGCTTCAATATTATGTCAACATTTCATTAACATGATAAATACCTTCTGACACGTGACCAGCTGCAACATCATCTGAATGAGAAAATCAAAAAGTATTTAATGATGTTGATGAGTTTACCCTGGGTGCATGTGAAGGTGCAATGAATCTGCTGTAGGCATTTATAACACAACAAAGGCACAGTATAGTGTGTAAATGCATTTTCCTACTTAAGAATACATTTCCAAAACAGTAAATGTAGCCACTGACCAAACAAACTGGATCTTTACTGGCCTTTATCTTTACTGGCCACTTTACTAAGTGGTCATGATTTGAGGTTGTAACAACTTACTTTCCTTAATTAATTGTTTAAAGGAGTGTTTTTGAGACATGTTACTTAGAGTGTTTTAAAGTCAAATAAAATTGTTTAGAAGAATAAGTGATACTTGTCATTCAAAGGCCTGCCTCTCTTACCGGTGTCAACTTTGGTGATTATTGGGCCCGAGGTCACCGTGGCCGTGTCACTCACAGACGTCCCCTCTGCCGACATCACCTCCCTCTTCCTCCTGCTGCTGCCAGAACAGTTCTGAAAGGCACAGGGGTATCACATCTTACATCAGTGGTTCTCAAACTTTTTCTGTCATTCCCCACTTTGGAAGGCAGAGAATTTTCACGCCCCACCTGGAAGGCTTAATTTATGCACAATGTATCTCTGTGAGGAATACTTTGCGAGAATTTTCATGTTACTAATTCGAAGCCAAATTTCTCTCGAACCCCTCATCACAGCAACTAGCAAATAACACAATTGGAAAGCTCAATTTGCTGTAGTATGCGCATATCTGACAAATAGCAGTGAATTTGGGGGATGTAAAGAGTCTCGCGCCCCACTTGTCATGTGTCTGCGCCCCACTAGTGGGGCCCGCCCCACAGTTTGAGAAACACTGTCTTACATCTACAACCCTGCCGGACCTCAATTCTAACTTCAGATTCCTGAAAATGCATTTGTTTTTTTTTTTTTTTTGTTTTTGTTTTTTTACTAAACTGGTAGAGCAGGGTGTCATTTAAATCACAAATCACAATCACACCAAAAAGGTTCATCAATAAAGATAAATGAATCAATTCAAATGATTCTATGCCACAAATAAAAGTATAATGCATCCTAGTTGTTTCCCCCCTGTTCAGGAGTTATTGTACCTGTTGCAAAGAGCTGCAGAAAGATGTTTCACAGAGTCTAGTCTCACAGTGCAGGTAGAAGGTTGAGACGGTCTTGTTCTTGTGCTCTACAAAGCGGAAGGCCTCAAAGGAAAAGCGAGCTTCCTGGGAGTCACCATTCTGTCCAATCACTGTCTGTCCATCACGATTACACCTACAAGCAAAGACTGCTGAATATGAACTTAAGTCTAACCATCTCTCATTTCATATAAAAATGAGTATTAAAGATATAAATGTCACTTACGGAGAGAGCAACTCACCCAACAAAGAGGTCATAGTAGGTGCTGTTGATTGGAAAAGGGCTTGTTGTGGCATAGCATCGATCCAGCAGCACATTAAACCTGAATGTAAAATAAATAAATAAATAAGGTACCACAACAAACTAGGTCAAAGGAGCTAAAAGATTGCATGCAACAATTATATGACACAGGTCTTATATGCACATGTCTGACACACAGGTAAAGTGTCAGATAATATCCCTATGTGTGTAAATGGATATTAGAAAATGAAAAGTAGACTATTTACTAATATCAATAACCTATACATGTATAAGTAGTATTATCAATCAATAAACAAACTTTCAGTTAATAGCTACATTGGTATTGAATGTAATGGGTACAGGCTCACTATCGTCTTAATGGGACAGTATCACCAAAACCATAGGACTACAATTTGATATGAGATTATCTGTTTTGGCAGTTCTTCAAACACTGCATTGTGATCACATTGTTCTTAGATTATCCTTTTATCTTCACACTCATATCATATTATGTATCATTTTACATGTTTTTCTAATACTCTATCGATGTATTGTTAGATCCATAATCACATTTCTAGGTTATAAGGGTGCCATGCCTCTGAAAATCCATCATCAGGACAAATTTGTTGTTTACTGTTCCTTACTATGACATCTGTAGCCTAACTTGTACTAAGATGTCATACTATATGTAGTACCTTTCTGTGAGGTTTGTAGCCTTGACCGACACAAAGATTCGAGTTTTCAGTGTCAGGCCGTTGTCAGGGACCTGGAGCTGGGCTGTATAGCTTTCATCCTTTGAATCACAAATGGTTTATGATGTTACCAATATGCATTACCCAGTGTACACATCCAGCATGTGTTGAAAGGTTTGTGTACATGTATGCTATATGCATGTCTGTGGTCCTACCTGGAACAGCTGCATGCTTAGTGTACTGATGAAACTCCCATTGTTGTCCTTGATTGCCAAACTCACACCCGATCTGTGGCAAGAAAAAAAACTAGTTGGGACCTTTACTGGGAAATATGTTCTAACATTTTATTCCTTATATATTTAGATATAATCTCCCTGAAAAAAATGTAAAGAGGAGATAGGAATGTCAGGCCATTTGTTATATTCTTGAACTATAATTCAACTTTTGGGTTTGATGGCTCAGCAACATTTTCATGACTTTTCATGACTTTTTTTTGGAGATGATGCTTTTTTAAAGACCATTTACATTGTCAATAATCCCATGAGGTTGCATATGCATTGCCTATTTGTCTTTATTATTTTTCATAAATGACAGAAGGTGGAGAAGCGCCAAACTCACACACTCATTTCGGTGTTGTTCACCAGATACTGCAATGGATAGCGGCAAGAGAAAAGATACATCATCTCTTTACGGTAGGTAATGGTGCCAGCACTAGGGTCCAGGGAATTGATGATCCCAGAGATGTTGACAAACTGAATGTTGGAGTAATCTGAGAAGAGTCCAGAACCCATTTCTTGAGAAATCTGCAAGATAAAGCAAAGATCTGTGAGGAAGATCAACTGTTCAAGTTCAAATTTCTGATTCCATTTCACTACCCAGTGTAGGTAAAATTGTGAGAGAGGGACAGAGAGAGGGACATAGAGCCAAAGACAGAGGAAGGGAAGAAGGAAGACTATATAAATTGAGAATGTAAGAGGAATGGATTGATTGAGACTTCTGTTGTGGTTTGAGTTTTTTTTTTCTCTCGAGTCCTGAGTTTATCTAGAATGTAATATATATTGCACGTACAATAGTATGCTCTGATCTTGGTTTGAGGACTGAAATGGCAAGTGTGAAAACAGCAGAGTAGAACTTGGTAAGCAGAGAGAGAGAGAGAGAGAGAGAGAGAGAGAGAGAGAGAGAGAGAGAGAGAGTATGTGTGTTAATGTATGCTACCGTGAGTTTGTTGGAACACTCAGCCACTGCCTCCTCAGTGATGGAGAAGTTAAACTTCAGCACAGGAGGGTCAGCATTAAGATCCGGAATGCCCCGGCAGTGGGGGTTATTGTAGCGAGCGTTGAGTGCCATCAGGGACTCGTTGTATCCTCCAAAGTACACAGGACAGAGCAGAATCTGGAGTTCCATCCGTTCTGTACCACACACTACAGTGATGTCTGAGTTTGCTGGAAAACCAGAAACAACCAAACACAAAACTAAGAATAAACTATTCCACAAATGAATAATGATCAGATCAGGCCATCATCTCTACATTTTCAGATTTATATCATTTTAAGGGTTTTTTTACATTTTTTTACGATACAGAATTTGTAGAAGCAAACAAAGTTTTCTAAAGTGACTTTAAGTAGTCAATGTAATTGAGAAAGTTCAAGAAGGTAGCCTACACCATTTAGACTTACCAGCAATTTATATTTACCAGCAAATCTCTGAGCTTATTGTTAGGTTCAAGTTTTTTACTCCTTATCTCAAAAGTTGCACAAAAACACATTTGTGCAGCACACAACCTATAGGAGAGCTATAGGTTTGAAACATATACTAACTATAGATACATACATAAGTCAGACTTTTCTAGGGCAGCAGTTATCATTTATGCCCTCAAGGCAGAAAGATAGAAAACCGTGGACTCATGTTGCTGGGTGGATCCAGCTGTGATTTCTCAGGTGTGAGACAGAGGAAAGGTGAGCTGCCTTTCTTGCACAGTGTAGTGGGAAAAGAGAGTCACGGCCGTGAGGCTCTGCTGCGATAGCGAGCTTGTCGACTGACCTGGCTCTCGGAAGGTGGCTTCAGAGCTGCATATGTTCTGGGCCTCCCCGTGAAGGACAAGCACGGCAAGCTGATACACAAGCAGGGACAGCCACATTGTCCTCCCGCTGCAAGGGAAAACCCACCAGACATAATCTCACCTTGACCTCATTCCATCGGTAACTCTTTAAAACACCACTTTCAATGTTTTAGTTATAGTCCTTTGAATGTACAAGCATTGATATTATTATTAGAATATGCATTTAATATTTTTAAATATAAACACAGTACATTTACAACTTCATGATTGTCTCAATAAAACATTTTTAAATGTCTTAACAAATGTATTGCAGTGTAGCTTTTTCAAACAAAGTTACTGATTCCTAAGTAAATAAATTAGTAGAATTGAAAAACATGATGTGGATCAAAATCTGAATTTGTTTTTTTTTTAAAAAAAGTCTCAGTTCAATAAATGTTTGAAGTAGGCCAACTCATACCAACCTAAATCAAAAATCAAAGTACAACCAAACACTTAAAAATTCCACAGCATTCCTATTTTGCGTTGAGAAATTTGACAGAAGTGTTTTACCTGGTCTAGTCTGCCTTCGGCGCCTGTTCCTCTTCTTTCTCTGCCTGATGTGGCGTGTGGACCCCACCTATTTATACGGCCTCTTTTCTGATGAAAGGTGTCAAAGGACCTCCGGAAACAAAACACAGCTTTATGGGAGGGTGAATCCAAGAGAGCAACCTGAGTGGATTTATCAGAAATGCTATATGCTGCTTAGTGGCACTCTGATATGTCTGGAAGTGACTGTTTTGCCCTTGGGTTTGGATTTGGTTGTCTGTTTTTCCCCCTCCTTTACCAAGATGTCAATATGAGATCAGATGAGATTGTGGGTAATGATGTTATTGGGTTGGGAATCATTTTGCAGCCTACATGCATGTGCTGCAATGCCCTCTTTAAACAGATATAGTCACTGATACAGTACATGTACGTATTTGAATGGCATGGGTGGAAAATATGGGTGCAAATGTTCACTCTCAAATTCTTATTCCCATTTAATTTCCTTTCCTGTATGTGTTTTGTTGTAAATTGCATTGCATGACTGCCACTGTTACTGTTTATTCCCTCTATTTGTTTACAGTTGACACCTTCTTGTAACTTCTTAACATTCCTTGAGATAATGAGTTGACGTTGCTGTAATTGGAAGTTCATTTAGACAGAAATATTACATTTTATGAAATTCAAGACAATTCCATTTGTTTCCCTAAAGGGGTCTTTATGTACCACTCTAATGGTATTTGTAAGAAAAGGGCTTCTTGTGTCATACTAGTAGGCAAACCTTTGAACCAGACAAAGGCAATTAGACACTACATAGTGACATGTACATGAAACGCTATGCTATTTATGTTCAGTACATGCGCCATAATATAATATCTTGTGCCTCTGGTGTCTTTGTGGGGAAAGCAGATCTCTCCGAAAGCACATGCCATTCCATAAGTATGGAATCACTTCTGTGCTAACAGCTCTCACGTCAGTGCTCAGACCCTGAAGAAAACTCATGACATGAGCTTAGACAATGCCTTGTGTCATCACCCAAGCTCCTATTGTTATGTGCTTGTCAGTGGTAAGATACAGTAGTTAAGTGGGCCTTCATAAATGAAACTGCTTTATTTCTGTTTACCTTCTGTTATTTCTTCAATGTGCTATTAAATAATACAAAAAAATTGCATATACATTCATTTATGCAAGTGTTCCCTTTAATCCTTGTTTTGATAGATAGTTGATATGCTAGGCTATACCATGGGACAGTCAAAGAAGCAAAACAAAAAACAAACAAAAAAAACAAATAAACAAACAAACAAACACTGACCTTTTGGTAATGTTGACATACTTGTGGAGGGGGAAAAAAACTTTTGAACAAATAGATGTGAAGCAGGATAACTTTCTATAATTACCTCTGATTAAATGTCGCATCTTTTATTTTTATCAGGTCAGATTTAATGCTGTAAGGGCGCGCACAATGCGAGACTTTGATACTCAGTTTCTGCATCCGATTGGAATGTTCCATTTGGTGTTGTTTTCATCTCCTGAGGGTAGGGAGTTCTTTAATAGTCTGCTAAGACATGATTAAGCCTCGTCCCCAGCATTGTATCTTTTAGTAACACTACCTTCTTAAATCACAGGGAACAAACTTCTTTTTGTTAAATACAATTGCCCTGATTTAAAAGATATCTGAGTGTAGAAACATATCTGGTCCACATTGAGATTACTGGTAGCCAAGCAGGAAAATTCATGCGTGTTAAAATGTTGGGCATGATCGCCTCTATTGCTGCCAAAACGAACGGAATGTGTTTGGCTGTTTATTTAGAAGTCCACTCGGGTTGTACAACACACTATGATTTTAATGAAGATTGTCCCGATACAGCAATGTCGGAATAAAAGCATGTCAGTCGGTCTGCAGGCAAATGACACCTGTCACATTTTGCATCAAGGTAACTTTAGGCTGCTCCTTGAAAGGGGGAGCGGCTTTCCCAAGCGGGGCACTACAAGTGATGAGATACGAACATCTCCTTTCCCAGTGGTGTTTTGGTTGCAAATGACTTCACATAAAAGAAGATAGAGCCCCGCGTCCTGTCTGTTTATCATGGACAGAGACGGCTAGATGACAACACCAAACAAATCACGAACAGCAATATTTTTAAGCTTCGTTCACATCAATTTTGGTTATATCACAGGTAATATCGCACCTTGTCTCTCCAGATTGATGAAATTGAGGCAACAGTTAGTCGATCAAGCGCCCAATATTTAAAATCTAGAGTCTATCTTGAACTCTTTTTCGTTTGCCGCTTCACTTGGAGCTTGTGTACTTCGTTACGGCTTTAGTACCTTCGGAGACGGCGTGCTTGGCCAACTCACCGGGCAAAAGCAAGCGCACCGCAGTCTGAATTTCTCGGGATGTAATTGTCGAACGCTTGTTGTAGTGGGCAAGACGTGATGCTTCGCCTGCGATGCGCTCGAAGATGTCATTAACAAAGGAATTCATTATACCCATTGCTTTGGAGGAGATTCCGGTATCTGGGTGGACCTGCTTTAATACTTTATATACATATATTGCATAGCTCTCTTTCCTTGGTTTGCGGCGCTTCTTATCTCCTTTCTTCTGCGTCTTGGTCACAGCCTTTTTTGAGCCTTTTTTAGGGGCAGGTGCAGATTTGGCTGGATCTGGCATCGTGTGGTTTTCGTGTTATTCAAGACAAATTATTAGTTAGCTTGTCAACATGCCACACTAATATTTATAGTGCTATCATGTAAAATTAGCAACAGAAAATATGCTTTGCCATTGGCCACTGGGTTAACGTCATATGCTTGACTTTCTATCATTGGTGAAAACAGTGCGATACAAAATAACCAATCAGATAAATCTTTGCAGTATATATACGAATCCAAGCTTACATCATTGTTTTGGAGTTGTTTTGAGGGGGTCTGTGTAATTATCGACCTCATATGATCGATAATTAATCGAAGAATCTTACACGAGTCATGTCTGGGAGAGGCAAAACTGGAGGGAAAGCTCGGGCCAAGGCGAAATCACGGTCGTCAAGGGCTGGTTTACAGTTCCCAGTTGGACGTGTTCACAGACTGCTTCGCAAAGGTAACTACGCCGAACGCGTTGGTGCTGGAGCTCCAGTATATCTGGCAGCTGTGCTTGAGTATCTGACAGCTGAGATCCTAGAACTGGCTGGCAACGCCGCCAGAGACAACAAGAAAACAAGGATAATTCCGCGCCACCTGCAACTAGCAGTGCGTAATGACGAAGAACTTAATAAACTCCTTGGTGGTGTGACCATCGCTCAGGGAGGAGTACTGCCAAATATCCAAGCAGTCCTATTGCCTAAGAAAACGGAGAAGCCGGCAAAAAGCAAATGATCCCGAGAAGCATGGCCTTGAAAATCCTGCGCCTCTGAGGAAAGACAGTCTTTGTCAGTCTTTCCGAAAGGACAGAGCTACAATGTTGTTTAAGATTGAATTATTTTTTTGTTTGCGTGATTTGTATACCGAGTTAAGTTCATTTTCCTTTGCTCTGACTGAACCGTATCAGTTCTGACGCACTCCATGAACAGGACCAAACAGGTATGAGGACAACGACGAACAGCCATTTTGGACCTCTGTGTGGACGGGAAAGTGAAAGGGTGTTCAACTTGTTCCAACTCAGCCAGTGACGGACAGTTTGGAGACAGACAACGTATGGCTACAGGCTAAAGGACAGAAGATTATCTTTGCTTTAGGCTTATTTCTTGTGAAATAATGTGTAAAATGGCTTTTTCAATAAATGTTTGAAGATATGTTTACGTCCCAATGTCTTGCTGCACACATCAATTACGCAGCATTCAAAACACATAGCCCACAACTTTTACGCACGGGTCAAGAAATGATCTGATACTATGATATACCAATTAAATGTAAGGGGATAGTCTGACACCTAGTGGGCAGTTTTTGTCGTTGGAGTTATGGAAATACAATGCGTCCAAAATCAGTATGAAGTAACCAGTAAAATAGAGATAATACACTAGAACGTGTACGTCAGTCGAGAGGTTTATTTTTCTTTCGTAGTTAGGACAACATGCAGTAGACAAACCGATACGCCATGCGGAAGTCTGTTGAGTTACAGTGGGCTACATCATAGGGACCTTATCAAAGATAAATATGCACTGTAGGATATCTTGGACCAGATCAGTCAAAAGGCTAGATGTCTAAACGATACGCCAATAAAAAGAAATGCAATTTTCACTTTCAACATGATAAAATATTTTTGTATTGTTTTGAGTTTGAATTGTGTTCCCTTAAATTCCACATCAGCCATAAAAGCTGTGTGTTATTTCCAGTAAAACACCCTTAAAAGGATATAATGTGCCATGCTATTTTTGACACATCTGAATGTGTAACACACCAATTATTGTGTAATTACACTACAGTTGTATCGCAATAAGTTTTATGCTCATTGTGTACTGGTATACTGTATCTGTGACATTTATTCAATTGCATTTAGTAGTGCAGTTATGCTAGCCACAACAGTGTTGTAAATTGTGGAGTTAAGATGTAAACATCTGAGATTATTACTAGGTTATAAAAAATATTATAAAATGATTTTGGAAGATAGCTAACTAAAAATGCTGGTTTTGAAAGACAAAACAGAGTCATATTTGTGTTGTTGGGGCACATTTTTTTTAATTTTCTAG
Organism: Sardinella longiceps; assembly: GCA_027497455.2. Taxonomy (NCBI): domain Eukaryota; kingdom Metazoa; phylum Chordata; class Actinopteri; order Clupeiformes; family Clupeidae; genus Sardinella; species Sardinella longiceps. The sequence goes on from JAODXP020000020.1 coordinate 20,028,134, forward strand.
GGCTCACAGTTAGACTCAGTGCTTACGCAGAGTCAGTAGTTCCAACATGGCATGATGACCTGTTAAGTATTTATCAGACACTGGATATACACTTAAGGTGTTCGAGGACAGAGTATTGGCCTTTCTCCTTTAGTCAACCTCCTCGATGGTTGGGCCAGAGGATCCACCACCACCTGGGGCAGCACCGCCAGCTCCAGGGAAGCCGCCGGGCATTCCACCAGGCATGCCTCCGGGCATTCCACCGGCACTCTGGTACAGCTTGGTGATGATGGGGTTGCACACCTTCTCCAGCTCCTGCTGCTGGTGCTCATACTCGTCCCTCTCAGCAGTCTGGTAGGGTTAGAGGGTTCATTGGTCAACATTAAAGTCAGTTATATTTTGAAAAATATATTTGAAACGTTTATTGGTCTATTGGTCAAGTTTAAAGACTGAGCAGTATCAGTTATTTGGATCAAGATTAAAGTCAGTTTTATATTATGAAAAAGATATTTCAAAACACTGAAAACACGTAATAACAACCACATTTAGTTTTTCATATGAGGCGCTGCTCACATGATAATTCCGATATTTATTTTCAAAATGAAATTGTTACTCACTTGATTTTTGTCAAGCCAGCTGATGACCTCGTTGCACTTCTCGAGAATCTTCTGCTTGTCCTCGTCGCTGATCTTGCCCTGCAGTTTCTCATCCTCAACGGTGGACTTCATGTTGAAGGCGTAAGACTCTAGGGAGTTCTTAGAGGACACCTTCTCGCGCTGGACGTCATCCTCGGCTTTGTATTTCTCAGCCTCCTGAACCATGCGCTCAATGTCCTCCTTGCTGAGACGACCTAATCAAAGGTTTACATAGCAGGGTGATTAAACAAAGGAAAAGATTCAAGGCTCATCTTAATGATCAAACACGCATGCACACACACACACACACACACTCACACACACACACACACACAGGGCCAGACACACACACACACACACACACATTCAATATGAAGAAATAGAAACTCACCCTTGTCATTGGTGATGGTGATCTTGTTCTCCTTGCCAGTGCTCTTGTCAACAGCGGAGACATTCATGATGCCGTTGGCATCAATGTCAAAGGTCACCTCGATCTGAGGAACGCCACGGGGTGCTGGAGGGATGCCGGTCAGCTCGAACTTCCCCAGCAGGTTGTTGTCCTTGGTCATGGCACGCTCACCTTCATACACCTGTGAAAATGACAGAGGTTATTCACATGCAGTCTGACCGCTATGGTCAATATATAACACCTGACCTTGGAACCTTTGGGATGGCATGAAAGTATAGCATGCCACAACAGACCCCAAGTCAAACCACAGTTTCCACTGACCTGAATGAGCACACCAGGCTGGTTGTCGGAGTAGGTGGTGAAGGTCTGGGTCTGCTTGGTTGGAATGGTGGTGTTACGCTTGATCAGCACGGTCATGACGCCTCCAGCGGTCTCGATACCCAGAGACAGGGGAGTGACGTCCAGAAGCAGCAGGTCCTGGACATTTTCTGACTTGTCACCAGAGAGGATGGCAGCCTGGACAGCTGACAAAAAGAAAAGAAAGGTGCATTTCAGAACTCTGGGCCACTGTTATAAAATATTCAATAAAGTGTCAAGTTTTCGCTCAGACATCCAAGGAAGGTCTATGTACCATCATTGGTTTTTAAACCTCTGGTGGAAACTGCGAATGGCTGGACATCAGCTTCATCACAGCGACAAGAAATATCAAAGTATATTAATTATATACAACGCACATACCAGCACCGTAAGCAACAGCCTCGTCGGGGTTGATGCTCTTGTTCAGCTCCTTGCCGTTGAAGAAATCTTGCAGAAGTTTCTGGATTTTGGGGATACGGGTAGAACCACCGACGAGGACGATGTCGTGGATCGCGGACTTGTCCAGTTTGGCGTCACGGAGTGACTTCTCGACTGGGTCCAAAGTGCCACGGAAGAGGTCAGCGTTGAGCTCCTCGAAACGAGCCCTGGTGATGGAAGTGTAGAAGTCGATGCCCTCGTACAGGGAGTCGATTTCAATGCTGGCCTGTGTGCTTGATGACAGGGTGCGCTTAGCTCTCTCACAGGCGGTGCGGAGACGGCGGACGGCTCTCTTGTTGTCGCTGATGTCCTTCTTGTATTTGCGTTTGAACTCGGCAATGAAGTGGTTGACCATGCGGTTATCAAAGTCTTCACCACCCAAGTGAGTGTCACCAGCTGTAGATTTGACTTCAAAGATTCCGTCCTCGATGGTCAGGATGGACACATCAAAAGTGCCACCACCAAGATCGAAGATGAGGACATTCCTTTCAGCACCAACCTGCAGGATGACATTTTGATTTTGATTCGATTTTTATAATGCAATCACCTAAATCAAACAACTGAATAAGTCAGAAAAGTTCCTGTGAGAAATCCTCAATAAGAAATCTTCATCTCAATCAGAGTAGACCTTCTTTTTCCATCAAATCAGAGTAGACCTTCTTTTTCCATCAATGTCTACTGCTGACACAAACTAATTGGCACAATTTAAGTGCCAAAGGCATGCCAGCTTCTTTGGAAAGCTAATTGCTAATCAAATCAAACTAATGATTACACCCTGACATACAGATTTCTTCTTTAAAACTATCTATGTAAGAGTATCATTATAGCCAGTGCAGTGTAATGTTAAATAGAAAAGGGCATTTATACAGCATCTCAAATTGAAAAACACCTGTGACAAATAAGAACTGGTTCATTCAAATGTTACCTTCTTGTCGAGTCCATAAGCGATAGCTGCAGCTGTGGGCTCATTGATGATACGGAGCACATTGAGGCCTGAGATTGTTCCTGCGTCCTTAGTAGCCTGACGCTGAGAGTCATTGAAGTAGGCTGGTACTGTGATGACAGCATTGGACACCGACTGCAAAACAGTGTAAATTGGACAGTCAGAAAATATAAGGTCACATGTTCCTGGTCAGAAATAAACACACAATTTGGTAGTTTTGTGATGTGGTCACCATAACTCACTTTTCCCAGGTAGGCTTCAGCGATCTCCTTCATCTTAACCAGGACCATGGAAGAGATCTCCTCAGGGTAGAAGCTCTTGGTCTCGCCCTTGTACTCCACCTGAACCTTGGGCCGCCCGCTGTCACTGATGACGTTGAAGGGCCAATGCTTCATATCAGACTGGACAACTGTATCTTCAAACCTCCTGCCAATCAAACGCTTAGCATCTGAGGGAGAATATGGACATACAGGGTCAAGGAGAGACATTAACTCATGTAAAATGGTACAAAATAAATAAATTTGATATTTTTATATAACTTTGATTGACCTTATGAAGTACATACAACATCAATCTTACCGAACACTGTGTTTGTGGGGTTCATGGCCACCTGATTCTTGGCAGCATCTCCAATGAGACGCTCTGAATCAGTGAAGGCAACATAGCTGGGGGTGGTCCTGTTGCCCTGATCGTTGGCAATAATTTCAACTTTGCCATGCTGGAAAACCCCAACACAGGAGTATGTGGTCCCAAGATCAATGCCCACTGCAGTTCCTTTGGACATGGTTTCTAATGAAAAAAAAGAGATAGGAAATTGTAGGAATATATTGATGTTTTAGATAACTCTCACTAGATTGCTTACTCTAAGCACTAATGACATGGCCCTGTTCAGGGCTGGACTGGGACCAAAAAGTGGCCCGGGCATTTTTGGCCATGGCGGTCCACCATGATTTTAATCAATAAAAGTAATGTTGTGTCTAGCTAAAATAACACTGTAAGTTGGACATATTGCATGAATATGAGATATTTAATTAAAGTTGCCCAATATCCTTTATGAAAATTATGAGTAAATGACAGCCCCGGCCCAAACATGACCATCGGCCCACCGGGCATTGCCCTGTATGCCCTATGGCCAGTCCATGCCTGGCCCTGTTTCCCGTAGCTACTTTATCCATGCATATCCTGCTGTCCATCTCAACATACTGTCCATATCTTGCTCAGACCAAGGCTGAGGTATGCTAGTGCACACACTTCATAATCTGCCTAGGGATGCAGGCCTGCTGTTGTTTTATCAAACGGTTTCAAATATCCCATTAGGCTACCTAAAACTGGGTCAGTTGGCATCAATTATTTACTGAGGTGAAGTAATAATATATTTATCACTGAAGCAGAGAGCCAAAATGTCTCTTTTGCTACATTTTGATACAGTTTAACCACCACATTTATTGCCCATTGAAATATTCTTAATCAACACCACGACATCAGATGTAGGCTATCGCGTGTGTTTCGAGCGATAATGCGATTTGTCAGGGATGATCCCATGCCATCTGGAAATGAACGCCTATACCCTCCCCCAACTGCGCTTCTGAAGGACAAAACGCTCACTGCGGTAGGGCTTGCGCTCTGCCTACATCCGAACGTCATCGGCGACCGGTGCCGGCCATTTGCCTGTACTGCAGTGCTCACAGCATCTTGTTAGCTTGACAGACATAGTGTATCCTAGCCAATATGTTGCACAAATAAAATATATTCGATATACCCTGACTATAGCAAGATTTTCCACTTGCCCAAAACAAATGACATTAAATTAGAGCCCGGCATACACTAATAATATTCCTACAAAAAAAAGAGAAAGAAAACCCCTATTCATATCATGATCTAGCCTAGTCAATATCGACATAAACATATGTCATTGCACGAAACTTTATAAGGTGATGGTAAAATCGCCTACCTGTTTTTGGGATGCCTCTACTAAGAGAACCGTTCGCTGTCTCCGACACTGCTGCAGAGCGACCGGCCGCTGAAATAGCCCCTTCCGTATCGCCGCACTCAGCTGTAAACCAATCAGATGCCTCGCTGTGAGGAAGACTCCTCTCTGCACCTGTCAGAGGAAATGTATAAGCATTCGAGTACTTTCCAGGGTATTTAAAATCAATCTGCTCACATTGTAGAATCGATGACTACTTTATTTCGTGAGCCACGTATGGCAAGACGGTAAGCATGTTGGAGCCCTTGCCTTTTCTAAAATAGGAAGAAAAATAAGTAATGAAAAAGGATCGCATAAAGAGGTCATGCTGAGATTAGACCAAAATAGCCCAAGAATATTCTAGAGATGCCTTCACTTCCAGTTTATGTTGGGCTTTGATCTAAATAACCAGTCTAGCATATAGAATAGCCAGAGAGATTCTTGCAATAAAATTGGCTTATAGATGGCTTATTATTGGCAATTAAGTGAGATTGATGATAAGTATGATGGCAATGATTAGTTTAGTGAACAAGAATTTACCGACATGGCACCGGCAGTAGCCTACCATTATGCAATAGGCCTATTGCAACCAGGAAAGCTGATGCCAAGATTTTCTGTGTATAGCCCATTACTATTTAGCTATGATGCAGACAAACTTGGATTTACAACTTTTCCTGCCACTAATATTACACATTGTTGCAGGAAACCTGCTCTGGGTTAAGGTGTGCTTCACATCACTGTGTGTTCACTGTGTGTATTTCATTGATTGGGATAAATGCAGAGAGCCTCCCAGGATCAGAAGAGTCAACATCCAGCCTCATGATGTCAGTTTTACTTGTCACCACAGGGTGGCATTAGCTCGAGTGTGGCCATCGAGCCTAATGGCATTATGTTAGTATAAAGGTACTTTGGAATCATTATGGCTGCCCAATTAGACGAAGACCATTCGTTCAACAAGTGGGTTTTGTTTGTCACCACCAATCACAAAGATAGCTCCACTGAAACAAGTTATTTATTTATTTACTTATTGCCTTTTCCAAAGATATAGTATATAGACTACAATGTTCTGGTGGACCACACTCTTTCACTTTGCTTCATTATAGTCAAACAGTAATATGATCATCACTCTCAATAGAAAAACATTTACTTGTTAGCAAATCACACTCCAAGCATGGCATTTACTTCTATTGTGTTGTGGCTTGATTATTAATCCTCTTTATGTAAGTCGCTTTGGATAAAAGTGCCTGCTGGATGCATAGATGTAATGGAAATGTAATTTACATAAATGTGCATAGAATGCAAATGTGTTACACTCCCTTGTCACTGGCCGTACCTTGATAATTATGTGGCTGAATACACCCCTACTATCTGGAACAATAAACCCATGAAAACTATGTACAGCTTTGCTGCCTCTGTATTCCGGTTGCTTTACATTGCAATATAGGGAATTGTGGTTTAACAGATAAAGAAAATTCTCAAACAGTGGAAATATATTTCACAGAATCCAGAAGGCAATAATTTGTGTGATTGCCTTAGACTCACCTTGACACCATGTATGGACTGGAGTTAGGATGAGTCTAAGGGCCTGGCACTGACAGGGAGGCCCAGAGAAAATGTTAATATTAAAATCAATATTTGAGAGGCCCAAAAAATATTTTTGTCACAGGGCCCAACATTTCTAGCAGCGACAGTATCTAGCAGCAACCCATACAACTATTTAGTTATGACATGATTTCTGGGAATGGTTTATGATTTAAGGATGGTCTGGAAAGAGTTAACCCTTTTGGTTCTGCTTTTAAGTTTGCTGAGGTGGGGAATACAAGATTAATGAAACTGAATATAAGTCTTCATAGTGTTCATTTGCATAAAAAATATAGGCCTATAGTCTCAAATGGCATCAGATCATGGCTGATTTCAACAGAAGTTTCAGTTGCAGATATTCTTATACTGTAGGCTCAAAAATGCATCCTATAGTAATGACCACAGATCATGAAAATCTCTACACAACATATAGGCATGGACTGGACTAAAAGGATCATAATGTGGCTAACACAAAGAGACAAACAAAATAGATATAAAATGTATGTAGTCCTTTGGAAGTCAGCTGACTTTGAACCTTAGTAGTAAAAGCTGCTCACCAAAGAGCTCTCTTCATTTTAAACAAAGCCTTCAGGCTCTATTGGTAGGTTTGCCTAGATTAAGTTTATCACTTAACCACCTGCTTTGAACACCTCCAAGATCAGAGTTCAGAATGAAGACGATTCACACAAAAATGGTGTCAGAAATGCATCTCATAGTCATACCCCATCTTTAAAGTCATTAGAAATAGAGGGAAATTTAAGGCTATAGGATGACAATCCAGTCACTTCCACACAACTTTAAGACGTAAAAAAAAAAGCAGCACTAAAATGGGCCTGTATATGCAGGCTGTCATGGATAGACATAGACACAGAGTTGCCTTTATGAGGTGACAAATGTCTTGACAAGTCAAGAGGAAACTGAAACTCTAACATGACTTCCTGTTGTCTGAACAGGGGGCTCAGTGATAGTTTTACAGATGGAGATGGTTATTGTGGTTATACACTCAGTAGATACTGTTCATCAACATCTTAACAGAGATATGAGCAGTGGGCCATGGATGTACTGTATGTATGTACAGTACGTGTGTAGGTATGTGTGTGTGTATTTAAAAAAGAACAGCTCTTTTCCAAAACGCTACAAATCCATTTTCAAAAATATTCAAAAAACATGTGTTTGTGTTTCTCACATCACATAAGCATGTGTTTGTGCTTCTCACTTAACATAAGTACTTTGTAAAATTAGGCCTAATTGTTTGGTTGTTTTAATTGGGTAAAGACAAATCAGATAACCAACTTCAACTGTCCCAATGTCACCTGAATATCAAATAAAAAAAAGTAATATGAAAACTAAATTTAAATCAGCATTTTGGAAAAGAACTTATGTACTATATTTATCTATATCTTTTGGAAATAGCTCTATATAGATTCATAAGTTCTAGCTTGTGAGGCAGACAGACAAAACAATCCAACACCACACAGTTTGAGAGACAATCCCTCAGCAAAACAACCTGCTGCTCATTGACTTGTCTGGGAGAAAATATGGGTAAACAACAAAGCTCAAACAAACCCAAAAATGACATTGGAAATTTTCATTGATTTAAGTCTTCAGGCTAAGAAGCCTATAAGCTATGCCCAGAAAAAATGATCAAAAATAGATATAGTGGGTAGATACAAATATACAGTGATATAGAAGTATTAATCAAAATAAACCATATTGGGATTAGCTGACTTGGCAATTACTGTAATAGGTCAGGTAAATACAAGCAATGACTTAACGAGACACAGAGAGAGAAGTAAGAGGTCACTAAGGATTCCCCATGTCATGCCCATGTTAAGTTATAGATTTAAGTGAGTGGAAATCACAGTGATGTCACGGGCGTGAAGCAAAGCGCGCTACAAAAAGCCTCGGTTATAGAGGAAGTACTCAGAGATCAAGGCTGACACAATGAAGATGAGACGAGCAACACATTTCGCCTTCCTTGTTATGATACTCTTTGGTGAGTCAAATCTCTTTTCAACATGAATTCTTTAGATGAACACCTTTATGTTGGTTCACCAATGGTTAGTAAAGGCCATTTATGTTTGGCTTCACCAATGGTTAGTGAAGGCCATTGATTTTAGTTTAGTTTTAGTAGAGTAGGCAAGAAACAGTCTTACCTACTGATCATACTCCAAAAGATGCAAAGAGAGAGTATCTCTAGGTGACAAGTTTTTCCAATTCCTTTGGTATTTGGTTTGTCTTTATTGGTTAGGTGATTGTAAATGTCCTCTCTTATCATTGACTTGAGAAAGAAGTCTTCTGCTTCTGGGGTTTGCAAAAGGTTTAAAGTTTTTTTTCAGTAATTGAAGTTGTTGGCAAGTTATCCAAGGCACTAACTTGAAAGAGTGATGACACATTTTATTATGACATGCAGTGTTGTCACTGGAATGACAATGTCTTATTTACTTTAGATCTATGTATTTATTTAGCCGATGATTTTATCTAATGTGTTGTACAGTGTGGAAGTATATACACATTTTCATTGGCATGTGTGTTTATGCTCATGGGAATCAAATTGATCAAAAAATGAGCTTTACTTATTCTATACGCTGCAAGAACGGAATTGAATTGAAGAACACAGATTTGCGGAGAAGAATCATGATCAACCGATAACATGGACCATTTGGTCTGTTGTAGGCTACCGCTCTCTGGCAGTCATCTATCATGTAAATCTTACTGTACTTACAACTGGCTTACTCAACCCGAGAGTGTTTTTAAATAGGCGAACATGCATATACTGTACTATAGCCTGAGTTGGTGTGTGAATGCAGAGGAGGTGTTTGCTTTAATACCCCAACTTTCCCCCCACGGCTTTCACTTTAGACGCTCTCTCTCTACCACCATTTCCTGTGGCAAATACTTTGTTTAGCTCTCTAAGTTGTGCAGTCTGCCTTTTTTGGTGCCGGAGGTGTGTGTACTGCTATACCAGCGACCAGAGGGGAGGAGACTACAAGCCCACTCTCCCCTCTGTTTCCTCTCCCACCTCCAGCGGTGGAAAGGTTACACTTGTTGAGTCAGAGATGCGAGAAGAGTGGTCGTCTCTTCTGCCATGACTTCTTTCCAGTGCCCCCTCCCTCCTTCACCTCGCCTTCACCTCCTTGACCTCAGAGCTTTAATTAATTAGGCCACTGTTCACATGCCCTTTCACCATATTTGTCACAAAGTCTTGGGTTGACCTATTTTCTCTTATTTTCTTGACCCATGTTTATAGTTGTAGCAACACACAAAAAATAATAGAGAGATAGAAACAGTGAATCCAGTTTTGTCCAGCTGATGTGGATACCTGCATGCCACAATCAAACATTATGTTCATTGAAGCATTTACAACCCATTTTTCACTTAAGTTTTGACCAAAAAACTTCCTAACTGTTCCTGCCATTAGCTGCATTTTTTGTGTGTATTTAACACCATATTCCTCTGCTTTGTTTTGCAATAATAGATATGGGGATGGCATCAGCTGTAATACATTATACAGTGATGAAGGGTGAGAAATTAACCCTGAAATGTCAGAAGAAACCAGGCAATATGGAATGGAAAAACGAGAACTCCTATACACTGTTTTTCAACAATCAACAAGGTGAAAATTTGATGAGCAAAGAGTTGAATCCTTAATAATCATGAGCATGTTGGAATTCATCATGCTTGTCAACTTGAGAGACCAGCTATGTAAATGCTATTATGAAGCGATCAATCATGAAAAAACATGTTATCAAATGTCTGACTTAAGTGATGAATAACTGTTGAAATCATGGCAGTCTGATGTTAATTATAAACAGCCAGTTATTAATTGTGCTTCTCTGATTTGGTTTTACAGCTTACCGGGAGCCCAGATACAGCATTCACAGTTTTTCTGATTCAGACTACACTTTGATGATGTCTTCTGTTAAGTTCGAAGATGAAGGCATATACATATGCAACCATTACAGTAACCACGGACAAGATGTCACTAAAAGACGATTCAATGTGACAGTGATCGGTAAGTACAGTAATTTTGTTCAGGTTATCCATACAAAGTCAAAATAGCATCCATATTTTATGCCTGTTTTAGTTTCTGTAATTATAAAATATTTGATAGCTTATATGTTGTTGTTGGTTTGTTTTGTTATAAACAGGTCCCCCAAAAATAACAACCACAAAGCATGGAGACCGAACTCTTGTAAAATGTTCAGCAAAAGGAAACACACCTCCTGTTATATCCTGGGAGATTGGGAATATCATTGATCTTGAAGGTAAGAGCAAGGAACAGTATTTTTTAAGATATCCTTTGCATTTAACTAAAGTACAATGATGCCCATGAACCAGAATCTGTAAGTCATGGCATTCACTATAGTGTTAATGACAATGACAATGCCATATTTGATGTGAATTCCCACCATTTAGCACAGTGTTTGGCTTAAGAGCTGTATAGCTGAAGTGAAATTGGCTGACAAAGGTCAGGGGTGGACAGAGATCAAACTCATGGTTAGCACATTGTTTTCAGGCGCCATGAAACAGATGAAAGTCATCACATGTGACAGTGTTGTTGCGTAAGGCTTTTCATAACTTTCTTTTCACTTTTCACTTAGCTCGATCACAACACTCCCAACAAGACAAGACAGGCAAATGGATCACAGAGGATACTCTGAGTATCAAACTCCTGAGGAGGAAGGAAACATTGAAATGTGTTCTTCATCATCCTTCTCTGACCGGCTCCCGTGGAGTCAGATTTGTGACCCTAGAAAACAAAGGTACAGTAATAGGCTATTTTCTCTTTCACACCATGTGATTTCTTATAATGGTGATGTCAGAACATGACCAGTAGGCCTACAGTGAAGATAATGATAAAAGAGGACATGGTAAACAGTCCAAAACCATAAAGGTGAAATGGCTACTTGATGGTCAAGCCTGAATAAAGCTTTAGAGGATGTAATACTGCTGGAACGGTGCCAATTAACGATAAAAGAGGGAAATCAAAGCCCCTCCTCTTTTTCCCACTGCGACATGAGAAACTCATGACAAGGTTTCTCTATTTTAAGCTAGTGGGTATTTCTGAGAGAAAAAAACAGGAAATGGTCTGTAATCAAAAGTAACAACATTTAATGCGGACATTTAGGGACTTTTCAAGTTGTTTACAAACTCCTTGAAATGGTGTGTGAGGAAATTGCTTACAATTCCCAGAAATGTAAACATAGGCTATCTCCCTTCACCCCACAAACATAGTTTTAATGAGAAAGTATTGAATGATGTAGGCCTAATGATTTTTTTTTTTCATTACGCAGATTTCATGCCTTCCACAACAACACAGTCGTCAACAACATCATCAACATTTCACAGCACAGATCCACCACATGTATCCACGCCTGTCAGTGTCACAGGTATGACAATTTTTTCTATTTATTTGTAAAATTAATTATTGATTCTTCAATGGGCAAATGTACAAAATCAGCATGTGAAGGCTCTCTCTGATCTCATATCTCTCAGATGTCAGATATTGAGTGGGTTGTTTATAAAGTGGACTTTTGGCATTTCAATGGTTTGGTTTGACCTAGTGGTTTCCAAACTACCCACAGAGAAAAATGACAGATATGGTGGTCAAGGGGAACTTACAGAAAGTCACATGTCCTCCAATCTGATACATGGGAAAGAAGAAGTAGGCCCATAGTTGATTAATTTGTTAGAGCTCCATCTTGTGGCGTAATGTTGAATTGCTAGAAGCGTCATGTGGAAACTGACTATTTCTCGATTCAGATTGTGAGTTGTATTTAGATTTTACATAATGTGTCTTTATCTCTTCAGCTGAGACGGACTACACAGAAACCACCAACATGGAAATTAGCAATAAGACAGATACAACGAATACAAACATTGATACAACTTCTACACCTGAGGGCACCAGCTCAGTGATGGTCAATACCAGCTCCACATTAGACAACTCTACATCTGTAACCGAAAATGGTACCAGGGACATCATTGATGGTAAAATTCTGTCATATTTAGCCTACTACTTAGAGCATTGTCAGAGATTTGAATAATGCACAAATGATAGACAACTGTGGTAATTATATTTTTCTCTATCTCTCCCCTTTCCCCTCCCTCTCCCCTCAGAAATCAATGGGAAAGCCCCTCCAGAGAAACGACAGGCTGGGGGCTCATCATCGCTATTTATCAGTGCTGTGACAGCCCTCATTATCTGCCTGCTGATAGTTGTCACGTTTCTTTTTGTCAAGTTAAGAAAAGCACACATGAAGTGGAAATTAGGTAAGTGTCACCAATGGCAAGGCCTTAAGATACACACAGTCTCTCTCTCTTTCTATCTATTTCTCTCTATCTTTATTTAAAGAGTACCCTTCTCTGTTTATAGAAAAAGAGGAATCAGATCAGTCTGTGGAGAGTGGCAAATCAAAATCAAGTGGTGAAGAGAACAAGCCTAAAGTATCCATTGGTAGGTTACCCAGTCAAATTGCACTGTGTAAATTCAAACTTATGTCCTACTTTATTATTTTATTTCAGTTTTTATTTTCATTTTGATTACTAAAAAATATATTTTGGACTCTCTAGGTTTCCTGAAAAGCAATTTCAGAAAATACAAGGCTGGGGACGGTTTCCTGGGTAAACAGACTTCGGCTTCAAACTCAGTAACAACATCAGCATCAACATCAACATCAATATCAGCATCAGCATCAACACCAGCATCAACATCAGCATCAATATCAAAGCCAGTATCAGCATCAATACCAAAACCAGTATCAAAACCAGCATCACACACAGTAGAGGTGACGATAGAAAATCCCAACAGCAATGGTGTTCATCACTCTCAAAACTACAGAACTGCTGCAAGCCCTGTGAAAGAGACTGAATTATGAAGTTAAACCTTTATAAGCTTTATATACGTGGTTGTTTTGTTGTTGTTGTTGTTGTCATTGGTGCTAAATTTCCTGTCCATTTTGATGGAATGTAAATATGCAATGTGTTGAATTGTGCCATTTTGTCAGACGTTGAAACAAGTAATGCTTTTTCCCCTCCTTGAAAGCATGAAATTTTGTAAATGGTCTTAAATGAATGCTGTGTATTCACCATCGCCTAGCTGAACAGCTGAATGTAAGTGTTGCCAATAGCATTGCGGCTTCATTTAAATAATAAAAGTATTTTTGTAGTTAATCATCATTCTTGTGATTTTGGTCTGAATGTGTTTGATGCAACAGACTTAGACAGACATGATCATAGAGGAAGTCCAGGGGTCAAAAAGGTCATCTTAAACAATGCATGCCTATAAGCTGAGCAGACATTTCCCTGAATTTTCTTTTGGTAACATGGGGCCATTCTTATTTCTGCAGTCAATATCAATGAAATAAGTAATGTTTTAAAAACGTTTTCAAAAATGGGGACAAAGTGGGTTCTCTTATATTTAACCAGGGAAAGATAGCAGGCATGTAGTGCTGGCTGCCACCATATTGTAGGCGCTGAATACAACTCAGGCGGAGAATCAAATCAGCCTTTATTTTGGTCAAAACATGAGAAGAAAAGCACAATCATGCAGCTTTTCCCAAAGGGAAACAAATCTCTGCTTAAAACCATGAAGCTCCCAAAACTATAAACATGTATATCACTTCTAGGCTATTTTGCAGAATTTCAATAGGTTAATTTCTGACTGTTACACAGACCACCAAAGGGGGACTGTCCCTTGAAATCAGGGTCATCTTGTCACCCTGAAGTAGCCCTGTATCACATGAGTTGGTTCTGATGCAAGAAGTGCTAAGCCCATATACCAAAGATAGTCTTGGTTCCTTGTCTATGAGAAATTAACAAATATAGCAACCAGAATGAAAGAATCAGATGCAAAGATGCATTCAAGTCTCTAGGCCTACATATTTAGGACATATGGGAGCTAAAGGCTCACAGATGACCAAATTCCTTCACCTTTATTTTTATTTTTTTTAAAGTTAAGCTCTTGTTAACAAATTATGTTTTGCTGACCATCCTTATATATTCTACTTTGAGATTTGACTGTAGCCTATTCTGTCTTTTTTAAAAATGTATAGGCCCACTTTAGCAAATACAAAATAAATTCCATGATAAGTAATAAATATAAAAATCCGATAATATGCTACACATTGTCACATTTTTCCTGACACTGGATTGCACAATGGGATAAACTAAAGCTTCAAATTTTCCGCTTGGTTCTTTAGGGGAGGGCCAGAGCTCAGTTGACTCTTCTCCCGTGATTGGTCGAAAGGCTTCTTATAAGTAGTTTCTTCACCAGCATTCTTTCTCTCTCTCTCCAGGCGGGGCAGGAAGTCGAACAACCAAGGAACCCAGACAATTTTCACAAACATCTAACTATTTAAGACAGTAAGTATTTTTTTATATTTTCAACTGTGTATCAATATGGGCGCACTACTCGTGATATTAGCTTTGTTTTCTTTTACAATCTAAATCTTGAATGATTTAAAACAGACGCCAGATAGCTAGCATAGTTAGCCACCTATTGTAAGTAGCTCAGTCTTAGCGCTAATGTCAGCCGGCTAACGCTTGCTAGTTATTGTTGTCAATGCCGGTAGGAGTCCACAGCTGAATAGAAATGTCTGTGTTATACCACACTAACTTAAACGGAATGTTGATTGCAATAGGTTGTGGTTCGAGATATTAATGTTGGTTACCCTATTGAGTTGACGCTGACACTAAATCATATAATCCCGAAATATTGATGATGACCAATTTGTCCCACCTTGTCGGAGCTTCAATAGAGCTAGCATCCGTGTTCCTTCCAAATGTGAGGATGGTGTTAACTGACCTTATACTCGGAGGAGCTGCCCTGTACGAAACCAGGAATTGTGACTTTACTGTGTCTAACTCTACCCTGGAATTAATCTGTTTCAATTAAGTTGGGTGGTTGGGTGATTGGTACTGTGCCAGCTAGGTCAAGGACCACGAGGAGAAAATGGCTATTATGCTAAGAAGCTAGTTAGCATTAGATTTTACTCAACAAATCGAGTAATTCTTCTTGTGAACTGATTTTGTTAAATGGTAACGTTGTAGTTAGGTGTTATTCTGTGAGACCACTATTTAATCGTAAGCCGTTTCATATGCACCACTCGTGCCTTTTAAGAGGATTCTGTTTATAGGTTAGCACGTGCCATTTCAAAGCACAGAAGCGGAAGCGAAAGTTAAAGGATAGAATGTTCTAGAAACATGACGTAGGAAGCCTACGCAATAGCCCAGCTGTCAGGGTCACCTTATGAATACTTGTAGCCATTTTCTTTTGTTTTCATCAGGTCCAACTGGTCATACAATTTGGACATCAATGCTTATGAGGTCTAACCCTTTTGTTCCTTTTTTTTAGGAACCATGTCTAAGGGACCAGCCGTAGGCATTGATCTTGGGACCACATACTCCTGTGTTGGGGTTTTCCAGCATGGCAAAGTTGAAATTATTGCCAACGACCAGGGCAACAGGACCACCCCCAGCTATGTTGCCTTCACTGATTCAGAGCGTCTCATTGGAGATGCTGCCAAGAATCAGGTGGCCATGAACCCCACAAACACAGTCTTTGGTATGTATGTTAGAGTGTTTGTAACATTTAATTTTAAAATATTGTGGGTGTAAGGGATTCTTGCTGTACTTAATACTTATGCATTTGTCCTCCAGATGCCAAAAGACTTATTGGACGCAGATTTGATGATGGTGTTGTCCAGTCAGACATGAAACACTGGCCATTCACAGTCATCAATGATTCCACACGCCCAAAAGTCCAGGTTGAATACAAGGGTGAAACAAAGTCCTTCTACCCAGAGGAAATTTCTTCCATGGTTCTTGTGAAAATGAAGGAAATTGCTGAAGCTTACCTTGGAAAGGTATGGTGATCTGGAGCTCTGCTCATGATGAAGCCAAAATTTAACTTGAACATTGTTTTGGATTACTAAGGTTTTTCTCTTTTCCTTGTGATTCCATCAACAGACTGTCAGCAATGCTGTCGTTACCGTACCTGCCTACTTCAATGACTCCCAGCGCCAAGCCACTAAGGATGCCGGCACAATCTCTGGGTTGAATGTGCTGCGTATCATCAATGAGCCAACAGCTGCTGCCATTGCTTACGGGCTGGACAAGAAGGTAATGTCTTATGTCAATGTGATTTCCAATTATAGCTGCTGGCCTGTTCAATGTACATTTTACCAGGTGTGTGTTAACATTGTATGCAACAGGAGACCAACTTTTTTTTCTTCTTTTCTACAGGTTGGTGCTGAAAGGAATGTCCTCATCTTCGATCTTGGTGGTGGCACTTTTGATGTGTCCATCCTGACCATCGAGGACGGAATCTTTGAAGTCAAATCTACAGCTGGAGACACCCATTTGGGCGGTGAAGACTTCGACAACCGCATGGTCAACCACTTCATTGCGGAATTCAAGCGTAAATTCAAGAAGGACATCAGTGACAACAAGAGAGCCGTCCGCCGTCTCCGCACCGCCTGTGAGAGAGCTAAGCGCACCCTGTCATCAAGCACTCAGGCCAGCATTGAAATCGACTCCCTGTACGAGGGTGTCGACTTCTACACTTCCATCACCAGGGCTCGTTTCGAGGAGCTCAACGCTGACCTCTTCCGTGGCACTTTGGACCCAGTCGAGAAGTCACTCCGTGACGCCAAAATGGACAAGTCCGCAATCCACGACATCGTCCTCGTCGGTGGTTCTACCCGCATTCCCAAAATCCAGAAACTTCTGCAAGATTTCTTCAACGGCAAGGAGCTCAACAAGAGCATCAACCCCGACGAGGCTGTTGCTTACGGTGCTGGTAAGTGTTGCAATGTGGTGCATATTGATGTGTGTGTATATATTTGACAAACGCTGTGATGAAGTTTATTCCCTGCCATTCGTAGTTTCCACCAGAGGTTGAAAAACCAAAGATGGCACAAGCACCTTCCTTGGATGTCTGAGCGAAGACTTGATGCTTTATTTGATATGTTATTGTGGCCCAGATTTCTGAAATGCATCTTTCTTTCCCTTCTCAGCTGTCCAGGCTGCCATCCTCTCTGGTGACAAGTCAGAATGTGTCCAGGACCTGCTGCTTCTGGACGTCACTCCCCTGTCTCTGGGTATTGAGACCGCTGGAGGCGTCATGACCGTACTGATCAAGCGTAACACCACCATTCCAACCAAGCAGACCCAGACCTTCACCACCTACTCCGACAACCAGCCTGGTGTGCTCATTCAGGTTAGTTGAAATGGGTTTTGTTGATTGTCAGCTGCCAGGGTCCCTCAGGGCACATGTTGGGAACAAAAAGCTGGGTCAATTTGAAACTCCACACTGAATAGGGTATTGAAGGGATATTCCACCATTTTATGAAAATTGGGTTATTCACCCTCTTTCCTGGAGTTACAAATTTTCGTTAAAGTATTTTTGAAGTTTTCTTTTTTTTTTTTTTTTTTTTTTTTTTTCTGGCTGACATTCCAGCACCTGTGCCAAGTTAAAATTATGGTTTGCCAGACTATGTAAACGCATGCTTTTACCCACATATGTTACTCCAGGGAAGAGGGTATTTAAACAACTTTCATAAAAGGGTGGAATATACCTTTGATAGATTGAGTACAGTTTTGTATTTGGGAATGCAATTTTATAGTGCTGTAGCTGTTAAACCTGGCAGATGTGATCTTGTCCATCGGAAGTCTCACTGATTTTGTCTCTATTACAGGTATATGAGGGTGAGCGTGCCATGACCAAAGACAACAACCTGCTCGGCAAGTTTGAGCTGACTGGCATTCCTCCAGCACCCCGTGGTGTTCCTCAGATCGAGGTGACCTTTGACATTGATGCCAACGGCATCCTCAATGTCTCTGCTGTTGACAAGAGCACTGGCAAGGAGAACAAGATCACCATCACCAACGACAAGGGTTAGTATTTTCTGTTTAGTGTTAAGACTCCTGTAACATCCCTAATGAGTTTGTAATTGTGTCTGGTCTCCCTAGTAGAGCTTCATTGGTTTCTTTGGTCATTTCAGGTCGCCTGTCCAAGGAGGATATTGAGCGCATGGTTCAGGAAGCTGAGCAGTACAAGGCAGAGGATGATGTCCAGCGTGACAAGGTTTCTGCCAAGAACGGTCTGGAGTCTTACGCCTTCCAGATGAAGTCCACTGTGGAGGATGACAAACTGAAGGACAAGATCAGTGACGAAGACAAGCAGAAGATTCTTGAGAAGTGCAATGAAGTCATCAACTGGCTTGACAAGAATCATGTACGTTTGTTCATATACTAATTGAAGTGTTCGATAATCAAAGATGATGTAATGAATGTGATCAATGGTTGCAACGACAAGCATTGTCATATTTGGCCTAATATTGAGTTAGAAGTGTAATCTTAAATTGAGCATTTTGTTTATTTCTATAATTTCTTTACAGACTGCTGAGAAGGACGAGTTTGAGCACCAGCAGAAGGAGCTGGAGAAGATCTGCAACCCCATCATCACCAAGCTGTACCAGAGTGCTGGTGGAATGCCCGGAGGCATGCCTGGTGGAATGCCCGGCGGCTTCCCTGGAGCTGGTGGTGCTGCCCCAGGTGGTGGTGGATCCTCTGGCCCAACCATCGAGGAGGTCGACTAAACTAAACAGTCCTGCGCCTTCTATTACCTCTCCAACAGTAGTGTTTACAGAGAACTCTCTGAAGGAGGCAGATCCTCTTCCCCCAAACCTCATGGCTGTAAGGGATCACTTGAATTTTTCACAACTGGTTTTGTAGTTGTTGCACAAAGATGTATGTCAGGACCATTCGACTATATGCCTTTTTATACCTCTGAACTGTTTTGAATAAAGTCTGCAGTCCTTCAGCCTCTTATATTTGAGTGGTTGTCCATTTGTTCCTGTTTGCATACAAAGTTTTTTTTAATTTATTTTAATTTTATTTAAAAGGGGGGGAAATGGCACTGATTGGTGCCTCAAAAGAAACCTTGAAGTTTGGTATTTGACTGCACTTATAAGTGTAATCTATTTGTTGGGAGCACATAAATCACGTGTTATCCTGTGACCATTGATGTCAGGTCTGGATGTGACACCTGGCTCCCAACACTGTTACTACCAACATGTAGTTCTTTGTTGGAGATACACTTGTACAATTTTTGAAGTCCCTCACCTAGCATGCATGTAAGACAGGTTTTTTTTTTCAATGACCTGATTAGGCTTAATCAGAGAGGGCTAAAGCAGACCAGTACTCCATGACCTGTGCTGCTTAGTCGTAATTTCTCGTAGCCCTCTAGACGTGTTTAAAGGATTTGTGCCAACTTGGATGACCAAGTTGGTGATCTAGTCCTTGAACTGGAGACACCGCCGTACCACCCAGGCAGTCCTGTGAAGTCCCCACCCACCGGCGTCCGTGTATCCATGGAAACATTTTGTTTAGGGTACATGCTGTCATGTCTGCTCGGCGAAGTCTGGCTTTGTTGACTGTTTTACGAGATCTTAACCGAGTTCGGAGCTGGTGAGTTCATTATAATCCAGGAATTCATTAATAATCGAAAGCTAACGTTATCTTGCCACTCCAGTGACATTTGGCTGACGGCAATTTTACACGAAAGCACCAAAGTGAGAGAATGAAAAGATGCCCTTCAGCCTGTTGGACTCTCTGGATTCGGACACGGACTGTTTAGTCCAGGAAAAGGCCTATCAGCTGGAGCTGCAAAAGCGTATTACCAATAACGCTCAAATAGTTGAAAGTAACATTTACATCCAGCAAAATGTTTCAAATACAAATTTGAAACGAGAGAATTTAATTTACGATAGTCTGGAAGTGACGCCAGCCACAGTCGTGGACGACCAAGCTGAAAGGAGCGACAAGGAAGTGACAAGGTAGGCTGAATACGTAGTCTACCGTTTGCATAGACTAGGCTACTGGAGATGGGGTAGATGTACTGGCATGACAAAATTAAAAGTTAGGCTAATAGTTAAACGTTTGAACATTATCCTGGGCCTGAGGCATTGATAATAGGGCCTGGGGACATGTTATTCAGCCATTGTTGGTTCCAGCCATATCATCCAGCAAAGCTGTTAGGCCTAACTAGATCTGGTTCAACTGAGAAATTAAAATAAATGGAATGTTATTCTAGTCTTAGTCTTAAACATAGGGTTAACAAACAATATAATGCATACAATCCCATGGCTTGTCCAAATTAGCTAAAGGCCTAACCAAATACAGTGAAACCACATAAGAAAATGTAGGGAGAACTGCTCATTCCATCCTTCATTATTAGGCTAAGTTGGCCCAACCAGAGAAAAAGAAAGGTCTTTTGGAGTGGCCTCTTAGTACAGTACATCCAGTCTCAAGTGAGTCATGCATTTTGTGGCTTTAGCTAGGCCTACATGGGGTATAATGACTGTCAATTCTAAACAAACCAAGTTACAAGATTTACAACAGCAATCCTGAATAAATAGCCTAGGCTTAGGCCGACAGCCTAGCCATTTGACATGCACGATGAATAGCCTATCTATGAAAAGATTGAATGAGTGATAGGCTAGAGACCTCTGTAATGAGCCCATTAGAAACATTCTGTAGTCTATGGCACCAAGCTTTTTAGAGCAAATTACACCTTGGGGCACTTTTATATTTAAATCCCTTTGAGTCCATTTTTTTGTTTTTATTATTGAATGGAGAATAGCCTAGTAGATAAAGGTAATAATAAGCTCTGCTTTTATTCAATTCCCTAGAAATGGATAATGAAAGCATTTTGAATGAGACATGCTCATGTTTAATTGGCCTAAAGACCCTAATTTCATCACTTTCCATGTAACTGTCCTCATTGGAGGGAAATTAGATTTCTGTTTTGTTTGAGGTCATCTCAATAAGAGCCCTTTGTGAAAACTGTTTAAAAAGCAGTTGCTTTGTTGTTATCAAATGGACGACCCTTTATCCTCCTCAAACGCAGATGTAGGAATTTGAGCTCTGAATGCCCACATCTGTTCTTGCGCTATTCCGTTACCACCACAACTGTTGCCTATTGGCCCCACTAATTCTGGTTTGCCAGTTTAAAGAGAGCCATTCTCTTTTTGTGTGTGTGTGCGGACATTGATGAGCCCACTGTGAAGTGGTACTTCACCCATATATTGTTGGAGCGCAATGACTGTGGCAAGTCTCAACAAAAGGTTCACGTGTGAATGCAGAGACAAAGTAGCCTATCACTCTCCTCGTCTTATCATGTTCTATCCATTTAATTATTTGACATCCTGATGACGACTGCCATTTGGTGATGTATTTTCTACATATTAGAATTTGTGATATAAAAATATATATTGATCTCATTGCACGTGTTGCTGTTGCGTAGCAGTTGTGTGTAAACCTCAAGCTATCCATCTCTAGCCTTTGTTCATAACCTGGCCTAATTATCTGCATCCATGCTCTCAGTGGTGTGAAGTGTGGGGTCTATTGCCTATAGATAGCACGGCATTAAGCACAATGGGTTTTAGTAATGCATCTCATAGCACTCACAATCCCGTAATGACATCCTCCAGGTTATTCTAACAAGATCTTTCCATTTGTGTGACAAAGACCATGAAGGCCTAGTGATTTAAAGCTGTTTCATTTGTATCCTGGGGTTTCAAAAGGGGTAAACTTTTGTGTATTCAGATGTTCTCAAGGACTAAATAGCCTAAACCTGTCTGTGTTTTGCACATTAGGCTTATGTCAGACAACCTTTATCATTATCTCTTATGAAATAGAGATTGGAAGATAATAGGAAGACATAGCAAAGAAAAAATATAGCCTAGTCCACATTTCTCCTCTCAAATAATTTGTGGAATATTCTTTCTATTTGATGTCTAAAAGTTAGTATTTAAGTGTGTTTTTTAAATTATCTGGCATGTGTTCACTCTCCTGGTGTCATTGTGTTACAACAACTCTCTATATAATATAAACCTATATCCTCCTCAGTGACGATGACAGTGATGAATATGCAGACCTACGCTATGATCCTGACTGGAGGAGAAATTTCGAGGAGGCTCGTCTGTTTCACGAGCTACAAACACGACTCTCCCTGGAGCAGGGTGTCCATGATGCTACTGAGGGCACAGATGAAAGCCTTGGGCAGCTCCAGAGATTGATGAAGAAGAGAAGTGGGGAGACTGTCAATGACATCGGTCACAGGGTAGTGCGATCTGGCGGATCCACAGAGGCCCATATTACAGTAGAGAAGCTTAGCAATGTCCCGACTGACCTTTCTGCGTCTTCCTTCCACCTGCATCCCCCAGAACATCAGGTAGCATTCTCCCCCTCCTCTGTGACATCTTCTCAGGCACAATCCCCACCTGAATCAGTAACATCAGCTGGAGGAGGCCATTCAAATCACAGCCTGAAGGAAACCCGTATACCCAAGCCACGAAAGCATCAACATAGCCAAGTGATCCCCAATCGCTTTGACCAAACATGTGAACCCAGAGAGAAAAGTCAAGAAAACACAAGCATAGTCAATCACCATACCTTCAGCCCTAGTCAGACGTCTCAAAACGTCTCAAACAGGCCGTCAAACGCAAGGACGGACAAACCAAGGACAGACGTGGTGGAGAAGAACAAGGTGACACTGGGGGTGAACCAGTCCAAGCAGGGGTCATACCTAAGGAGGTATGGGAAGAGGAGAGACCAGCTTGAGCAAACAGATGAGGTATGGTCAGAACGTTTCGTACTTGCATGAAATGATCTTTAGATGAGCTGGAGCTGAGAAGATACCACTGCAGCTCTAGAGGCTAATTAAAAGAGACCAGTCAGATGTTGTGTCAGAGTATACAGTGGTGTAACATCATTTTAGGTTTCACTGTCACTATCTTTAGATATAAAACGTGAAGCATGGCAGATGTTTCATTGTGTGGCCTATCATGCAATTAATGCAATGAAAATATTCCCAATGGTCTAGGAAGCCCACAGATTAATTTTTTTTAATCAATCATTTCAGAGTCATTTAACTGAATTGAATGGTCAGTTTGAATTTTACAGAAACTGGGAGAGCAGTTGGACTTAATTTTAACTACATGCTATGTGCATGTTGACTTCACCTCGGTTACAAGCGTCATGACCTTAGAGAATAGAGTCTATAGAGTATCTTTGCTGTTCCTCTCTTCAACATATTAGAACAAACTGCACTTACCAAAAGATCCACTGGGGGGTGTACTAACATCACTGGAATCAGAGCCTTTACAGGTCTGTGAGGAATGGAGTGTCCCTTGTGTCCAACTGCTTAGGAACATCTTCACAACAGTTACAATCGAAGGGTATGAAATAAGAAAATAACCAAGAAAATGACCTAAGTTTGGCCTACTTACATAAAGTTTTTCTAGAGACTTTTGTTTTAGAAGTCCAGTGTAGGCTATTTATATTTATTTTTTCAGGTCATGATTTACAACAGCAGCAGCATTTAGTGCAGAAGCTAAAGACAATCAGTTGATATGATATAAACCTTTTGAATATTCTTTGTGAAATTCACATTATCTTTATGTGACCTTTAGTGACATGGTTAAGTGATTGTTGACAAAATGCATCTAAAGTCTTTGTGTAGCGCTTTTGAAGTTTGGGAGGCTACTCATTAGCTTTGGACTTACTATTCAGTGCTCAAATGCATAACATTCGAGATTGGCTCCCTGTTTGATATTTTATTACGGGGATATCATCAAGGCCTGGCCTCGAGGATAACAAAAGAGCACAAGCCTTTTTTTTTTGTTAAATGTAGATTTCATTTCTTGAATCCAGTATTCAATTGTGTACTCCAAATAGCCCCCCCCAAAAAAAGACGAAAAAAAAAAAAAAAATGTAAAAAGAAGAATGGAGAGAGCATGTCTGGCTATCTAGAGCCTATTATGGTTTGATCTGTGCTACAGCACCCATTAAGGACATCAGAGAGAGGCACTGTTAGCAATAGCCTCTTAGATATCAGTGCACCTGGCTCAGGGGTTATAATTGGCTTTGGCGACCTGGGTGCACACTCCTGCATATGTCCGTCTGCTACATTTCTAACCTTTCCCCGTCCATCTGAGCCCTAGTTTCCCCTTAATGTCTCACATCAGCCGCATTTACATACTGAAGGGCCGTTACCATTGTGAGACTGTAAACAGAGCCAGGCCCTTTTCCCCCGTCTCGCTCTTCTCCTCATGAGACCGTGTTGTGTGGGAGACTCTGTTTGTTATGGCCTGGGTAGTTTGCTATTATGAGTTCCTTATGGTGTCTTTTGAGATGTGGGTGGGGGGTGTGGGAAGAGGGAAGAGGGAGGGGGGGGCATACTTGTATAGAAACTGAATTGACCTTTGAATCAGGACTATTAAAGAGTGCAAGCTATCTGAAGGTTGCATTTGTGCCCTTACATTCTGTAGAACACACTAGGCCTATGTGTTGGTGTCTTATGGTGTCATATTGGTGTTATAAGTCTGTGTCATATGGGTGTCCTTTGGTTTAAAGTTTTTATGACTTTGATAGGAATTATATCATGTGAAGTGGTGGGACGAACAGGCTGCACACCATCATTTTAAGGGCTGACAAGAGAAAGACAACTTGCTGTTGCACACAAACACACACACACACACACACACACACACACACACACACACACACACACAGACTCACGTACACATCTAGTACACACTACATGCACATCACACTCTAGGGATGCAATGATGCAGTCAACTCATGATTTGGCTAAGTCAGGGCTCCCAGCTGAATACAGACACGATACAGCCTATTGAACTTAAATGATGTATTCTTTTGTTGTACAAAATGCAAAATACAAAAAACAAAACAAAGAACAAACTCCTGCTCCTGCTCAAACCTCTCCTGCTAATAATTAATTAAACTAATCTCATCACAGGTTTTAATACAACCCACAAAGTTCAGATAAGTATCATCACAAACCAAAAAAACATGCTATGCAGAAAGATGACAAATGTTTTGAAGTTTATGTGAATGCCTGTCAAAATATTATTGTGAGTGCTAAAGCATTTTATATTAGCAATATGTCTACGATCTGTTCATGACCTGCATAGCCCTCTAGTGTAAGATTTATAAGAGGTTTATCAGTTATTGCCTAGGTTTTACCTTGAATCTAATGTCAAGCTATTTACTAGGCCTACTGGATTTTGTATTTCATCTCTGTTTTAGGCCAAAGCAAATCACCTAAGTGAGTTTTGTCCTCCGATAATAGGAAAGCTATCAGGATTTGCCAAATGTGCTGTTTGTCCATCAGCTGGACCCTAAGTCCCGATAATTAGCCATGTTATTAAACGTACACAATCTCGTAATGCGCCAAACTTTTTTTCTTCTTTTATTTGCGGAGAGGAATGGCAGATGGATGATGAGATCCAGCAGAGGTCCCTTTGATAAAGACAGAAGTAGCCGAGCAATCTTCCACCACTGCACTCAGCCGCCGTCTCTCGTTCTCCCCCGGGTCCTTACTTCAAAGCCAGGCCCGTAATGTACAATCTCTTAATAGCTCTAGACCATGGCTCCGGGCCTCTCGGCCACTGTATACTCTACCTCAGTGTAAACACCTAATCAAGATTGCCTGGGCGGCCACAATAGCAACCAAATGCAATTCAAGATTCGTGCGCCCCTTTGAAGTCTTCATCGGGAAAGCTGTGTATCCTAGTCTTGAGGAAAATGGCAAGGTCCGATTGTCTGACTTTGTTGTGGCTCGTACTGTAGTAGAGAGGCAATTACGTGGAGCAATTTGACAGAATAGGTATTACGGAGCTTACCGTGCTCCAAATGCTATTTTGGTTGATCATTCTCCCGACGTGATTGAGATTATTAAAATAGTTGACAAAAGGCTGCAGCAGAAGGGACAGGCTCAGGGTTACGGCCCCGGATCACCACAAAGGACATAAGGAGCCAGTATGTGTTGTCTGCAGCTGAATCATTGGCACCTGTTGCCTGGCCACAATGGCTTCTCCTGTCAGGCCAAGAGATGCGATGCTAAGACCCGGAGTGATTGGGTAGCGGAGACACACCTGCATCCCAGTGGGTGCCAAGATGCCAAAGTGAGGGAGACCCTTCTATAAAGCAGTAGGCCCGACTCCTAAGGATCCACAACAAAAACTCATTAAAGAGGAGGAGAATAGCATGTTTACCTCATAGAGCCTCTGCTTGATTTGCTTGGCTCTTTGTTTTCAAGCATTAAAGACCAGTCTGTGATTCAACACCAACGCACTCCTATATTCAGCTAACTGGCTCTCATGATGGGTCTTTTGTTTTACAGGTGTGTGTGTGTGAGCTAGAAAACAAACATTTAAAAGAGCCTAGCACTATCACAGCCAGTTGTTTCAGAAGCGCACAAGATAGACGTGTCCAATTAAATTGGCTGTTGAACATGAATATGAATAACTTCAATGAGCTCTACCTTTTGTTATGATTTTAATATTGCATCGTATCCCTACACAAAGGAGCTATACAGCCTGAATGCTGGCAGAAACTATAACCGTTAGTCCGAACTAATGGTGTGCTGGTATGTGGCAATATTTATAGTAAAGTTATTACTACTACACTGTAAGAGACATGACACCTAGTGCTTGTTTTGGTTTGTTGTGATTTGTATCATTTTTGTTGACAGTAACCCTACAGTCATTTTTTTTTTTTTTTCACTTTGCTTTAAAACTCTGTGGTGAGCATGGACAAAAAAGCCCCCCCGCTGTTTAAAGAGCAACGTTTTGTTATCCCGGGCAGAGCTTTGTTTTCTTTTCTTTGGCCCAGACAGACAATGGACAGGATGGGTGTCAGTGATGTAGGGCAGCATTTCACTATCAATGGCTCTCTGACTTTTAGCCACTCTCCAAAACTACGACAGAGCCCCCTCTATCCACGCGCCTCAAACCCCCAATTTTTTTTTTCCGTCTGTGCGTATTGGAACAATCATCTACCAGTGACAGATGTGACGGCGACAGTGGGAGCCTGGCCTTGCGATTACCTCTGTGGTTACCTGGCCTTTGGCTAAATAGATAGAGCAGCATGGTGGCGTGTTTATTGATGGATATATTACAGCTCGAGCCACTCACGGCAGCTTGCTTGGCCGTGACCTTCGCCTATTCACGCTTTTCAGAATTAGTCACATTCATTGAAGGGCTCTTCAAGCCATCAATACCATTGATCAGGCCTCAGATTGTCCCCAGTTGTGAAAGGCAGCCTGAAGTTAACTAAATGATTTTCATTACAGCATTAGCAGTGGGTTCTCTTCTTGAACTAGTGCATTAAGAGGTATTGAAAGAGTGCATTCGATACGACGTGAGTTTATGGTAGACACTTTCTTTGACATGGGTATGAATTGATTTGATGTGTGTTAGATCGATTAGGCTAGGCCTTAAATTTGTACCCACAGATCAACTTCTGTGCATTCCACTTTGATAGAAAAAAGGGGAAAAAAATAGTGAATACATGTATGTGGATTTGCCACGTGTATGTGGATTTACCAATCATTTGTTGCACATATCCTTGGCAAATCAATGTTCATAATGCTATGCATATTTTAGGCCATTTGTTGTCTGTATTCCTCTATTATCTGGGCACAATAAAAACACTAACACTAATACACTAATAATAAGTTTTGGCATTTTGGTCCTTTTATTTTATTCTGCTGAGAATTTCATTGTCTCATAGCATCTAAAGGCAAATTGGTAAACAAAAATGTATGTAAAAGTGGCTAAATGTATGCTATCCTTTTTTCCCCCACTCCTAAGGTCCAGGAGTCGGTGGAAGATTCCAGCACAGATGGCCAGGTGAGCCGAGAGGATGAGAGGCCTTTGGACTCGGAGCACTTGTGGCATCAGAGGACCCAGAGGCTGAAGGTGAGACGGCCCTTACCCCCCACTCCCACCTCCGCTTGTCTTATTGATCGCCTTCATCTGCCCTTCCTGGGTGGCACGCCTCGCCATGGTGCTCGCGAGTTAGGGGCTATGCTCGACCTAAATGTGTAAAGTGTTACCAAAGGGCTTTCTCTCTCCACATGAAAACACACACACACACACACACACACACACACACACACACACACACACACACACACACACAGACATCTAAACGTCTGCACAACGGTGTTACCACCCCTCGGGGATTTCATTTTCTCCTGCACGCCAGACACAATCTCTCATAGACATTTCAAAGCGACAATGGAGCTCGGAATACATCGTCCAGAGGAGTCCGGATCTGAAAAAGAGGCGCACACACAAACATAAACAGTTACACACACACACACACAGGCATCATTATTTGGAGCACTTGAGTGTCCCCTCTAATGCTGGGAGGTAGAGCAGTGTAAATATTTTCCCATTAGAATGGTGAAAGCTGGTGCTTGCTAGATCAGGTGCATTAGATGCACAGACACAGCTGCAGTCCTTACTGCATAATATATCTCTCTTTCCTCTTCTTTGTGTGTGTGTGTGTGTGTGTGTGTGTGTGTGTGTGAGAGTGAGTGTGTGTGTGTGAGTGAGAGAGAGAGAGATAGAGAGAGAGAGAGAGAGAGAGAGAGGGAGGGAGGGAGGGAGGGAGTGTGATGGAGTATGTACATGTATGTGTCTGTGTGTGTCTATGTTTTGTCTTCTTTCTATGCTGTGTTTTGAGCAGAAAAATGTATCAATGTCAACCTGCTCTGGATATAGCTTCAATGGATGTAATGCATGAAATGCTTTACAAGAAAATATATTGTAGATAATCTACTATAAATGCTTTCTTTTGACCTGGTCTGAAGCAAATTAAAATACAAGAGCACTTTGAAATAATAAAAAAAGATTAAGTAATGAAGATTTTACTGTATTAGCCATGTGATTGTGATTATTTGGCTTCTAACAGAAATGTCAGGAATTTTTGGTTTAATTTTAAAAAGATTACCCTGGTAATTTAGGGTCTCGTATTCAGACTGTCTAGCACTCAGCTGTATAATACTGCAGAATACTCCAGGAGAAGTGAAGTCTGTCTAATTGAAAATACAGGTCACCCAGGTCATCCAAGGAGAGCGGAGACCTCAACCCAAGGGGGGAAATGGCAAACCTCCTCGCCAAGAACAGCCCAAAAGGGCTCAGGTGGCGCAGACAAGGCACCGGTTGAGCCCACTCCCTGCCAGGCCTTTGGCCGCAGAGGATCCCCATCATCCTCTGGCCGAGATCCTGGTCATCGACGGAGCCAGCGACACCTCAGATACTCCGTCACCACCCTTATCTCCTCCTGTGGCCCAAACGACAGCAGCAGCGGCATCACAGACACGGCAACTCAGGCCATCCCCTCCCCCAGCTCCCCTTCCCTCTTCAGGCAGGACCCCTATGGTCAACTTGAACATAAACCTGAACACCTCCAGCCTCCGGGAACTCTCCCCCCACACCAGCAGAGAGCAGCAGCAGCAGGGTGGCCTTCTGACACTGGTCTCTCCCCGGGTCCCTCCGTGGATGGTGCACCCTCATGTCTACCCTGGCAGCAGTCCCAGCCTCCTCTCTCCTCCTCCCCCCCACACCACTGGCCAGTGGACTGTGCTGATGGCCTCCCCCAGCACCGCTGCTCCTGACACTGGACAACAGGGTCTGGACTCTCTGGCGCCCCCTGGTGGGCCACCTCTTTGGGGCCTAAACAGTGAAAGGTGAGTGAAATCACTGGATGTTGTTCCAACTTCCTCTGTGGGAATTGTGCATGTTTATATAACCCAGGTCTATGCCCTGCATCGTTTACAGGACATGTCTAGTACTCCCCCAAAACATGTGAAATACCTTGAGAATGATTTGGCCATGGGGGAGAGGTGGGTTTTAATGTAGCAAAGACAACCAAAGGTCAATTCAGACTGAAGATCTGTGACTAGATGAGACGGTTTTAGAGAGAAGTGAAGCGGTTACAAGCATCCACAAAAGATTTAACATGTCTAATCGTAATTTTAGAGTTTTAGAATGTTGCAGGATTAAAATGTCGCAGCCCGTCTCGTCGCGGATATTTGGTCTGTAGCCACGTTAAGATTATGCTTAATATTAGAGATAAGAGAGCGTTTGGGGGCATGGACAGGTGATAGGTGGGTTGCAAGACATTACACAAACCCTTGAGACCAACGGCCATACAAAAGAGGGTAAAAGGGAAGCAGGCAGTATTCAGTGATCTTTGGCCGTACCATTCCCCCTGAAAGCACACCCATTTTTCTCTGTCGGCTTTTTTGCAGTTTTGCCAATACGACGAGCATATCTCATAGACTGCACGACCCAAGTATTACCCGATATTTGCATAGAAAATAGCAATAATAATACTGCTCTGCCTTTTTTACATTAATTCATCTTGGTAAAGTGTCACTTCATCTCTATTTTGTTGTTCTCATATAGTCAGGGCACATGCAGACAGTGAAAATAAATGCAGTCTGATAATGCATAAAGTAGCACTTATATGTCAGCACATACATTTTAGCAAATTGCAAAGCCAATCAGTATGCAACCATACTTATATCTGCAGATTCCAGACCTTATCCAGATAAAAAACAGTATTTCTACTGGCATGCTACCTTTGGTGATATATCTTTAATGATATATCTTTATAGCTTTAATGTGGAGAATTACTGTATAAGACACAATATATTTATTCCTGATATTAAGGCTAATATAATTCAAGTACATCACATCAAATACTGCCAGATTTGGGACAGCTTTGACTCCTCTGAAAACAAAATATGTCAAACAAACAAAATATATCATGTGATACTGACCGAGATAGTTCATGTTAAAATTAAAGGCAGTGAAATTACCCTGGGTTAAATGCTTAATTTTGGTAGAGGGGGGGTTTAGTTCAGTAAATATGTGAACTAATTTGCAGACAGAAATAGCAGTAGTTAAAGAAGATTGAATGATAACAGATGGATCTAAAATGATTAGTTTGAGGTAAGATCAAGGCCTCTTAACATCTTTATTTTAAATCTGACTAGTTTCCCGTGTGAAATGAACAGGTCCAGTTCTCGTCCCAGTCTCAGTTCCATACACTGGCCCAGGTTGTGAGCCCCAGACAGTAGAGCGCTGGACTGTAGGGCTGAGGGTGAGCAGCTGGGTCAGGCCGGCAGGTGGGAGGAGAATGTGTTGAACAGATGGAAGTCTCACAAGGTGCTGCTGATCAGCTTGGTCACAGAGGTTTAAGTTAACGCACCGGAAAACAAGACAAGAGTCACTCAGAATTCCATGGGATTTCCCTTTTAACAGTGATTTTAAACACTGTTTTAGATGGCGTTTGGTTCTTTTAAGCCTTCAACTGTTGCATGACTTACAGAAAATTGCGGCATAGCTCATTTGAGGAACACAGAGATCTCAAGATTAAGTGACTTCAAGAGTCGTTTTTGTTTTGTTTTGTCAGTTTTGGTCAAGCTGTGCATGTCAAGTACATATTTTTTATTTGTCAATGATACACCAAAGGTGTTCAGATATACAGGGCTATGGTGTGACACCATAGCAGTGGATGGTGTAGATAAAGGTTGAAGGTTGCATTCTGGGTTTGGCTTCCAGAACATACTGATGATGAGATGTATTCCTTACCTGTTATGGGCTACCCTGAAAAAAGAAAATAGTCAATTAATAATAATGCTAGTGCTGTAAGCGTCATTGAGGGACAGAAAGAATGCTTTTAGGGCCATGTGACAAGGTAGTGGGGTAATATGTAGAAAAAAAATAGGCTGCAGAGAAACAGCAAACACAGGTGGATTGTGGGTAAAATAACCCAGCACTGCTATAACCGTTGCTTTATCTGACATATTTATTCAACTCTGAAGGTTTGCAGAGTTGTAGTGGCTAACATGCTTTACTGTGTATTGATACAGTGTATGTGTGTTATCCAGAGTGGCTGTGTGGCAGCCTGCTGCAGACTGCTGGGCTCCTGAGCCTGCTGCGCATCTCTCGCTCACATCCAGCCTTTCCACTGGAGGCTCTGGAGGCTCAGGGCCCTATGCTGTGCTGCCCCCTATTGGCAGGACCGTGGCGGAGGAGCGCGGACGTGTGGCCCTCGGCCCCAGGAGCTGTTCGGATGGGTACCTAGCTCAGCTGGAGAAGCAGAGGCAGACAAAGGCACAAGCAGGGTATAAGGTATGTGAATTCAGTGTGTGTGTGTTTGTTTGTGTGTGTGTGTGTGTGTGTGTGTGTACAGTATGTGTGCGTGACTGTATGTCTATGTGTGTGTGTTTGTGTGTGTGTGTGTGTGTGTGTATGCAAGAGAGAGAGAGAGAGAGGGGGAGAGGGAGAGAGTGAAAGTGAGAGAGAGGGCACGAGAACATGAAAAACACAGGCAATGTATGAGGATGAATGAACATCAATTTGTTGAAAGTGGTTTGTGTATGTATTTGAGAGTGGGGCACCCAGAAAGAATAGCAAGACCGAATGAAAGAGAGAAAGAAAGCAACTCTAAAGATAGAGAGGGAGTAAGAGAGAGAGAGAGAGAGAGAGAGAGAGAGAGAGAGAGAGAGAGAGAGAGAGAGAGAGATGGGAGCACAAAGACTAGCATCTAGAAGGCCCCTCAAAAAGCACCCCCTTACAGGTGTTTCTTAGCACATGGCCTATTTGTGCAGATGCAAGCATCAGGTTAATTGTATAAGTAATTGAGAATGTGCTTAATTGCCATCGGATGATGACATAAGACAGAGCCACAAAAGGCATCTTGAAAGGTATCAGGGGCTAAGGTGATTAAGTGAAAGCCTTGTGTGCCAGCCGGCCGGGCCAATAAGATGGCCATTTGCATTTAATGATGGCTCCTTGTTCTTTGGCTGTCAGGGTGAGCTTCACAGGTGTGAGCGAGCGGGGTATACCCACCGCCACGCTAGTGAATCTGCTTGCTCACAAAAGAACATTAGAAACATTAGCAAACACATATGGCCATTGAGTGTGTGTGTGTGTGTGTGTGTGTGTGTGTGTGTGTGTGTGTGTGTGTAAACAACAAAAACAAATGCTACCTTCCCTTGGCCATTGAGTGTGTGTGTGTGTGTGTGTGTGTGTGTGGAAACAACAAAAACAAATGCTACCTTCACTGAAAGCATAATGGATTGGAGATTATGAAGATTACAAATCTCTCTTTCTTACATTCATTCTTCCTTTCTTTCTCCTTCTGTCTTTCTCTTTAGCGCTCTCTCTCTCTATTAGCCTTTTTTTCTTTAGCTTTCTTTCAGACACACACACACACACACACACACACACACACACACACACACACACACACACACACACATAAATAGACACAAACACACACAGACACACACACACTACATCCCATCACATCCACAAGGACAGGGTTCTTACTTGAGTCTGGTCATCCCCAGGACAAGCAACAAGCCTCATAGGATTAGTGTGGCGAGTTTGTCAAACAGCCCTTACGCAGTAGCGAGCGAGCGTACCCAGGGGAAGCAGATCAGATCAGAGCCCCCACTGAAAGAGCCCCGTTGCCCTGTCCTGCAGTGTCCATGACCAATGGCTAATTCACCAGTGGCCCCGGGGCCCTGAAGAGGCCTGTCTGATCTGGAATGATTAGTCCTCTTTTGTCCGAGAGACGGCTTGTGGATTGCCGCTCGGAGTGGCCACGGCGGATTAAGCGCTTACTCCCCTCGGCCGTGGGAGGCTGGTGACTCTCTCTCTCTCTCTGCCTCTCGCTGCTGCAGATGTTTACATGAAAGGACAAACTCATGATTTTTGTAGTACTGTGTTAGTAGCTACAAAGCGCTGTGCAAGTGTATTTGCATTTGTATGTCCATTCATGTGTTTTCTTAAATGATTGAATGAATGAATGAATGAATGAATGAGTGAGTGAGTGAGTGAGTGAGTGTGTTTATTGGTCATTGGTCAATGACACAACCATAACCTAAGGGTTGGGGCTGAAGCTGGGACAAAAATAAGGAATGTATCAAAGATAAAAACAATATTGACAAGACAGGAAAATTAAAGTTAAAAAAATAAAATCAAAATGTTTTGCATATGCATGGAAGAACTACCTATCTATATAATACTGAAGTGCCTATATCCCATAAGGCATCATATATAAGTCTCATCACCATTTACAGTAACCATATTCAGCATTCTACAATGCTACTAACGGTACTCAATGTACACAATTCACGCTGTCTAATGAACTTCCTATTATGTATTAATTCTTCTGGTAATGCGTTCCATAACTGCACATCATAGATAGATATGATATGACAGATATGCACCTAAAGTAGTCCAACAAGTAGACTGTTTCCAATTTAGTTTGCTTCTTAGGCCATAACCTCTTTCTCTGAACATGATTTGGGATGATATTGAAGAGTTACTTGTGTATATGTGTGTGTGTGTGTGTGTGTGTGTGTGTGTGTGTGTGTGTGTGTGTGTGTGTGTGTCTGTGTGTGTGTGTTTCCAGGCATACTCACTGAAGGATTATAAAAGTCTTCAACAGAATGTGAAGCTCGGTGGTCTTGGACCTAGTAACACTGTAGCTGAAACGACTGTAAGTGAGACAGTCATCAACACATAAATAACATTGAGTGTTTTCGTATGTAAATAACATCTAATAGGTTAGCTTTGTGAACAATGCAGTGTAGTAATCATCACATTTATTATATTAGCTGTAATTTCAGGCTCTCGCTTTGTATTGTCAAGTACTTCTTTATTGTGTTCGTTTAGCCATCAGGTGCTAATTGGGCGAAGAGATTCAGATTGAATCTGTGGAGCGTTATTGTGGGAAGTGGAAGTTTATTAGTGTTTCAGTCCTGTTTTGTAAAAAACATGTTTTTTTTGTGTGCACAAGAGCCAGGCAGTTACCAGTGCAAATATAGTCATTTCAGAGAAAATGATTTGTTTAGTTTTTTTTGTTCCTCTTGCAATATTGTCCTTTATTGTTTGCTAGGTCAGACAAGGTCCAGTATGTTTTGTAACAAAGAGACCAACCTAAAGGCCTAAATGGCTCAGTTAATTAAAGGCATCCTTTGTAATCCGTGCCCTCTCGCTTCTTCTTTCAATGCTCCCAGGCCGAGAAAATTAGACGCCAGAAGCTGTATTCAGATGTGATCCGCCAGCAGAACAGGAAGATAAGTAGGATTCCCTTTCTGCCGGCTCAGGCAAGGGCACAGGACCTAGAGAGGACTAACAAGGACGGGGCTCCAAGGAGAAAGGTATGGGGGATCCACCGGACCACCACACCCCACCCCACCCCACCCCACTCCACCCCTGTCCTCTAAAGCCAGGACCGTCTGCCTGGACTGTCTGCATTTGTCTTAATCATCAGCACAAAGACTCTTCACCCTTTGAATCCCTTGGGTGTCCATGGCTTTCTATTGCCTGTCAATTGTTAATGCATCCTACAAAACCTCATTGAAGTGTTTGAAGGTACTTTATTCTTCTCGAAGGAGATTAAAGAGAAGGATTTAGTATTACTAGGAGATGTTATGCTATTAATGTATTGTATTGTGGAAAATAAAAATGCTTTCAATAATTTTTTTGTTTGTTTGTTTGTTTTGTTTTGTTTTTGGCCAGGCTTTGGAATATGCCAGAACCATCTCAAAGCCGAAAGTGTCGCCCCGGCCAAAGAAAGAGGATGGCGCCGGTGCACTGGCCCAAATTCCGACTCCGTTGCAGTCGCAGACACAGACGAGGTATCTGGGTGGGGATGACATGGGCCATCTGACTCTGCTGGAGAGCCTGCGCCAGCGCCACGAGCAGGAGAAACAGGCAGTGGCTCGGTTCAAAGCCGTCCACGCCATTTAGCTCACCCCTGAAGATCGACCGCCGCACTTTGGCTTTGTAACAGGCAGCGTCCCTGCACTAGACGCAGGGCGTCTTCTCTAAGCACTTTCTTAGCATATACTGTACATTGCATATACGCTTTTACTCCGTAAAAATGCATTATGAAAGTCATGGTTGTGCATACTCCAGCACTGGATTTCAGAACTAGAATGATGAATGAGTGGACACCCTGATACCTTTCAAATGTCCTGAAAATGCATTTTTGTGTTTTCAAAAATATTTTGCAAATAATCAAAAACGTATCACTTGCGTGACCCATGGGACAGACAAGACTGAGCTTTGACAAATTCAAAATGTAATGCTAATGATGAAGGACTTTAAACAATATGAAAAAGAATGTTTTTGTACAACAAAACGACATTGTAACATCTATTTGTTATTTTTCTCCCAATAAGTTCGAAATTATTTGTGTTTGTATGTATGTTTTATATAAATTTGCCCAGATAATATAACAATATTTTACATATCCCCCTAGAGACATAATTTGACTGGAATAAAGCTGTTTTTTAATTGTTTAATTCTGTCTCCATCACCGTCATCCCCCTACACCTGAGACCCGTTTAAAAAAAAAAAGGAAAAAAGGATCCCACCAAAATTGCACTTTGAAGCTACCTTGATCAGAACCTCGAAACTTGTTCTCTGTATTTTAAAGTGATAATTTTCTCCCACAAAACAACCTCAAGCACCTATTTCTTTAATGGAGGCTTTAGATCATTATCAAAGAGCTATTTGCTGCCATGTAATATTTTAATTAGATTATAGTCTCTATTTAACCCATCATTGCCTCTTTGATGCTCTGTGTTTTTGGTATTAAGCCTCAGATGCAAGGGTAATAAATAGTGGACCTTTTGAATTAATGAGGAATCCTGCCTTTCCAGACCTCCCTCTTTATAACCCCCGCCCCTCTTTGCGCCCATAGAAATCAGTTAATTGAAGGAGTCTCTCTCAGCCACACATGAAGGGGCTGAATTAGCATCCCTTTCTACAAATTGGAAAGCCCAGGCAGACACTCTGGCTTTGATCTGAGCACTGCGCTGAAGTAGTCGACAGGCCTCTGAAAATGAGCTGATGGGTCCGCTATTAGGCCCAAATGCAGATGCGTCCATGTGTTGCAAAACGCTTAATCTTTTAATTGATCACCTTCCACACTGCCTATTCTCCCCTCGCTTTTTTATTTTCTCAGTAAATCTGAATCACGTTTTGAAAACGACATGAATTGCTTTTCAAAGCAGGGGGGGGGGGGGAGAGTGGCACATATCCTGTTATAATAAAAAGCATCCCAATTAACATAAAGCCTCTAAATGGACATACATTGCCCTGAGATAGGCCACGCATCTGATTGTCCTGAACGAATTGAAACAGTGGGGAAAAATTGAATAGTTAGTGCCGCGGTGACAAACAGAAGTAACAAGTTGGTGCAGAAAAAAGGTTGGCCTTGTATTTAACAAAATGCAGACATGTAAGAAGTGAGAGAGGTTTTCAAAGCATCTCTTATCTTTGGCAAGCGAGATCAGTAATGCTGCTCCAATCCCACTATTCGCATAGAAGTAGGCAACATGAGTTCACAGCGTGCGTAAAAATATGAGTGTGCAATCATTTTTAAAACCCCCATAAAATTTCAACACGCCTAAAAATCTGAAAGAGATGCATTTCTGATTAAATCAATTAAAAGTGTGTATACTTACACAGATGTCTCATCTACAGCATAATATGCATGCTTATATCATTTCTGAATTAAGCTGAGTCTTAAACTTAAATGGCTTTTGGTGTTCCTTTTCCAAATTGGTTATTTTTAAAGCATCCACATAAATACTGTGATCCAGATCTTCTGTTGACACGAACTCGCTGCGTGCCTCTTAAATTAAAGGATTCGAGGGGCTATAGGATGAAAGGAACATAGGATAACCCTCGCTGTGCCCAACTTCCACCTTGTACAACAACACGACCCCGTGACTAACAAGTGGCTAAGCCGCTGGCTACATTTTGTTAAAGTAAACGGACCAAGTAAAAAACCTTCTGCAAGGCACGAGTTATTCGAGTAAGCATATTGGCTTAGCGAAGTGAGTCCTACAAGAAATTCGAGTAAAAGACTGTGCGAAGACATCAAATACTTAGCCCATTTATGCCATTAGATATGAAAGATGAAGCAAAGGTGTTTTATCCAAGTACAATGGATAGGTTAAACTATCGAGACATAGAGGGGACTATGGTCATATAGGCCCAATAACTGACTCGGCGTCAGATGTATAACCAAAGCGAGAATGCAACATAATAAAGAGACTCCACAGGTGAGAAAACTCGGCAATAACAAGAACCATTAACTTTTTAATTTTTAAAAATTGCATACACAAGTATTCAGCCATGGATATCGTCAACGCAAAGTGCTACGCGCACTTAAGGGAATATGAACCAAAAAGGAAAATAATTTACAATAAACGTCTTTTAAGCAGAAGTCCAGTAAAAAGTAAAATGTACAGATTATATTTACAATGTTTACGTTAACCAACATTGTAGGCCAATATTATAGCCTATATTAGCAAGTGTATTATTATTATTATTATTATTATTATTATTATTATTATACAATAGCATTATTCATTGCGCCTTTCTTATTTTTAACATGACATATTTTGACAATCACTCCAATAAATATTAACATTTTGAAGCATGAACCCATTATAAAAAGTAAAATATAATTTTCTCTAAAAGACATGTACTATTTACATTGCTGTTAGGTCTGTTGCCTGAAAAAAAAAATCTTGCTTTAGGCTATAGTAGTTCAGGTGAGCACATGTCATCCTCAATATCAACGTCGTCTTCGTTTTCATCCAGTATATATGTGTCCGGACTGAGCCCATGTTTAATATCATCAGTGCACTTTTCGTTCATTTCGCTTTCACATGAGTTTTCCACAGATCTGTCTAATTCGTTAGAGTTTTTCTGGTCATCTTGGGATTTCCTCAGTTGTTTTTTATGCTTCATTCTTCTGTTTTGAAACCACGTTTTAACCTGTGTGATAAAAGACAATTTTATAAGACACATTTATTCATGATTGAGAGCGCTGAATTGTTATGTTATAATCTTAAATATGATCTAGTCCTTTTTCTCACCTGGGTCTCCGAGAGACTTAGCGCTGTGGCTAGCTCGACGCGTTCGGGTGTGGATAGGTACCGCTGTATCTCGAACCTTTTCTCCAGCCCTGACAACTGTGAATCAGAGAAGACGGTTCGGGCTTTCCTACGTCTGCAGTGTTTTCCAGGTAATTCCGGATGGTGCTGAAACAAGGCTGGCACTTGCATACCTGCGCAATACACGAAAATATAGCTGATTTTATATGGTGTTCCTAGAGATTTTTTTTTAGCAAGACCGATCGAATATATTTTATAATACTGTGTGATTATACCAAATATTATTTTTCTTTGTAGCTACCTTTGTTGACCTTTGTCAAAGACAAAAAGCAACCAAATAATAGTCGTAGTGGTAGATGTAGTAGCCTAGTAGTAGAAGAAATAGCCTAACACTAATTTTAATATTATTATTAATAATACATTATAATTCGAATCAGGATGTTATTGATAGCCCCAGAGTTCCATGCAGCCCATGCATAATTTTCTAAACAAAATAGTAGAATTACCTCAAATACATTGCCAGGTTTTTTGTTATGTTTTAAAGGCCTAATCTTTGACCACAGGCCTGAGTTTTCCATCCATAAAAGTCAAGTGGTCTGTCAGTTATAGGCTACTGATTCTTTAATATCCACTCACCTGATGCGAAAAAGTATGGATGATTCTCAGGTTTGTGAAGGGGATGATGCGGATGAGGAGCCAAAATTGGTGTCGGCATCAGAGGATATCCATAATCCAGAAGAGGCATCCTAGACGTGAAAGTGTTGGGAAAGGGCGAGTGAAAAACCTCACGAAGAGGCTTTGGTTTATGCAATAAAATATCTTCAATAAAGAACGACGTAGACCGTTGTGCTGGCATTTGTGGGACAGGAGACGTGTAGTTGAGATTCATCTTATAATCGTTTAAAAAAAAAGATCAGTAAGCAAAAAAGTCCTTGAAGTAACTTTCAGTATCCACACACAATCTGACCAAGTCCTTCTTTTCCCAAAAGTTGCAACACCAAGGCGCAATCTTTGTGACAGAATGCTATGTAGCCTTCTGACAGATAGATTACTATTTATTGAGGCAGAATGACTGCAACAAACTCCATCCTGCATTTGAGCCCAGCCAATGGCGCGATTGCTGGGCGGGGGATTGAATTAGTTCTTTATGGATTAATTAGAGGGACAGCGACAAGAGGGAGGGTCGCTCGCCATGGTGCTGAAACTGCCTTCCGACAAAAGCCTGCAGTTTGGCGACGGCTGTTAAGGAGCCATTTATGACAGTTTTTAGAGGACATTTTCATCAATGCCGAATAAAACAAACAAAAAACTATAGGTCAAGCCAGTGGCGGACCTGAGACAATTGTATTTTTTAAGGATAATAGGCCAATGACCACGGTGTATCGGATATTTTTTTTTTTTGCAATCAGAGCTAAGCATGAAATTGAGTTATTTAACTCCATGTCAACAGATTATATGCATTTTGTACGAAATAGGCCTACCAAACACATCAGAACGTGATTTATGCAAAGAGAGCTTTGTTTTTAATTAGGTTTTTGTAAAGAAAAAAAAAAAAAGATAGAATCTAAATGAGTGAAACAGATTTTACTTTTAAAATAATTTATCTAGTAACACATAATGGTCTTGTATAAATACCAGTTTTGCATTCGTGTCTCCGCATTAACTGCTCTTAAAACTTGTCCTATCACATTTAGGATAAGCAGCGGTACACAAGAGGGGGCTCATCCATCTCCTCTGTGGCCGCAGTAATTTGGTGTTATCATGTTGTCGTCACATTTCCAATCATGTTGCTTAATGTTAAAAGTGTCTTAATATACCAGAATTCTTGCAGCAATGCTATTAGATAATTACAGAGGATGTTTAAACGGAAGTAATAATCCTTCCGCGCAGGAGAGGATTTTGGTTTGATCAGGTGGACGCAAATTAAGTGCCGTGTTCAATTAGTCCTGAAAATACATTACTTCTGCAAATACAAGACATGCGCTCAATATGCATGAGCTTGTAACAGCCAAATGAATTGGGACATTATTCATTCCAAACTGACAATACAGCCAAACTTTAATCATTACCGAAATTGGACTTCAAGTGACTTTTCTAGTTTCAGTCTTGGCCATGAGGTTCCAGTGCGAATTCGCAAGGCTACTTTTTTTTTTTAACAAGTTGTCCTAATAGGCTTGATAAACTTCACAGTGGACACACGAAAACCAAGGTTTTACTTGACTATTACTGAGAACCAAACAGTACTTTTTATGGTGTTTAACTGAGACTTCTCTCGTGATAATATCCACCTGCGTTCCATGCCTGATTACTTGAACAGCACGGTAACTACTTGCTTTTAGAGGAAAATGAGAAAGTAAATGAATTAATGGTGATGAAATCGCCTTTAGGTGGATAGTCAATAGACTCCGTTCGAAGAGGGGGAGATAAGCGGCTTTTAACAGCCATTTCATCAAGTGAAATTCGGAGCCAGCTGAGAAGGCAGCATTGCCTCGCTTTAAAGTGACGCATCTTTAAGAGGCTTGCATCAATACACCTGGAATGTGAGATCTGTTCATCTTGAAAGTGTATCCCACTCTTTTTTTCAAATAAAACGCCTCATTGTTCTGATAGCCGTCTGCGTTTCTCTCGTCGGTCTCACAGTAGTCTATAACCTACCCCAAGCTGTAGGCCTATTTCATCTTCTAATAATAACAAAATGAAATGGACCATGCATATAAAACAGGTGGTCGATCTTACCCACTCTGTTTTTTCCCACTTGTTCAGCTTTTGTCCACAATTCAAATTATATAATAGACAATTTTAAAATGTTGGAATAAATGCTAATCATTGAACACAATTTATGAAATCAATTGTTAGATACATTATATAATAGACCTACTTCATCCACTTTCATGAGAATAAAGAGACTGGGTAGTGTTTAATATGGTGCAAACATTGAGTACAAAATCAAAAAGAAGGTTTTTCTTTTCCAGCCTTTATTTAAATAGCCTAGTGTCCTGTGCCAAAATGCCCTGTTCCACAGTCCATGCTTTAAGATGCTGGTGATGAATCCTATAAGCAAACCAGAGGGACTCTTAACTTCTCTAATGTGTGTTTGAACTTCTCGGGCACTCATGCATCCGGTAAGCACACATGTAGAATATACCTGGAAATCAAGAAGAAAGATTAATATGGTTTAATATGTTGAATAATAAACAATGCAATGCATAACAGGCCAATGTTGGTTATTGGTGCTTGAGTACCTGAAAAGAATGTGAGCACCATTGCCACCCAGCCAATGATGTAGGACCAGGAAAATCGCCAGTTTCCATAGCGTTTACCATAGTAATTTATTGTCACACCAGTGTACACAGCCATTGCCAAAAACACAAAGAAGCCTACAAAGAAAAGAGGAACAAAAATTACGACATATAGATTTGTTTTTTAGGTTTACGTGGTTGTGATTTTCTTGTAGGATATGTCTTACTGCTGGATTAAGTAACTTGGTTACTGTTATGATCATAAAATAATTTCTTACATGCATTCATAAGAAGCTTCATATGAATAAAAGATATGAGGAGATATGAAAACACTGACCAGAATCTCATAAAAACTGTCTGTTTGTGTGGTTTAAGAACCCATTTCTTCATAAGAACAGTTACTAAATATGGCTCATCGTTTGACCTCTGATTGTTTAAGTTCATTTCCCCATTACTTTCAGTGAAGCTGATCCTCAGGCAATGTCTTGTTTCTCTCTAAAAGAAATCTTTTTTTCCTTGTTAGCAAACACCTTTGTTTTTTAAAATGTGGGGCTAACATAGGAAGTGACTTACAAGAGATGAAGAATAAAACGCCTGCAGCAAAGGTCTTGTCAAATCTGTCGAAGGAGGAGTAGTGGATGAAGGCCATGATGCCGATGATGATGCCTATGAAGCAGGCCAGTAGGGACAGGATCATGCAGGCACGGGTGGCATCCCAGTAAGCTGTGGAGGACAAGCACAATGGGTGAGTATGGATGAATTCATCAGAAATGAAAAAGATACCATATGAATACGTATATATACATGCATATTTTCATGCTTTTATGCATAAAATGTATGAGACTCAACTGACAGGAAGACAAAGGATAGAAAAAA
Source organism: Sardinella longiceps (assembly GCA_027497455.2). NCBI lineage: Eukaryota > Metazoa > Chordata > Actinopteri > Clupeiformes > Clupeidae > Sardinella > Sardinella longiceps. The sequence goes on from JAODXP020000020.1 coordinate 20,071,390, forward strand.
AGAATGAATGAATAAATGGATGGATGGGTGTGAAGCACTTCCACAGTGCTTCTTGTGATACCCAAGACACTCTCCACACATTGTAGTGGAGGACCAACCTTAGTACCACCTCTAGTGGGTGTCACCCACGTGATGTACTAGGTGGCCGTCTGTCTCTATACACCTGCACCTTCACTATCAAATAGTTGTGTGTTAGATTCCTACAGATGTCATGTACGTGACCACTGCAATGTGATCAAATGATCAATTATCATATGTAGCTATAGGCCTTGGAAAAATATATATTTTTTAAATTTTCTAATATTGCAACCTCCCCTAAACCACAATGTCAATTGTAATATATATAAATAGAGAGAGAAAGAGTATGTTTGTGTGTGTGTGTGTGTTCATTACAGCCTCTGTGATAACTTATTTATTTTTGAAGTGTTTATGTGTTTGTGATACTATAAGTGGCTTGGTGTAAAATATTTGGGTAACACTTTCTATGAACCCAGTATTCATAGAGCATTATAAAATATTAGTTTATTTTGATAGCATATAAACTGTGTAAAATTGTAAAGGACTATGCACATGAACACAAGAGAGTGTATTTGAAACTGAGTGTGTGAACAAAGATGCTGTGTGTGTGTTCTCACCAATGCTGTCAGTGTGTGTGAAGCATTTGGAAGGGGTGCAGTAGCGCCAGAGGCCCTGGTGCATGTAGTTGTTAGAGTGTCGGTACTGCATCCAATAATCTGTTGCTGTGGAAACAATGAGGAGGATATTCCCTACGCCAGCACAGAACAGCCCGCCTCCCATGAAGCTGTACATCCTGCACCTGCAGAGGCTCAGCGCACGCACACACACACACACACACACACACACACACACACACACACACACACACACACACACACACACACACAGAGGGAGAGAGAGAGAGGGAGAGAAAAAAGCACACACACAGTCACATGGTGCACAAAGACACACACACATACACACACACACACACACACACACACACACACACACACACACACACACACACACACACACACAAACAGAGGGAGTCGTTCAGAGCATCAAGGGCCAGCAGCTCTCCTCTCATCAGTACAGCACTTCAGTCAGAGAGGTGTAAGTGTCCGTAATTGCATTGTAATGAAGACATTATTTCCACCAGATTGAACTGGGGGGTCAGGGGCATGAATTTGCAGGCATGCTCAGCCCTGCCACAAGAACAGTCAGTGCATGTTGGCAAAACACAGCCATGAGTCATGTTGACTTTTCAAAGGCTATTACAGAAAGATAGCCTGCAAAGATAATGGCATAAAAAGCACTACTCTGTCATCATGCTCTCTCTATCACACACACACACACACACACACACACACACACACACACACACACACACACACACACATAGTGGTAATGCTGAGCTAATGACAGAAAGCACACCGAACTACATTAGAGGCTATAGGATCTATACAGTATATTATCTGCTTTTAAGTATATAGAGATGTGCAGTTTTAAAGACTAGAGTTTCTTCATATTACATGCAGCTTTGAAATTGTTATAACGATATTAAAAAAAACACTTAAATATAGTTTTGTTGAAAACTAGACGGCCAGTTATCCAGACGTTGCACGGAACTGACCATACACCTCTGATTTGCCCAAAAGCTGGCTTTGCTAAAACATGCTAATTGATGTTTCATGGCAATACAATCCATAATGTCATACTGGACTTTTATTTTGTGGTGGTTTCCAGCCCTAATCCTAGAACTGAAGAGTACATATCCAGGATGACTAGTAGGAATAAAACATGTTTTTCTGCCGAATTGATTTGAAGATAATATAATAGTAATTAGTCCTGTCTGACGTCTAGTGTGATGTAAAAGACATAGTGGCCAATTGTTACATAGTACCTATACCTTTAAACATTCAATTATTTACTATTCTGTCTAAATGTCCCATGAGATCACATTTGTCACCACAAACACTCGGAGACATTGAAAGTGTTTCATAATCATCAAACACGTGTACTTAATGTCATTGTGGCAGTTACAATAAGGATCTCTGCATTACACAGCAAGTGGTCTTCTCATCATATAGATCTGTCAGGTTGAGGAAGTATTGATTGAGCCCCAACCCCAACAGTCAATACGAAATGACACCAGATGGACCCATCCCTCTTGTCTTTCTCCCACATGAATAAATACCCCTCACTTACCTTTATTCACCGCGTTGATGAGGACTGAGTGAGTGTGTTACACCAAGGCAGGATAAAACTAGGCCCTACGCCGGTAGGACAGGCTGGTGCTCACAGCGTTTAACACTTTGCCACCGGTGAATAGGGGAAAAGGTTGGAAAGAGCGAAAGGAGTGACCGGATACAAAAGGCCAAAGGCAAAGTGACAGCCAATGAGAAAGGGACTAGTTTTTTTGTGGTTTGGGAATCTGCTGAAAAAACAAAACTGCACAGGAGCCGGCGGGTTTGAAGTGATAGTGATGACTGGATATTTTCCATTGAAAGCCGCAGGCTAACATCTCTATAGAGGAGGGGAGGCCGAGCGTGAAGCCAGCCCCCCGAACTATTATCAAAACAAAGAGTGATATTTTAATGCCACTACACCAGAAATATACGACCTAAACTATTTAAATCATGGCCAAAAAAAGAAGAAGAAAGAAAAGAATAGAATTTTTTTTGGTTGTTTTTGAATTTTGATCAGAGGAGAGGAAAATCTCCATGCAGCAGCACCGTATCACAAGTTGTTCCCAGGCCAAATGATGAAGGGAAATGGTGCATTACTGCAGTACCTGTGCGCTGTGCTCAAGGCCCCCTGCACAAGAGGGAAGAGTAATGGTGCCAAAGTGGCGAGGCTCTCAGAGGCCGGTCAGATGTGCTACAGCCAGCATCCTGTTGGAGATGGCGCCCCATGAAAGAGCGTGAAAGAGCGCTCGGCTCTGAAACCTCACAGAACACCCCCCCACCCTCACCAACACCTCTCCCTCTCTCTCTCTCTCTCTCTCTCTCTCTCTCTCTCTCTCTCTCTCTCTCTCTCTCTCTCTCTCTCTCTGCTGTGGTACCATGTGGGCACTGAATGGGTGTTGAATGGCTGGCTCACATGCCAAATCACATGCCACATCAGGCCAGTACTCAGGCTTCTGCCACCAGATACAGCCCTGCCCTTAGCATCTACCCCTCCATCACTGTCATCTTTCTGTCGTTATCATCATCATCATCATCATCCTTCTTCTACTAGGTAGTCATGTATTTCCCCATCTTGTTTTCTATATTATAGTATTTGGACCTCTCTACAATCTTCATCATCGTCATCAGTCGTCATTAACCTCACCTCACTTATTATTACTGTTAGCAATTTTTATACAACACTCAATCTAACCATCATCATCATCATCATCATCCAGTGCCATTACTTAGCATCATCATCATCATCATCATCATCATCATCATCATCATCATCATCATCATCTCATCATCTCTCTGCCATCATCACTATAGAATTATTCTATGCCAGCCCTTATGCAGACCATACACTGTATGAAAGAAATGTTATGTGGGCAAAAGTTAACACTCTTCTTGTCCAAAATTAAGGTTGGGTTTTTTACTTGCCCTTGTGGCCGTTATGGATTATTTTCCTCTCTAGGGAGACATTCTCTGGCCAAGAACATAGCAAGCCGAAGATGAAAGGAGAAGAGGGAGTCCATTATATGCATTAGAGCTCAGGCCAATTGATGACTACAAACTACAGTGAGAGGACTTTTTTTCCACAGGGCTGTGAGTGCTGTACTTACTTCTAACTTCATTTTTATAGACTACCGCCTATTCTCTTCCATTTCAGTTGCTACGGCAGGAGGGCATTTGATATTGTCCTCTGCTATCAAAGTGGACAACATTTCCCAGCAATGGAAGAGCAATTCTTCAGCAAATACATCTGGCTTTTCAAAGATGAATTTTGTTGTGGAAAGTACACATTTATGTCTTTGCTAGAGAGAACTATGCACAAACAGCGTATAAAGAGGTCTTTTGTAATTGGAGTGGGCGTAATTTATTGTGCAGCATGTTTAATAATGTTAGCTACAAAGTGCATACAAACTAACTGAAAAACCAGGTAAATGTTTTAGTAAATATCATAAAAAATATTATCCCAAATTGTTACGACTTCAAGTGTATGGATATTTATATCATATAGAAGTTATAATGTGCACGTATTGTAAGCATACAGAGGACAAAAGAGAAGATTGGGAGCTTTGTTCAATGTACATTCATATACAGTATAGATAGATAGATACAGTAGATAGATAGATAGATAGATACTTCCTTCATTTGAAGACTATGAATAATATATAAATGGGCATATAATTAACTATGGAGCAATAAAATGCAGAATGCTTGACAAATTCATTATCATACACACAGAAAGAGATCAAACATCATTGTACAGCATTTCAGATGCATTAAGAAAAAGTCCCTTTTAGACATCTTTATGGGATTTGGGACTGCAGAGGTCAAGCTTCAAATTAAACACACGTATGTTTTTATTTGGTTAAGATGATATTTCAGAGTATTTCAAGAGCATTTCCTTTTCTCTTAGGGAATGGAGCGACTCACACATCCTATTTCAGCCATGACCTCTCAAATTTATTGACTGCAGCCCGGTAAAATGTCTTTGAATCCTTTGAGTTGCCAGTCACATTTCCCCTAAATGCCTAAATCAACTCTTTAGGAGTTCGTTTCTGTGCCTACGGATGCCTAATTTGTGGACTAAGTGCTTCCAGCGTTTTCTCAGCATTTAGTCAGTGCCCCTTAATCAAAAGAGCAGGCAGACGGCACTTCCGTCCGCTCGAGACAGACATTGCCGCGAATGTGGCATAAAACCCATCCACTTAACCACTTAAATGAATATATCAAGAAACTAATTTGCCATTGTAATTGCGCGATTTATCAAGACGCACGCTTACTTTGCCTGTTCCATTTTGGTTGATTTCCAATGTGAGCAAACATTAGATTGATCTATGAAAGCCTGCAGAAATCACAACACTTAAGTCCTTTCATTTTCTCCCATAATTAAATAATTGAAATTCCTGTCACTGTCTGCTCTTAAGTGATACACAAACACTACACACACACCAGGGACTAAAGGATTGTTTTTTTCTCTCTCTTCTTCCCTCTTTCTCTCTCTCGCTCTCTCTCTCTACGGTACCCTTTTCTTCTCTTGTTATCTTCCTTTCTCCTCCTCCAGTGCCAAGATTCGTTCCATTTGGCAAACCTGAAAATAGGTCAGTGCATGTCCATTTTGTGGAGATTTACTGGTGCCATTAAGTGATTGCTTGTAGAAATGACAGGGGGGACATTTCTCCTGATACATTTTGTGAAACACTGCTGCCACACATTAAGGACACATTATTGGGTCCTATTTTCTCCTAGCTGCAAGGATATCCATTAGAGGGACTCAGAGCCGCTAAATTTTTCCATTTTCTCTCTCACTAAACTTGACTTCACATATTACTCTCAGCTCTGTTTTGTAATTTTGAGCAACAAATTATATCAGGGAAAAGCTATCTCTCTCCAAATGTTCCTTCTGGCCGTGCTTATTTGCTGTGACTGATTCTGAAGTGTCAAAATGGACATATCATTAGGTCTAATGGTGATTGATGGATAGGTCCTTAAAAGTTTTTGTTGGAGTCTGGAAACAAAGTCTGGCTGCAGTTGTCATTTCGAGGTTAGGCTCATTAAGATAATAATGTACATTGTGTGGCAACTATATGTCTATGATGTTCCTCCAAGTGAAACTTTTACTGTAGGCCTACCTTTAAATTTCAATTCCTTTGGTTTAAAGGGACTCTGTGCAATTTTTGCTGTAAAACCAGTGAAATAGCAGCTACATAAAAGGCATACAAACATTTTTCTGTCTGGCATACTAGAACATGCTTATGATGTCTGTCAAAATGTTTGATATTTGTGCGGTAACTAGTATTTTTTTTTTTTTTTGAGGTGGTTTCCTTCACCCTCAGAACTACCCAGTGCATATCCTGGATGGCCATAAAACTTGCATTTATCCTCTCTTCAAATGACTATATGTCATCCAAATTAATTTGAAGATGGTAATAAAGCTAAATCTCTGGAAAAACTATACCTCAAACAGTGTTTTTTTACTGAAAACTATACAATTTGGTTACAATTTTTATTATAACCTTTATGAATAGCACTAGCACTAGCTTTATCAGATTTCTAAAATATACAAATGTTTATGAAAGATAGTTATTGTGGTTGGAAATGTGACCATAATGTGATTAGTAAGTAAGTAAGTAAATATAACAACATACAGTAAAGAAATCCTCAAATAATCAAATAAGAATAAAAAAAACAAGTAATTTTAAACAAACAGTCCATTTTGTCTGGTAGAAAATTCTACCCTGCAATCAATCAGATACTAAAACCCAAATGTTCAACACACACACACACACACACACACACACACACACACACACACAGAGAGAGAGAGAGAGAGAGAGAGAGAGAGAGAAAGCCATACGGAAATCACTGAAGAACACAATTGCCCGGGCAACAGAGGTCAGGTGGCACGAGCCCCCTGTGGCTCTGACATTCTCATTGCGCCTCGACTGTTAATTCAGTCATTGTTGCTGGCGTGGTCTCCTGGGGCCCTATCAAGGACTCAATATCCACTGCTTAACCAGTACTCCCTGTCAATTCACACACGGCCCTGTTCCACACTGCCTGCATCAGTGAGACTCGGCTGGAGGAGGAGGAGGAGGAGGAGGCGGAGGAGGCGGTAGAGGTGGTGGAACCTCTCCCACCACACACCCTGTCAAAGAGAGCATTATTACCCTGTAATTGTGGAAGTCAAACCCAATTAGGCAAATAAGGGGGCAGATGCCTGCCTCCCCACACACACACCCACACACACCCCCCTCCCTGCCCCATCCGCCATCCCTCATCCCTCCTCCCAGGCACTCTGCATCTCACGGCCTCAGCAGTGTGCGGGAGAGGAACCCCCCATCTAGGGAGACATGGTGGTAATTGAGTTCTCACTGATCATTTGATCCCCCTAAGTGAACAAGAAGAAAAAACGACAAGGTGCCCAAGGCAGGCTTCATCTGCAGCTACTCTCTGTGTCTCTGTGTGTATCCTCTCTCTCTCTCTCTCTCTCTCTCTCTCTCTCTCTCTCACACACACACACACACACACACACACACACACACACACACACACACACACAGTCGGTTGGGGGGGTCCCTCTGCTTTCCCAGATTTCTGAGAGAGTGAGCAGTAGTTAATCCATAGGGATGAGGATGCCAGCGTGGAACAGGAACCAGGAATAAAATAAAACAAAGTGGGTCTAGGCTTACATCCTCATACCCACCCACTGATGCCTTCTCTACCCAAGGCACCCCACCAAAATTGATAAACTTTGCATGTGTTCACTCCACAGGACTACTCACTCACCACCTTGTAAGTACTTTTTTTGCCTAACCAAATGAACAGAACGCATGAGGACCACACTAGCTGAGCTAACTGCAAACCAACCTTATTGGAACCATCTAAATCTGTTACAACCAACCAAGAAATAACACCATCGTAACCTGACAAAATGTGATACATTTTCACTCTGTTTTGTAATTATTTACACATTTTGTAATAATTGTCACATTTTGTAATACACTGCATCAACGCAGTATGTAATGAATTTCCCCACATTTTGTAATAACCGCCACAACATGTACTGTAATAGTGCATTACAAAATTAGGGGAATTTATCACATATTTTGTTCAATTAGTTTATTACAAAATGTGTAAAATATTACATAATTGAGTGACAGTTTACAACAACTACTGTTTATGAGGTAGTTAAACAGCTGAAATAGGTATGACACAGTCACTATTGCCATTGCTGTAAAGGTTGTGATTGTTGTAGTACCTACAATGCCATTGCTGCAAATGCACAGTCCCTTCATTAGGTAAGGCAGACTAGGTGTCAGAGGACACTTGCTCTTTGTGTTTGAATGTGTGCCAGCTAATGTGTCTGTTGGTGTTGTCCACAGAAAGGAAAGGTCCTTACGGGTCAGCGGAGGTTCCACCCGTTTGAATGGAGGCAGTGCCATGCATGTCTGTGTGTGTGAGTGTGTGTGTGTTTCAGGGTGGTGGGATGGTGTTGGTATTGATGTAAAGATGGTGCATGCTTTTGTCAGTGTGTGTGTGTGTGTGTGTGTGTGTGCAGTGTGTGTGTGAATCCCCCACTGCCAGCCTCCTCCCCCAACCTCCCCAGGATGTATAGAGAAGCCAAGTCAGACAAAACCCGGCACCCCCCCATCCATCCCTCCATCCCTCCCCATTCAGCAGCCATGCAGGCTGGGGGAGACTTCGGCCCCTCGTGGGGAGGATTAGTTGGCCTGGGAGGGCGCAGGCCCAGGGATCAGTGGGCCACTGTCCCTCTTTCCTGTCTCCCAGCAGTGACCCCTGTTTCCTATGACCCCCTCTGCCTGCCCGCAGTCTCAGTCACTAGAGCATCTCAAGCAGGTGACTCACAGCTTTTGGGCTGTAGTGATGGGAATTTGTTGGACCTGTGGAACTGGATTTATTATTATCAATTTTATTGTCTTCATCCAAGACCCCCCCCCTCTCCATCTCAACACACATCTTAGAAAAAGATGTAAAGGTTCATGGAACTTGTCAAAATTGTTGTTGCTTTATGTGATCAAAGTCATTTATGTTAATGCTTAAATAGCCTACTGCACAATCAGCAAAATATGCTGCTGTGATTCTTATTTTATTTGCGCTTATTGGAGTAATTCTATAATTTGTCATTTTATTTCTGTCTCACAATTTCTCAATTGTGTCCGTTTAAAGTGTTTGTATCTACGTCTTGTTTTGGTTCACCTAGTGTTAAGTGACCTCCATTAACAGCCATTTAATTATTGCTTCCATTAACTGCCAACTTGTTTCCTATTTGTACATCTAGTTGTGTGGCGCGGTGTTGTGCAGGCAAGGCTTAATGGGTCTAGAAGCTTCTCCCTGGATACTAGTCTAAACCTTGAAAGGGCCTGGGACAAACCTGGCACCAATCTGAAGTGGTTCCACCCTATTTGTCCCTATTGCAAAATGATGTCTGATAGAAAACCTATTTTTGTCAGTCGTTAGCTTGTTCAGAGGGTAGCTTTTTTTTTTAATTATGCTCTCTACTGCAAGCCACACAGCCCGTACTTCCTGATTACACGCTTATTGACTGTGAATTGAATGACAACATGTTTCTGTGTGTGTGTGTGTGTGTGTGTGTGTGTGTGTGTGTGTGTGTGTGTGTGTGTTCTTTGTGCCCTGTTCCCCAGCCTTCTAATGGATCCTGCAAAAGGAGTCATTTACAAATGTGAGGCTGCTGCTTTATGAAGCTCAAGTGCTTGTGGGCACATTTAAATGCTGCAGGGAGAGCCATTTTATCTGCCATTTGAACTTGTCATTCAGGCAGCTGGGTGGAGATCATCTGCTTGTGGCATCATTAGCCACACTTCCTCAGTCCCTAAAGCCTTTACATGGCTTATGGACCAGCATGGAGCACAGTGACCTATTTTCTAAAACAAAACAAAAAAACAAAACAAAAAAAAAAGCAAAAGCAATACTTTTGTACATCAACATCAACAACCACTGCTGCTGTTATTTCTACGGCTACTACTACTGCTACTGTTAAAGCGAATTAGAAGAGAACATAGCAATAGCAATGATACTATCATTAACATACCATTATCAACATCATTGAGTATTACAGCAAATGGAGTATTAGTGTCTTTTAAATACCAATTTTAAAATAATGACTGGTTCAACCAGGGTAATTTGACCCGTGTTCAACCTTTCTTTTGTCAGTCCAAGATCAGTCAGAATGGGTTATATTTTCAGGTTGTTGTGTCAATTACATCCTGTATCTCGACCCAAGAGAAGCATCAATTACCTCTAAAATGACAAAGCAACAGCAAGGGCCTTAGTTTCCTAGGTCATGACATTCAAAATGGTATTGACCCTGGTCATTTACATTGTTGACCCTGATCATACATACACTCATACACTCTGAGAGATGGGTCATCCAGACAACCTGCAGGGTTAAGGGGGAAAAAATCACTTTTCTGACATAAAATCAGGTATGTTTAAATATTGGCTGGTACATTGTGTTATAAAGGCTGCAAAGGAGTACATGTGAAAAGGTAAGATGCCAAAGCCTCTAGGTCCATTTTCAGAAATAAAAAAAGTTGTTTTAGTAATAACGTTTTAACGTTTGTTTTAATTGCTGCGCCGTGGGGCTGCTCTTCGCCTCCACCTTTATTTCAGTTCATTATTACCTTATATCAGGACTCCTCAGCGGCTGTTATCTCTTACATATTATGTGAAAAAAATTATGATACATAAGATGTCATATTGTGACTTCATTCATCACATCTTTATGTTTTGATGCCAAAAATACATTATATAATTGTAAAAAATATAAGAATAAATAAATAAATAAATAAAAAAAAAATCATTGTGCAGAGAGACTATTTTGGTCACTGGAGTGTATTTCAACCTTAGCTTGTGATGGGCATAGACTTTGCCTTAATTTTGGAACCATTGTCATGCCTGGCTAGTCGCATTGAATAGGCATTCCAAACACTATTTTCTAGTCACCAACCTTTGGACCTCATAACTAACCTTATTGGTCAGTAAAGAATATATTTGTCTTTTGCTTTATAAATTCACACATTCTTCTCACTGTAGTTTTTGATAAGGGGCATTACTGTTCAGCATTATCCCATCTTGTCTTCCCCCATGTTTGTCTTTTTTTCTTTTGGAAATGCCCTGGCATTGAGAGGCCAAGACTCTATTTATTAATGAAATGAAAATGCACTTAGATACAGGTGGGAGAAAACTAGTATTTGGTATTCAGTTTCAAGAACACATTGACACAAGTTAACACATAGGCTACATTTTGACACAGGCGTGTTTGTTAATGCCATTACCCCCAAATGACTCCATGCAATATAAGAGCCATGACTCAATGGCACTTAGGTATACCTGTTGTCAGTGAAAATGTATGGTTAATAATTTGTGATGAGTTCACCAGAGACCAATCTGCCTGTTAACTGTATGATGGCAGCCATGTAAACAGAGAGAGACAGATGAGTGATAAGAGACTCTATGGATTCAGTGACTGAACTCCTATACATGTAGTATGGTGGAGAGGACTCTTTCCCTTTGGTCTTCACCCACTAGGTGTAAAGAGTCCTGCTACTCTCAATAGGCATTTATCAACTTGCCAGAGGCAGTAAGAATAAGAGGCATGTGAGGAGGGCATAGAGCTTCTCAAAGTGTGGCCAATGGCGGCCTGCGGAAACATTTTTGGCAGCCTGTGGTGTCATCTGATAACAACTGTAAAAGTGTTAAAATTTGTATTTTGCTTTGAGAGAATGAGTGTCTGATTAGTGTTGTTTAGCGGCATTTATAGGTAATTAGGTAATTAATAGGTAATTTATGGGTAATTACAAATGGGGATTTTTTCTTTTTCTTTTTTTTTTTTTTTCTCCCACCGCCCCTTCGGTGGCCCTCAGTTCAATGTTCCTAAACTGGCTCTAAATTGGCTAAATTGGTGCATATGTTAGAGGTATTAAAAGCATAATTTTTGATATTAAAAATCAATAGTAGCTTGAAAGGAATCCTGCACACTGACCATTACGCAAGCAAAATATTTATTACATGTTAAGAAATTACAAAGTTTCGGTCTTAGACCTTCATTAGGTAATTTACCTGATGAAGGTCTAAGACCGAAACGTTGTAATTTCTTAACCTTTAATAAATATTTTGTTTGCGTAATGGTCAGTGTGCGGGATTCCTTTCAAGCTAATCCATGACCATACGGTCTTCTCCAATACATCCGACCGAGAAAGAGGTGTGCAAGAAGTTTCATCACTACTGAATATTAAAAATCAATAAAAAGTCAGGGAAACAGACAGGGCATATCTGACCTCACTTCTACCAGGAAGAACATACAACTTGGAAGAATTGATTGGTTGATTGATTGGCGTGAACTCCACTGGTCCTGACGAGCTCTCCTTGTAGTACAGACAACCTCAGTTCCTGTGACATATTATAAGATATTCACTGATCTGAGCCAGTATGCTTTGGCACTGGAGGACTAGTAACTCACCAAATAGTGCCCAAGAGGAATTAGGCTCAAGCCCAGGTGTTAGAGCCATACCTGGAGTGGACAAATTCTCACCTGCGCAGCTAAATGCTACATCTTCTTCATGCCCAGTCTGATCATTTCAGTCATGTCAAATCCATGCCCACCTGCTTAGAGAGGGTCAGGTTTATACTGGCTCACTTAGTGTCTGATTCATCCAAATCTGCGAAACACCACACTCACCATAGTGGTCCTGCTCTGTCACTCTTAGTTATGGGTGCATTTGCTCTTAGTTAGGTGGCATGGTTGTCCATCTGCTCTGTTCCTGACACTAATTGAATTATGAGGAATCTAGTTGGTTTGGTGCCACATGGTTTAGATGCCATTTATTTTCATAATCACACAAAATTTGGAATACTGACCAGACATAACCAACCAACCAACCAATCAAATTAATTGCAGAGAAGTATAACATGAATTGTTGATCTTGTGTGTGTGTGTGTGTGTGTGTGTGTGTGTGTGTGTGTGTGTGTGTGTGTGTGTGTGTGTGTGTGTGTGTGTGTGTGTGTGTGTGTGTGTGTGTGTGTGTGGGTGTGTTCTTTATCTTTCGTAGGACACTGGCAGGTGGAATGGGTGAAACTCCCATTCATTCTGAACAAGCAAGATGTGCTGAAAAACACTTCAGTAACTTCAGGAGTCTTTAGGAATGGCAGGAATGCTGAGAGCTCCATAGGTCACCTGCTGCTCAAGTACGGTGACCAGCAGAGACAATGTTGATATCATTTTCACTCAAGTGGGATTCAATAGGAACATATTCAAATTTTCATTTTCAAATCTATTTTCAACAAACAAATAAATACAAACAAATAAATAAACAAGTTTAGTGTTAACATGTAATTTACATCTTGATGGAATTGAATAGTCACCATTACATCAATATCCAGTATAATATCTGCATTGGTTGCCTATCACACTATATTTGCTAATTTGCTAACAAAATGAAATGCTCACATTTCAATATCTAAATTGCCATTTACAAATTTACACATCTAAAATGGCTTTACCCCATCCATCAACAAACGCACAACCCTAACAATGCACATTAATGTATATTTAATCACTAACAGAATCTAACATCTAAGATCAAATCACTTCCATTGGACGCAGTTGCCGTGAAGTGAAAGTGGCAGAGTTCACTTAGACAGCACAACATCCATTTACATATTGTCTAAATAAAACTTAAATAAAGCATTACTCCAGTTTGACATAAATTATATCTTTGCTAATGTCATTTCAGTGTATTTCAGTATTATGTATGTCATTAGTACACATGAATGTACTACTACCATTATGCCAGTGTGCTGGTGAGCTGATCATAGAGCAACACTAACTGAATGAGGCATGTCAAAAACAAAACCTAATCGATTTGCTTTCGTTTTGAAATGCCCCATTCTGTTATTGTTAGCTGCAGTTTCACTATCTCAGTCTGCCTTGCATGAAATCAAGTGATTGAGGTGGCTATCAATACCGCTTGGCACTATAAAAAAGTAGGACTACGCGTTGATTCACATCGGATTTTTCCTTTAACTGAACTGGCCTTGGGATCCACACTTGCCCATCACCAGTGTGCCATGACTAAACTCACCCTAGCGACAGCAAATATATTTGCTCACCCAGTATGTCTAGCAACTAGCAATAGGGACTTAGTAGACCTTATGATTTGTCAGACACCGTTGGTGTTCACCAATCAATCACAACACTCTATGTGTTTAAAGAGTCATAGAGCAGGCTTAGCCAAGAACAGTATTTGAAGTCTTTTGAATTGGCGATACATCTTGTTTGATCCTCTGATTGGTCATAGTGCTATCCTATTGCGTGCAGAGGTAGTTTGTGCGATAACCACTGTCTCCGTCCAGGATTGAGTTAGATCTATCCATAATTGCCAGACACATTTTAATGTTATAGTTTGGCTTGTCAAGCTAGGTCATGAGTCATGGCCTACATTTTCCAAAGAACTCAGTGAAACCCTTTGACATTTCAACTACTGAGTAATTGGGCCACTAATAGTAATTGATCTACACTGCTTTTGTCCTGCATAATTTTAATGTCTACGTATATGATTGCAATATCCGCAAATGAATATTTGATTTCTAACGCCCTGACATTAGATCTGACATGGTAACTTTTTAAACTACAAAAATACACTGTATATATTGTATATGCTATATACTGTGATATATAGATTGTGTTGCAGCTTGATTGTTATCCCTCTTTTGTAAGTCGCTTTGGATAAAAGCGTCTGCTAAATGCATAAATGTAAATGTAAATGTAAATGTAAATGATAAATACACATTCACATACTATATACTGTAATATATAGATGATAAATTCACATTCACGTTCTCCAATTATTTTTATTTACCCTGGCACGCAGTTACTTTCTCCATGCATGCATACTCATCAACACTGCTCTGGTGTGCAGAGGTGCATGACCAAAAGTACAGTAGCTGACCAGAGACTGTGCTATGCATGTATGAGCTGTTCTGATTACTTATGTTACAGTAATATGAGCACTGACTATACAGTGGGGAAGGCTGCACAATAACAGACTGATTTAAAACCACATTGCTTCAAGGCGTGTGCACATACAGTACAGTAGATGGCTATAATGAAGGGGTAAAGGGGATATCAAATACCACAGCTATACAGGATGGGAAAGTCAGGTCTTGTGGGCTTCATTTCAGAACCTTCATTCCATATCTAGCCCATGCAGTCCACCATATTGTGTTTTCTGTTTGAGATTTAATAACTGAACTAGTCCATTAACGTCACCACTTACCCAGGTCTTGGGCCAATGTGTCAGCAAATCTGTCAAAGCTGAAGCCCTCAATAATTAAAGCAGGTATTAGTGTAAGGAGAGGAGAGTGAAGCTCATGTTAAGTGTACACCTACCGGCAACTCCTCACACTGCATTGAGTTGCCCAGCATGATGTTCCACACAAATAATAAAGAAATGGCAAATGGAGCCCAAATTGACCCTTTCACAGCATGTTAGGTCTGTTTGTATGGCGGCCCACAGAGCCTATCCCACTTCCCATCAATAAAATAATTTAAGAACACATTATACTCCTTCAAAAGGGCCCATTTGTCCAACCAGGTGATTTATGAAAGACTCTTTGGATTAAAGACGCCCTGCTTCAGGTGCTTTTAAATCAATACAACTTACAAGTCTAATATTCACTTGCAGAGTGAATATTAAAGAGTACTTATTTTGCTTTTAACACATTTATTAAAGAAACTGTTTCTATTCGGATAATATAGAGACTGAATTGTGTTTGAAGTGCATAGCCCTACATGGTTTCTCAGTGAGGTGGAAGAGAACATTGAACATCTGTAGGCTAACAATATTTTTTTCCACAATATATTAAGCTTTTGTGAGTAGCCTAAACTCTGATAGACTAATGTATGATTTCCTTTAAGTCATTTATTGGCATCATTTATTTCCATTCATTTAAGCTATATAGTGTTACATTTTTTTAATATATTAAGGTGTACATTTTTAATGGGGTACATGACTTGTGCTTGACACTGGATTTGATTGTGTTTACTTTGTTAAAGAAAATATTTTCAAAGAATTGCATACGGAGAAAAATATCAATAGTTTATCTAAAATTCAAGGTGCTGCACACCAACATACAAACGTGACAGAATTCGGGGAGCATGCACATTTCCCTCCTATTTTCCCAGGACTCAACACTGGATGCCAAAATGAAGCAGTGATTTGGCATGTTAGCGAGTGTGTTGAAGCTAATCAGACAGAGGGCCAACAGTAATGGACGGAATATGGGCAGAATCACAGATAGCCAGCCTGCAGCCGGGAGCAAGTAATACAACTAATTTCTCTTCTGTCTCGGCTACCGCACCGACGAAAATGGGGTCAAGGGAGGTGCAGGCAGCACCAAATGAACAGCTGTTGCCTTCTCTCAGCAAGCGGCGGAGGAAAAGGATCATACCGCTGCACAGACACCGTCGCTGGCATCGCCAATAAATGCAAAAGTATGTATGTTCAAATGAGGGGCAAGACCTTTGTATATTTCTCCCCTTCTTCGTTTAATCATTTCTAAAGGCACTGCGCGCCAGGAGCCACTCAATATAGGAAAACAATGAAATGTATGCATGGCCTTTGCAGATTGTCTTTTCCAATTCAATGTTTGTGGCGATGTATGCGCAATTGTGCATTAGAAAGGTGCCACTTGCAGGCAAATAAGGGACTAGTAGGCCTACGTTTACTGAAAGTACTTGTGGGCTTATGATAAACATGTGCACACAATAATGAATATACACACGGGTGAGATTTAATATTGTAATGCAAGTGACTGTTCAAGATGCACACTGGCCACACAGTATTACAAGGTGGCGCATGGTTCATGATGTGATGCACTGGTTTGTCTTTTAGAATGTGATTGCATTTTAATGTAGTGAGGTACTGACACACATCTGGGTAGAAAATAGGATGAGATCACTGAAAAATAAGACAATACGAAATATAGGATATATTTGCCATGGATATGACAGGACATTGCATATTGACAGCTAAATAACGTGGCCTTGTCTTTTTCTAGAGATTTTTTTTCTTCAAAAATCCTTTTTAAGGCGAGGCTGATGCTTTTTTGGTTAAGAACCTGCTTTTCATTTCATGTGAAAGACCAGTTCGACAAAAAATTGTTTAGTGCCAATCAGTCAGAGATAGTGAGGCAGGCGTCCTATCAGCAACAGGTTTAAGTGAAGAGAGGAGGAATGGAAGAGCCCGGACGCAATGCAAATGCCATCGAAGATGGAGATGCATTAAGCCCTCCCCGCCAGGAACAATAATGGATTAAAGGCCACAGTTGCTCCACAGTTTGCCAGTCAATGTTCTTTATTTTCAGCATCACCCCAATTTCATCTCCTTCCCGTTCCGTCAGAAAGAGTCGATTTGCCGTCGATTGCCTTCTCAGGCAGCGACATTAATGCGCGCGCACAAAAGGATGGCACACCATATTATCACTTCGCTAGCTTTCAAATTAGAGAGGACCGCTGCCTCGCGCAGCTTGTGACTTGTTAACACTATCAGCTATTTGTTGTGATTGGCCCTAATTCGCTGTGTCTAAAGATTTCATCAGGCATTTGATGACAGAAATAAACCACTGCCCACAGGGAAATGGCGCTGATTAATAGAATTAGGCGTTGGAGGGGAATCAATAAGGAAAGCAAGTCACGTGGGGATCACCAAGGCTTGCCAGTCATCCAGGGGAATTATTTAGCTGCCCCGAAGAAACACAGTGCACCGGCGCATGGTACATTCCCGTTAATGGGGTCTGGGCTCTGTATGTGACTTAAAAAGCAAAGGATTAGTGCGCACTGCCTCTCCTTGCAGCGCGCAATCTGTTCAGTAAATGGCCGAACCATATGGGTCCCGATGGACTTGGATTATTTCAATACAATTCAATCCATATCTGAAGAATATGGTGTAAAGCTTTCAAAGTCGGGGACAACAGCAAGGCCTACCAGCCCATTGCTCGTCTTTGTGCGTTGTACCTTTTCCCGGACGGCGGGACCGGCCTCCTCTCTGCATTCTTAGCCAGTTAAGTGCTCTTAGCCTGAGTCCCTCCGGTTAATGCACCTCTGTCCCGACCCAAAAGCACGACGACCGCTCCTTTCCACTTCGCTTTTGTGTGCCCCCACACAGTACTTTGAATTAACGGCTGCTTGCCAGTAAGCGACGCGAAATGCAGGTTGTCTGTGAACTGGGTTTAATGTCCAGGGGCAGCTCATCCGGAAACTAGATGGGAATGGAGAGAGCAGAAGGCGCAGGAGTAGGAGGTGAACTTCCTCTATTGTCCACTTTCAGTGACTCACAAGCTATTAAGGCTGCAATTCAGCACTGGAACAGCTTTCAATTTAGGTAAAGACGAAAAGTTGTCGTTGAATTTATTTTACAATTATTTATCATTTAGAATGATAAGAAGTCAATTAAACACAGGCTACATCTCTGCCACAAACAATTGTAACGACGTGCGCATTAACTTTAATTTCTGACTGCCTCTTCAAAGTGGTGTTTGTATAGGCCTAATCATCCAAGTCATCTCATACATTAGGCCTTCAGTGTTAAACCGCTTCATCCCACCTATCCTCACATTAAACATAAAACGATAAAACGATTCATATCTGTTGCTGTACATAAAACGATTCATATCTCTTGCTGTAGCATTAGGCTATGAAATAAAGCAGTTAAACGTTAGTTTTTTTGCGTGGTGTAGGCCTACTGTACGTAGGCTAGTTCTTTCTATGTTGGCCTGTCATATTACAGTAACTTGATTTCCAAAGGCTATCTAACCTCGTAGTTATATTAAATATTATCAACAAACTGTTCTCGAAAATTGGATATTTTAATAGATACTACAATAAAAAATGTTAGACAACGAGTTCAACAGGTTGGCCTATTGCAAACAGGTGCATCCTGTCACACCAACCCTTAAACCTTCTTCAAATGTAGTTTGATTGCCCTCTGGTGGTAGTGATTCTTTGTGGCTGGCGTATAACATTTTGAACTACAAAGTTTTAATACAGATTAAGCCATTGAAGCACAGGAAAACAGACCGGCAAGGCTGTGTAGCAAAGTCAACTCTATCACCGAAAAGTTTCATAATAAACTTGTCTATGGCTGTTGAAATTGAAAAAGCAGACCAATTGCTGTCACTGTCTAGCTCACTCTACCTGACCTGAAATGGCTCAAGATATACTGTATGTAAAATATTTTTTTGTGGTCAGCTGTTTTTACTGACCAGATAAATGTAAAAGACTAAAATTAAAACTATAGGTCCACAGGGACAGGGACAAGCTCATTAAATCTATCAAAAATCGACACTTATTTTGTTAGAGAGTCCTTCTAAAATGCACCAAGTAAATTTTTTTTTTAGAATTCATACTCTGGAGCATTGTAGTAATGCAATATGTTTTAAGGGAATTCATGGGTAGCTATGGTTTATGATAAACCAGTGTTTTCATAGTTTTTTTTTTTTTTTTTTTTTGCTATCTATATGGTTCTTGGACTAAATAATAACCACATTATGACATTCAAATTCACATTGTCAAATCTTGTGGCTGTTGTTTCTGGAAAGGTGCTTGCTGATGTCTCCCAATACAACGATTATGGCGTGTCCATGATGGAACATGCCACTGGCGAATCCTCTGGAGGTGTCTCAGAATACATGGGTATACTGCCCCCTGGTGTTCATTGTTTCCCCCATCATATAGCTTCATATAGAGCATTGATGGTAAGCATGTCTGCCTTGGTAGCTAGCCAAGGTCCTGGAATGCCAACCACATGGATCACATGCAAGTGATGTTTCCCCTATGGATAGGGGTGGTATGAGCTTAGGGCAATAGTAAAATGAGTGCAAAGTGCCTAGCTGTTGAGGTGCCTGACAGAGTGGGCCTTAAATGAGGCTTAGAACTTAGAACTTCCACAAATGGAAGTAGGTTGAGTGATCACTACTATGTACTCCTGAGACATCAT
Organism: Sardinella longiceps; assembly: GCA_027497455.2. Lineage (NCBI taxonomy): Eukaryota > Metazoa > Chordata > Actinopteri > Clupeiformes > Clupeidae > Sardinella > Sardinella longiceps. The sequence goes on from JAODXP020000020.1 coordinate 20,091,104, forward strand.
GAGAGAAAAATTGAATTTATAAAGCTGAAATTGTTCTGTAACAGGTTTAGGATCTGTAACAACCCCTGAAACAACCTTTTAATTCTGTTATCAGGGTGACAGTGTGGCTCATTGAGACCAGAGAGGGTTGAAGCGGAGTATTCCATGATCTTTGCCGAGACCTTGGTTGTAACTGCATGGAAAAGAGCAGAAATTTCACTTCCTTTAATGGTATTACATTTTGTATCCAAACGTTACAGGTTCCTGAGAGGGGGGTAAACCCAACTGAATCACTTAACTAATCTGGAATTAATGGCTGTGTGTGTGTGTGTGTGTGTGTGTGTGTGTGTGTGTGTGTGTGTGTGTGTGTGTGTGTGTGAGCAGACACAGGCTGGGAGTGAGCCATCTATGCTGGGTCAGGGGGATGGATAGACTCGTGGGAGTTGCTATGCAGGTGCTTTGAAATGACTGGAGGGGAACAAGAGAGTGACTAAGAGATAATCACCACAGATTTGTTCCTCTGCTTTTATCTTTCAGGCAGATCGGAGCCATACAGACTAATGGCGTCTGCCCACCAAATTCACATAAGAAGGACAAAGAGGGGCTGGATGAATAGAAAGGCACAAAGAGATTAACCATTTGGCCTGGGTAATTCCACCTGATTTGGAGTGAAACTCTAAGCATATTACATGGAGGAAACAGCAGCAGGTAACATGAATGAAGTAATTGCAACACAGCCAGGAAAGCTTACATGAAAGTCAAATTCTTTAAGAAGTCAATTATGTGGTATTTTTCCCATGTAGATAAATGAAGTTACTAAGAGTAAGGCAAATTACATAAATGCCGTTGTTTTTATATATCAGACAGTAAGATCAGCAACAACAACAACAACAACAACAACAACAAAAAATCAGGGAGAAAAGTCTGCTTCAACCAGAAAATAGCTCCCAATTGTTTATTAAATTACAGTTTTGGACCTATGAGCATTTTATTATACATTACTTAACAAAAAAACCTACATGAACAGCACATTAACAGAATGACAAAATAAAGATAACTCAATGTCAAGAAATGTATTCAGTAGACTGATGTATAACCGTGTACCTAGGTCACCACATACTGTCGGTCTTGTTGTAGCCAGTGTTACAGCAGATATCTCTTTGTCTTGCATTGACTGTAACCTCCATATTATAGTGCATATCCCCCACCCATCCACCCATCCACTTTTCAATTAAACTAACATTTTTGAAAGTTGGAGGCATGCTGATCATGAATTTAGAACTTGGGGATACACTACCTGTTCTGTTTGAGGAGCTATTCACTTAAATCAGTATGTTTAAGTGACAAACGGCAGATAAGTCTGTCTGTCCATCTGCCTACCTCTGTGCAGTACTGTATGTAACAGTCATGTAGTATCTGCACACAATAGTGGGGTTCCCATCCAAATAGCTGTGTGATGGCAATAAAAAAATGAAGATTAGACTCATCATGTTACATATCCTGACCAGCTGTGGCATCAGCTGTGGGCAGAAATGCAGTAAATTGCAAATATATCTAACTGATGTATTTTTGTTGTAGAGCCATAACAAACTTGACTCATACTGTATGGGTGCATTCCAAACTAGGTGGAATGGCAAACTGGGTTAATCGCTGTAATTAAGCTAGAGGCGGTGGTAATCATTCTCTTAAAGGGACCATATTATGTTTTTTCCAAGCTAACTTTTTTAGCTCCAATGTTCAGAACAGGCTGTTTCTCATGGGGGCGTGCACCAGGTAACTAGACACCTGCAGCCAACACATTGAGTATCTCCCCTGTAGCCTATGACAGACCACCCCTAATTAGTTAATTGATCATTTTCATTGTTCTCAGCTGCAAAGTGCCTGCCAACTTCTCTCTCTCTCTCTTTTTTTTTTGCAATTATCCATTCTCATTGCCCTCAGCTGCTTACGTGGCTGCCAATATTGTGGGACCCACCCAACCCACATGTGACATACGTAGTTAGGAAAATTCTATGCGGGTGGTTTAAGCACACATCAGCTGAACAGTTACTAAAAGTGTAAATTGTCTATTTTAAAAATGGTCTATTTTAACAATTTTATCCAACTTTATCTACAAGTGTGTGTAGAGGCAGTATAGACCCAAGAAACACATTCAAAAGTCATAAAAAGTGATTTTTCATAATATGGGACCTTTAAATAATCAAAGCACGTTAGCTACTCTGTTAGGAGTCTAAGCATTCTCTGGCTTAACCCACACAGTTTTATCACTTTGTTTTGCCTATAGTTTTACTAATAATTTCTGGATATATGGAATTATCACAGTTATGCACCAAGATATTGTCAGCAGGCTACTGTTTTCTAAATCGGATTTTGCCATTGTTATGCATTTAATTTCTATAATACAAAAGATTAAGTAAAGACTAATATATACATTATATTAGCTTTCAAAAACACTGTCATGACAAGAAATCACCACTAGGTTGTACTGTAGACCAAACACGTTCTCTGAAACATGGTTTGCTGTAGTCTGAATCCTTAACATCCCTGCAACTGAGGACATTATGTTGCACATTTATAAATAAATTAAGACATGGCATTGTGTTTAGTAGTTTGTTTGAGAACGATATTCATCTCACATGGTTTGACATGGATTTAGGGTTTTGGTTTGCTCTCAACATCTACATATAGCCCAGTGATGTGGCACAAATACACAAACACGGATTTAGCAGGCAAGATATACAAGATCCAAATACTTTGGGAAGGGTCATTGTTGGATGTAATCTTACAGTAAGATTCCACTCCCTACCCCCACACACACACACACACACACACACACACACACACACACACAGACACACACACACACACACACACACACACACACACACACACCTCTGCAGCCCTCTGCCAACATTCTTATGTACATGGCCTAAACTCCTACCCTGACAACCTATACTAGACTATAAAATGAAATGTTTAACCCGAGGGGCAGATTCAGTGGTTGTCTTTCAATCTGCTATCTACAGGCAATAGGATATTGCTACAAACAATCAGAGCCACAAGCAAGCCCATTAGAAAAAGCAAACAAGCCCATTCAAACAAACACTGTTCCCTCACGTTGTGACTGGTCCTGCCACATCGATATTGATAACAATCACAACAGACATACTGGCTGAACAAAAATATTTGCTACTGCTACATCTAGATTTCTAGGCTATAAGCTTTGGTGGTAGCATAGTAGTTAAGGACCCTGACTCTGGTGGGTTGGTAGTCTGGAAGTCTGGAAGACACTTAACCCTAAGTTGCTCTCGGGGAGACTTGCCCTGAATTAATTGATAGTTGACAAAATGTAAGTCGCTTTGGATAAAAGCGTCTGATAAATGCATAAATGTAAAAACAGTAGGCTATTATTAGCATTCATATCCCATGTTCCATTACAGTAATAGCTGATATTTCAATAGCTTGAAATAATTCGGTATGTGTCCATGTACAAATCAAAACAGTAGCCCATATCCATAATGAATTCACAATTTTGAGATTCCAATTATAATATCTGGATTAGTTACAGTCTTTTCAAAATGTTTCATGATCAAGTATATTATGATGAAACCAGTTACTTTCCACTAGCCTGATTTGATCATCCGCTTTCACATCGTTTCACTTCGACAAAATGGTATTCGTCTGGATAACTTTCCACAGAATTTTTTTTTTAAATTAGTTTCTTTTTAAGTGCAGATCAAGCAACATGTCTGGCCACAAACTATCCATACATACACACACACACACACACACACACACACACACACACACACACACACACACACGTGCACGCAGCAGAGTATTACGTAAGGGGGTGTTCACATTGGTGTTTTTTTTCTCTGCTGCGGGATGTTTTACATTATATCTCTATGGTACAGAGTGGTTTTGAAAAAAAGACTGGGCGCTTTTTAAAAACACCGCCGCTAGGAGGTTTTTTCGCCTGCTCTGGGTGGTTTTCAAGTTGAGAAAACTTCAACTCACCTAGAAAAACCACCCGACGTCAGGCGCTTTTTGACAGTGTCACAATGGAAGGTCTAATGAAAATTCTGATTTTTATTATTTTGGTCGCCATCTTTTATTTCTAACGTCGTTACCGATGGATCAACTAGTTGTTCTCGTTAGTGAACATGAAGAGCGCTGTGACAAAACCAACACGTTATATCATAATATCTACCACATGGAAACCACCCGCTATTAAAATGGGGCTACGTTTCTCATCCAAAGACTATATCAGGTGCCGGTTGACACTGATACAAGTAACCTAAGCTAAAGTTTGTAGCCTAGCCTAACGATTGTAACGTAGTTATGTTCTAGAATGAACTCTTGATTGGTGCAGTTTTTTGGACAGACACCCGCTGGCAGCTTTTGCTTCTTAAAAATCCACCATGGTCAGGTGTTTTCTAAACATAAAAAAACGCCTGTGTGAACGCCCCCTAACAGCTGTAGCTTTTGGACATACTGTACCAGGGCTGGACTGGGACTAGAAAATGGCCTGGGCAGTTTTGACCATGGCGCCCCACCATGATGTTATTCATTAATAAATTCATGAGAAGTTAAAACTAGAAAAGCACTCAGAGAGCGCAGACTTCCGCCAAGACAATGTGGACACAGAATGTGGACACAGATGGTGTTCTGGGTCACCGATCAGCAGCAAAATCAAATCAGTTCTTCCTTGTCCCAATACACACATCCGAAAATTTCATCCAAATCCGTGCAGAACTTTTCGAGTTATGTTGTACACAGACTCACAGACAGACAGACACGACAGACAGACAGACACATACACACTGGCGAAAACATAACCTCCTTGGCGGAGGTAATAATCCTCTAAGCTGGGCACATTGCATGAACATGAGAGATTTAATTGAACTAGCCCAATATCTTTCAAGAAAATTATGAATAAATTATGACAGCTCTGGTCCACCGTCGGCCCACCGGGCATTTCCCTGTAAGCCCTATGGCCAGTCCATGCCTGTACTGTACACAATGTGTTTCTTTTAGCCTGAACTCTCTTCTCTTCCGTTACTATACACTATACATTTTCAAAAATATTCAAAAATGTTGTGGTTTTTAATTGTGCCTCTCAATTAATATAATAAATATTACAGTTTTGTTGTTTTAATTGGGTAAGGACAAATCAGATAACAGTAACACATTTTAAACGAACTCGTCATTTATAAATTTGATTTCAATTTCAACTTCCATTCACCCAACCTAACTATAATCCGACTTTAATAATACTTCAGAAAAGCCCATAGTCCTGTGCTTAATCATTTAGTTATAAATAAGGCCAATTAAAGGCTTAAGAGGCAACTGTGTTCTGACTGTACTGTGCTTGCCCTCGGGGAGGGCCAGGGAATTGCCGTGGTGCATACTGATGGCTCAACACAGGAGGGGGGTTGGAACAACTGTGAAAGTGTGTGTGTGTTTTCCAACCCCAGAAGAATAAAGAGTGTTGTTTTACTGTATCTGTCTTGTTCACAGGAGAAAGTTCCATAAAATTACTTGTTATTTTTGTTTTCCAAAGGTAAGGGTTGCCAAGGGAACAAGAGTGTTGTTTTTAACCAATGATGTCCATGTCCTTTTGTAAACTTTAGTGAAAATAGCTGGAAATAACAAATGCGTGACCAAGCCATTTGTATTGCTTGATGCAGAAGTTTTAGATTTTTTTTCTAAACCTCTGAGGCAGACATACGTCAGACATTCCCACTGGGCTTTGCTCCTATACAAACAATGGAGTTTGAATATTTTTCTTTTGTGTGTCATACTGCAGGGCTGGCGCCGACCTTCGTTATACTCCTTAGGGAATCAAAAAAATATGTCTCAGGAGTGTGCTATTGAAATCATTTTAAAATCTCACTTACTGTACTTGGAGTAATTTTTCAATGCTATAACCTCCAAAAAGTCAAAAACTCTGTCACAAGAATGTGATATGAAAAGAATTTAAATTTGTCTGGATTGTTTAAATGTGTGGATTGGTGAATAAAATAATTCTATTGCAAACTTTTTTGCCCAGTCCACAATTACCCCAGAGTCTGAGGGACCTGCTTTGTAATTTTGATGAATTACTTTTTATTGTTCACTTTAGAGTACATTTCCCTGGCATAGAGGGCTGGATTTGGCCCTGAAAAGCAAAAACAGCAAACAAGGGATGCAAATTACTGTAAGTTCGGCTTTTAGATAGAAGGTAACATTTTTTAGACATTAGGTCAAGGTTCATGCAGTGTTTAAAAAACAAAGTTTTCTCCATAACCTCAACCTGGACATGAGTTTCAGGAAATCAATATTTATATTTATTTAATATTAAAAAAAAAAAAAAAAAACCTGACTGAGCTGTTGTGCAGAAATATGCAGCCTCAGCCTGCTTTGAGTCTTACTGCAGGGGCAGCAAAGGGGCTATAAGCCATTGTTTGTGTCCTTGTAAACTAAAAAAAAATGACATAGTATTATATTATATACACACATATACATTACTACTTTATAGTACAGGCTATACACTACTAGCCTGGCACGCCCTCCCAGTGACGTAACACCTTCGGCATTGCTGTCGCTGGTCTGGCCAGCTGCTGATCGGGCAGGATTTCTGAATTCCCCTAGACGGGGGAACTGCCCCCTCTTGGTCGAGAACCAATCAACTTTGAGCAGCTCCAACAGCTGTCAGTCCTGTTCAAGCAATTCCCTTCGCGTCACATACGTCAGAGGAAAGAGCGGTGTGATTGGTTTTGCTTCGGCACAGCATTTTCTAACATCGACCAGTAGCAAACCGAGGCATTTCAGGGAAGCGGGTCAACCATGTGCTTTGAGAAACTTCGTTATACAGACTCTTTGTCAGACCAAAGTCTCGTAGAGCTTTGAAAGTCGATGGCAATCAGGCTAATACACTACTGTTACTAATGTAGTTAAGTCAAGTCAATTGACGAAATAAACAAACAACAACAACATTTTCACACATGGACTAGGTTAGGATTAGTGTTACATGGCAATATGTGAGTAAAGTCTGAGTAGTAACAACACAGTTCAGAAATGTCTAAAAGTCAGTAACTATCATGGCGGGCATTTTTATTCAAAGTGATATACAACACAGAGTTTGAGAATCAAAGCCAGGTCGACCGATTAGTAACATCACCACTGGTGTATGATTTGTTTCAGTCAAACAAACTTGTAATAGGGAGAACATATTATTTGTTTGATTTAAACAACTGCAACTGCCCTCCAGACTCTGTCTCCTGCTCAAAAGTTTGTGTTTGACTGTTGGTTCCACCTGTGCGCTGTGCTGCATAAATATCATCATTGAAAATGCATTCTTATCTTACTGGACTCTTTGTCATTATTTTTTAGAGATGAAAATGTAATTCTGAGCACAAGTTAATGGGGAATAACTATACAATTTCAATAAGTTCCTTTCCCATAGGTCTCTTCCCCTCACGGTCCCCGGTCTCCCAATGGTGCTTTTTATATGCTGTTTTGTGGCGTTCTGCATGAATATACACAGCCATGGCCCTGGCGTCCAACCTCATTTAGATGATTAGTAGGACCCTGTTAATATGCCACGGCTGTACGGTGGGCCTACACACAGCGGAAGCTTTCAACCCATCTTCTCTCTCAAAACAACATATTCGGTTCATCTTTTTATGTTTTATTTTTATTTATTTATTTTTTTAAAAGGTAAAAGTAGCAGCAGAACAAACAGCACGAAAATAAAAATGAACAAGCTGGCTAACTGTCTCCGAGAAGTTCAAAGCAGGTCGTTTTGTTGAAGAACAGCAGATGTAGAGATTTGTGTTCTGATCCTGCCTCTTCTCCCAAGATGCTCCTTATCTCGAGAGATGTCAGTCACTGAAATTACAACGTGTGTAATATATGCACATACACAATACAAATCTGGCGTATGTAGACAAAGTCACCTATCAGAATTTCCATTGTTCTGTGAGAGCTTTCCCAGGTGCATTATCAAAATAACTGGGTACTGTGACAGCTTGTCATTCGAACGCATTGTTTCCAGTTTCAGGATTGCACAGCGTAACAATTGCTAAACATACCTTTAGAGCACTGAGGTACACATGAAGTTGGCATCTTGACCCCAAATCGGCAAACACTTTGTGTGAGTTTGTGTTTGCATGTATGTGTGTGTGTGTGTGTGTGTGTGCATGTGTGTGTGCGTGTGTGTGTGTGTGTGTGTCTCACCTGCCTTAACCCCCCCACCCCCCTCGCCCCTTTTCAGCTCCACCTCCGCAGCCAGCCTCAGCTCCATGAGGACACCCTACTGCGTTGGAGAGATGAGCTCAGCAGGCCTCCACTCAAACACACTCTTTAACCCCCACACATACACTCACACACACACACACACACACACACACACACACACACACACACACACACACACACACACACACACACACTCACACACACACACACACACACACACACACACACACACACACACACACACACACACACACACACACACACACAGCCTCCCTAAAAACGCCTTTTGTTGAAATCACTTCTCTAAATTGCTGTGAATGTTGACCACCCCAGGGGCTTCCTCAGCAGCCCCATATTCACACAAATTTCCTCTTCAGTGTGTAGAGGACTGCACAATTCAGGGCATTCTTATTTATTTATATGTTGGTCAGGCCACAAAAGGGACATGATTTCCATACCCAGACACTTATTTGAATACGGTCCTTCGGGTATAAAGAAATACAAGGGCAGAGTTGGCCAAAACTCAGTTGAGGCTGTATGCTGTCTTTATTGCTTCTTCAGCGTCTGGTTAAGGATAAATAGTTGCTTAGGAAATGTGCAGTATACAGACATATACAGTAGTTTACTTGATTACTATGAATCCCTTGTAGATTGCAGAGTGTTTAAGAATTTGTCAGTTTCATATGTTATGTTTTATCTAATCTAAAACACACTCACAGAGGCTATGAAAACATCACAAGACAAACACAGGAAGAAGAGAGAAAAAAATATAGGACATAAAAAAGTTTTGTAGGTCATAAAAATGTTGTATTTTTATAGATAGCCTATATCTTTTCTTAAGATTTTACAAACTGTTGAAAAAAAAAACAGATAGATAAGTACTGTAGATGGATAGATACTTTACTTATCCCATATAGGAATTAAAAGTTGTGAAATAGATGTGGGTTCCACGATTATGAGTCCGTGGTGTGTTGCGTCAACACATCTCCTTCTGTGAGCTCTCTGGAGTAAGCAGAATTGTTTGCTTGTTTCACATCCAATTGTCCTTAGTGAATATGATGTAGGATTTATCATTTTTTTTCTCGTCGGGTTTTGCAAATAGCGCATTTCATTATTCTGAGGCAACTCATTAAAAGATGAAAAACAACTCCTACTCCAAAAATGCCTCTTCAGAGTGATTAGGCACACTCCTAAGTCTTAAAACACAAAAAGGGAAATGTTTGAAGACGTCCATCTCATTACTTAAACACAAACAAAATGAAAAACTAGGCTTAGACCAGAGTCTCAGCTCATTTCAGAATCGGCATGCTGTCCTATCTCCCCATGCCCCCACCCCTCTTCTTTATCTTCCCAGAATGCCATTGTGTCAGCCAAGATGTCAGAAAAACTTTTCAAAGAGCATGGTGGAAAGTCCTGCACAGTAAATGGCTTAATGGAGAAATGGTGCCAATGCATTCCTCTCTGCACATAACAGGAAGCAAGTGCTCTAGCTGATTTAAATTTAACATTTATAGTGTGACGAATAGCCTTGAGTTAAACATGGCTGCTCCATTACTTTGCTGGCTAGTGGTGTGTAGCATATGCTTATTAATATGACTAGGAGGCCCAGAATTCATTTTCTTCCTGGGAATATTTTCTCCAGACTCTTCTTGGAGTATATCAACACGCTTGTTAATTTATAAGTCTGAGAGTTTTCTGTTTTCAGTCAATAGAAGCAAATCAATAATGCTAGATTTCAGGTTGTTGGTTATTTGTGGGGAGCTGTAGGGATGCTCAATGCTCATAAGACAATGCACTCATAATAATCTACACGTGGTCTCAGAGTAATTCTGATAAATAACCAATACATGCAGTCAAACCCTAATTATAGTGGCATTCGCTTGGCAGCCATTTTAATTTGCAGTCATTTTTATTACTTAGTATTATTATATATTTTTTCTTGTAGATCCATTCATTTTACTTTCAGCAGCAATCAGGGACCATAGCCTTTACAAAAAGACACCCTGCATCCTTGGGGGGTCAAAATGTCTATAATAAATGTTTTGCGATGACAAAGACCAGGAATTTCATTTGTTATTGTTCGATTCCACTTCCTGGTCTCCTAACAAAGTCTATTGAATTATAGAGGTCAAATTCCGGGGGTAGGCCACATCTTTTCTTCCCCAGACAGTATTGAGATTTCAGAATGTAAAATTCTGTGTTCAATTCTCATAGAAGTTGATTTATTTATGTGCGGTGGCATTGACAATGTGCCCACCACCCCCCCACACACACCTCTTTCCCGCACACCCCATACACCAACCACCAACATCACCCCTTGAATAAAAGCACACTGTGACAGCATGAAAAAAAATCCTTATCCATGTTTTTTGCACTTTCTTTTACTGCCAGGAAATATCTTGTTGTGGCTCTCTAAGTCTCCCATGTTAAGCATTGTTTGTTCAAGGATAGTTGTTTACATAGCCATGTGTGTTTGTTTACTTGTTGGGGTTCTCCATGAGTTGTTTTTCTGCTATCTGCTATTTGATGTTTGCGATCATTTGTGCATTCTATTCCTTGGATGCTGTTTTTGTCTGATTTCTTGTTTTGTTCATGCTGTGTGTTTTTTCACTACCTGATGAGTTTCCCAGGTTGTCTTAAGTCATCATACTGTAGTTCTTTAATTCTTAGTTTGCATTATTCATGTTCACAGGCTCACTGATCACACTGTTATTCACTAACAGCATTACTGTTTGTGAACAGATGACACCTGAAACTGGCTGTGTGTTGTCTCAATCATGTTAAGGGTTCTGATCATAAATTTCAGAAATAATTAGGCCTAAAGTGTAAGTAGCCTACATGTGCACCCATACACACATGTATATGTTCACACACGCATGTATATGCACACACACACACACACACACACACACACACACACCCCTGCAAATAATACTTAAAATCATTCCCTTGCTCATTACTATACACTTTGATATGCCCTCTCCAATAGCATCTTGAAAACATCAAGGTAAAATAATTTGGCTTGAATAACTAGGCTTGATATGATTTTCATACGTAATAATAATAATAATAGCCTAAGAAAGCTATGATGCACAGATGTTGGCGCATTCCACTCATTTGGCTCTTTCATCACAGACACAGTGCAGACGTTTATGTGACCTTGACCTACATGTTTCAAAGTGAGATGTGGGAGAAGAAACATAGGATACAAGCAGAACGATCACATCACCAAGGAGACATCGAAAAGACCCTGAGAGTATAGGCAAATAATAAGTCAATCTATTCAAATCCATTATGCTCTAAACCTCTTTAAGTTGTCCCTGGCTGATTGCAATGCAAAGAATTTCACTTCTTGCACCTCTCGTATTCACTCTCCGAGTCTGACATTGGTGGGCCCAAGGCCGCAGAAAATTTGTGACTTTTTCTCATGGTTGTCTGACTGCATATTTCTAAGACAAAAGATGAGACAAAGTGACAGCCAGAGAGACACTCAGAGAAAAAAAAGACTCATACTTGGTCTGGTTGATATACAGTAGATATCATCAAGATAGATGTGTATCTTAGGGCTGCCAACCTTTTTTTTTAGGGCCGTTGCCTTTATAGGACAGTAGAGAGAGTGACAAGAAATGACTGGGAGAGAGAGATGGGTGAGGATTAGAATGACCTCAGGTCAGACTCGAACCTGGGTCCCTGTAGGTACAGTATGGTACGATGCACTAGAACACTACCACAGCTCCCCCCATTGCTGCCAACATTTGATATTATTTTTGAGAGAGATAAAGGCAGTTTGCAAGTAATAATAACTAGATGTACCGCATGGCGGTACAAATTATGACCACCGCTCAGTTCTGCACATTCTCTGCCCTGTGTGTGTGTGTGTGTGTGTATGTGTGTGTGTGTGTGAGACAGTAGGCCTATCATCCCAAACCAATAACCCTTCGCTTAATAGCACCACCTACAGGTCGATTGTTGTACAGTCATTAAATGTACATATAAATTAATTTATTTTATAGTCCCCCATGGATGAAATTCCACAAAACTTGACATATTCCCACAAGATGTCAGGTTCATACACATTAAATTTGGTGCAGTTCATAACATCTGATCGGAACAAATGACTGGTTATAGGCTAAGTTGATTTGGTGTTTTACATAGTGGTTAAACATAGAGATATGAATATTTATATCCAATCATGTAGACTTCAACAACAGAGTTCTTAGTGGTAGATATGGAACAATGGAGAAAGTAGACCTCAAGTCATTGAATTAGCCCTGTGACATTTCCAGGAGACTAAAATAGACTGTGGGAATGTGGATATCCAATCATACTTACATGTAATATGAGATGTCAAAGTCAAAGTCAAAGTCAGTTTATTTATAAAGCACATTTCATATGATACACATAGACACAATGTGCTGTGAATGATGAGATATCTTTAAATAAATAAAATACACTGAACAAGAACAAAATAAGATATTCATAATAAAGGTAATATAAAACAAAATAAAAAGTAAAACAGAACAGAAATGACACACACACACACACACACACACACACACACACACACACAACAACAACAACAACAACAACAACAAAAAAAGGCAAAACAGATAAAGTAAAAGTAATATTGTCAGTTTAAAAGCACAGACCTGTGGTCATGAGACAAAAGCCAAAGAAAACAGATGGGTTTTCAGTCCCTTTTTAAAAGAAGGCAGTGATTCTGATGACCTTAATTCCAAAGGAAGGCTATTCCAGAGGACTGGAGCACAGTAACTGAAAGCGCCATGACCTGCATTTGTGTTAATTCTAGGGGTTGTAAGGAGATGTTTATTAGAGGACCTTAAGTGACGGATTGGGTTATGAAGAGAGATCATATCAGAAATATATGGGGGGCTAGGTTATTTAATGATTTAAAGACAAGAAGAAGTATCTTGAAGTCAATTCTTTGTTTTACGGGGAGCCAGTGAAGTGATTTGAGAATAGGGGTGATATGGTGAAATTTAGATGTCCTGGTGAGTACCCTAGCGGCTGCATTTTGAATAAGTTGGAGCCTGTTTAACGTCTGTTTTGTTACACCAGCATAAAGTGCATTACAATAATCTAGACGGCTGGATATGAATGCATGGACCAATTTTTCGGAATCCTGGAATGAGAGGAGACCACAGACTTTAGAAATATTTCTTAGGTGATAGAAGGATGTCTTTGTTATATGGGATACATGCTTTTGCAAATTAAGGTCAGAATCAAGAATCACTCCTAAGTTCTTAACTTCCTCGCATGGCTTTACAAAGAGGGAGGTAAGAATAGGGTGCAAGTGGTGTCTAAGGGCCTTGGGGCCTACCACAAGGACCTCTGTCTTAGCCTCATTCAGCATTAAAAAGTTTTGGGTCATCCAGATTTTAATGTCGGAGACACAACGTATGAGATCATTGACCGGACTGGGGTCATCAGAGGCAATAGATATATATAGCTGGGTATGTCAAGATGTAACCCAAGTTACTTGTATATACTGACAGTCAAGTTTTCCTGTCAATGGTGACAGGCAGTAAGGGAGGGGCAGATGTCCAGAAGCCCACCACGATTTCCCCAGTTTTGGTCTTCATTTGCAAGTCCTCCACAACTTATGTCCATCCTTAATGCATTCCACATCTGTGTCATCAGAGACCCTCTTCATATGTATAAAATATGCTTGTGCAGATGTCTGTTTGCTTGGCTGTGTGTCACATATTAAGCAGCATATTAACACTGGGAAGCGCTCTCTGAAAGGAGCTCACAAATAGGACATTTTGATGTTCTCTGACTCTGAATGAATAGAATGTCAGTCATGGAAAATGTAGAGTGTATAGAGCCACCTGTGGTATATTGTGGGATGCATTTAATGCAAAATAAATTAAATATAAAAATAGTTAGACTGGACTCAACATAAGGGAGAAGAATTGTTCTCTGGTCATTATGGGAACATAATTCTGACAGGATGAATAGGACCCCAATAAGGATCTTGTTTCATCCTGAAGATAATTATGGTACTTGCCAAAATGATAGGAGAAAACTTAACACTAGTGTCTTTTAAATTGAATTTACTTTTTTGGTGGCTTCTGCGGGTAAACAAGTAGTTCTAAACACAACTTGAATCTTTCCACTTTCAACAAAGTTTTATTGCACTAAGTGAATGATCTGTGCTCGCTGAATGATGTGAAGAATCTGAAACAAAGAAAATGTGTTACCTTTGACAGCTGCAGTAATGAATATTTATCTTCCTGTAAAAAGAAGTAGCCTGACATAGCCCGCCCATAATACTACTGTTCATCCGTATTCACGGTCTGGAAGTTCTTTGACCTGAAGCGATTATATTGTGGGGGGAGGGCACTAAGCTCTGCTTTGAAACGATTGGACAGCTCGCCCCAATCAGCCTCGCTAATTGGTCGGTTGTTTGTTAACAGACCAAACCCTCCCCAGAAGACTGTCTCCAGACCATGAATATAGATGAACAGTAGTATTATGGGTGGGCTATGTCAGGCTAAAAAAGAAGCACCAATTCTGACTTTCACTTTGGATCAACTCATTCAACACAGACTTTTCTCATGCTGATGGTGAAATAAAAACTTTTCCAAAGACATACAAGGTAGCCTATGTCCATTTGGCAGATGTAACATCAAAAGATGGAAAAAAAAATGACCATGACCTATAGGCCCTCTTCAGTCTGGGGTGTAGCTGTAAGCTGAGCTACTTCCAGAATACGTTTAAACAACAGAGGGGCCGCACCAAGTTTGATATTCGGTGTGGAGTCTTGCGTGCGACCTCTATTTGGAAGTATCGGTCCGCTTAATTTCACACTAACGGAAACAAAGCGAACCAAGAGCTGTTGTTACAAATGGACCATCTGGTGTGCACCATAGCTGTTGGTGTGAAAGCACCCTATACTTGTGAGTTATTTATAAAAGTTAGTAATTTGGGTCATGTGACAAGGCACAAATGCATGCTCTATCTACAAGATTTTGTTTGTCTGGCTTGACACATAAAGGACACTTGTTTTGGGTGAGGTCTGTTGATCAATGAGCCATATATTTCATTCAGTATGAAATGTTATGTAAAAAAATGTAATGAGATATATTCTATTTCTCCAAGGGACCCTAAGTGAAAATCAAACAAGACAAGAATAGACTGAGAAAAAAAAAGAAAACAGTGCAGTATTTTGAGATTTTCAGCTGAATTTTAAATGAAATTTTATGTGACATTGCCAAATAAACAAGAGGAGGGCTGTTTCACAGCTGAGACAAAAGCTTTTCCTTTTAGATATCAGACATGCTCTTAAATCGATGAATAGGCCTTACATGCATCTGTGGGCACAATTAGGCAGGGCAGAACAGGACTAGGTGCAATAAATAGTAAATTTAGGTGTAATACATTTTTTATTTTTTGGCCAGTAACTTAGTAGTGTACCAACCACCATAAAATCCAAAAGAAGAAGAAGAAGAACTTAGTAGTGTAGGCTACTTGTCATGGCTGTGGATAAGGATTCTGGCACTTTTATCCAAAACATGCAATAAAAACAACAAAACAGCAACAACAAAAAAAAAAACCCTCTTAGCCCATTGTATACAAAAAAGTAAGCTTTTTTCCCCTTTCCTATTGAAATGCCGAGCACGTGTGCATGTTCTATCGTATATGGGCATTCACGACATCATGACAAATAGATGGACGGGTCTGTTGTCAGTGTGCTGGGTGGTGGTGGGTGAATAGGCACTGTTATTAAGTGGACAGGCCAAAGATACAGTGAACAGTGAGGGCCCAGGACTGAGCAGAGGAAGCGCATTAGGAATACATTAAACATCTGAGCCCAGTGAGAAAGAACAAAAAAAAGAAGGAAGAAAGAAAATATGGTGCTTGACAGACTTGTGCTGCAGGTGGAAAAAAGAAAGGCAGCCTCCTGAGAGGGGGGAGGTCGGTTGAACTCCAGTGAAGAATACCTACCAGTGGTTGTGAATGCAAAAAGAAGGTGGTTTTCCAGATACTTTTTTTTTTTTGTCTGGGATTACATTGTTGTCAGTGAGCAGCAGAGGAGTATCTGTCAGATTGATGCTGTATCCTGGTCATCACTGAGGCATGGACATTCATTCAGGTGATGATGGAAAGGCCAAAGGCAATACTTGAAACTACTGGACATGAAACTGTGGAAGACTTCAACCACTCTGACTGACTCAATTTTATGAGGTGCAACTGCGTTGGACTGGTTTAGATGATGACAAAGAGATCCTGCAGAAATCTGTCACACTTGAATGAGGCATATCATTTGCTAGATATAGTATGTAGGTCATTGAGAGGGTACAGTCTGATTTAAAGCAATATACCGGAGTAAGTTTAAGCATAGTCCTGCTGCACGAGCCTTATAACAGCAATATATTTCGCATGAAATGAAAGATTTTCGAACAGCACAGACCTAACGCGAACGCAAAACACTTTACATTGAGTCAATGTAACCTCAGATCTTACTTTCGGTTTCCAACAGTCAGGTCCCATTGATTCAGTGTAAAGTGCCTGTTCGCTTCTGCGTTCGCGTTCGGTCTGTGCTGTACCAAATTATTTTGTTCCACTCGCTAACTAGCGCATTTAGCAAGCTCTTTCAACAGGGCTATGCTTGAATTCACTCCGGTACTCTCCTTTAAATTATGCTACACTTAAAAAAAATGCTGGCTTATTTTTTTTTAACATGAATGCTGGGTTGCTGATTTGGGTCATATCAACTCGTAATATCACCCATACTGACAATGTTTCAGTTCCTGGGGCTCAGTATACTTGTGTGAGCGATTGTCTCTTACACTGCTGGTTTTGCATCAGCGATCACAGTGCTGGTCATGAGAGCCACCTGCTGACCCAATCATTGTCCATATAATTTGGATCAATACGCATTAGTCACACTTGAGCCTGATTCAATTCCAATGGATGAGAACCAGGCCACAGTGGTCATGGAGAATGCAGGATATGCAGGCTTAACTTAGAGCTACAATCTCAGTTCTAGAATATTCTGAGGTTAGACAATGCTATAAGGATCATGTGATGCAAAGAAGGTTTAGTTACATTGGTCATGTTCTAGTCGTGACCTTGATCTGGCCACCAGAGTTCAAGTTATACCCGATGACCACTTAGATCTTACTGTCCACTTCCATATGACCAGGAGTTAATTTATATGCTGTGTTTCATCAATATAAAATGTTTCTATGAATGAAAATACATGTGATGCAGCAGTCACTAGTGTATGTCATGCATCAAGGGTGTAGTTCCAATGAGATTCAATGCATCGAGAGTGAAACTACTATAGCTTTTTGAATATCTGGTCTCAGTTGGCAGGAAATAATGATAATTAATGTACATTATTTACATGCTTCAATTTGACTTAATATGGACTTTATAGTCACAGATACACAACATTTTTGAATGTTGGAAGTGAATTATTGATATTGCACCATTGATGATTGATGTCTACTAGTGCACCTCAGTTGTTAAACAGTTCATGCATGGAAGTGGTCTCAAATATCTTTCAATTACAGAAGTTTTATGAAACTTACATTTAATGAAAACTCAGCATTGATAATACACTCACTATGTGAATGTTAATCGCAGCATTTTATGTTGTGTGTGTGTGTGTGTGTGTGTGTGTGTGTGTGTGTGTGTGTGTGTGTGTGTGTGTGTGTGTGCACATGTGCTGGCATGTATTTGTTCACCTGGCAAAGGAACAGTTTTTGTTTGCTCCCCAAACTGAATTTATTTAGTCTGGAACAGATGCATATTAGTGTTAAAACAAGGATGAAAATGATAGTTGCCATGGTGAACAGGAATATAATAAATCTTTGAATAGGAAAACAAAGCACTTTTGGGAAAAGGGTAGACTTGCATGGGAAATATTTTGTGAGTTAAAAAATATATGAGACCTCATCTTGAAGATTTTACCCATTATTCTATTGATTTATGCCATATAATCTGGAAATAACTTTTTGTCCTCAGAAATATGGTGTTGACTATTACTGTAACACCTTACAGAATACTGTACCTTCTACATTTGAATTTTTTTCTGCATAATTATCAAGCTTTGGGGAAAAAAAAAATCTAACACAGCTTAACCTATAGCTATTAATACCACATATTAAGATTTAGATTCATGCAGCATTATCACTTGTTTGAAAAAAAAAGTAGCAACTTAAAAGAGACGCTTCTCTCCATGCTGGAAGCCGTAAATCTTGCCACGGGGGAAAGAGACAGGAATGTGCATTATTCCGCCTCCGATGACACCTTCGCAGGTGCCTTGCTGACAGGCCTCTCCGGCGTCAGCCAAACAAGGCACCACAGGGACGTGAAATACAATCAGGCCTGGGGAACACATGTCTACAGCAGGGGGATAACAAAGGCTTGCTATTTATACAATGTCACTGGGGTCTACTGATGTAGGGCTGCTTATTTACATACACACACAGCTCTATTGATAAGAGAGAGGAAATTTATGAAAAACATGTGTTGCCAACAGAGATGTGACAAACTCAGAGACAGTTGTCATCATGTGTAAAACACATGGAGAAGT
This sequence comes from Sardinella longiceps, assembly GCA_027497455.2. Classification (NCBI taxonomy): domain Eukaryota; kingdom Metazoa; phylum Chordata; class Actinopteri; order Clupeiformes; family Clupeidae; genus Sardinella; species Sardinella longiceps. The sequence goes on from JAODXP020000020.1 coordinate 20,109,897, forward strand.
ATTTGTATGTATGTATCCGTCTGTATCTTGTAGCTTCCGAATAATATAGCCTCCTGCGTGGATGGAATGGATGACTGGGTTCAGAACAAAACAAAACATCAGCATTTTTTTTGTGTACTTATTTGTTTGCATGCTTGTCTACTTGATTTATTAACAGCAAAACAGCAGGTATACAAACAAAACCTAAAATACCTCCCAGGTGACCATGAGGAAATACACCCCCAAGGCTTCCCAAACTCACCCCTGCTCAACTTAACCACCTCTGACCAGAGCTTCCAAATCAGGTTGTGTGATACACAGCACACACACACACACACACACACACACACACACACACACACACACACACACACACACACACACACACACACACACACACACACACACAGATTTGTCTGTTGTTTGACCATTTTTAATGGATTCTGTTTGTCATACATGTACATTGTACACCATTGTACTTTCTGCTTAGGCAATGCAAATATTTGCAATGCCACTTGAATTGAATTGAATTGAATTGAATTGAATAGAGTTGAGTTGAAATGAATTTAATTGAATTAAGTTGCATTGAATTGAGTGCGCTCACTAACAACATGTCCCTTGGACTTTGGCCTCATGTTTTTGTACAAGTGTCCTGCTGAGGGAGCTAAATAGCCACAAATGACAAATCCTCCTCTCAGCTTCTTCCTATGAAGTAGCCTACCTCCCAGTATGCTTTTGTTAATAGCAACCTTAGAAATGTCTCTTGTAAATCGTTTTTAAGTGTTTAGAATGTAGTTATAAACACAAAGCAAAACAGTTATTACAACATTTTATTCTTAATGTGTGTTGATGCTACAATTGGTTATGTTAATGAACTGAGTGACTAGGATAATGATCTATGAATGTTGTAGCTGATGACCGGCAAGCTAAAGCTTGCAGCATGGGTCTAACTGTGAGGCGTTTTTCAGACCGTTATCTCAGTAATGGCTTTTGCCTGCAGTTTCCTGGCATGTGTTCATGACTTCTGACTTAACCCTGGCAGAATCCCCTGCCAGTATCTGTCGATATCTATATCCTTCTCCAGTTAAAGGCTTCTGATCTGCTTGATCTCTCTTAAACGTGGAGTGGATCACAATGTTTTGCAAGCACGCACTGCGCTGAGGGATAGGGTATTGCCTCTGATCCACCTTTTTACCTCAGTGGCTGGGGAGAGTCAGTATGCAGGACAGGTAAAAAGTGAATGAACGCTGTAGGTTCTGCTGTGTTTTAAATGCAGTACACTACTTCAAATGCACTCTACGTATGTTTAGTTGTGTATTGACATTGGTTTCCATTTGATTCATATGGTCTTACATGCTTTATAGCACCATAGTATCAATATTCACCAAACTCTGTTCAACTACAAAGTAAATCCAAGAGGTTTGGAGTTTCTCAAGTCCATTTTTGCTCAGCTGCTCAACTACAAAGTACATCCCAGAGGTTTGGAGTTTCTCAAGTCCATTTTTGTCATTTTTTTTTTTTTTTTTTTTTCATCTGGTGCAGGCAGCCAGGTCTGAGTTAAATGACCCATGTACACATAGAACACGCACAGATCGCTTTGTAAGTGCAGCCTTTGAAGTGGTGATGACAACCTGTCTCCTCTTTCAATCAAAAGCAGGCCTTGCTCTTCAATCACTCCTCGCTGGCAATAATAATGTGCAAGGACTCAGAATCGTGAAACACAGAGCAATGCTCACAGAAGGAGAGGCCATCATATGTTCCCCAAAAACCTTTAAGAAAGGCTACTACCTTGATGTGATATTTCGAGCCCCTGGCCCTTCATTGACTTTGTTCCATGTGTTTGATAAAATTCGCTACATTCAAAAGTATAGTTGGTGCCGCAAGAGTCATGTACCATAGTACCATAAGTGTACAACCAAATGATGGATTTACAAGAGGGTGTTGGATGTGATCATATAACATGACACAAATCATGAACAGTAATGGCACTTCACTGCCTGTTGTGCGTTGAGTGTCATTTGACTTTCATAATGTTCCCATCCCAAAAATTCAACTTTACATTACAAAAAAACGGATGACACTTCATGACAAGAGTCATGAGCATTAAAAAAAAGTGCCAGTGTCAATTCTCATGATGTGTTTCCTGTCGTGTTTATGACTCATATCATGTTTCAATATGACTCATATCATGTCACTCTCAAGTAAAATGTTAACTGAATAATGCTCAGTAAAGTTTATCAAAGTAGTCTATGTAGAGTCACTCAATATTGTTTTTGTCACTGTTGTATGACAGACAAAGGAGTCTCAAGTATAATTAGACTCCATAATCAACCCTTAATATTTATCAGCAGCAGTACTGAACAGTCTGTGTTTTGATAGACATGCTTTTATCAGGCCCAAACAATAGCCACATGTTCTCTCTCTGTTTGTGTGGGAGTTGATGTGATGTTTGTTCAAGCTTGGTGTGTGGGAGACTACATCTGCCTGAAGAGCTGAAAAATAAACATACTGTAGGCAAGATCATGTCAGAAGCAGCACATCATTAAGTTTAATGCACCCTGTTATTTTCTTTCTCACCGATCTGAAATGCAGTATAGGTGGTTCATGGCGTCAATTTATGTTGGCCTACATAACCTCCTTTTCCCTATATGTTCCATACCCCGACCATTCCTGCATATCAAACATGTGTTCAGCTTGCATTACTTTCCTGCTTTGTTTACCAAAGAACCTAATCACTCTCCTCTTATATGTTCCTATACAGGGGCGGTTCTAGGCATAGACAAACTAGGCGATCGCCTAGGGCACCAAATATCAGGGGGGCATCACAATACATTAAATAAATAAATTTGATTACTTTATTCTTTCAGTTTTTCACTTGTAATTCTAGAAAAGACGGGGCAAAACTCAAATCTGGCCTAGGGCAGTGAAAAGACAAGAACCGTCCCTGTTCCTATATCTCGATTATTCTTTCATATCACATGTGTATTCTTACGTGTTTCTGAGTGAATGTGGTATGAATATGTATGTTGATATGTATATAGGTATGTATGTATGTATGTGCGTATGTGTAAAAATGCCATCATATGCCCTCACCTGCTACCACATAAGGGACCACAATGGAAATAAGCCTTAGGGCTTTTTTGTGTTTTTATCCCTGTCTATCTTTTTAAAATGTATGGTCACTGTTGCCATGCTATGTTTTTTACATCAAATAGAATAATTTCAATCAATCAATCAATCATTCAATCAATCAACCTCACAAAACTTTCCCTCTTTGTCTAGGGATAGCTTTTTCTCCATATCATATTGTATCTCTGAGAGCATGTGCGTGTGTTATATTTGTAGAAGCTTCATCTCAACCCATTCCATTCAGCTGGCCACCATCATCATGAGAGTCCAAACTAATGTCCAGCCTTAACTCCCCGAAGGATTAATGGGCATGTTGTTATAATACCAGCCTTTCATTACACTTCCTCAGCTTATTATCACGGCGAGGGCCCTCGCACAAACAAATGTCAGAAATGTCACGGAGCTCATTGCTCGCTCTCTCTCTCTCTCTCTCTCTCTCTCTCTCTCTCTCTCTCTCTCTCTCTCTCTCTCTCCCAGAGCAGAAACGCTGTGTCATTTACCATGAAAGTGATTAATAATGACTGAGACTGCGGAGTGTGCGGCGGCCATGGCCAGTGGCTGTTCGCCCCACTGCCCCCCCCCCCTTTTCCCCCACCCCCTCCCCGCCCCCACCCTTGCCCCTCCCTCACTCCCCCGACATGAATTAAAGATTCATCTAAATTCTGAGGGCTTCCCTGCCACGGAGCAGCGTCCAAAAAGCCGATAGTGAGTGTGTGGTGGCAGGCCTCAGTGGCTGCCTGAGTGTTTCTCTCCCTCGCTTTCTCTCTATCCCTCCTTCGTCTCCAGACCTCTCTCTTTCTCTCTATCTATCCCCCCTTGTCTGTAGAACTCTCTCTTTATCTCTTCTTTCTTCAGTCCCTTCTTGGTCCCTCTCTCTATCCACTCTCTTGTCAATACCTTCTCCCTCTCCGCTTTGTCTTTCTTTTTCTCTCGCTTCTTTTCTCACCCCCTCCCCTCCCTATTCTGTGCGCTTGCTCTTCACAATTCTCTATCTTTCTCTCTTTCTCTTTCTGCTTTTTCTCTTTCTCCCCTCTCTCCATTTGCAGTCTGTTACTCTGCTGACCCTGGCACACATAAATAACAATATTAGATTTTATTTATAAATCACTTCCCATACAAACTACAGTAATATAATAATGTATGGCTAAAATAGAAGAAAGAAAAAGTACCAACACACACACACACACACACACACACACACACACACACACACACACACACACAAACTGTGACTAGATAGTGAACACATTTTGCTTTCTATGTATAGAAAGCGCACACTACTGTTCTAAGTATAAACTCACAAGGCCCACATATCTTCCTCACACCGGATCAGCCCATCTCACCCCATAAGCAGCTACCTGTGTTCTCTTTCTTTCTCTTCTCTCTCCCCCCCCCCCTCCATCTCTCTCTCTCTCTCCTTCTCTCTCTTTTTGGTGCATATACCCCATGGTGCCGGCAGCTTTCTCCACCTTCTCATCACACACAGTGTACTCCTCCTAGAGGGGATGTAATCCCTTTTCTTGAGTCAGTGAAATAGAACTGACACAGGAATTTAAATGTGGATTAATAAACCTCCCAGGCTTTTGTACGCAATATTTTCTATGCATATGTTGAATGTAAATGATGTTCAGAAGGCATACCGCCTATTGCTTTCTCTCTATGGACTACCAATCCCTTCCAGGTGTATACATTTGGGATGCGCATTATCTCACAATTTGGCAAAGGACAAGGTATGTAATCGAAGAACTCTACTACAGTAACTCTACAATAACAGCGACTATACATAGAGAACACATTTTGCTTTCTATGTTAAGAAAGCACACGCTGTGCTAAGTACAGTATGAGGGGAATAAATAGCTCCACTGTACTGTATGTTAGCTTCCTCCAGTTCCCTAAACACCTCATACTTATGCATTTCAAAGTGTAGCCTACAGTTTAAAGCAGCTGCTTAATTATGGACTTGAATCAAGCTTGATTTTACCGCTGTGTTTTGGAGGTCAAGAGGTTGTTTCCATATAGGGCAAATTAAATGCAACAGCCTAATGATTCATAAAGAAAACAACAACAACAACAAAATGTCTTCTCGCTTAAGAAAGCTACTGAGCATTCAGTTGGGGTAGCTCAATATAACTCAAGCCAAGAAGAATTTCACATTTGCCTCTTGGTCAGATCATCTGAGAGAGAATCTTAGTCTTTTCACACCACCCTGTGAATGCCCGTCAATGTATTCAGAAGGAGAATATATTAACAACATAGGGCAGCTCATGGCTGAGGGTATGTTGAGATTTTTATAGTAATTATCTGATGCTGATGCCTACAAGAGTGTGCATGGGCAGACCACTCTGAGACAAAAAATCATTGCGGGAATCGACTGCACGGCGGGGGTTACTGACTGTTTGCATACAGCCTCACCTAGGCCCGTTCACCTATGCTTAATGTTCCATGTGCCGCAAGCCCTTGAGACACACATCAAATGCCCACCCCCCAACCCACACACACACACCTCCCCACCCTGCCTCACAGACTCTGGCCAGGGGAGCATGACCACCACAGGACTACCAGAGGTCTTCAACACAGACCTGCAGACGGAGCATTTGTGTCGGGGATGTCAATAAATATTATCATCTGTATTGCCCGCCTTGACACTGGCTGTTAAGCGGGATTGTCAAGAGATCAATTTTTTCCCTGCAGCGCCCGAATTGCCACCGCCAGGAGCCCTGAAGCTGCCGCTGGGAGGCAGGAGCTAGCTTGGCCCTGATCTGGCCCACATATGGCAGATTATTGACAGGTTTGTACCAGAATCATCTGCTTTCTGAAGACTAGACGAAACCCCCTCAAAATGGCATTGACCCTGTATGACACATGTTAGATATGTTGGTGTGAACTTTCTGCAATACTTCCATACTTAAAATTAAATTATATATGTACGAAATATACTAAAAATGACTAAAATGTTGTATAATAACAGTTACACTATATACTTACAAACATAAGGTACTTGAAGGAACCTATATGCACCACTGACTTGTTTAGAAGTATACGCCATGCTTCATTTGGTCCTATTACAAATGTAAGCAGTGTTCTGGAGCAATCTTTACCAATCTGTAAATCTGACAAACGCTATTTTTCCCAGCCACTTTGTGTGTGTGTGTGTCTGTGCATGTGTGTGTGTGTGTGTGTCTATGGGGAGATGGTGCTGTCGTTTCTTTAAAGCCTGTAATTTATCCATATACCTACAGTTCTACAAGTGAGCAGTTTTAATATTCCACACAGTCGTAGAGCTGCTGAAAATTTTCCCCTGAGGACTGTGTTTTATCTCTGAGTTGACATGGTTGTTGTGCGCCTTGGGCAAGGATCTCTCTCTCTGTTACACTCATTTGCATGGAACCACAGCACAATAGACTGGTTGGAGTTTACCACTCTCAGGGCCTAGTTGTGTTAGCACTGATCCAAGGTCAATAAAGGCACAGCAGGTTGTATGGGCGCTGTCCAGCACTTAGTCCTCCTGACGCAAGAGTGTTAAACCAAGAGCCAGGAAACCGCAGGCTTCCATTGCGGTTTGTTCGTGCACTTTCGCAGCGTTTTTTTTTTCAAAATGAACACACAAATTAGTTAAGAATTAACATTGTGTGGCAAGCCAGGAAAACACGCTTAATCCTGTGACATATGTTCCTTAATCCGCTCACACAAAAACACGCATATTAGTCTGCTTATTTTTAAAGTAAATTTAGGTTTAATCTGTGTCACAATAGACGATAATCATACTTTTCTAAACGCAGCAATCACTGATAAACGGCGTATACTCCCAGAAATGAACGAGTGCTTGTGTGATTTGAAGTGATGCGCAGGATGCAGAGCCGGCAGGTTCTTGGAGAGCATCGCTTTAGTGGGTCTGGGAAGGCTCTCTTAGCAGCCTCGCACTAATCACAGCCAATACCTTGGTGAAGGAGGGACTTCTTGGCGCTTGCGTTGGCTGCTGCTTTACAGTCAAAGAGATACTGGAATTTAGCGGGAAGTGCGCTGTGGTCCACTTCACTTTTCCTTGTATTTTTGTGGTTCCAATATTCGGGCAACAGCGAATATCTGCGAGAAGCACACAATCAAATCGCGATGCAGAATCCTTTGTGCTGGGTTATCCTGACCGGAGTGGCCTTTCTTTTGATTCAACAAGGTAAGCTGTGAACAGAAAAAAAGAAAAAAAGAAATGTCGCGGTTTCTTGAATGACATTATTTTTAGATTTTATTTAATACAGGAAAGCTATCATCATTCATTTGGTGATAATGCAGTCTGTAGCAGCTAAAGCACTTACAGGTTGCGTGGGTCTTCTGTTTGACGTGGTAACAAACTAAGTAGTGGATTAATTCAGTGACATGTCAACTGCCACTGAGTATAAGCTAATGAGGACGGTTGCCTAAAATAGCTTAAAAGACGTGTTTTAAGCATTGCCTCACGAATTTGTCAAAGCATAGGCTACGTGCTCTGTATCAAACATTGCCTGGTCGCTGCTTTGAAACTTTTCATTATAGGCTGTAATACGCAGCAATAACGAGCTTTTCTCCCTTCCCTTCTCCATAAGCACGTCGTTTATACATTTACCGAAGTTAACCTTAGTCTTTGTTAGTGTGCCTGGTAATTTCAGTGTTAACATTGTTTCGAAAATGATGCATCTCTTATTATCTCAGAATCTTTCGTCATGGCTGTCATAGATTAAGCTCTACGAGATCCCGCCATAGTGCTGATTTAGAAATGGTCGCTTGCCCTCCTTTGACAACATGGTCAGGTCATCATGTTAAGCCGAATTAACCCTAAGGCGAGATTTTTTTTGGCGCTGTAACCGTCTTTGGGCAACATGCTGCGTAAGAGGGAATGAATTCAGCACATAACAACAGTCTATTCAACTGATGTTTTTGTTTCTTACTTCATAGAAATGACTTTGGAAACTGCTATGTAACTGATGCTCATTACGGAACAGTGTTAAGTCTGTAGAGCCCATCGAACTACATAATTCCGTCAATACTACCACAAACACATTACTAGCCCAGAATCACTGTTTTACAGCTTGCATAACATTAAGGTGTGAAGTAGAAGTGCTCTTTATCGAGTAGAGCCTTGTTCTTTGTATAATGAAGAACACAGTTATTGCACTCCTTAAACTTGAACTTGCAGTAGACTGAATTCTACACAATGGGAAACAAATGCATTCACACATAGCAAAGCCAGTGCTCTTTGAAGTAGCCTAGCTCACACAGAGTGAGAGATATCTTCATCTACAAGACAACAGCAACCTCAGATAAAGAGGGAGCACAGAAAG
>JAODXP020000020.1:20120816-20148316 GCA_027497455.2 Sardinella longiceps
AGGATCTACTCTATTGCAGCCGACGTCTGTAATCCCAGGCCCCGTTCCTTTAAATTGGTGGATCAGAGACTTACACATGTTTTTTTTTATGATTGTTAGATTGTTTTTTTATGTGCTTCCCGAACATGTATGTATAGTCTTAGTCCATGTATCCCGCACTGCAAGCAGTTTGATGAAGCAATGATGGTTCTGTGAAATAGTTGAAAAACCATAGTGTTCACAAGAGAGAATACAAATTGCATATGGTGCTTTCAAGAAACCTGACCTAGGTCTTTCACATTAGGTGGTTAGTGGGGGATTTGTCTGTTTGTCTGGGAGCATTATTGTATTGTGAAATACCATCAGCCTGGAAAGGTGAAGTATGCCTTAAGGAAGAAACCATTTAATTTTGGACTAAATCTAAACCCCAATTTAATTTCCATTAATGCTGCTTCACCTTCAAGTGCACTAAATCAAATGTTTAAAGGGGTCATAGAAAAGAAAGCCATTTTTGTCTTCACGATGGTGAATTATAAGAGCTTGTGTATGCCCACAGACTTGTCATTACCATGAATCATGGTTGCGCCCTCCTTCATAAAGTAATTCTTGAAATTAGAAATACCAAAATGGATTAAATTGTGGTCAAAGCCTGGTCATGATGTCACGTTTGGGAAATCAACTATCCAATTCGAACATTTTCAGTCCCAGCATAAATATAAGTTTGAAATTGGTTTTGTAAAATTACATTTGAGCTGATATTTGATAAATGGATTAGTGGAATACTGTATATTCTATTTTAACACAAGAGAACAAGCTAGAATACTATTCTGTGACCCTTTGAAGAACATGCGTATAGGCTAGTAACTTTGTATGAATAGCCTGATCACAATACTACTGTTCATCCGTATCATGGTCTAAAGTTCTGTAACCTTCGCACAAACTGCTTAAGCAAGTATTCATTTTAGTTTTAAACTTTTTATAGCTCTTGTAATCATTCTAGCCATAGACTCTCAAAGATATAAAAACGTGGGGGGACCGTTCAGAACATGATACAAACGAACGTAGTGTTATCGTCAGCCTAGTAAGGCTAATAATCCTGCCCATTTATAGGTCATATTTTAAAACAGGTCATTATAAAGATGGCTGTTGTTGATCACTGAAGAATTACTGTATTATTTTACTATCACACTTGCCTTGTTTTCCATAATTTGCCTTGGGATAATGGAACTATCTAACTCTATCTATCTATCAATATATTTTGGTTCATTCTGGAGCAATGGATGACTGCTAGGCTATCATTACTTCTCTCATCAGCTGTAGGGGAGAGTGTTTACGTGACTGACATGTTTACCATTACCGCCAGCCAAACTAATTGTTAGCTGAGATGACAAGCTTGGGCAATAGAATTCTTGGGGTTGTCATGCCTTCTGTCACTTAGCTACATGGTTTTTATTCAGAAGCCAGACCATCAATGTCACTTGCAAAAAAAAAAAAAAAATGAAATCCCCCAGTGACAACCTCAAAGACACCCATGAAGTCTCTCTTTTTTTAAAAAGCAAGATTGAAATGCTCAAATTCTGGGGATCCTTTCCATCTGGTGCCTTTGTAGCCCATCAAAAAGGAATGTGACATCCAGCAACTTAATGGGAGCGAGATGGCCTGGCGATGGCACTTTTCTGTTCTCATCAAAGGGCCAGTTTTTGTTAGGGGAAGATGGGTTACGTGTCTGTTAAACGCCATGGCGGTATTGCAAAGTAAGGACATTTATCACTGGTTGGAAGGTGTTATTTGTGGCATAATGGAAAATAGACTTGAAATAAAGGAGATGAAAGTACGTGGTGAAAAATGGGATTTGGATTAATTTGGATTATTTAGACTTATGTCTAAAAGCTAAAGCTAAAATACAGTAACTATCCTCAAAATATTCAATGACTCAATCATTTTTTATTCATATTTATATAATGAAGTGCAGTAGACAGCGTTTTGTATCTCAGCCAGATGCCAGAAGTTCAGTGACAACTGCTTAAGACACCTGAGAGGTCCTCAGAGCCTCTCCCGGGGCATTTATGACTTTGAATATCAAATCTGCATCCTACTCACTCGCCTTGAAGCAGCCGCAAAGTAACGTTTAAAGTGCAGCATGGAGCCAGACTGATAGCCATTATTAGAGAGCAGATGGGGACATCAGTTGTTAAGAAGCACATGGTCAGGACTTAATCCCCGTGTTTGTGATTACTACATGCCAGACGCGTGCACTGGCGCGGCGGGCTTTGGAGAAGAGTGAGAAAAAGAGAGGGAAGGAAGGAAGGAAGAGCTCCGATATTTCAATTAGAGCTATAGCAGTTGGCGTAGAAGCTGTGCACAAAAGCTTTGGTTGAAAATGAGTCGTCTGATCCGTCTGAGATTTTGTTAGTTTTGCTTTCAAAGATACAATCGGGGACAGAATGAATGCTATATTGATGTCTCTACGCTGCGTGCACTGCTCTGTGATTTCAAATGAATGAAATGTTTTGCCTTCAACCATGTTCGGCTTTTTTGGATGATCATGTAAAGCATCAGACATTCACTTTCAAGCACTTTATAAGGCTTTTATATGTAGTGTCAGTGTGATGAATTTTTTGTTTACACAGAAAATTAGACTGAGCTCTTTGAAGAACAGCATCAAACTCAAAAAATAAACAAAGAATTTGACATTCCCTGAGGGAATATGTATGCTTTTACACACTATATTTTACCCTCAAGATGAAATGATCTGTGCTATGATGCATTCATCACAAGATTCATTTAAGGTAACAAGCCAGTTGGGAACCATTACTGTGTGAAATTGGGGAACCCAAGTCACAGAGAAGCAGTACAAACTTCGAAAAGTCAAATTAGGTAGAGACATTGCAGATATTCAAATGTGCACCAATGTTGGTGACATAGCATACGTATATGGTTTGTAGTCCATGACGTTCACTGTACCTTCGGAACTAACTGTTGCAGGCTAAGTGGCTAAGATGAGTATTGTGCAGTTGAAGCCATCAGAAGGATTGTCGATGCCAGGCCTTAAGGCTTTGAAGCAGATTTGGTCATTCTAGTGTAAGCAGCTGGGAAGGGCATTAGAGGCCGACTGGGCCAATAGCCTACTCTGCCTTGGTGCCCAGCCATGTGAGTGGTAGCCTAGAGAGGATGCCTGGCCTTTGTGTCCAGGGATTAGTGGGTCAGGTTGATTGCATATAACACTAAGCACTAACTTCTCATCTGTTTGGTCTATTCATGGTAATGGAAGCTGGTTGCTTGAAAAATGCTGATGGAGTAACTATTTGGTTGAAACATTGGAGTGCATTGTCATTGATTGTCATTTGACTGATGCTGTTGTTTAGCCTGAGAAAACCCAGACTGCTCTCAAATCTCATTGAGATTACAGGAGAAGTGCAGGGAGGATCAGGGTGAGCACTGTTGATGGAGGCCACTGACTGCTGTCTGTAGGTAAAAAGAAGGAGAACATTTTAGACAAACAAAGACTGAATAGTGAACTGGCCACTTATTCCAGAGGGGGTTGAAGCGGAGCACTAACTGAATGTGACAGAGAAACTCACTGCCATTTTCCTATGGCCGATTCATTTAACATTTGCTGCTGCTATTTGTTTTTCTCATTTATTTTACTTTTTTACTTTTTTTTGCTTGTTTTACTTGTTACCTCTTGTGTCTTGTCTGTGCCTGTTGAGATGTCCAGTACTTGACAATGTTGACAGGACAGTGCTTGTCTGTGTGTGTATCTTGTTATGGACGCTACAGAATTGAATATCCTACGGGATGAATAAAGAACTATGTTAGGGATATGGGCCAATGAGGTGTCCTGATAGGGGAGTGATGGACAAGGTAGAAGCGAAGAACAGCACGATGGCAAAGCCTGGTTACAATTTAAACATTTAGGCCATAAGCGAGTTGTGTTCAAGCGTTCAAAGCATAAACATGTGGTTCCGTTTTGAATTAAGTTAATCTGTACAGTTGGGGTACTATTTGCGTGTGAAAAGTACTGTGAAAGTACTATATATCCACAACAGTGCTTAGTGTTGTTATAGTTACCATTCTAAAGAGCCTTGATGTGGAACGGTGATTAACTTTTTCACACCATAAACGTCTGATAAATATCTGAAAATAACGGACACCCTTTCAGCTAATAAGGAAACAGTATTTCATTTCTTAGGGTGATAACTTATCTTATCTTATCCTACAGGCAGCCCATGGCGGCTTAAACAACTGGGGTATAGACTGAACCACACTGGATTTCTGCTTTTGGAAGCAGTGGAGTTTGGTCCAATTAAATTGGTGCATCAAACTCTCACCATTTTTTTTTCAGAAGTGCTGCCAACTCATTTTTGTAAAAGAGGGTTTTAGCTGCAGTTTGTTACTTAGCTTGATGCATGAATGTAGTACAGATGCTCACATCCATATTATGCTACTCTGATGTCATCATTATGTATATTGAATGCACTAGTCATCATATTAAGTACACTTTGTTATCTTAATAAGTACTTATCTTGATAAGTAAGCTATGTTTTCACCGGTCATCAGTCATCGGTCATCATTAAGTACACTATGTTATCTTTATGCTGGTGAGAACCCATTCACACATTTATATTATGTACCCACTAGAATTGATCCAAGTACTCCCAGGGGTACTGACACCCCAATTTGACAACCTCAGACTTATCAGGTATTGTTACTAGACTTCAGTTATCAGATAGAGTTTAATATTTCCCTGGCTGGCTGATAACACTGCTAGCATGGTCCTGAAGTGACCCGGTGACAGCATGGAATGTATGGCTGTCATTTCTGCGCCCCGTGTCATAGTCTGCGCTGCTCGAGGAAGGCATGACACCTATTTGATGGATGCCTTGACAATCCTGACATGTTGCCACCCCATCGTTCAGCAGATCTGAAAAACAAAAAAGAATATCTGGAATGCATCATTCACGGTTACAATTTAGTCGTATTTTTAGGTAAAAAGAGCCAAAATAAAAAAAAAGGCTGATAGCAGCCTTGTGTTCCCCACAGTGCCGTGGATGCTGCCTGCCACAGAAAGAGCAGTTTCCATTTCACACATTTTCATCACTCCTCTAGGCCTCTCAGTAATGCTATTACAGACATTTCTACACAGCCTGTTTGTGTGTTTGTATGTTGCCAATGCTCTCCAACAGCAGTGGGATAACCCCTACCCTCTTGTGTGACACCCCTCAAGTAAAGTGTGTAGGCATGAAAGGAAGAAGGCAAAGAAGGCATACATAAAAAAGATGGAACCACACAGTAGAGTGTTTGAAGAAAAAAAAAAAGGACTGTATTGCTTCTGCCAAATATTTCTGAAGTGGTATGCTTGTGAGGCAGCAGCTTAAAGGAACAAAATCTAGCTGGTCCCATATGTGTCTGGGTGTATGGCAAGAGGAAGGACATCAACTCAGCTGAATGTAAGCGGCTGTCCTGAGGATTGTGCTATGTTGAAGGGATTGAAAAGCAGAATGCATCTGTGATTACTCTGAAGTTTGTATGCCGAGTCAGCATTCTGGAGCTGCAATATTTCCCAAAACCTTTTTTTTTTTTTCCCCACCCTTCCTTTTCTCTGGGACTTTGCTGTGCTCATTGAATTTCATGGAGGCTTAGGGGGGATCCTGGTAATTAATGTTCAATGCTTGACTGGCAATCTTAATAGACGTCTTAGGTCAGTATGAAAATGAATGTGTCTCATTAAAAGCAAACCCCTTTGTTGTGATTTTAAAAAATTATTTCGTTTAACCCCGCTTGAATGGTATAACAGTTATTCCTGAATGCTTCTTAGCAAGTTTTTTCCCTCCTGCGGTTTATTTTTTTGGTCACACTGTATGCCAGTGTACTTCACACTTCGTGAACGCCATGATTTATAGAATACAAAATGCGGGCGGTTAATTGTCGACAGCTTCCAAATGAATTAATCGCCCCATTATGCTCATAGCATATTCAAGAGTTTCAGATGGATAATTCATTCATTCTGCATCCTCATTCATGCTGGGCCTTTTTTTATGGAGAGAGGTGTTTGCACTTTCTGTGTATTCAGTTCCTGCTCTGGCTCTGTGTGCATTTCTGTGTGTGTGTGTGTGTGTGTGTGTGTGTGTGTGTGTGTGTGTGTGTGTGTGTGTGTGAGAGAGAGAGAGAGAGAGAGTTTTGAGATTCTTGTAGAAATCCTGTTATTTCCTCTCAAGAGGGTTGTAAATTGCAGCTTTGGTTATACTTTTTTGATAATAAGCTTCATACTTGAGAAGAAGATGAGAAGTACGGGCATAGCATTATTATATGGTTACCAGTATAACACATTGCTTCATTCAGCGTTCAGCGTTCAAATGTATCAATCAGATTGATCAGCCTCTGGAGTTGGTTTGTTGTGCACTGCACAGCCTACTATAGATGCATTCCCCTACTCTCTGTCACAACAGATTGTGTGTTTTGCCTTATGATATCTCATTAAAAACCTGACACTTAATCTATACTGGTCTGGAATAAAATAATTTTTCAAATCCCATAAGAGCACACACACAGGGATTTGCATTTTTAATGGGAGTTCTTAATGAAGACGGTACATATGGTGTGAGACTTATCTAAGGTTTTGTTTTGAGGGAACTTCAGTGTTATTGGAGACATTAACGTCATTTGCGTTCTCCTTGTTTCTGAGCTGAGTTGTTTGCCAGTCTCTGACGCTCCTCTTTCCCACAGCTAAGTAATTTGGACTGGTTAATTGGCTTGTTTTACATTGCTTTTGTGATACTATAGCAAATTGGGCCAGAAGATGTTTTGAATATCTCAGTCCTCAGACACCAGACCGAGGGAAATAAAGAGAAAGAGCAAGCGAAGAAAAGAGAGAGAGAGAGAGAGAGAGAGAGAGAGAGAGAGAGAGAGAGAGAGAGAGAGAGAGAGCGCTTCTGTGTTGAGATGGTTATCATAACAGGCTTTATTGTATCATCCTCTTTGGTCCCAAATTAATATATGTAATATCCCCCATCACCAGTATGTCGAGGTGTCTGTAGTACAAGACGAGTTAAGATATAATAACGATAGCAGCAAAGGATCATGGGGTAATTTCGCCTAAGATAACAGATCGCTAATGAAGGTGTGCAGCAGCCAGGTACCCCCAGAGACTGGCGGTGCTTTGTAGAGACCGTGGGGGATAGGCAGACTCCAGTAATTCTCACTTTGAGCAGTACATCTGCCCGACTGAAGCTCTATCATCAGCAATGTCCTTTTTCTCCCCCAGTGGCGGGCATAATATCTAGCTGCTTTTCCCTTCATTATGATACACCATAGACAGCAGGTTTGGTGACAAATCGCTACACTCACACAGACAGGAATGAGAATGGAGCCACGGCGTCTCAGACGGCGTGGAGTCCCACTCCTGTCTGTGGCTCGGCGGGAGAAAGCGCCAGAGAAATGTAATTTAGTACAGTTGTCTCAAATGGCCGCCCATGTGCATTTGAAACAAGGGGAGAGAAAGAAAGGAAACACAGCCATTTTGAGAAGTGGGGGGGGGGGGGGGGTTGCTTGATATTGTGTGGGAAGTAATGCATGTCACGTGTTGGTTATGTAGTCCCAACAAAGCGCTTTTTTGTCTTGGGCGGTGAATGGATTGGAAGTGCTGAGGACACATTGCCTTTGTTCGATCATCTTGTGTAACAGTGAAGGGGAACAATGGCACTCCTGAATCAAGGCAAACATGTGGTGAGAATGGCCATAGACAGTGAGTCAGTGGACTTGAATACAGTCTGGGGCCTTTTCGCATCACTTGCAATGTTTTCCACTTGTTTGGTTACTTAACAGTAATGTAAAAACCTTGGAGGAATTCATCTCCAAGATGTAGTGGCTCTCAAAGTAAAACAGTTGGGCCTATAAGAGGTTGTACTCGTTCCACTCTTACATCATTGAATGAGCGAATTGCGTTGTACTCAAGTTTTATGTATTGACATGTACTGTACTTCCTGTTCCCTGAAACACAGCTCTGTGTAGTGGATCATCCATGGTTCACCCACTAGTTTTTTTGTGGAGAGACTTGGAGGTGAAATTGGTGTCAAAATCAGGCAAATCCGCTGAACGGAGTCGGCTTCCATCAGCGGCAGTCTTCTCGATGACACTTTGAAAACGTTGAAAGGCACTGAGAGTCTCTCTTCCTCTCTCCACAGATGATAAGCCCTCCACCGAAGCTTTATACAGGTTTCCTCAGCAGTGCCGCAAGGTACAGCGAATCATAATGAAAAAAAAAAAAACGTGAATATTTGCATGCCAAGATAATACCCTGGTTGCTCTAGCCAACCCACATGTGCAAAAGTGTCGTCAGCATGAGTAGAATATTGAATTAGAATGAAACAACTTGTTAGTGAAGAGTCTATCTCCCATCCAAGTGTTTGTGGGGTGGTTTACCACTGGGAATACTTAAATTAATTCAAAGACAGGCAGGAGTCAGTGACACATATTTTAAATAATCAGCAGTGGGGCCATGGTGTGCAATTTGAAGGAATATGTTATGAGGCAACCCCTTGGCTTCCACCAACTCATTTGATTGGGAGGATTCTTTTGTGCAAAATGAATGCACTCTATGTATGTTGAAGCATGTATTTGCTCATTGGCAAATGTTTCCAGATGGCAGCTGATAGTAGGCCTACCCTTGCTGTGCAAGATCCGGGCCAGAATGGTGCCAGATTTGGACCAGAACAGGGCCAAATAAGGAGGGGAAACCGCTGCTGCATGGACCACATGGCATTCACTATATGTTGCTCTGCAGCACGAGCATCTGTTCTGTGCTGTGTTTGCTGTGATTTGTGTGGCTAGTCAGAGAAATCTTGTTGTTGTTGGGTGTTTACCCCCCTCTTCTAGTCTACCAGTAACCCGATTGATTTTTTACAGTCTGTCCTTGGAACAGAGGCATTATCACAGAGAGAGCAGGATTCCCTGTCAATCTCCTAGATTTATCTGGAAGTCGCATGATGCATGGTCAGATCCTAGTGATTTAATTAAGAAATGCATCCGTCACAGCTGTTAGCTGCAGATTAAAATGGCTTGTGCAGTGAAGAGCCTCCTCTGATCACTTTGATGGTCCCTTTACCTGCAAAACAATATGTTGCATCTCTTTTTTCCCCTTTGCTTTTAATCACTGTAATCACTAAAGTATATTCAGCATTTATAGAGTGTTAAAACACTTAAACCTCACATTCCTGTAAATTATAGCGGGTAATAGGTGATAGCTCACATTTAGCGAGAAGCACCATAGCCCAGTTCCTCCACATCCCTGTTCAGTGTGAATGTGAAAAAAAGTCTTCAAAAATTTTTCTCCATCTTTCCCAAGCAGCTCCAGCACTGTGTTGTCTAAGGAGATGCATGCGCAGACGTTAATAGGAGAGAGCGTGCTGTGGTTGTGATGTTTCGTCGGGGAAGACCGACTACGGGAATGAGCTCCCCTGGGGAGAATTGTTCCTCGCCTGACTGGAATGAGCCCGAAAAATACAGCCAATTGAATTAAGAAAGTGAGAGATTTGCACACAGACCTGGGGGTTTTACCTTATTTTCCACTCCAGCTCTTGGACCAGTAAGCCCTTATACAGTAAAAGCCGCGTCGACGACCCAGGATTCAATTGGGCCACGTTTTTTCCTTTTTTTTCATTCTGAATGAGTAAAATGCTGGTCTCATTTTAGGCCTCTGAAAGTCCGTGAAATAAAAGGTGGCTGCACAAATGATTTGCCACTTAACGGAGACACAAAACAGCCCGGCATTTTAGTTCTCTGAAGACCTCTTTGTCGAATAGCACAATGAAAGACACAATGAAGCATACTCTTGAAGCTGTTCATGCTCACAGGCTGAATAGGCCAGTCAGAGCATGTTTCCCCTGTAAACATAGTTTATTGTGCAACAGGGAAGCTGTGGTTGTTTGTAATACTCTATAACAGACAGAACATCATACGAATTATATGAATTGTTTGTATTGTATTGCATGAATTTTGATTGTGCACTTTTCCTGCCAGTAAATGTAAACATCCGTAACGATCCACATCTGGATTTGTTGGAGCAAGGAGAAGCGTCTTAACCTTGTTAATATTATAACAACATATAGTTTGAAAATAATCAATAGTATGCTGCGGCGCACAAGTTCATACCTTCCTGGAGATCACAATAAAGGCAAAAATATGTAGCCTTATATTGTGTACTGTTAGTGAGATGCTGGGGTATATTTGCATTTCAGTACATCTCTGAAGGTGAACAAATGTTCTCCAAATTGGTTTAACACATTTAATGAATAGTGAATATATAAAATAATAAAGAATATATGTAAGTCTTTGGCACAGGCCCCGTCTGTGGTCCAGGATCGGAATGGCTGAGTGGTACCAATAAGAGCAGGAAAGTTAGACAGGTCATTATAAAGCAGGTGAGCACAAATGATTGGACAGGTAATGAATGACGAGACGTTCAAGTCTTCCTAGGAGAACTTTCGCTAAAGCTTTCAGTTCATCAATGGTCTTATATCACAGTTTTATCTCTGGGTAGCTTTTATTCTGTTCATGACCACTGAATAATAGCAACAGACAGCTGGGCAGGGCTAATGCACTATATGCCTCAGGCTCAGGACAAAAAAAATACATGCTTCTGTTCTAAGTTTCACACAAACATTTTTGGCTGGCTTACTTTGTGTCTCGGTGAGAATTTTTGTTGCATCATATTTGGACAATAGGGGCAATTTTTCTGCTCTTTAAAGGATGTAGAGTTTATCCTGCCCAGTGGGAAGAATGTGTTATTTAAACTTTGCCTGTGTCTAGCTGCGCAAGTAGAATGTTGGTAAACCTCCCTCCCTGACACTACAAACAGCATCCAGGTCAGTTTATTAGCAGCCTGGGCTTTTGCGGTAGATAGGGTAAAGCATTAACCTCCTTGTCCGTGGTTGCTATCAGTTGTGAGGTCACAGGTTCGAGACCCTATAGGCTGGAATAGCACAAGATGACCTTTGTTACACTTGCCCAAATAAAACTACATCAAAAGATATTGTAAAGACATGCTGTGAAATAGCCAGAGCATCTACCACTATGGACATTTGTGTTTGGCTCATAAATGTGAAGATGAATAAATCAAGCATGTTTATTGTGAGCAGTCTTGTCTGCAAACAGTATACTTCCCTGGCTTGTCACTCAGAAAAGACCCCCAAGGCTATTAGATATGTAAGCCGAATCAATGTCAGTATTAATGATACACAGCACCTCGATAGCTGCAGTGTGAAAAACACTCCTCACCAAGACCAGAATAAAAAATAAATACCTGAAGAACATGAAATATCTGTGAGTGATGACAGAATAGAATACCGGATAGTTTGGAGTTTTGCTTTGTGGTTGCAGTAAAGTCTACAGTAAAGTTATTTTCATGTTATATGTTAACTGACCTTGCATAAAAAAATCTGTAGAAATAAGCTGCTGAAATGTTACTAGATGTTACTCTATGCGTGTAGGGGATGTTAATATTTAACCTCTTAGACATCTTCAACATGAAAGATAGCAATATTTGAATTAATTCATTCATGATGTAACATATGATCTTTGCCATCATACAGTAAACAACGTCTTCTCATGCTGCATACTAATGGCCCTAACGTCCGAGCCCTTTTGATAACATATTCCATTGCTGTATTGGAAAGCAACCGAGCCTTTTAAACAAGGTTAATATTCATTTCCATTGGGGCTGTGCCTACTTTGATTAAAATGTTGGAGGTTATAACAGTTCTTTTATTCTTTCAGTTACATGAAAAACTTTGCAATTGCCCCTTGGACCTTGCAATTCTCTACTGGGCTTCCTCTATGTCAATGTAAACAAAAACACCACTTAAAGATCACCACAACAACATGCGGAACTGTACTATTTTTGTTGGACTCTTGACAGCTGCTCCACATGGTTTTTTTGTGCATATGATTAGAGCTAATGATATATAATTACTGTGTATGTAAGTGTAGGAGGTGAAAATGAAAGGACACACTCATACACATTCACACACACACACACACACACACACACACACACACACACACACACACACACACACACACACACACACACACACACACATATTCGTAGTAAAAGAAATCTAAAAAATTACTTTCGCTTTCATTTTCCTGTTGCACTGTTCAGTTAGTCTTGGCTGCCTGCTTGCTATCCAGTGTATTGTGCATACAATTTATCCTTCTCTTTCCAAATGGCAGCACTCAGTGATCTCAAAGGCTATAGAAATGTTCCAGAAATGTCTTTTAACATGGACAATGCACTCAAAGGCAAGAGGTTTAAAAACAACCCCTTTCTTTTTTTTAGACTGGGGTATTTTTTTAAAAATAATGAAAGCCTTTGACTGTTGGATTGTTATAAACACAGGCATAGTGCTTCATAGATGTTTTCATTGCTATGGAAGTGGTCCCTTGATGGTTGTTTCTTGCACTACCACCATGTAGCAAAAAAATCTTGTCATAAAGATAAAGTCTTGTCATAAAGACTTGCCTGGCTTTGGCTATCCCCTTGGTCTACGCTTTAGCTTCGTATAAGGGTCTGGCATTTCACCGTTGCCGAACGGTTGCAAGCTGGAGGTGTGAGTAGAAGTTTGAAACAATTAAATCTGATTTCATCCAATTGGTAACGTTATGCACCAGCTTGGTCGTGAAGTAAACTACGCTACAACAACAGAATCCAGAGGTTATCTCTCACAACTCCCGATCCTGCTTGCTTTTAAGCGCGGTATGGAATTGATCTCTGTAAACGATACCAATGGCTGGAATGCCAGACGGAGTTGAGGAGGGAAATGATTATTCAGTGGAGCTACGTAGGAAGGCAAAGCGAGGCTACAAAAATACATTAAGATGGCTAAAAGAGACTCTTTTTTTTGTATTTGACTATAATATATTTGGAAGAACATAACCCTTGTTCTCTCTGGGAGAACAATCAGCATGGGACTTGGTGATTTCTGTCATGCCACACAAGACTGATTGTCTCTGTAAATGATGGTTGCTCACCCTTGACAGGGCTTTTTCCTTAAATCATGGCACACTGTTCTTGACAGGCTCACTTTGACGAGCGTCTCCTCCGAGTTTGAGCCATGTGGAAATTCATGCCCTTTAAAAAAAAAAAAAAAAAAGCATAGTACTTCATAGCCTATACTCTATGCAGATATCATTCCCTCAATATTTTTGCTCATAATATGCCAAGGAATTGCATCCTTACATCTTCATATCATCTTGACAGTGCTTGAGTTCAGTAACTGAGGTAGTTTTTTTTCTCTCTTTCTCTCTCTCTCTTTTTTTGGTACTGTGAAATCCCATTTCCTCTGTGAGAACCAAAGGCACCCTCAACTGCCTGAGGGGTTAACCACCTCAGCCCCTACCGCCAGAGTCAGAGGGTTGCACCCCTGGTGTCAATATTCAATTAGTCTCCCAATGACTTTGAATCTGTGCCAGCAGGATATGGTTGTTAGGATGTCTCCCCTTTTCTCTCTCTCACTCTCTCCTCTCGCTGTCTCTCTGTCTCTATTTTTCACTCTTTCCTGCTTCACTTGGGAGAAGCCAACTCAAGTCACGGTATTCACATTATTGGATAAAGCCTAAAGCTCTAAGCCTGGCGCCGGTGGACTAGGCAGGTGTGTGTGTGTATGTGTGTGTGTGTGTGTGTGTGTGGGGGGGGGGGGGGGGTGGTGATGGGTGTGTGTGTGTGGGAGGGGGGGCGTGCCAGGGATGGTTTCATCCTCAGAAGATCAGCCATCTTGTTTGCGTTCTTTAAAATTGTGAGTGGACTGGGACAGCAGACAGGTTGGAGGCGGGGGGGGGGGGGGCATTGGAGACAGACGGGTCATGGTGAAGGCAGAGTGGAGAGAAGGGACTTATCTTATTTAGATGCGTCCGAAGTAAACACGCTTAGTGGTGCTATGGGCCGCGTAGACAGTGACAGGCACTAGGGGATGATGGGATATATGCTGGAGGCTCTTTTTAGAACCTAGCTGCATTCGTAACCACTTTATGTAACTTTCATGAGGTGCATTGACAGAAATATTTTGTTTTGCCTTTTGTTGAATTCCTCGCTGAGTCACTGGCTCAGAACTGTCCAAAGTAGGGATTTTTATGTTTTTTAATTGAAAACATTTTAATCTATTAGTGTAAATACCTGATTACAGTAAAACAAAGAATTATTTTTTTTAAAAATGACACAATAGACAGTTTTTCAATTGCATATGAATTTTAATTGAAGTTTGCTTTCCCATGTCCTTGTTTTGTCTGACTGTGCAGTCACAATCAATTTTCTCTCGGTCTGTTCACTGTGAGTTTGTGTGATTGGGTAGGGAGATAATGTCAGCTCTTCACTTCAAGATTCTCATCAGTTGACACATGAGGAAATAACTTTTGAGAACTCGAGTCCACTCCAATATGTGTATCAAGCTTACTGTAATACACAACACAAACTTTTGTTAATATCCAGGAACAAAATCATCAGATTCCCTGTCAGATGAATGAAACTTTAATAAATTACCAAGCGGCAACGACCAGTGGTGCATGGCACATAGATGATTTACCACATGATATTAAACAGGAGTCACAGGAATCATTCTCACAGCACCTTGTCCAAACTAAAATATTAAACAATAGAGGTGAACACCAGAATAAAAGAGAGAGAGAGAGAGAGAGAGAGAGAGAGAGAGAGAGAGAGAGAGAGAGAGAGAGAGAGAGAGAGAGAGAGTAAGCGAATGAACTGAGGGAGGAGGGAGAACAAGAGTGCTGATGAAAACAAGAGTCCCCTTGAGGTGCTCTGTGTCTGAGAGGCGTGTTGTGTTGGGGAGTTGGGGAGGGAGGAACCCTGAGTGTGTTTCTGCATCAGCAGTGCCTGAGCCCTCTAAGACCCCCCCCCCCCCCCCACCCCCACCCTTCTTCTCAGACAGTCAGAGAGATGGACTGACACAGAGACTGAGAGGCAGCTTCAGTGCAGTCATTCGAATGGGGGTGTGGTGGGGTGGGGGGTGGTGGGGTGTGAGGGGAAAAAAGAGCATGAATGAAAAAAAGGCAGTCTGTTTGATGAGGACATGTGTCTGATCGAATTATAGGGCCAAAAGTGTGAGAAGAAAAGGCTCCTGCCGCCAGTGCCATTGCTTCAACCCCCTGCTGCTCCGGTTGCAGCCCGGAGGAACGCCGCAGGGGCTGGGCACTATCCGTGGGCGGAGGGCACCATCTCCACGTGTTGCTCATGTGTCTTCATTGAAACTCACACAGCACACGGGTCTCATCCCCTCTCCCCCTAACCTGGAGACTCTCACCAAAGGGCAACCAGCAGCTTGCATCTAACACTTTCTAGTAGAACGGCACTATCTTTCTGTTGACGTCAATGTGTTGGCAGGAGGACTAGTCATATAGTCATACTATAGCTGAGGGGAAAATAAAATAGACTGTGTACTGTTTAAGATAAATGCCATAATTATTTTAAAGTAGCCTAAAATTATGAAACAATTATGAAACAGTTTAAAAATACGTATTAGTCATAATTGTTAGAGTTTTAAGAAACTTTTACTTTATAAATATTATGAGAGGCATAAAACAATGATTCTTGATCAAATAGCTGATATCACGGAAGATCATTTTCTAATCCAAGTTGCACCCTTCAGGGGTATGTGTAAAGCAAAAGCAACAACTTAGGCTATTAACACTGCTAATAAAGATAAAACTGCAAGACAATGCAAAGGACAAGTTAATGAAGTTAGGGATAGTAGCTGCGGAGGTGTTCAGATATCAGAGAATAATGGACGAGGCAGGAGCAAAGATAGCACAATGTTGAAGTCGATTATTTCCTTATTATCGGGGCATGTCCCTGTCCGTTATCCTGCGTATCATCCCATCCGGTTATTTTTACATTAATCAAATTACTTTCTTGAAGAAGTCATATAATAAAAATGGCAGATTTGTACAGTAGCTTCAGTGTAGTCTAAGCTTCAAGGGAAAGTAGATCCACAATCAACTGTAATTCAATCAGTTGTTATAGTTACCGTTCATTCATTTCACAGGTCATTGATACGGAGCTGTGATTAAGCGTTTCTCTAGATCTAGCAGGTGTCCATATGGTGCTCTATATGATAAATTTGTATTTGAATGGCAGAACACATATACAGTCGCTAGACCACCGTGGCCTTGCTATACTAGTGTCATTAACCGCTACAGTATGTGGAAAGTGTTTCCACAATGGCTAGAAACATCCTAGACATTTCAGAATTGCATTTGTTCTGTAGGCACAAGGACACTTCAAAGGTTTTTTTTTTTTATTTCTCTATTATTATTAAGGTAGGGCACACATTTCTAAGAAAATAAATTGTCAGTAGCCTTTCATGACATTCTTTTTTCAAGGCTATGGGGCCAGTTTTGTAAATGTAAAATAATTATTTTTTTCTGATGCTGATGTGACTGCTGGCTGGTGTTGTTAGAGGCTTTAAATGCACAGTAGCCCACTGGTGTTTTGGCACCTACAGAAGCAGCTTTGTTTGGGAATCCCCACAAGGCTCACGTGATCATTGTTAACCAAGAATGTAAGCCAGAGACAATTAATGTGCACCTTTGTGAACAAGAGTCTTTCATCTAGTACATTTTTCTTCTAAAACAAAAGGCCAATTAGCTTATTTCTATGCTTGATTAATAAATCAGCTGCACAGAGAAGCTGTTTTTATGCATTTTTTGACTATTAATGTCTACATATAAATGCATCTCCCTCACATCATTAAATTTGCCCGTCAACAATGCAGAGCCTTGCTACTGTCATTGAGACTGACTTGAGCCATCACTGCTAGTGTTCCTGGCAATGTGAAGCTGAAGCTTGTTTGAGACGCGTTGCTTTTGTGGCATCAGCCACTGAGCAGCTCACATGCACATTAATCTTGGAGCACTGTCTCATTTATGTGTTCATAACTCCATGCTTTTTGTACATATCTGATCACACACTTGGACCCCGCTCACACGACTCCGCCTGGAATTGCTCTGTAATCATCACTCAAACCCTTCAGGCGATGTGTGACATCTCCTCCTATCAGCGACACAGCACTTCTGCTTCTCCTTCTTCCTCTTCTTCTTCTTCTTCTTCTTCTTCTTCTTATTCTTCCTCTTCTTCTTCTGCTTCTTCTTCTCCTCCTCCTCTCTCCTCCTCTTCTGTGCTGGCCTGTTTTGGCATTTCATCGACCCCATTTCTCCACAAAGAGCTGACAGGCCACTTGTCTCGTCCTCATAAGTGATGTGCAGTAGATTACGCCCAATCAGCTTTCAACTGGCATTCTGGCATGCTGTGTGTGCGTGTGTGTGTGTGTGTGTGTGTGTGTGTGTGTGTGTGTGTGTGTGTGTGTGTGTGTGTGTGTGTGTGTGTGTGAGTGCGTTAGAAAAGGGCTATGCATTATGATTTATTTAACATGCTGCCTCTCGGCGTGGACAAATATGGCCGCCTGGTCTGCACGCTATTAGCGGCATCCCGAGACAGGTGAGCAGGTGAAGCCGCTGCGCCTAGACGATCATTCATTTTGACAGATTGGAATAAGCGCTGACGTGCCGGGGCCAAAGGTCTTGAAGGCAAGAAAAAAGGTATGGGGGAAACTAAACAACAACAACAAAACACCCCTCCCTCCTAATACACACACACACACACACACACCCTCCCATCCCACACCCCTCTCCAGTGTGAGGTTGGAAATTAGCTTTGCAAACGAGTGGAGCCGCTGTCCATGGCGGGCGGTCATGGTTTTAATCCTATTACGCAACGCATAGATGAGCAGACTTCTGGTGGCAAATCTAATCTGCCGTGCTCGAGGAGTAAGCACTTTTTCCCCCACCTAAGCACCTTAGGATTCAAGAGAGCATCTTAGGTGCACACGTCTTCATGTCTATGTCGAGTTCCATGTAAACAAGGAGTGCCTACAAATGACTTATCTCAGTAGGAGGCAGTTTTATTTTTATTTATATTTATTTATTTTTTATGCTTTCGGTAAAAGTGAAGTGAAGGAGCTTCACAAAATGCACGTTCCTGACTGATTTGCCCCAGGCTGCTTATCTATGAGCTGGTGGTTCTGAGAGCCAAGAGGATGAAGAAGATAGAAATGTAAACCCAGACGATGATCACACTGCCCAGTGCTTTTAAAACATGGCTGATGTTATAGGCTGGATTTGGAACCAGATTCCCCAGGCTGTACAGTGTTCAAAGTGGGCGCATGTTTTTGAAGATTAAGAGAGTAATACAAGTATAGTTCTCTCAAAGTCTCTATTAATGCTATAACTTGCTATATGATATTGATAATGCCCAGAGGAAAAAAAAAATGAATGAAGTGAATTCTGTTCTGTTGTTCCTAAATCCTAGACAGGCTAGCATCACTAAGTATATACTTGCGTTTCGCTACAGTACTAATCAAGTACTTTCTAAAGGCTTTGGTTTCTTCAATACTAAGCATCGGTAAACAAAAAAAGTTCAATTGAAGTGCCTACTTACTGTCTATAGTATATACATTGAGAATGTCCAGACTTTCTGCCATTTCTGATTGTAGAGTTTGATCCACCTCACTACTTGAATCGCTCCTTAGAAGAAATGTCTAGCAGAACATGTTAAGATCTTAAGCTGCACTTAAATTGGACTTAATTGGGTGTGGACAATGTGCTATTTCTTAGGAGTAAATTAAGATATTATGAGTCATTGAGTAGATCTCTTGATTGATTTCTCCTCTTATCTGCTCTAATTTAACACTAGAATGGTTTCAGAAAGACAACCATCTAGCCAAATTAATATAAAGACTATTCTAAAACACATTTCTTTCCTTGGCGTTTATAAGCACATAGAACCAGAACATGGCTGTATTGTTCATCCTTCTGAGACTCTGTGTGGAGTCAATAAAGTAGGCAATAAGATAGTAAATAAGTATACTGTAGGTAGGTACAGTAGGTAGGTAGGTAGTATGTAGGCAGGTATGTATACTCACATAGGTGATACATACCTGCCTACCTACTACCTACCTACCTACCTATATTTACTATACCCACCATAGATATAATATACTGTATATACCTAGCTTCAATTGTGTCTAAACAAACATCCAAATTGGCAATCTAGTTAGGTCATCCAAAACTTAAGTTTTTAGCTGCTGCCTTGATGCCTGCTATGACAGCTAACTTGTTAGACAGTGAAGACAGCAGGCAGCAAGTCACTTCCTTCCTGTCTCAGAGTTTCCTCCTTGGGGAAGTGTGAAAGACAATTAATGACATGGTCTGGTAGGAATCTGCAGGGCACACAGTGCTGTCAATGTGCTGTATAGTAATATAAATCCTGTCTGATCTGATCTCATACAAACTCCTAAATCCAGTAATGTGAGTCTTCTATATACCTCAAGGATTCAAGGAAGTTTACAGAATGATGTTAGCCTATTTGTGCTTTAATGGAGGAGGTTGGTTGGTTGATTAGACTGTGTGTGTGTGTGTGTCTGTGTGGGTGTGTGTGTTGTGTGTCTCTGTGTCTCTCAGCATCTTGCTCTCTTATGAATACCTTCTCTTCTTAACATTTTAGCTGAAGCACATGGGCTTGTTACTGGTTGTGTCTGTGTGTATTCATAAACAAGGGTGCAAGAACACCTCATTGTGATGTCAATAACAGTTTCATTGGCACTTTGAGACACAAACCAAACATTTGTAAGCAAGTTGTGCAGTTAGTTAGTTAGCACAAGTTCCATTTTACACTCACTGATGTGCAAACTTTAATGATGATTTAAGAAAGTGCCATCTCAGAAAAAACGTAAAAAGCAATGGAATAAAGCCAAATGTTTTGAGTCTGGAGATTGGTAAGGATTTGTGAAAGAATGACTCGATGATGTGGATGTGGAACAAATAGTAGTTTTGAGAATTTCAATTATGATCTGAGAAATGAATCAAAGCGACTTAGAAAGCAACTTAGAAAAAAACAAACAAACAAAAAAAAACAATGACAAGTGAAGATAAATGCTGTCCTACAAAACACGGCTGCTGGAACAGTTTTCTTACTTTTTTGCTGTTCTAGCATGGGACATATCTTACAAAAGAAAAAAAAATCAATAGAATGAAAAAAACCTCACAACCTCTGAACATTTATCTATGTAGGGCCAGTGTTGAGGCTTGTTTGAATGTTTACACACTAATACAGATGCTCAGCATCCTTATTTTATTGTAGTTTGTGCATGGAAAAATGCATACAAATGCAGAATAATAACAATAAAAAACAATAACAAGGGTTAGTTTTGAGGTTTGTATGAATGTTACTCATGTTGAATGCAGCACAGATAAAGAGGCTCTCCAGTATTAAATTTCCTGGCCTGAACTGTTGGCATTCCATCAGCATGCCACCCGTGAGTCATCAAATGGACCGAAATTGATTCATTACACAGTATTCATGGTGCCTAATTTAAAACACCAGGAGAGAGAGAGAGAGAGAGAGAGAGAGAGAGAGAGAGAGAGAGAGAGAGAGAGAGAGAGAGAGAGAGAGGATTGTCTATGATACATATAGAATGCCTCTACTGCTGTTTAGGATTTGAGACATGTCCGCAAGGACCCCCGTTCCACGTGGAGCAATTTTCCATCTGAGTCAATATGTGACCAAAGTGTGTGCAGGGCCAGCTAGTGTGGAAAGGGAGGGAGAGAGAGAGAGAGAGAGAGAGAGAGAGAGAGAGAGAGAGAGAGAGAGAGAGAGAGAGAGAGAGAGAGAGAGAGAGAGAGAGAAACCTCTGGAGGGGACGCAACGGCGTGACTGCAACTGCATTCCTGCGATAAGACGCCGTCCTGCTGATCCCAGTTCAGATCTGTCCGCATCAGGCCCCTGTGAGGTATTGGACAGGCCACAGGACACTCTCTCTCCACCCTCCACTGCCCACCAGACACTTGACGCACATTTTTTTGACGCCGACGATGATATACTGAGATTAGGATGGCATTAAGGGGAAGGACTGTGACGTGTGTAGGATGGTCTTGTGAAAGGGGGAGACACACACACACACACACACACACACCCACACACACACACACACACACACACACACACACACACACACACACACACACACACACACACACACACATAGAGAGAAGGTGCTTCTGTTCTGTTCTTGCCTGATATAGATGCTTCATGTTGGGGAAGGGAGCAGGTGTAGCATAGATGGATAATAACATAAAACAACATAGATACAAGAACATGTCCAGGTGATACATGCTTGCTGAAGAGCCATGCGTAGGCTGTCACTGATAAATATGTTTGCTGAGATATCTTTAGGTGTGGTAAAAGTGCTCTGTTGTATGTCTGTCGGGCATATGGTGACACGTTTTAGAATTGCATTTCCTGTGGTTATGTGATAACCAGATCCCATAGCACAGCAGTACCCTCCCAGAACAGTTTAGATGTTCTTAGATTATCACTGAAGTCTTCCTCAGCTTTCAGCTCAAACATATTGGCTTTGCTGTTGCTGGTTGTTTTATACATGCAAATATAGGCCCTGTGTGTGTGTGTGTGTGTGTGTGTGTGTGTGTGTGTGTGTGTGTGTGTGTGTGTGTGTGTGTGTGTGTGTGTGTGTGTGTGTGCTTCCTGCAGGTCCTCATACTGCCTTAGGCTGTAAATCTGTCAGTTATTAATAAATAGACAAGGCGTCAGGTGCATCACTTGGTGAAATCAGGAAATCTGTTTGAGAATGATAAACTCTTAATTAGCAACATATGGTCTGAACAGGTTTCTCGAAATCCCCCAATTCTCCATTATTATTAATGAAGATGAATCTGGATGAGAAGTTTTTTTTGTGTGTTTATCTGTGTAAAACAGTAATGCTGATATGAAAATGCAAATCCTGAAATGTCTTCAGAATGTCTCTTATCTGCTTGCAAATTTATAATTCATAATTAATTTGTACCTACCGTACACACATACAATTTAATTTACAATAGCCTATCAGGTAATTATTCTCATTTGCCATTGGAAAGTTTATCATTGAGCCCCAAGGTTGATAGTGATTTTGGAACAATGCAGAGACATTATTAGTCCTAATAGCCAAGCCTAAAATCCAATCAATATTATGCAAAATGAGTACATTTGCAGAGGGCTTTTAACTATGGCATTGAATGCAGCTCCGATCCAGTCAAACCATAGCCTACTGGAGCTGTGATTATGGCCCATTATAATCTACGATTGGAGCTATGTGTTTTAGAAACTCACTTTTGTTGTCTTTGTATCAAGCCACTAAGCACTAAAAGTGACTGACTTCCTTACCGAATGCTCACCTGGAACAATCCGTAAATTACAGCTTGTTGACCACAGCTGCTTGCGAGACCCCCTAATATGAGGAAGTGTTTTTATATATAGCTCGCAGCTCGGCAGGGGAAATAACTCTTACTAGATACCCTCTCCTTTCCAAGACTGCCCTGTGGCAAGCTAATTCACTTGTAGAGCTCCACTGGATTGAAACATCCACTAAACACTTGCTAGACTGGTAAATAGGATTCAGTATGAACCTGGAGCGCTGGGTCGGGCGTCTGGAGTAGGAGGGTGTAATATGGAAGAGGCAGGGAAAGGAAGAAGAGGAGACCCTGAGTGTGTGTGGTGGCTAACCTTAACAGCTAGGGTCTTGATGTTGGCAGCATCTTGGTCTCTTGCATGGGCAGAATCAAATGAGGCATCTGATCAGTGTTGACTCGCCACGTTTTTTGAGTTACAGTTGAGAAGCTGTACCAGCCAACATCAGGAAGGCAATGCTAAAAGGGTCTAGGTGCTCTTTTGACTTGCAATCAGTTTCATGGTGTTTTTGTGTGTTTTTGGCTTTAATTTTTTTTTCAGTTGTTTCAGACAGAGATGTTGTCTGGTGCTATTGAGGTGTTCAGTAAAAGCCATTTGATCATGTAATATTGGCAGGTTCACTGCTAACAGTTCACTGATGTTCTTGTTGTGAATTAGTTGTAACTCCCAGAATGTAGGAATATAATGTGACTGGTGACTATTAAGTTATTTGCACACGGGTAGAGTACTAACCATGGTTTTGCGAGACGTGCGTGGAGGCAGTCTACAGTCCCTACTTGCAGTGTAAGGTTTAAAAAAGGATGTTGAAGCACAAGTCCGCATGACTCATACTGCAAAGTGAGGGTGAAAAATCAACATTACACAGTTATTGCGACCCCTGAGTTTGGGGAGCATACGCTGCTAATGCTTTATTAGTCGCGCACTTGCAACATTTGCCTGAAATGTGCAATATTAGTATTTTTATATTGTGATGTGTTGAGTCACTGCTCTTGAATGACTAATTAATATATATTTTTTATCATGAATTTCAGAAGGTCTACTGGCATAGGAAATAAAAGACCAGCGCTTGAAAATTTCAAGCATTCAAGTTCAAACTAAATTTTTTTGTGTTTTCTGAAGGTGGTGAAGGTGTTATTTTTTCGTCTTTTGCTCTGGTGCGCTTTCGAAGGTGCTTTGTATATTTTGATTATACATCACCTCCCAAGAGAATACTAATTTTGTTGAAAAAAAGGGGAAAAAAAGAAAACTTTGTTCTCTCCTGTTAATTATCTTAGGCCAGTGTTTTCTCGTTTATAATTAGAAACCCGAGACAATTATAAAGCCGCCTGTCAACATGATTATCCTCGCATCACTCGTAGCTCCACAGGCTAACTTGATGTATGGCTGAATGATCTCTTTACAAAGCACAAAAGACAAGAGAGAGAGAGAGAGAGAGAGAGAGAGAGAGAGAGAGAGAGAGAGAGAGAGAGAGAGAGAGAGAAGCTCTCCTCAAATCCATTTTGTGTCTGCATCAGCAGTGCTGTTTACCTGTGCAACATTTAGATATTTCTATCTAGCCTGACCCACATACAGACTATGTGGGGACGTGTGGGATTGATTCTGTTTTTTACAAGTTGTGCTTGAGGGAGGTGAAGACAGCAGCATCACTGTGCGTCTTGGTTGATGAAATATGATAGTGCTGTGAGGAAGGCGAAATAGTCCCATTTGAGCTGTGCTGAGATGTGTGTGTCTCTGTGGTGGTGACATAGGCATACTGGGGAATGGCATCATATCGGCTTCTCGTCGTATTACAGTAGTTTCACCAAAACAAGATGTCCCATATTATGTAAACCTCGGGGTAGTACTTCATGCAAACTCCAAAACAAACATGCAATGTATTAACCGCAGTTTACTAAACTTTACTTATAGAAACAGATCATAATTTCATGAGAAGACTGAAGAATAGAAAAAGAAGTTCCTATGTATTACCCTTTCTCAAAGAGAAGAAAATGTGCAGGAGCAATGTATAATCTGAAAATCACAGTGTTGCTGTTTGTTGCCCACATTACAGTAAAAGGCCATGTTCCTTTCAGTTATTTTTGTTTGTTTGTTATGGTTTTCTGGGAGATTCTTGCATGAGCTATGCGGTCATTAGACTGCTGCACGTTGGAGGATGACGTTTGAGGGGTAGTGAAAGACTGACTGTGGTGAACAGATGTGTAGGAAACATCCGCAGGTGTAGACAACAAAAACACCTCACAAACACAAACAGCTGTAGAAACAAACACCTATGATCTACAAAAGACGTGACCATACTAACAATGCAGAAACCAAGACATGCTGCTTGTTGGCTATTTACTTTGAGGGGATTTCGATGTGACATTTAATCTAGTTATTCATTTAATTTTATCATTTTGATAACACTTTAGATTAGTGTATATTCGCTAGCAGCCTATTATCATGCATTTGAATAACATAGACTATTCAGTCATTACAAGTTGCTTATTCTCTACCTTTTTATTCGTATATGTGGGTAAAAGCATTTTTATCTCAGTGCATGCTTTTTCCTAGTCTGGCAACCCCAATTTGACCATTTCCTTAGCTTTAACATAGCATAGGCACTGGAATGTAAAGTAGCCAGATAGCAACTCTTTGGCAACATTACATTCGGGTGCCTATGCTAAGCTAAAGCTAAAATTGGGGTTGCCTAACTTGTAATGACTAATAAATTGGGAGTATGTTACTAATTTGCATCCTTATCAGTTATTGGTGAGTATGTGTATCCTAATCAATCCTGATCGTTTTTTTTTTTTGAATATATTTAATTCATATACAGTAGCATGTACAGCACATGTTTAGCTTTTAAATGATTCAACTCACGTAGGCTTAATTAATAATTGATATTAAACTCATGTAGGCTTAATCAACAATTTCCTGCACCAAAGAAAGAAACAAACATGATTTCATAATTTCACTCATGATTTTAGTCTCTTAGTCTTAGTATGCTTCCTACTGTTACACTTCAAACGGCCACTCCTTTCACTCCTACTGTATGCTCATGTGATGAAAAGGCTCAGTCCAAGGCAAAAAAGAAAGTTATTTCTCATTCTCTCAGTGATGTGGGCTGCATGCCTCTTCCCGCATCACAACTCCTCATTCAACAGGCCTTCCATTCCAATTCATGTTGGTGTCCAATGGCAATATAAACATCCTGTTCGCTCCATTTTCAAACTTGGAAAGTATTGATGTTTGAGTACTTTTGAGCAAGCTGTGCATAGCGTGTGTACAAGTGGCGCTCATAGTGTGTGTACAAGTGGCGCTCTTGAAAGAGAGTTTTTGTGTTTCCCGTTCCGTACCAAAAAAGTTTGAAGGACTTGATAGACTTGCTGAGACAACTTTTGGGATTGGCAGGCAATACCTGGCCCCACCATGTTCATTCGCAGGCCCAGTCTAGTCCTCGAATCCTCTTCATTGTTGTCTGTTTGTTATCGGGAGACAGCCCCAATGGCATTGCACTGTCCCAGCTAATTCGGCCTGTGCGAGTGTGTGTGTTTCTGTATGTGTGTGTGTGTGTGTGTGTGTGTGTGTGTGTGTGTGTGTGGGCGGGGATCACAGTGGAAGACTGATATTCTCCGGCAGCTGTCCCTCGTTCCTGCAACATGGAGAGAGGTGCAGGGCTCCAAATCACTTGGCTTTCCATAGAGCCCAGTGCTGGCTGCCTCTGAAATGCTCTTATTAACAGAAAGGTCAGAGCAGGAGGGTGGTTTGATTGTAGTGCACAGGGGCAATGTTCCTACCTCTCTTCTCTTCCTCCCTCTTTCTCTCTCTCTCTCTCTCTCTCTCTCTCTCTCTCTCTCTCTCTCTCTCTCTCTATCACCTCTTTCTTTCCTTCCCTCTTTGATTATCTCTCTCCTCTCTCTTATTCTCTCTCACTCTCTCTCTCTCTCTCTCTCTCTCAATCTCTCTCTCACCTCTCTGTCTTTCTCTCTCTCTCTCTCTCTCTCTTTCTCTCTCTCTCTCTTTCATTCTCTCTCTCACCTCTCTCACTTTCTTTCTCATTTTCTCTCTCTTTCTTTCTCTCTGGTTACTATCATTGCCATATGAAGAGCTGAAATTAAAGAGACTCCTCTCTTTTCAGCAACAAAAGCGAAAGATAAGTGGGCCGCCGCTATCCATTTTCTGACAGCCCCACGTCTCTTAATTACTTATCCCAGAAGAGACCAAAACGAGCAAGGGGAGAAGAGATATGACAAGCATGTGCTCCAGCTCGCCCGTTTTCCTCCCTCGTGTCTCGTGTCTGGCCAGCGAACTTCGCCTGGTTCATCATCGCCTCTCTCTGTTTTTTTTTTTTTTTTCTCTTTTTCTTTTTTTTTTTGTTTCGCACTTCCCCTCTGTGTCTGCGTCTGCCTGTGCCGCAGTTTAATTTCATTTCAGTCCAGCATCACTCATCAAGTCAGCTGAATCGAGGTCGTTTTTAAAGCCCTCTAATTAGCCACGGGATTAGACTATCAGACGATCTGGAGGGGATACCAACAATAATGAATGGGCAGATTGGCCATCCTAGTCCTTTGTTCAAAGGGCCATGATGGCTCTTAATTGGCCCTGAAATGGCAAAGTCCATTACAAGGTACCGGTGTGCATCATCATATTCATTGTAGCACAGAAACAAACAAAGCATGTGAAAGGGCAACTGTGAGAGGCAGTTAAGTAGAGAGGACAGCATACATGTTTGGTGAAAATTTGCATCTGTATAAAACAGTGCTCGATTTGGAGGACGTTCTCATGCATATTTAACAAGTGTAGCAAGTCATAGAACAAGAATCGGTGTACAATGTTTCTGTGGAACTGTTTTCATCCGTATCAAAGATGTTTGCTGCATACAGCCTCTCTTTTTTATTCCTTAAGAACAGCCTGAGGTCAGTTTGGCCTGATAAACTTCCCCATCACTGAAGGTAAACACATGCAAATGCAAGTGTAAGAAAAAAAAACAAAGTGTTACTTTAAATTATAGGCTGATAGAGAAAGAAAAAAGTTGACTGTGTTTGTTTGTTTGTTTGCTTGTTTAAGTAGGAGTGAAGGCAAAGCCTTGTACCCAAGAGCCAAGCTCTGGTAAAGATTTGTTTACATGCTTTTGTGGCAGTTCTATCTGCATAAAATGATCTGCATGCCCGATAATCATTTCTGAAATGAACTTTAATGTGAATCCCCTATATTCTGCCATGTATTAATGGCTGGCATT
>JAODXP020000020.1:20150816-20175816 GCA_027497455.2 Sardinella longiceps
GAAGGTAATCTGCCCACGTCAGGAACACCCTTGACTACGCCTCGGTGCGCCACCCTTACGGAACACGGCTAATTACGACATGCAAATTTAATTTCTCCACCACTTGGAGTCTGCCAGGACTCTGAGAGAGACTTTTTAAACAGCTTTATTATGTGTGTGACTCAACTGTGGCACAGCATGCTAATGGTAATAGCTTTTAAATATCCCTATTCCTCAGGTGAAGTTAGGTGGTACACTTTGTCAAACAATTCCAAAACATTTAGTCATAGAGAATTTGAGCAAACGTGGTGCCTGACCAGGGTCCTTCAAACTGTTTTTGAACCACACATTTTTCTTTTGTTAACCAAGCCCGAGTGGAGAATTTGGCTTTTGATCATCTCCTGTTGAAGGAATTTCAATGAAAAAGAATTTAGACCCTGATGGCATTCTTTTCTGATCATTTTCTTTCTTACTCTCTCTCTCTCTCTCTCTCTCTCTCTCTCTCTCTCTCTCTCTCTCTCTCTCTCTCTCTCTTTCTCCTGCTCATCTCAGCAGCAGTATTGCCACAAATGTTTTGGAAATGGAAAAGGGAACGTCTGTGTGTGCATAAGCCATGCATGTTTGAGAATAGTCGTCATGGTTTCCTCGCTCACGCTACCGTGGCCCTTAGTTATTTCCGCAGCTGTTGACCTTGTAGAAATTGGTGGCTGCCCCCGCCAGAGCCCCTGTCTGCACCCTCGGTCAACCCCTTCACCGCACATCACCCTCCGCAGTGGCCTTTGCGGATTGTCATCGGTTCACAGTGGGCAATTCAAGCGCTCGTGTTCTTGAGCACACCCCCCCCCCCCCCACCAAACACACACTCACACTCAGATGTACACTGTAGCAAGGTACCTCTTTGCCGGGTGTGTGTGTGTTTGTGTGTGTGTACACAGTGCACTTCACGGGCTGGTGCCTTTCGCAAGGGAAAATACAAACAGCGCATGTATTATTCATCAGACTTATCCCCCCCCCCCCCCACTCTTCCAAACCCCTCGGAACGGTTTCACAGGGCATTATCAGAGGGGCGGTGATACGGCAGGTGTTTTCGGGGAATCACGAAACGACCATGTAAACTTTATTAGCTGCCAGAGTTGGCGGAGGCCCTCGCGATGAGCAGATTTGAATTTCTATTTTCCCCCGATGGATGTGGCCCGATGACGTCAAAGCAAAGCAAAGTTGATGGCGCCTTTAAATGCATCCGTTTAAAAGTTAATGCCATAGGACCCAGGTGAAGATTGCGTGCAGGTAGAAAATGTTAAGCTTTGAAAAAAATGACAACTCAGCTCTTGCACTGTAGGACACTACTTTAAATACTATTGTTGTAAAGCCAAGCATTGGAGTTGACAACACACGACAGGACAATCATGACCCTGGAAACAGTAGTGTGACACGGTAACATTAATAGTACTAATCTGTCGTTAAGCCATATGGCAGTCTATATAGCGCTTGACATTTTATGACACGCTTAAGCTAGATATATGACAGGGGGTTGAGATGAAGTGTTGCCATTTCTGTGAAATGCCATTACATATTGATGATATGTCAAGAAGAGCTAACACTACCCCTTTCAGTCTTGGCTTCAGTGAGCGTTTTCAGTCAAGGCACTTAGCTGCTGGTTGGTGTACATGTAGGCTTGTGTTTTAAGGGCTTTCACTCAAGTTTTATGTCCATGGCAACAGTGTGATCGCTTTTTTTTTTTTATTATTCTCACATTTTTGACAGATTTCCAAGATATCAAACAGCAAGTCATCTGTAAATGATTGTTAATTGTCCATCTGTGTGCCTCAAGTGGACCGCTCAAGTGCTTTAATCAGTCCACATGTTGGGTGAAATAAATAAATAAATAAATAAATAAAAAATCTATCTGAATAATACATCAGTGGTGTGTTCCCCTTTGGGGGTGAAGCGTTTTATTATAAACCTGTGAGTGATTGTGTGGGGGCGTCGTACCTTTTGCTTTTATGCTGTCAGTGAAGTCGTGGCTCTTTTTGTTTGCCTCTCGCTGTTATGCTTGATGTGACAGGCCCGATTCGCATTGCGGTTTTAGAAGACACACACACAGGCCGAGTCCACGGATGGAGATTAAGTAGCGTGCATTGTTCTTTTTCTAGAGTGCATCATCAGTCTGCAATCAACATCAAAACTCTGCCTTTTTTAGTGATGGTGCTTAGAGGACTGGAGCATAAGTGTGTGTATAAGTTGGCAATTGAGATCATGAATTGTAAAAGTTAAGATATGTATTACTGTGTAGGTGTTATTTGAGCAATATGGCTTGAGTAGGAGTTTGCTTGATATGAATAATATGCTATCTTGATTCTCCTGTTGCCAAGCAAGAAAAACTCTAACAAACTCAAACATATTTTGACTTGAAGGAAGCCAAGGTTAGTGATACAAACCCCCATGTCCTTGTGCACACATTAGACTATATACCTGCCTTTATATAGCCTACTTCACACATCTTAAATTGAGTTTTCACCTCTCTTCATATTCATTTTTTCTCACCTGGTAGCTGTCAAATGTGACATTGTGAAATCACCACCCACTTGATTTTAATGAATGGAATGTTCACCTTTGACAATTTAAAGCAAATATGGGATAATTAATGAAGGTGAATAGGCTGGCCATGGAGAGCATAGCGGGATAACCTCACTTACAGTAGAGAATGCCTCTCCTTCACTTAGAAATGAAGTACATAGTTCAGCCAGACCTGTCGTATAAAGACAGCAAGTTGAGAGATGGCGAACTCTAGATAGATAGATAGATAGATAGATAGATAGATAGATAGATAGATAGATAGATAGATTGATTAAGTTCAGATTCCAATCGCTCTAGAGTGCAAGCTGGACGGGACATGATTGCATTAATGAGGTTTAGATCGTTATTGGACAATATGTGACGGTCTAATTCCCAAGCTCTGCATCAAGGCGCTGGTGACCTAACAGGTGAAAATTATGTATCGATCTCTGGTATGTTTCTCTCTTAGCTGTAATCATAAAATAGACACACACACACACACACACACACACACACACACACACATAGGCACAGGCACAGACACACACACATGCACACATACACACACACACACACACACACACACACACACACACACACACACACACACACACACACACGCACACACACACACACTCACACACACACACACACACTTGCAAGTTTCGCCCTTCTCTCTCGGTGGCGGCGGGGTTTTTGATAATGAAAGCAGACTGGCTGCACAAGGCTAGAGGCCGGCTGCCGGGTCCCATGCCATATGTCAGATCACCTGCTGTGTCTGAGCCATATGTGCTGGCTGTCTAGAAATAGACAGGAAACAAACAAAAAACCTCAACAAAACAAAAAAAACCCACACTGATGTAGTTTCTGCCTAATTCTTTCTAACATTACTGTACAAATCATGTCAGTGTGCTTGATAATGGGTTGAGATGAACAACGACAAAAAAATTACACAGCTCATTTCAGTCTGTGGTATTGTATAATGTGTACAATTAAACAGAAAGCCGTAAATGTTTAACAGTGTTTTAAAAGGGGGCTGTTAAGAAGATGAGCTAATCTGGATAGATAAACAGCAGGATGCCACATACAAACACATTAGGATGAAATGAAGGAAATCTGCTTCCAAATTTAAGTTCCTTAAGTCTTTTAGTTCTCCAAGTGTTTTTAAGAGTGCACAAAGCTCACAGGGAAACTAAGGACAAATGTAATTATCTTTGAAGGAATTTGTGAGACCTTTGTGTGCTTTGTGTGCTTTGACATCTAACAGTCAAATCAGCCAGAATATGGTAATGATGGGAGAAACCAAGCTTTATGCGAATAAAATACATACATGCCAAGTTTGAGCGATTGACCTTGCGGAATAATGCCGTTAGTTTTACCACTGACATGATAAATGACTATAGCACCTTGACCCATGACTAGGTTTCTATCTGCTTTCTCTGTTCTATCATGACGTCCTAGAAAAGGAAAAAAAGGAAGGAAGAAAAAAAAAATGGCGCATCAATGTCCCAGAAAAAAAATTAATTATTTGAGTAGGAGGGACCCTAGGAGAAATCTCATCTCTACCACGATGCAGGGCTTTTGAGTATGCCACTCTCTCTCTCTCTCTCTCTCTCTCTCTCTCTCTCTCTCTCTCTCTCTCTCTCTCTCTCTCAATCTCTCTTACAATGGCCACAAATTGGGACAAGTGCTATGCCATTTAGGGAAAACACAGTAATACGGAACGTCTTTTTGAGAACCAGCATGATGCAGGCTTACTAGAAGATTCTACGGGGGTGTTTCACAGTGTCAATTGCAAGAGGACGCGACTCAAAATCAAATAAATATCTATATTTTTTATGCTTTTATAAATATCATATTCAGAGACTTAATTCACCACGCTTCGCAAATGCCACACTGTTGTTGTCAATGAGCACATCTGCACTCTGCGGCTCCTCTGAAGGTTGTCATCACAGCGCAATCCATCCCTTTCTCTGCATCGGTCAAGATTTATGACAGTCGAGATGCCTCCCGATATCCGACGGCGCCTCCCTGTAAAGTAAAATTATACGTGTCCCTTTGAAAGCAATGACTTCAAATGGGCCTGCATCCATCTCTAAGAGATATGAAACCATAAAGAGTTGAGGGGACGTGGATGTGGGGTGATGAATGCACATCCATGATGGAAAACTCTGTGTGTGTGTGTGTGTGTGTGTGTGTGTGTGTGTGTGTGTGTGTGTGTGTGTGTGTGTGTGTGTGTGTGTGTGTGTGTGTGTTAGGTGTTAGAGTTCAGTCCGACATAGCTCATGGTGGTGCATTGGAGAATGAAAACACCAGAAATAGCACTTGGTTTGAAGTGATAACCTGCAATGCCACATGCTTCTGTTGAAAGGGTAAACCAATATAAGGCATAATCCCATACCCTCCTTACTTTTTATTTTATAGTACTACTTAACAAGCACCAATTTTTAGCTTGTGTCTACATGAACTACTATTCCCATTTTTACATACAGTCTCCTTTAAGCTTCATTTGGGGTTTGTTTATTGGCCAAAAAGAGGGTGAGTCATATAACAAAGAGGGGAATCAGAACATGGCAGTTCCAGTCTTTCTGCACATCTGCTTGTTAGAGCATAGCTTAGCTTTGGGCTCCACGCAGGCCTCATGATGTCATGGGTAAGGCAAGCTGCATGGAGAAAGAAGACCCCCCCTGTGAATGAATGTGAGCAGTTGTGCCATTTTAGCCTCCTTAATATTCCAGTCATATATCGCGCACTCTCCCCCTCGCATATGTAGAGATTTAAAAGAGCCTGTATTGTCTGCCTGACTGCTGCTGATGCTTTTCTGGTGTCTGATTATGGCTTCAGGGTCATATGTGGCAAATCACATAATGTTGTATTCACTATATCAAGAGATTTTTTGTTGTTGTTAGATTCTCTATTTGTGACTTCAAGTCTTATCTGAATCTTGTCCAGATGCTATTGAAGTCTTTGGATGGATATTTGTCTGTGATGAATATATATTTCGTTTTTGCTAGTTATTAATAGATATAATTTATTAAATAGCTCCATAGCAAGCAATCATTGCAGATTATGTGTAGTCTTGGGCTATGGCCAGTTCCTTCAGCACAGATTGCTACAGTATCACCACTGCGTAGCTTTCTTTATTTGTGAAAAAGCTAAACTCTCCACTAAGCATGCACTGAGGTGTGTGTTTAAAGA
The DNA here is from genome assembly GCA_027497455.2 of Sardinella longiceps. Classification (NCBI taxonomy): domain Eukaryota; kingdom Metazoa; phylum Chordata; class Actinopteri; order Clupeiformes; family Clupeidae; genus Sardinella; species Sardinella longiceps. The sequence continues at coordinate 20,156,550 of JAODXP020000020.1, forward strand.
CTGACAAGACAGATAGGATAGATCCCCATGGTGCCGAGCGCTCCCCGAACTCTCTTAAGCATCCCTGACTGCTTTTGTGAATGGTCGATGATGCAGTGGGCCTGGACGTGGCCCAGATGTGGCCCAGATGTGGCCCTAACCTGCCTGAACGTCCCAGCCCTGAACTGGAACGGGGCCAGTCAGTTTTTATCCCACATCAATGAGGCTCCAATCCAGTCCAGAGACTGTTTGCACGTCTCCCTGCGGACCTATTTTCAGTAAGCCTCCTTGAATGATTATGGACAAATGATGAAGATATGCTTAAGGGTTTTTTTTTCTCTCTAATTTTGTTTCACTTAATCATAAGTGTATTAGGAAGCAATAGGAGAGCTTGATTGATCGGGCAGATCTTGGAGAGGTGTGACCTGGACAGGGAGAGGGCAGCTGGTAATGAGTGGGCATTAGATATTGAAATGCTGATACAGAACTGCATCTCTTATTCACAAAGCATTTCCTCATCTGTGAGAGCAGACGTACAAGCAGCTGCCTCTTACAGTAACATGGTTAATTAATGTACTCCTTAACATGCACGCACACACACACACACACACACACACACACACACACACACACACACACACACACACACACACACACACACACACACACACACACACACACACACACACACACACACACACACACACACACACACACACTCAAAGATATGAAGCAAAGGCAGGGAGGGGAATACACACAAACATTAAGTGAATATGAATTGGTTGCATGAGCTCTATTCATAAGATAAGATAGAGGAAAAGAAATGCATGAGAATGTATTTGATGTAGTGATGAAACAGTCTTCATCCCAAAGAAAACTGAAGATCATCTGGATTTATTATTGATGTTTTGTTATCTATGCCTTCATATATGCCAAGAATTTACTTAGTCTTCCAGAGAAGGTTCTCACACTTAATCTCCTGCAGCTCAGCAACCTCTTTGATTCATTTTGAAATGGAATAAACTAAATCTGGGAGCTTCTGGCCATGGATCGGACAACTGTGCTTTAAAAAAGAAGGGGGAGGAAAAAAAAAATCCTCAGTTTCCGTTCTTGAATGCTTTCTCAATTTGGACTTTTCTATTAATCTGCTGAGGAGAAACCATACATATTTCTCAAAGAAATTGGAACTGGCTTTAGTACCTTGATAATGCAGTCCCAGGAGACATATCTGGCATTTATGATGAGACAGACAGTGGATTAAGCCAAGTGCTTACAAGACCATCATCATCATCATTCTCTCTCTCTTTCTCTCTCCCTCCTCTCACACACTCATATACACACCCTCTTTCTCTCTCTTTCTCTTCAATAGCTATCCTACACTCCGTCCGCCCACATTTCTTTCTTCAAGCATTTTCTACCATTTCATGCATGCAAGACAGGCATTCAGTCCGTGCTACAGATATTCACAGATGATAATTATCGTGCATGTTTGGCTTAAATAATGCATACTCTTGTTGACAGATAGACGGGCATTAAGTACTGTAGGCGAAGACAGACATCCGAGCCTTCGTGCCAAACAAGTAGAAAACAAAGCGATTTGTAAACATGAATCGGAATTGAATAAATAAGGCACGGCTTCTGGAATACATCCAAGAGTCTGACAAGGTATAATTACAGAAGGCCAAGAGGATGTTTATACTTATAAGTTATGCATAGATAACCTTCAACTTTGTAGAGAAAAGTGGTTAGAGAGAGTGAATCTGTCATGCGTTTGCAGTAACAGCTTAGCTTTGCACTTCTGTGTTAAAAGTGGACTTTTTTTTCTTCTTTTCAAGAGACATGGCATGGCTTAAGGCATCTAGGTCTGAACCAATCTCTTTTCCATGTTGAGAGAGCCATCTCATGTGCTCTGGTGTTCTCTTAATGATTTCACGGCAAGGCTTATGAGCTATGAATTTGCATGAGTTACTTCCTGGAATGGGTACCTATTATCATGGTGTGCTCCTACTCCTGAGTCAGGGCCAATCATTTATTAGTGTTCGCCAGCATGAGAAGTCCCTACTGCAAGAACCTCTCTAATGGATGTGAGAGAGAGTGAGAGAGCTGGAGTCTGCCTGATTATCATTGATTCACCAACCAATTCCCCTCACTTTGTTTGCTTTGATAGTTGCTGCGCATGAAAGTGTTGGAGAGATTGAAATTACATCTCCCTCCACACAGTGGGCTTTGTGGGGAAGAGGAGTCGGCTGGGGAAGGGATAGAGGGATAGAAGAAGGGAGGGATAGAAGGATAGAGGGAGGGATGGAGGGAGGGAGGGCGATAATAAAAGTGTAGGCCTTGAGCTCCCCCTTAGCCGAAGAGCAGACAAGCCAACACCACCAAAATCTGTAATATCTAGAGCCTCACCATTTCACAAAACTGAAGTTCTCCAGGCGATGACGACATGAAAGCTGTGGTGTTCGCCCGAATGAAGCAGTGGGCGAGTAAACAGTGGCCTTAGGACTAGGAAATAAGAAAAACAGCTTGTGATATATTTTTCATCGAAGAACCAGCCTGGGATTTTCCTTTACTTTCCATACTTTTTTGAGGACCATACCTGTATTGGATTCTTGTCCCAGACTCCTTTTTTTTTTATTCTGGTGCCTTCTAACATCATAACACTGTTTTGCATTTGAACTCAATGTCAGTTGTCTCTGTCCCTGGACTTCCACTCAGTGGGCATCACTGCCTTAAACTGTCTAAAAGGAAAAACATCTCTCATTCCCTTGGATTGACATGATCTTATTTACCATCTAAGAAGCTTAGCAGTGCTAGTGCCCTTAGCTGTCTAATGGTTGGCTTCTCCTGCCATCTAATTGGACCTCCAAATAGCAAGCACTAAGAGACACAGAGAATTCAAAGGCAGCCATTGTTCACGAACCCCCCCCCCCCGCCCCCCCCCCCCTCCCAAAAAAGTATGAACTTTCTCCCTGTGTTTGAGGCAGAGGACACTGGCAAAGGACAAGCAGCTCAAAAAAAAAAAAAAAAAAAAAAAAAAACACCAGACGGAGGCCCTGTAAAAATGGCAGTGTGTGGGAAGGGTCAGACTGGCCGCTAGACAGTCAGATCGTCTGTTTGCCTGCAGAAATTCTGCAACAGAAAAACAAATAGACTGGCTTGTAGACAGAGGGTAGACTGGGTATCTAGGGGGTCCCAGAGGCAAAATAGGAAAGGTGTTCTTGTTTACTAGATTGTAACTATCCATAAAGTATGTGCAGAAGTAAACAGATGGTTTTGTACACAGTTTGTACACTTCAGAATGTATTTGGAAGCATAGGTATCCCAGAGGAGATAATAGAACAACATCAACCATACTGGTAATGTGTGTTTATTTACTCTAGGCTGGTACTTTTTGGTTTCATGTTCTGGCCACATTGCCTCTTGTGCGAAAATGTAGAAAACTTCACCCACTGTATCAACATTGCAGCACACCCCTTTACCCCTTCACGACACTGTGTTATTGTAACTTTGAGAGAATGCCTTTATAAGTTGATTACAATAATTACACACAGTCAACAAATAATTATGAATAATATATCACATTTTTACTAAACTCTTTTATGGATCACACAGTGTACCTTTAATCAATAGGCAAGAGATAAATGATCTCTGAGGAAGTATATTTGCAACATATCACAATCCTCAAGTGGACCATTGCCTCAAAGACATCCAATTTTCCTACTTCAGATCCAGCAATCACAATTTCCGCCCTATTAATCAAACCTTACAGTCAATTTTTTTTTTCTTTTATCATTATTATTATTATTTTTTTTACACTAGTTGTAGGTAGCCATGTATGAGTCTATTTTGACCAGGATGCCACTGGAAAACACACATGGTTGCTAACAATAACAATGTGGTTTCCTTTAGCATACCTACTTCTAGGGTGTGATTGGGTAATAGGTCTTCTATGGATCTCTTCACTCTATGACCATAGCCTGACCACTGACTAACCACATCCCACAAGTGTGAACATCTCACTAACTCAATCTGTCCTGTGACTGTCAGTCATTTTGTTTGATGGGTCTGATTGTCGCCCTCGCTATCATCTGGGAGGACAGGGCCGTGCCTGATAGTTGATGAGCGATGTTGTGTACTGGATGGAGCTAGGCTGCAATGTCTTTGAGAGAGAACACTGTCAATCATGCTGAATGTCTTATTTGGGTTTTTGCATCCAAAATGTGACAGCATATTAGTTTGGAGTCAGCCAAGCGAAGTGTACACTTGGCCGTGGATGCAGTGATGCATTTTTTTTTTTTTTTTTTTACTTTCTCTGACATTAAAAGTGACATTTTAATGTTTGACATTACCATATGTCCAATTTAAACAGGATTACCATTAATCAGGAGGTAACAGCTCAATATGAATACAGGGCAGAGAGATGTGACTCGATATGTGCCTCTGTGGGTATGTCAGGAAATAAAATAATAATAATAAAAAAAATAATAAAATATTGACTGGTCTGGGACTGAGAAATATGCCAACAGAAAGTAGTGCTCTCTAGTAAACTTGTTTTTGGTTCAGGGAAAGGGCAAGACATGAATAATCCTTTTTTCTCTCATGTATTTCTTTTTCTGTGAAATCCATCAAAGCCACAACCATATTTGAACATAATGTTTCAACATAATTTTGTGCTACACACAATGACCTCAACCAACTTTTTTTTTCTAATATAACAAAATACATTTATTATGAATTGCCTAAATCATTTAATGGTCTACATTCGTTGATCTCTTCTCAACCTGAATAATGTAATAATGATCAAAAATCAATCATTTGTTTGTACCGTTGAGAGCATAGAAAAATCCAAACAAAAACAACTCTTATCTACCTGTGTCTTTCCCTTAGTTTAACCCCAACCTCTGTTAGCAGTAACTGAAAGATGGGCAGTATTACATTAGTAACATGGGCTTGCTGGGTGTCAGAGACCTTTTTCTCTGCATAAGCATGTATGAGTTCCTCTGGCTGACTTGGGGAGGGGATATCCTGCATATTCTACTGGGCTGACTCTGCCATGCATAATCCCCAGTCCCTGTGACATAGCCTTTGAGATTGCAAAGTGTGTCAGACACACACACACACACACACACACACACACACACACACACACACACACACACACACACACACACACACACACACACACACACACACACACACACACACACACACACACACAAAAAACCTGAAAAAGCCCAAGCCCCTGTCTGTTCTGCTCAGAGACGCACAGAAGCAAATGCCTCCCCTATGGAGCCGCACTGGAGCAATTTCCAGCCTCCTGGCAGACCAGCGGGGGCTCGTGATTGATGGTATTCTGCAGGAGTCAAGATTTTGATGAGTTCCAGCAACTTGAATAAAAAAAAAAAGAACTTTTGAAAAGGAGGTGTGAAAGAGGGGAAAAATGAAGGGGCGAAAAAAAAAAACAGACAAAACAAGGGAAGATAAATAGCAAAACTGCAGCTGTGGTAGGTCTGTTTGGTACAAAGCTACAGTGAGCGACAGAATGCCTAGAAGCAGACTGAACCATGCTTAACAGAGTTTTTCTTAACTGCTTTAGCTACAGCACAAGCTAAGTTGTCTTCCGTACGCACACATCTATATTCAATTCTCTGCTCTCCCTGTTAGCGAACAGGCCTGTCCATCTCTGTTTTGGAGCCTTCACAAGTTATCTGTTTCAGCTGTAATCAGGCTCCGTTTGTTCTGTACACACACAATTATATCGATTGGCGCTCTCAAACATTGAATTTAACAACATTGACCATCGTAAATTGCATAGGAGAAATTGCTTGGCAGTCATAAAGCAAATTAAGAGCTGGGATTCAATTAAAAATACATTTAATATGGTCCAATTGATTTTAATTCATTTAAAGCGGCCAATAACTCGGATATTTTATTCACAGCCGCTGAAATGCCCATTTTGGCGCTAATAAAGGAACGCTTTCATAAGACCATGCACTGAATGGTAAAACTCTAATGTTACTTCAGGGTCTTTTGGGGACATGAACAACTTCCATCAATTAATTTAATTTGCTCTCGTCGTGATTGGATTTTTGAACACAATGTGTCCATACTTCACAGTTCTCCGTTTAGTAATCTCTTGACCACAGCTAAATGAGTCTCGTTCCATAGGCTACTTGTTTTTACCAGTTTTTATTTTCATATTCCGTCATATTCCCCACCGCAGGTGTGGTTGCCATTGAATTACATCATGCTGTAAAGCACATATATCCTACATGGAGAATTGCATCAGCTATATAAGCATTTATCCTCCTTACGATCTGTCGCCTAGTGGCCCACTCAGTGGATTAGGATTTAAAAATGACATTTCGTAGCCGTATATGTGTATATTTGCTGCATTTGATGTTTCGAGAAGGGCCAGGCGATAACCATTGCTCATTATTTTTTATCAGTGGTGTGGAGGCAGGCTGCTAATACAACAAAATGTCACACTAACTCCTTTTAAATCCCTCATGAGTAATGCATGCAGGGTGAGCAGAGATCCTATCTAGATGCTGACCTGCAATATTCACTACCAAAGTAAAGGAAAAAGAAAGAAAGAATCTAGTCGAATATTCTTTTTTTGTGTTGTCATTATGCATCAGTGTCTCAGCAACCACCAGCACTTGCCCGACGACCAGCCTTCACACCAAAAAAAAAAAAAAAATCAATCTTAATTTTTGCTCTCATTCGATGGTTGGCTTTTTTTCACCCTCAGAAACTCGCATTCCATCTTGAAATCGTCTATGCGTTGTATAATGCATGCCTGCATCATTTCAACAGCCCATCCCAGCAACCTGTCTGTCGTTGATCAGGGGAAATCTTGTGAAAATCTGCCTCATGATGATAAATGTAAATCCAAATGACACCTCTATGCAGGATATAAATTACTCTCCCCACTTGGCCAGACTGCACAAAATCACTGGAGGAGAAGTTGAAGTTGTAAACCAGCATTTTAAATGCAAGTTTAAAACAGGCACTGAAAATGGAATCCATCGCTTATAGTTTTGTTTTGTTTTTTTCTCACAAGCAGCCTCTCCATCTAAAGCCTTGGTAGTCAGGAGTGATGTGAGATGCTAGCATGTAATAGAGTTCACTGTTAAAGTGGGAAAGGTTGTCATAAGATTCTTTTTTTATACACACTGCAATCATGTAGCAGAGAGCAGGCATGGGAATTCATGTTTTGACAATGTAACACATTAAACAACCTGTAATGATACATTCGGGTTGCAATGTCATGTTGTCTGCCAAATGTAATAGATCATATTTATCTTGGATATCAGGCTACGCAGTGTAAGAGGCTACCAAGTCACGGTTTATCTTAATTAGGTTTCTCAGCTTGGTGCATAACAAAAACAACAACGTAGGTTAATGTCAGACAACACATAAGGACACAAACTGACTGACTTATTGACAGAGCTGTTTTCGTTTCTGGCAGACAGTGGAAAATCATTTTAATTTTTGTCATTTCATGCAAAGTTTCTCAAAAAGTAAACAATAGTTGGCTGTTGTTGGATCAAACAGCGCATTACAGTTTGATTACCAACTGTTGTAATGTTTGGACAGTAACAATAGTAATGTCATTTCATGCTTGGTTTTCCTCCACAGCAATTCTAGCTCTATTGGTCATTTTGGATGTTGATTATTCTAGCCAGCTGTACGCACATACCCATGCTGCTAGTAAATGAACTCTCCTATTACCACTTGACAACGCTATCCGAACTCCATTTACATAATCATGAACCTTCCTGAATGAGAGGCCATACATTCAAGATGAAGGCTGTCTTTATATGTATGCCCCATGCAAGTGAAAGGTCTGGTGGTGTACTCTTATCAGAACAGACAGAACAGAAGGAGAGTGATGGCCCAGGCCACTATCTGAGAGTAACTGAACTGAATAGTCTGTCTGCGTGTGTCTTGTACCTGGACACGTGAGAGAGAGAGAGAGAGAGAGAGAGAGAGAGAGAGAGAGAGAGAGAGAGAGAGGAACAGAGTAATGGGAAATCATAGAGGTTTCTGTAGGGTCTTGTTGGAGAAGGGGGTCCAATGAGAACGCGATGAGCATTGAGGTGGTGCTGCTATATGCTGTTGCGATTGACAAGCATCTCTCGGGATGTCTGTTAGATTGACTGCCCCACTGACTGATCTCTGGCTCTCTCTCTCTCATTCTCCTCGCGTTGTGTTTAATCCCCTACTATTTACTCCCAACGCCCACAACTAAATGCCGTGTCCACTGAAGAGCACTAACATTGAGAATATTGTCTTCTCGCTCTCCATTAAAGTGAGCAAAAAAAAAAAAGAAAGGAAAAAAAACGTGGCCTCTCACACTCAGCTAATCTTTGCCTTGGAGAAGGGGTGTCAGGTTTGCATCATGGCTGGGAATACATAACAGGCCCGAGAGCATATTCTCTGGTGCTCGCGCTGTTTAGCATTCTTAATTTCAGCCTCGCTCGATGTGTGCTTCTCATGTCAAACATTTCCCAGGCTGCACACTGCCTGCTGCTGCAGCAGACTCTCGCTGTAGAGCGAGCCGTCTGTGAGGGTTAGCAATAGCAACACGGCTTTGTGACCACCACCACCCACTCAGCCACTCTCACTGCTCAAGTATTACTAAGTCAACTGATTACCACAGCACTACAGAGCGCTGTAAAGATTCTGTGATGCAGTGAACTACTTAGATGGCTTTTCCGGCAGCTTCTAATAATCAGCCCATCACAAATGGGTCTCTGAAAGGATTTAAAAATGCTAAAAATATAAAGTGATTAAGTGCTTACATTAGGCGAGGAGAGATTACTCACCTTGTTCCAATCAGGCAAGATTTATATTAAAATAGTCTGTAAATGGCTGTTCAGTTTTGACCAAATCACATTGAACCCTCAATATCCCCCCCAACCTCACAAAATTTTGTTATACATACTTATCACCGTCGTAAACCAAAACAGTGTAAAACGTTTCATTCTGTATTTCTGCATGAGTTTCACTTCTTGATCATGAAAGGAATTGGATGTGTGGTGAGAGGGTGCAGGGCTGCTATAAAGCATACAATTGTGGAACTTTGTAAAGTGATGTACTTAACTGTTAATCAATGGAAACCTCAAGGCTGGAGAGAGTGTCTCAAACCGTTGGCCTGAACAAAAGCTAGCTTAATGTGGGATTTGTTAGGCACCCTGTCTGACCTGCTCGCTGTGCCGTTGCTCCTTGATTTCGCTGGCAGACAATGTGTAGGGGCCGCAAAAGTTTCTTCCAAAGGCTCTGCACTCAACTCCTGATCAATTCAACCTTATTGGAAGTAAATGGGGACAATGAAGACTCATTTGGTGTTGCGGTCACGTCCGTCACTCGTAGGTGTGCTCAATGCTACCACTCGCCCACAGGCTTTGCTCTTGCTCTTAGTCTCTGAACCAGAAGAGGATTTAGGAGGCTGTGGATCCTGCGAAAATGACCAAGACAACCTGATAGATTGTTAGCCTCTTTCTCCATTTCTCTCTCTCTCTCTCTCTCTCTCTCTCTCTCTCTCTCTCTCTCTCTCTCTCTCTCTCTCTCTCTCTCTCTCTGAGTACTCGCATACACTCCAAACACCTTCTATGCTGTAATTTTGACCAATATCGGACCGATAGTTTGTGTGTGTACGGGGCGTTCCATACCTGCTTACTTGAACTGTAGCTGATGTTAGTTTTTCTCTGTTGTGCTTTGTATTGTGAAGTGGAGACTGCTTGAGGCATTCAGTGATGCAACCTGTGATGAATACCATACTTGCAACTTGCAAGGAACAACGTTTTTTTTCAGACCAGACCACTCTACTGATGTTTTTGTAAACCTCAACATTTTAACAGCAGGGGCACAAAGAGCTTTATGGTTTAACACCTTTTCAATATTTCTAGGGCATCACGGTCAGAGCGAGGGCCAATGACAGGCATGGGTGTTGTGGCCGATGTGGAATTCCAACTCCTGTCCAAAAAACACTCCCTCTCAGCCAAACACACACACATATACATACACACTCAACTTCACACTGACAAACATGAAAGCACACAGACAGACACACACACACACACACACACACACACACACACACACACACACACACACACACACACACACACACACACACACACTACTCATCTGCACACATACCCACACAGCCATACCCACACAGATCTGCTGGCGTAGTGCTTCTGACAGTTCTGGCGAATAGGGCTTTAGGGGCAAACGTGCACATTGTTGCCGGCGGATTGTAGCAGATGATATGGCTCATGAGTTGCAGCAGCAGCAGCAGTAGTCTGCAGATGCATGTGTGCGTGCTCTCATGCTCTCTGTCCATGGCTCTCCCATTAGTCAGTGATTTAAGGGCCTCTAAGGCTAATCTGTCATAACAAGTGGCTCCATCTCCTGGCTCCTCCAGCGTCTCTAGGAGCCCCACTGGTCCCACTCTCAGTGCTGGTATCTCACCCCTGCAGGTGTCTGCTCTCACCCCACTGTTGCTGCAACACCCAACAATGAGATGAGATGAGACCAGATGAGATGAGATGGCAGCCTGTCTTTAAATCGAATCAGTTTTTAGATTGAAAGTTAGTCTTTTAGGATCAGACTTTTATCCATACTGACTTAAAATGGTGTTTAGGTAGGTGTGGGTGCCGTGTGTTTAGGTCTGTGTGTGTGTGTGTGTGTGTGTGTGTGTGTGTGTGTGTGTGTGTGTGTGTGTGTGTGTGTGTGTGTGTGTGTGTGTGTGTGTGTGTGTGTGTGTGTGTGTGTGTGTGTCTGTGTGTGTGGGTGTGTGCATTGTACAATCCTTCAAACCATAGCCTGTGAGTACTGTCAAAGCGTTAGTTACCGGTAATAGAGCAAATATATTCATTAAATTAATCATTGATGATGATGATGATGATGATGATGATGATGATGGTGATTATGCTGTTGGCTTTTAGAGTTGCACTAAATGATCAGTAGTAGGATCTGTTTTTTTATTAGTAGTACCAGAGCCAGGATGGTTTGATCTTTAAGCTTTCAAGAATCAGATGTAAAATCCGCTGAGAGTCCACCCTTTGTTGGGGCAGGTACAGAGTGCGTATCAATCTTCCTGACAGGACAGACAGGCTCTACTGTCACCCGTCTTAAAATAACACCGCAACAAACACATTCACAGGTGAGCCTGACAGGCCCTTCACACGCATGATTGATTGCATCATCATCGGAATTTGAAAGCACATCGCAGATAGCGCCAGTCTTTTCAATCACAGGTGGAGGAAAAATGCTGAAGAGATACTTAAAAATCAAATCAAATAACTTGTTTTTTGAAAAATGTTTTAAATAACTCAAGAAAAAAAGACAGAAAAACCGACAATAATAATGAAATAAATAATAATGAGAAGAATAAATATGATAAAAATAAACCCACTAAAACAGCACCAGGACCAAAAGACAACATCAACAAATAAATAAGCCTAGATAATTGTTTGAGAACATACCACCCCCTAACAGTAGGTATGTGTGAGGAGATAATCTGTAGACTTGATCAGAGAACACTTCTCAATGGCGATAACACTGACAGTAGCGTGGCAGACAATGTTCTCCCAGTGCTGTTTGTGGCATATGAAATGATGACCATTTCCCTCCCAGAACTGCCACTCCTCTCCCCCTCCTTCTCCACACACACATACACACACACACACACACACACACACACACACACACACACACACACACACACACACACACACACACATTCTGCTGACAGATGCTCACACGTGCACACACACACACACACACACACACACACACACACACACACACACACACACACACACACACACACACACACACACACACACATCCAGCCCCCCAATCCTCAGAGGCAGGTTGATTTATGTGAACAAAGCTAGAGCTCCAGCACTGATGTCTGTGCTCCCGCTCCTGCTGCTGCTGCTGCTGCTGGTGGTGGTGTTGGTGCTGCTGGTGTGGTTGCTCTCTCTATCTCTCTCTCTTTGCATCTCTCTCTCTCTCTCTCTCTCTCTCTCTCTCTCTCTCTCTCTCTCTCTCTCTCTCTCTCTCTCTCTCTCTCTCTCTTTCACTCTCTCTCTGTGCTTCTGCTGCAGGTAGCCTCCTCCCGTCTCCTTCGCTCCCTGTGCCGCATTTCATTTGTCACGGCCCGGACTTATCTTAGAGAACATGCCCAAACGCACCCAGCTACCCACTGATAACCCTGCCTAGCCGAGCAGCAGCCACAGGCTCCAGATCACACAGAGGGTGGGGGCGGTGGAGGTTGTGGAGGTGTTGGGGGTTGGGGGGGGGGCACACTACCCATTACTAAATCAAACTTGACTCCAGCTTGCCTCCAGGAGCCTTTGGGTGTTAATTGCCATCCGCCATTCATCATGCTGTTGCCAGAAATGTGCACCTAGTCCAGAGAAAATAAAAAAAGCATCAATAAAACCATTGTGTCTGTTATCGAGAATTACACTTGTTGTGAGTGGGATATTTCATTTATCTTCTTCAATGGGTCATCTCGAGCAGACTGCTGAGAAGCATTAGCCTTGTGTGGATAGCACTGCCAGCTTATTACATGAAATTGCACGCATAGGATTCAAGCATTAATGATGCAGAGCAACATCCTGCTTTGCTTTCCCAGTAGGGTAGTTCACGTTTGAGCTCACAAGCCAGTCAGATAACAGTCCTCCTCCTCTTCCTTCCCAAGCTCCTGCAACACCAGTGTTGATTCACTGGCTTTGTTTACACATCGGTCCGAGCCTCTGTGTTTGTTTTCCATTTAGAGTTTGGACTTCACAACAACAACAGAGTTGTTGTGACAGCGAGCGCTGATTAGAGAACTAGTATATCAGGAGCAAAAGTGGCAGTAGACTATTAGAGACTACTCCTTTAATATGCTTTGGGCTCTTTTCAAAGTGTTTTTTTTTGTGAGTTTAGCATATTGTTTACATGATTGCCTGTGTATGTAAGTGTTTTGTATGTGCTTGTTTTTTAATATGTGCTTTCGCTCCCAACAACCAAAACAGCCAATGTAAAATCATAATTTGTTATGCATTGTGCTTTAGGCTAGCATAGGGGAAAGGAAAGGAGGAAAACCTAATCATATCCTTGGTTAAACAAGTGTAGAATTTATTGGAACTCAGAATTTATCCTTTGTGCGTATAAGCGGCTCACTACTTTCACCGGGCTATGCAGACCCAGTATTCTTGGGTAGGTGATAATGGGCATCCAATTGCCTGCTACAAATACTTCACAACATTAATGCAGGCGGCTGCTGTTTTAGTGTATCAGAGTTAAACACAAATCCTCATTGCGAACAATAAATATTAAACATGTCCACTGCCAAAAGCTTAGTGTAATGACAAAATGAAGCACAGAGAATTAGGGTGGACGCACGACTGAGTCCACACCAAAAGCCGGGCACAGATGATCATGAGTTTGACCCAAAGGCTACTCACTGCCAGGTTGTTAACTGTCCAAGCACAGATGTGAGTGACGCTTCATAATATAATATTGGCACACATATAGTATATTGACTCTTCTCTTGCAAACCAATGTTGCAGTCAGTTTTTTAGAGCTCTGGAATAACAGTATTACACAAAGTAAAGTGTTTGTGTTGATTTTATTTTCTGCAAAAGCAGAATTATTTGACATTAGTTTTCACGTTCCACTGAGGCTGTGAAATATTGAATCAGTCTATCCGACTGCATTGTGTTTTGTCGGGACTTTTGTGTGGAGGATAGGCTATACTTGGAGGCAAATAAATGGCAACTTCTCTATAGCCCCTGTGCTCGAGCCCTCTGTCTCTTCTCTGTATTAGCAGCCATATGTCTGTGTCAACCAGCCAGACTCATTAGTGCTTTAACTCTAATGATGTTTAGTAATGACTCTTTTATTTTACCCACAGACACACAGAGCAACAAAGCAAAGAAAACAAAGCAAAATACAGCAAATAAGCCATATGTATAAACAATATGCTTTAAAAAGTCATAAAGTACATTACATAAACAAACATCATAAAAATACATCAGACTGACACATGGCACACCATATACATACCATTTATTATGTATTCATTATTATAATAATATAATATCATTACTTAATCAAACATACATATATAATAACATGCTTATTGTAGACATTGAAAACATCAAAATCTACCAAGAGATTGCAAGCACAGGCTTGCAGCTGTGCTGATGACTGTGCAGAACCTCCCCTTCCCTGTGAGGAGCAATATCTGTCAGCGTGCCACCAGCACTAAATCAGTCTATCTGTGGGCTCCGCTGCGCTGCGCTGTCGGTGGATGCTGCCCGTGGTGGAAGGGTTAATGATGTGGCCACGGCCAGAGCTCAGTGGCGGTCAGAAAATGGCTTTGGCCCGTAAATAACACGGATCAGCAGTTTGTCTTAAATAGGCCACCGTACAGGGTCAGCGCTGCATTAAAGGCACCGGGTAAACACTGTGCTCTGGGTAGAGAAGGGTTACAACACAACGTCCACTTGTTACATGCCAACTTAATGGCATCAGAGTTCATTTAATGCTATAAATTGAGTTTTTTTTTTTTTTTTCTTATTTTAGTCTCAAAATTTACTTCACATTTCCTTTCAGGGCAGTGGATAATGGAGTAATTAGTGGCTTTCACATGGGGCCTGGGCTGTTCCCTTGACTTTAATGCACTCCCTTCCATAAGCCCTTTGGCTAAAATGATACATTTATACGGCAGCACAATTGGGAAAAGAGACGGGGCGGGTGGGTGTTATAACTTATTTTATAATATGTAATCTTTTTGTGATGTCTGGAGAGAGTTTCTACCTTGCTTGCCCATTTCTTTCACATTAATTTTAAACAGGTTTATTGTCATCTGAGTGCATTGAGTCTATCCTATCCCCCCTCCCTCTCTCTCTCTCTCTCTCTCTCTCTCTCTCTCTCTCTCTCTCTCTCTCTCCAAATAAAGCAAAAACACCAAATTGATATGGATGGTATGCAGACAGTAGATTTGAAATGTTGTTGCTGCTGTCAATTCAAGTAATGATATATTTACCAGGCATTTAGCACAACTTGAATTGGTCAGAACCTCCCCTTCTGGCTTTTCCAATATTCTCAGGCTGATGCATAAACAATTGAGGTGGTGGGAAGGAGATGCTCTTTAGCAGCAAATGTGCCCACTCAGGGTACCAAAGAGCACATGGAGAAAAACAAGTATACTTACTTCAGTAAACATAATTATCGCAAGTTTGCTGAGTAGCTGACACTTGATCTGAACTTGAATCCATCATAAGACTTGAGTACAGCCACGTTATTTGCCAAAGAGCTTGCTGCCAAGCTGTGTGATTAGTTGTCATGGTTACCGATGAGTAGCACAGTGAAGAATTGTTTTACGTTATGCTATGGTACAGCTTGTATCACATGTTGATAAGATGCTCTCACACAAATTATGAGAAAGAGCGAGATGAAAAGGGATTTCAGACACTGAACGCTGTAATGTCCGTTCCACTGAAGCATTTGATCTTAACATCCATGTTGTGGCATGTTTATGACATGATAAGTGATTTTATGATGGCGGGTTTGGATAAAGTGCAATTGTTGCATATCGTGTATGCTTTTATCACATCAACTGCCTACCATCATGACAGCATAGACAACCATGCTACTTTCACTGACCCACCGTTACAGACAACCACAAATGTGGTGATCATTACTGTATTTTGTCTTGGAAATATGGTCTTATGAAATATGGTAGGTGCTTGTGGTTCCCATCAGTCCTGCCACAGGCATCGAGAGGCATCAGTCAAATAAATTGCGGAGCGACTAAACATCAACTAATGCGGATTCACAGCAGTATAGCGGCCGTTCACTCGGCAGGCTTGTGACTGTGAACTTTAATAAAACTGTCAGCCCACGCAAATACATCTGTACTTAAGCGGCGCACAGTCAGCGTTGTCGTCGTCGGCGCTAACAGAAGCCAGAGCTCAGTGTAAATATTCAAAGACAGAGATGGATTAACTGTTTTAATAACAACGAGTGGGAGTAAATGAAAAGCTATACATTCCGATATTTTCAATTATGTTTCTGAAAATCTCTAAAATGAGATGTAAGATATATGAATCCTGTGTGGATTTGACTAATGACAATACTTTTGCAGCACTACACCACCTCCTATTTGCTTCTGCCATTGTGCAAATATGATGCACTGCCTTATTGATTATTGCATTGAAAGCAGGGAGGTCACTAAGGTTGCAATCTTTCTTGTAGTCTGAAGAACAGAATGTTTTTACTAGGAACATTAGGATTGTATTACTGCAACACCACAGAACAGCCAGGTTCCTTATAAAGTGGGTGGTTCTTCCCCTTGACACTAGAAAACAGCTTTGTGGAACAGTATCATGTGAACGGAACAGCCAAAGGAAATATGCTGACACTGGGCCATATCTGGGCCAGTATTGCTATATTCTTTAGGCTAGGGATATGCTGTGGAGAAGTAAATTATTTGCACAGTCAATTCAGATAATGCAGTGACAAAGCACTGGGCAAGAAATACTAGCTGAGTTAACAATTTACCCAGAAAAAGGAGCTTTGAGAGAGAGAGAAAGAGAGAGAAAAAATTAAATCCATTGCGAGCCATTAGGAAATCTCTTAAGTGAAAGTGAACAGAACTTGTAGAAGTCTCCAAATTCCCCCATTGGGGATTCAGTGTTCTGCTCCTCTGAAGCCACTTGTTTGTATAAGGAAATTGTGCCCCTAAGAATATCTGTACTGAAAAAAGGCAAAGAGGGAATGGGTTGTATGTGTTTATGTGTGTGTGTATTTTGTGCGTATTTTTCTGTCATTTTTTAGTTTGTGTGTATGCTTTTATCCATAGTGTGTTTTTGCATGTGTGTATTTGCATCTATGTGTGTCCTTTTGATAGAGAAAGGCAAAGCGGTAGTTTGGTGTCATGAATGTTTTTATTTTTTATTTTTTATTTTTAAACCTTAAACAAACAAAATAAAATCTCCATACAGAATCAGAATAGCGACTGCTAAAACGTCTTAACCTCTGTGCACATACAGTAGTCCCACAGCCACCGACTGGCCCTCACTTACAACCACATGCCCACAACCTTGCCATTCAATTGAGGAGCTCCCTGTGGTATATGGGTCAGGGCCCTGATCAGCAGGCATGGTGGCACGAATCGAGAACTAACTCTCTCTCTCTCTCTCTCTCTCTCTCTCTCTCTCTCTCTCTCTCTCTCTCTCTCTCTCTCTCTCACACACACACACACACGCACACACGAACACACACACAGGATTTGATTCGGTGGCTTTCCCGTGCAGAGGTCGGAGTCAATATAAAGTGTGAGTGATCCTGGTTGGCAGAATAGAGTGGAGACTCAGATGCAACCCTGATCTGGGCCAAGTTTAATCCCACAGCCTTACTGCCCTTCATGTGTGCCTACAGATGTGGCCCAGATCTGGGCCGCAGGTCACTGCTTCAGCCCAGGGCTGCATGAAGCGTAGCAGACCTGGTGGTGTACTGTACATGCAGCATGTTGCTGATGATGCCTAGCACCTATTTACTGTAGGGGCCAGAGCCACTAAACAATTCCGCACACTGGCTCAGTCCGACAGCATTGCAGAGCACTTTTAAATTTGAATATTTTCATTCGTTTTCATACATTTGCAGTGGCAGCTGAGTTCTGTGCTGGTGTGCAGGGTTGTATTACTGTAAAAACGGCGTGCTGGAAACGGAATGCTCCACACTTTGTCGGACTCCTTAAAAGTGAAGGACCTGTGCTCTCAGTCAGGCTAAGCTGAGCTGGCTTGCTTTGCATGTGTGTGCAGACATGAGTTAGCATCACTATGCTGTGTGCTGTATACTGACTCTGTTGTGCGTATATTTGTTTACTTTAAACATTGATGTATTGACACACATCATTTTGTGTAAATAGCTAAGCTTTTCATAGCACAATGGTAATGTCACCATCTGACAATCAAAACTCGTGTTGTTGTCAAACTTTGTATTCGCATCACTTTGGACTGCAGAATACTGGGCACTTTGCTTACTGTATTACAGTAAATTAGATGGAAACACTGACGACAGCCCAATCATAAATATACTTAAAATAAACCTGTTTTTTTTTTTTTTTCGGGAAATAAGAAAGGATGTTTTACCATAGTAACACACGGCACCCAATGAACGCATTAGATCTGTACTTACTGTAAGGCCAGTATCACTTTATCAGTCTAGCACTTCACTAATGGCTAACACCAGTTTAGCACAGAGTGACCTTACTGAGGATAATCTGAGAAAGGGAACATGCGCCTACACAGATGTGTGTGTGTGTGTGTGTGTGTGTGTGTGTGTGTGTGAATGTGCGTGCTAGTTAATAATTATTTCCCCCTTGATGATGCCCTTAACAGATTAGCATACAGTACTGCACATTATTTAGATCCAGAATGCTGATAGACACCCTCAGGGAAGTCAGGTTTCCTAATAGAAGATATTACATAAGCAGGATTCCTGTAGTGGAATATTAGCGATCAAGCGATATTACCATGCTGGCTGTATGGCTATAGATATATAATGATCCAAAATACTACTATTAGTCTTTGATCATGGACTGTACAGCTTTACTGACTCATGCTGGTAGTGTTTCATGCTGCACACAGTGTTTCTGTCTTCTATACGGAATACATACATTATGGGGGTGAATGTGGTCTTTAAAAGAGGAGACACACACCAAAAGCAGACACATACTGGAAAGACTATTCCGGAGAAAACGATTCTCTTTTTCCTCTGGCGTGTGACCTGACCTCAATCACATCTTGTACTTACTCCTCACCCGGAGTCAATACCCCCTCCTGCGAGATCCCTCACACCATGAAGAGGAGTGCAGTGACTGAGCGCAATGTGATTATTACAGTGGCATTACTGGTGTGTAGGCAGGCTCCATGCCGTAAACGTGCAAGTCACACCAACACTCAGAGGAATACTTCTTCTGGTGAGGGAATACAAGCAAAATAAACAGTAAATAATTCATACGATCATGTGTTGAAAACAAAATAAGAAAAGTAAAAAAAAGAGAAAGATATAAAGATGGAAAGAGAGAAAGAAAGAAGAAGACAGACAGAGAGCACTATGACTCTAATGGCAGAAGTGAAATGAAAAGTTCGGCATGTCAAGGGAAACCTTTCAGTTGAAAATCAATGGTTGACAGCTGGCGAGATGCAGATGAGAAAATGGTTATATGTAATATATGCATGGCAGGAGCTTTTTGTGTTTGAAA
>JAODXP020000020.1:20180816-20303069 GCA_027497455.2 Sardinella longiceps
ATTTTTTTTATCGGTGCAACATTTAAGTGCAAAGCACATTCACACCAAGTACTGTATATGTTCACTTAACAAAACAAACAAAAAAATCTTCAACTAGCCCAGCTTCAAAGGCGGACTGATTTGGGATATCAACAAAGAATGTACATCGGTGTGATGATAAAATGTTTTTTTTTTCTTTGTCCCTCCTAAAGCATGGTCCTATTTTTGAACCGATAAATTATTCCTCTGTGACAGCTCATAAAAACATTGAACTCCAAGAGATGCTTTGATATATCTTCTTGTAAACAATGGAGATGTTGAAATCCTTAGCTCACAAAATCAAAGGAAACCGCACAAACAACTCAAACATGTCAGTTAGATGTAGAGCAGAACAAAATGTCAAATCTAAATAAAAAAGACCCTTCACATTACAATAATATCGACCATGCTGGATTTTTGCTAGATAGCATTAAACTATCCCTGGTGACCATGAAAAAAAACGGTATATCCATACCGACGGTGTGTACATGAATATCAAGTATTAAGCTTTGTATTACTGTAAAAGCGTTTCAGAAGAAGAAGCAAGATGTTGTTGGCCTACTGAAGACAGATATATTTTGCTGGAAGAGGCAATCAGTGGGTTGCTTGTGTTGTGTTCAAAGGTAATGCCAAAGACCACTGCATAATCCCAAAGGCTAAAAAAAGAAAATATGATGAAGGGAGAGAGTCTGTGAAAGGTTTTTGATGTCAATCTCATTGTTCAGCTCAATTATACGAAGCCCCTCAGCAGATCCATCAAACTATCTTCGAAACTTGAGCCGACAAACAATGGCTTGTCTCGACTCTAATTGGGAACGTCTCCCAGTGTTTTTGTGTATTGAGGCACCGTCCTCCCCTTTTTCCCTTCTTCTCATCATCATTATGTACAACAAAAACAACATAAGTAGCAGCGATTCAAAAGCTTGCACACCCCATGTTTAAGTGAGATAAAAATCAATTTGATTTGCTCTCAACTGCGGCCATATCACTCAAAGCAGTATTGATGGCCATGCTATTAAAGCTTGTATGCTGAGTGTCATGTCAGAAAATAAATTAAAGAGTTTGTAGGGTTTGTTCAGTCAATATGACAGAATAATATTATTTTAACCCTCTTATACAAGGACCAGTATGTTATAATGAGGTGATCTTGTTGAAAGATGGAGGGATAGACTTTGACAAGAAACCCCCACCCCTACCCCTACCCCGGTATTTACGTTTGATAGCCAGCTATTTTGCTCTGTGATTTCACTGCCTCCAACCTCAGTCTCGGGTACAATAATTAATCATTTCCTTTGAAGAGCTTTTGAAATGGAACTCATCAGACAACTAGTGTATTGCTTATGCAACAAGCACTTTCCTGAGGAGAATAAAGTTCTTTGATGTTATGTACAGTGTGTGCATTGAGATACAGATATAGCACCTCTTTGAATTAGCAGCGCGGTGCTAAGCATGACAACACATTGTACAGCCCCTCAATTGTTTCCTACTTCCCGACAAATGTATCACGGAGTGTCAGAAAGACAGTCACAAACAGCCTCTCAAAAAGCAGGGGGTGTCGCCTGGGAGAAGCGAATTCGCAAGACTGAAGAAGCCACTGGCAATCAAATTACCATAATTATTCATTAATATGCAAATGAGCACAGATGTTGAATGAGCAACAGATGTGTTCTTCATGTTTAACAACACCACAATATGATAAACTGCACGGCAAGGCAATATTGACTGGGTGGAAAGCACTGGTAATTTATTACAAAGGCACTCTAAATATCTTGACTAGTTATTATTTCTAAATCATGTGAATATCCAGCTTTGCGCGAAATTGCTTTTGATTTCTACACCTGCCCGACTCTTTGACCCTATGAGAGAGAAAGAGGAAGAGAGACAGACAGACAGACAGAGAGAGAGAGAGAGAGAGAGAGAGAGAGAGAGAGAGAGAGAGAGAGAGAGAGAGAGAGAGAGAGAATTAGGGGGTGAGTGTATGAGACAGAGAGAGAGAGAGAGAGAGAGAGAGAGAGAGAGAGAGAGAGAGAGAGAGAGAGAGAGAGCACAGAGCATTTGACAGAAGGATTCCAGATAATTACGTGACGTGGGGATACGGACTGATTGTTAGCTGCCCACACAGACAGAAGACGATTCTGGCCGGGGTTTGGCCCCCATCCACCAGAATAGGCTGGTCTCAAGCAGGATTGCAGGCCACTGTGTAATCCCAATGGCGAGAGAGAGAGAGGGAGAGAGAGAGAGAGAAAGAGAGAGACAGAGGGTAGATTAGAGAGGGGAGAAAAGAGAGAGAGACTGACTCATACAGCAGAAGCATCAGAAATAATTGGCCCTTTGTGGAGCTGTAACAGGAGGTAATCAAGGCCTCTTGATTAAATGTTAAACCAGCAATTTGATAGCCAGGGTAAAAAATCAGTGCCGTCGGCCCACGACACGTTTATTTCAGGCGCTTTATTTTGGGTCATGACGCCGTGCCACTGAGTCATAATGTTTGCCTTGGTACAAGGATGAACACAGTATGAGCACTTTACATTCATGCTCCTGACCTGACCTGAGCTGAGCGCTTCACTGCAGCTGCACAACATGCTTGCAAATGGTGATGGACGCCTAATGATGGATTTCACTGAATACTTTTGTCCCCTTATATCACTTATCAATCATCGTCATCGACTGTTTCATTTCTGCCGTCATGTGACTGTCAATTGCACCTGGAAGTACCTGGAACCCGGAATGTGTGTTTGTGGTAAACACCATGTGAATATATTTCCAAGTGTGTATCTGTAAAGTCGAGTCAAGCCCTTATCCACCCTCTAGTCACAATCGCTCTTTGCGGATCATAATTCAAGGGAGGAGAAGTCAATGTCAGACGCTGCTCTCTCTCTCTCTCTCTCGCAGCTGTGCAAGTGTGTGACATTGGCAGTGAGTGGATGCTGGAGTAATACTGCCTCCTCCAGCGCCTCATTGCAGAAGCTCTCACTGAGAATGCATTGGCTGTGTACACAGATAGAGCCAAGCAGCAGCAGCAGTAGCCGAGCCGTAGCCACAGATGTGCTAGCAGTGCTATTCTTCAATATCGTACACAGAGGGCTTCTCCGCTGTTGCTATTGCGGTCATTGTGGTTGCTGGTGCATTCTCTGGTACAGAGTTTGTGCTCGCTTTCTCCTCTCCTCTCCACCGGATTGAGCTCCGAAGTTTACACACAGGAATTGCAAACCTCAGTGAAAACAGACTCCTTAGGGGTGAAGGGGGGTTGGAATGGGAGTTGGGGCATAGTGGTGGCAGAGAGCATCTTTTTTTTTTCTTTTTTTCTCCTTCTTTTTTTTTTGCACAGAATCGCTCCCTTCTCACTTCTCAGCCTTAATCTGTGTGCCCCAGATGGCTGACAGCTTTGTTAGTGACTGCTCGGGAAATTGAAGGGACTTAGGAGGCGTGCAAGAGAGGAAACGGAAGAGGCAGAAGGCATAGGCGCCGTCGCCGTCGTCCTCCTCGGATGTTTCAGGGTTGTTATCTCACACCGCGGGGGGAAGGTAATGCTACGATTTCGCGCCGGGGATCCCCCAAAATATACATGCTGTCACCCCATGAGCAGAAAGGTAAATCTGAAGGGAGAACACAGACCCTAGGTAGAAATGCTTTCAGGATAAATGACTCGACCTTCCTCCCTCATTATTCACATCCCCCATTGGAGCAGTGAAATGCAGGCCCCTAAAAGCCAGAATTGGAGGCACATATTCCACTGTGAAATGGATGCTCCTAATTTATTGTGGTCTGAAAGGATTATTAAATAGATTTGTGCATGGCCGGGGAGATCATAAACGGATTTCGCTGCCACATACATATCTATGCATTAAGCAAGATTGCATAAGCTCTCCTAGACTGACATTAAGGGGTATTGCAAAGTTTCAGGGAAGTATGACGATATTTTATGCAGAAAAAAAGTTAGTTTGAAAGCCTTTTTTCAAATCTTAAAGCGGTATGCCCAAGGCATATTTGAGTATTAGCTGAAGGATGTGTGGGATCTGTAGGGTGATATTTTTTTTTTAGCTCAGCACCACCTTGATGGACCTTTGTGTCTGGTACTAAAGAGTGGATGGGCACAGAGACTCTTGATGGACCTCTGTGCTGGCTCTAAAGAGTCAGTGAGCAAAGAGACCCTGGAACGCCTCTCTATTCCGAGCTGCAGGAGATCTGCGATCTGTGGCCTCTGATTCCACTCCTGCTGTCCACTGAAGGTGACTGTGTTCAAGCCCGCATTGAGGGGAGAGAAATCCAAATGCCTGATTCCCTTCCCTGATACCTTTTACTTCTCTACTTTTGGAAGCTTGTGCTAGCACACACACACATACATACATACACACACACACACACACACACACACACACACACACACACACACACACACACACACACACACACACACCTCACAGACACACACACACACACACACACACACACACACACACACACACACACACACACACACTCACACACACACACACACACACACACACTCACAGACACACTCACACACACACACACACACACACACACACACACACACACACACACCTACCTCACACACACTCACAGACACACTCACACTCGCACACACAGCTGTTCTTCTGTCTCTCCTCTGTAAGTGCGAAGCAGGCCTTTTGTTTTTGGAAAGACACACCTCCGCACAGGTGGAACGAGTACCAATAGGCACCTGGAAGATGAGACACGACCACGCACACATCACACACACACATACACACACCCACTATACAACAGACGAGCAAGGGAAAAGGGGACAGACAGATTTACAGTAGGGGCTCCGTCACAAGAACAGACACTATGCTATACATTCTCTATTGTTTCTTACAGGGCTCAAGGGGATGAGGACACATTCCATAGCCAACACAGAGCTTCTTGTGTCCACACCACTATCTTGAACGTGTGTGTGTGTGTGTGTGTGTGTGTGTGTGTGTGTGTGTGTGTGTGTGTGTGTGTGTGTGTAGGCATGCATGTGACCTTACATGTGCTGAATGGAGCCTTCGGTACTGTAAGGCGCAGTAACATGAACCCAGCGTAACATGTGCTCCCATCTCCTTTTGCATTGTGTTCCCACAATGAATTCACAAGGTCCTTTTCCCTTGTGTCACGGTTGAGAAGAGTGAATCTGAAAACTCCGCTCTTTGTTGGCTATTTTCTTTTGTGTGTGTTGGAATAGTAGTCCTTGCATGCACAAAAGGAGAGTGTTAATGCTTTTTGAGGGTCACAGAGTAAAGATGTAGTGAATATGTAGTGATATAATCAGCTTATTTCATGTGAAACATTGTATGCTGCTGATGTAGTGGGTTTTTTTGGTCATTGTGCTATTCAGAGATTAAAACTGTTTTTTTGAAGGGAAAGGAACACGTAAATGAAGTTAATAATCAAGGCTGGCGGCTGATCTTATCGATGTGTGCCGTTGCTTTGAACTGTTTCATTTGAAAGGTTTAAATGTGAACTTATTGGCACCTGCGATAGACTCGGTCATCAGAAACTCAATTTAGATGAAGCTCAATAATAATCAATGTCATGGTCATTTCAGTTGCCTGTGAAAAAGTTTGAAAATAGGCATGAATTAACTTCTTTTAATTTGTCATTATTGCTTGAGCTGACATCAGTCTTCACGTTTTTTTTTTTTTTTCATGCACAGTTGTCCTTATGTATCACATACACACAAAACAATGTGCTGGGGTGAGGTTTGCTTCTAGACCGATCGCTCCCTCATTGTGTCTTTCTCCTTGCCTCTAACTTCTCATGTACAACTTGAAAATGAACCCCCCACCCCCCAAAGTCAGTGAGAAAGAGATGAACCCAACAAACTACTGAATATTACTGAGCTGCGAATTAAATTTGATCCTTCCTCCACTTATAAACAAGCTTTAGAGATTAGATGAGGCTCAGTGCAACAATCTTGTCATTTACATTCTCCATACTGTACTCTACTCTACTCACTCTGACACTGATTTTACTGGCTAGGGCAGTACAGACAGCATACCCTTTGTGTGTTTGCCTACTGAAAGAGAGTGTGTGTGTGTGTGTGTGTGTGTGTGTGTGTGTGTAGAGAGAGAGAGAGAGAGAGAGAGAGAGAGAGAGAGAGAGGGAAACAAATATGATCCTTCCTGTAATTGCTAGGCATAGTCTCAACGTGTCCCCTGTCCTCTCTCTTCCTCTCTCTTTCTCTATTGGGTTTGACTAGAGAGGATGTACTTGCTCATGAGGTCAGATCATTCATGCAGGACGCACGACTACACGGCTACCTCTCTCTCTCTCTCTCTCTCTCTCTCTCTCTCTCTCTCTCTCTCTCTCTCTCTCTCTCTCTCTCTCTCTCTCTCTCTCTCTCTCCTCAAAGTGGCTTCCCTCCTTTTCTTTCTTGCTTTTTTTAAAGACCCCACACTCTGCAAATGAGGTCAGTGGCCTGGTCCTCCAATGGCGAAGAATTCAATTACAGCCATATTTTTCCCAGATTGCTCTCCTGCAATGTTTTAATGAATGACCCACTATTACAGAGCACAGGAGATTCCAATGCCAGCCTCTCTCTCTCTCTCTCTTCCTCTCTCTTTCTCTTTCTTCCTCTCGATGACCGCCACTCTGTTCTTTTAAAGTCTACTAGGTTAATGGCATATAAAGTACTTTGATGTTCTCTGGTCCTGATCTTCATGTTTGAACTGAGATAAGATTTTGCAATTGGTTGATCAAAATAAAAAAAAAACATCACTCAATTTGCTTTTTAAGTCGTTGATTTGGTGAGGCGTTGATTTCAATGTGATTTCAAGTAAGCTAATTATTTTTGTAATGGCTGCAATTAGTAATGCTCAATAAATAGATATCAAATCGACCTGTTTTTAATTACCATTAGTAAATAATTCAATTAGGTTCTGAATGCAAATGAGCTTCTTAAAGTTTCCTCTGGCATTGTAATAAATTGATCCATAAATGCATTGAGTGTTGCCATGTTCTCTGGAACACCATAGCACCAGGTTATTGTCGCAGAGCTGAACTATTCTATACAGTCATATATATTGTACATACAAAAACAAACCTATGGATTGTGGCTCAGTGTGTTAAATGAGCAGATTAGTAAGCAGGAGATAGCCATGACTTGAGACATGCAATCTTTCCACATCTTAAAAGCTGGAGCCCATCACATAATTCTGTCACCTTTCTATTCTGGAGCAGGCATTGGACAGTCACCATAAATCCATTTGTGGCAAGAGCTGATGTTGACCCTTAAGCTGCCACTTTAGCTCAAATATTATGGCTGATATCTTGACGTCCTGTTAGTAGGGGGAAGCAACCTGCCATTGAAACCCATCATGGAGTTTTGATGTGTTTGTGATGTTGTGATGAGAGTTGCAAAGAGAAGCTCAGCAACGGTACAGCAAGCTCCCCCAATGCTATCATCTACCCCGAGAAGACATTCACAAGTTGCTGTTTCCACATGATGACTCCGGCATTCTCCGAGAAATACGATTGCTTTGTCTCCTTTTAAGAAATTGAAGTTTTCAGGTTTTTTTTTTGTTCCTTTGCATTTGGAGTGACTACAACAAATAACCATCTGCATTGATATTGATTGCCTTTTCCTCACAAAACTGGCGATCAATCGATGCACTCACTGGTTCTTTGTGTTTTAACAGCTTGGCAAGAAAAAAATCTGGCAATTGGAAATGCAGAGTTTCCCCTTTTGTCTGGCAGGAGTCAAACACAAGCGCCTCAAAGTGAACAGCTGCATGTTCATACCCCACACATACCAGCTCTAACCTAGTGTAACTCCAATCCACTGAGCATAGAAATTAAGTATATATCGATCTCTTATCCACAACCTTACCAAATTAAGTATTTATTGATCCTGAACTTATTTTGCCAAGATCAAATAAATTGTATTTGACTGTGAGCATGGTCGTGTTCTTCTTGCCCTGAAATTATGCACACATGTTCACATTAGCCTCAAACTGCTATTACTAAATAATTAGGAAAAATTAGAGGGGGAGTTAGGAGCTCGTCTTGAAGAAGAGAAACAATCTGTGAGCCTCTCAGTGAAAAAAAAAAAGAGCGAGAAACTTGGGTGAAAATGGTGGCCTTTGTCCCGCATTACTGAGTCGGCCCTGCCAAGCTGTCACTGTCAAGGTCCTGCTGAGAAAGGCTTTTTAATGGCTAGCCCAACTAGCAGCACTTTTCAGGGAGCCTTCAGTGTAGCCAGAATTAAGAATCTCCACAGTGTTCCGGAAATTGATTCCCTCCCCTCTCCTTCCCGCCACTGCCAGCCTAGCCATCTCCACTTGGGCTTGTTGGCACTCCATCGCCCGTCACAGATCTCTCTCTCTCTCTCTCTCTCTCTCTCTCTCTCTCTCGCTCTCACTTGCACGCAGAAGAAGCCCCCCTGGAACTTCTTGTCGGCTGGTCTTGTCAAGTGGTCGTTGACACATTTAAAAGTGAGGAATGAGTGCTCTGAGGAAACCATTTTGTCTTGTGTCTGTTTTTTTTTTCTTCTTCAGCGTAGCAAAGCCTGTGTCACACAGTGTTTCTGTCAAGTTTAAATATTTAGCACGGGACGAGCCCAAGCAACAGCACATACACACACACACACACACACACACACACACACACACACACACACACACACACACACACACACACACACACACGTGTCCAAGCTGGCTTGTCAACTGATGTAGTTACAGTAGAAGTACATTAGGACTGAACACAGCCAAAATCAAAATGAAACCAAAGCTGCATTCCACTTGCTATCCATCTGTATGCACCATTTTCCAGAATTTGTACAACTGTTGCATGTGAGCGGTCAAATGATTACTCTTATTACAGATGTCTCTGAACGTTGTGTTCAGTGGCTGCAATGTGGACAGAACTAGGTCTCCTGCTTAAGCCACCTGAATAGGGTTTTACTGTGAAAAGAAGTACTGTATAAACATACTTACATGAAAGACATGTTGTTTCAAAGACACTAGTGCATTCAGCTGGGAGCCCGTATAAATATTATTCTCTTTTAGAGAACTGGTAGATCATTTGCATGTCTAGAGGGGCAGGTATTAAAAATATCTAGATTCAGGATTTAAAATAGTCATGGGCTTATCAAAATGTGTGGACCGGCCTGAACAGTGAATATTCCTTGCCTGAATTGCAGTAGATTGGCTTGTTGTTGCAACATACAGTATGCAGAATTATTTTACGCAAAATAAAAGGTGACAGAGGTTGTGTGGTACTTTTACAATTTCTTTTAACATTCTTCTCTTTAGTCCATAGTTCACATTCATATGACAGTATACAGCCAGAGATAGATTTCACTGTTTTACTGTTCAATTTTGTTTCAATTTTTCTGTTTCAATGTTTTCCTATTGACAGCCCTCAGCGACCTCGGCTAACAGGGCTGTGGGTTGATTGACTATTGCCAAAGATCATGGAATACTGAGCTCCGCTTGAATCCTCTCTGCTATTGCTGTCAATCAGTGTCTGTAATAGTAACAGATAACATTACTTCAATTATCATAACATATAGCTAGTTTGTCAATGACAACAAAGTGCTGAAGATGATGAAGTTGCAATCACATGTACTTTAGAAATAAGTTGTTTGTGCAGAGGAATAGGCCTACTGTGGAGGTACAGTATATCTATTACTGTATATACTGTAGCACATATTGTGCCATGTCATGCTAAGTTGTGTGATAGACTATGCGTTTCATAAGAAGAACTACTTGTAGATCAGTACTGAATTATGCATTAAGGATATGATAGCTGGATTTATTGATGACCAGAACATGTTCCTTTGCAGAATTCCTCTTATCATGTTTAATTCAAGCATTAACATACTCTCCAGTTTCCTCTGTGTGTTAAATCCAATGGGATATTGATGCTGGTCTGTGATCTGATCGCATATTGAATGCTTTGACATTCAATGTTGTTGCTTGGTATGTTGCGTTGTCATGGCTACCACACCCATGGCAACGTCACAGGTATGTGTGGCATGTTGGTGAGACTCTCCAGCATGTCGCCAATGCTAATTAGCTCTGCTCAGGCCAAGCTTCTCAGTCTATTAAGTGCCACAGTCACCGGTTCCGCCAACTTGGTGAAAAACTTGCCGGTATGCCAACTGTGCCGGCTGGTCTTATCAGCCATTACTGGTTGTTTTTTTTTTTTTCAAAAAAATTGTGTCTACAGGGTCATTAGCACCCATAGTTTCTAGTGAGGGTGCCTGCGTCATTCCATTCTTGACCCGTGTGGTCTCTTAGTGATGACATCTGCTTGTCGGCTTTGGCGTGTGCCTGACATTCAAGCTGTTCCATGCGCTCACGCCTTTTACGCCTGCCCAACTCTCAAATGGCTTTCGGCCAGCTGTCTCTCTTTACACCCCGGGGTGGAGTGACGTCTCGACTCGATGTTCCGACATCCCTGCTCTCTGTGTGCCCGCCTTGACGCTTGACGGTGGCGACGATGCCTTCCCTGTCCTCCACAAAAAAGCGTCCCCTTTTTTTTGGGGGGAAACGAGGGCTTGGTGGTTCTGCAGGCTGCATCTGTCTGTCTGCCTCAGCACAGAGAGGCCCTACGGGGAAATAACATCACATTTCATGGCGCGGCCCTTTTCAAAGCAACTCCAACAATCCAGCGAGTGACTCCTCCATCATGCTCTTTCCTGAGGGGGACAGAGAGAGCTGTGGCGCCCATTGTGAGAGATTCTCCATGCTTCTTTGCATAGAGAGACGATGCTCTGCAAATCATGGCTATGCTTTAAAGGAGCCCAGATCTGAACACAACCTGAGTTACATTTTATTGGTTTCCACACTTTTTTTTCCTTTCCTTTTTTTTTTTTTTGGATAATGCTGAGGACAGTTTCATTCAAGCTGGGAATGAAGAGGAACTAGTTGAGAACTGGGTCAAGAGTAGAGAGAATGACTGAGCAATAGACACAGAAATGGAAAGAGATAGAGAAACATAGGGAGGGAGAGAGAGAGAGAGAGAGAGAGAGAGAGAGAGAGAGAGAGAGAGAGAGAGAGAGAGAGAGATCATGGCAGTAGTTAGTCTCCATACAGATAAATAGAAATGTTTTCATGTTTTACTATCGTACCTTTTCATTCTAAAAATACATACAAAACACGAGATACTTATGAAATTAAAAGGTGTTAGTTGTTTTTCTTTGTCTGCTGACAGTAAATAAGACAGTACTTTCCTCTCTTGTCAATCAGTAGTGGAAAGGAGGATGAGGATGTCAGTTTGCACAATACGAAAGATAAACATACAAACACATATGCTGTATTAATGCACCCAAAATAGTGGAGTCAGTGACTGCTGAAGGTTGTACTTCACCACTTCCCCCTTCAATAAATGGGTTCACCAAGATTGGTTCTTTCAAATACCCCCCATCCCAATCCAACATGGTGCTTTAATGTTTCCAAAAATTCTTTCATTGAATATGTGACAGGCCAAAGGGATCTGACAGCCAGTTACTTCAGAAATAAACTCATCAATTTCATGTTCATTTTGCCTTACTAAGAGTAGCACAACTTTGCTTTTTGATTGACTAGGCTAAATAAATGGCTTTTGGCATGTGATGATCCTTGCCTTAAGCACTTCTGACAAGCTAAGATGGTCCTTCTTTAGTTCATCTCTCTCCATTATGGATCAAGACAGTTTTATAAGCTCGTAATATAAATGCTGTTTCTTAGGATGTGGACTTCAAGTCTTTACGAGTCCTGTCCTCTATGATTGTTATTTCCCCTGGCCCACTTCCAGTTCCAGTTCATATTCAGCTCAGATCTGGCTCAGGTCTGGTCCACGTCTGGCCCAGATTAGGCCTTTATCCACCCTCCCTGGCATGGTTCCACACTCCACAGTGATTCTCACCATGTACGGTACCTAAGCCACAGCAATTGATCTATGCACCACTCTGTCTGTCTGTCTCTCTTTCTCATCCCCCCTCCCTCCCTCTCCTCTCTCTCTCTCTCTCTCTCTCTCTCTCTCTCTCTCTCTCTCTCTCTCTCTTTGTCTCCCTCTCTGTAGTGTCCTTGATGTTGCCTTGTGTTTGCCCTTTCCTGACTGAGCCACATGAAAACAAGTGGTGATTTTTAGGCACTGGTCGCTCGGGCAGAAACACTCAGTGGCTAAATGAATGCTCATGTAATCCCGATTTCAAGGAGGCCTACAGTTTTTCACATTCATGGCCAGACTGTTGTGCCTCATTTCATTCTTATGCTTATTAAACTTTGTCCTTGTGCCGTCCCATGTGGCTTATGACGACCCCCCCCCCCCCCCGAAATAACAGGAGTATAATGGCTTTAGATGTTTCGTCTTAACCTCATGTATGCCCTGTGCCTGGTTTAATTCCCCTAACTGTTCAAACAGTAACCATATTGGCAGTAAATGTATTACTGTAATTGAGTGATGCTTGGTTATCTTACAGCTTCAGCTTTTGAAAAGTATCCAAAACGCATACAGTGCTTACTTACCCTGGAAATGGTAAATATATTTTCAAAGGCACAAAACATTCTCGGTCCTGTATCTTAAATAACACTGGAGCATATTGAACTAGAATACAAGGTTGGAATGATAAAATTCAATATCACAATTTCTAAATTATGCTCTATAGATGTCATTTTTATTATTAATACCTACAGTACGCTTCCCCATTATACAGAGATTTAAATGTCACTCCATGAAAAGGGATTCAGTCAAGTGTATTACCTCTAATCAATCAGCCAAGTTGAGAATGAAAATGGCTGCTGCTATCTTCTTCAACAAAAATATTCATGAAATACCATCCACATGAAAAACATGCCAGCAAGAAGGTTTGCATCACTTCAGACACACCAATATTCTTCAACACAAAGGCAAAGCCAATAACCAAGCCTGTTTATAATGCAGTTTATTTTTCGGGAACAGCTAAATTAGTTGGCTTGGGACACCCCCCCAAAAAAAATATGGTGAAGTATTTGCCCAGATTGTTATCAGACTAAGAAGCTCAGTGGATTTAGTCTTTGTCCCCAGAGCCAGCCGGTTGAACATCTCTGGCCCCATCCACACAATATCATCAGCCCTAATTAAGGCTACCGATTTAACCCTTGACATTTCTTACATTTCATTGCATTGTCCAATTGAACATAGAGCTTTATGTGACCTTATCAAATGAGAGGATGTCTGCATTAATAGGAACGGTGACATCATCAGTGGTTGAAGCCTCTCTGCTCAGCCATTGTTAAGGACTTGCAGCTTGTATTAAAACCATCATTCACTGAGCAGTATGGCTAACAGACAATTAAGCATGACTAAGTGCACTTCTGAGGGAGAAAAAAAACATAATTGAAACAGCCAAAGAATCCCCTTTTATGAAATGCATTCTCTTGTTATGTTATATTATTTGTTATAAAAAAAGACAATCAAATCCACATAGTCCTCGGATGACAATAAACTACACACAGGTGCATGTTGAATTCATCCAGTGAATGCAGAATGAGTCTTTGTTGTAGCTGAAAGTAGGGACATATAGTATAGTATGGAACACCAGAGATGCCTGGGGCACAGAGTAACCCACTTTATACTTAGTTTTAAAGTGCTGATCAGGGTGTGCTATTGGTCATTTGTCCACATTACTGTGAGAAATTATTGAAAAAATTAATTTGTAATTCATTTTGGAGATCTACAGAACTTGTCTCCCCCAGAAATGTGATTGGTGCAGCCAAAGTGGAATTAGAATTGTGTAGCCGTAACCAGAAAGTGTTATGATGTACCTTGCTCATATAGCAAAAGAGCTGCTGGAACGGCTGTTGCATTCGAGTTCAATATCTGTGTTGTGAGTCCCTCTTGCTTTGAATAGCTGTGCCGGCAAAAATCCCACTTATTCTGCTTCACTTTACTTTACTTCATGATAGCTTTACAGGTTGTTTCAAGGTAATGATAACTCGTACACACACATATGGACAGACAGACACACACACACACACACACACACAGACATACACACACACACACACTGTACAAGGACCCATGCTCGCAGTGATACACTCTCAAGGACACACATTTCCACACAAATATTCCAAACCATACACAGCGGGAGGAGTGCTGCCATGCACTCAAATGTGCAAAGCCACTCCTGAGTAGCTGTAGGCCTCTGATGTTCTCTGCCTTTGTAAACCTTTGTCTTAAAGGCTAGCCCACGCTCCCTAGTGACACAGCGTAGCAATGAGGGAGAAGGGGGGGGAGAAAGAGAGAGAGAGAAAAAAAAGACACGATACTGAGGGAAATCAGGGTCCCTGTTATCTGAATTCACCTTGCAGACGTGCGAACAGCAGGGGTTTGGCTGTTCTGACACGAGAGCGAGAATCCACCCCCCCATATCCCCCCCCCCCCCCACACACACACACACACTTGCACATCCACACACACACACACACACACACACACACACACACACACACACACACACACACATACAGTACACACACATGCACACACACACACACACACACACACACACACACATGCACACACACACACACACACACACACACCCCTCAGGGAAGAGCGGCGTTAAACCACTGCCGGAGCTCTAGTACGGAGTTCATAATTTTAGCGTAGCTCAACCTTTGTGCGCCCGTGTCAGCCTGGCTCTTTTACCCCCTCCTCTGGGGCCACCAATCACAGCTCCCTGTCCACACCACAGAAGGGGGGGGGGGGGACAAAACTATGGCCCCAGACCAAATAACTGCTTTTATTCCGGGGAAAAGTATTGGGCACAGGGCATTTTATACCTCACAGTCACCCACTTCATCATAATTACTGTTTTTAAGTGTGTATTGGTCCTTTTGCAACCCTTTTCACCAACTCTAACTGAACATAAGTTACTCAGCGTTTCTATTCCATTATAAGGTGAATCTTAATAAATGGCTGCATATTACGTAAGATTGGGGTGAGGTGTGGTGTGTGTGTGTGTATGTGTGTGTGTGTGTGTGTGTGGGGGGGGTTGCAGATGATGCATGAGAAGTAAATTATCATTTGCATTAAACTGAGACAGCAGTAAATAAGGCCATAATGAATTATGAGACAAATCTAATGAACACCTAGCTCGAAATATCAGCTACTAATAACAGGTTATCCTATGACCTGGTAGCTGATGTATCACCTACAAAACAACAACAACAGCAGAGAGAGAGAAAGAGAGAGAGAGAGAGAGAGAGAGAGAGAGAGAGAGAAATAATATAATAACACAGCAAAACTGTTAATAAGTAATCAGACGCTCTATGCATCTCCACAGAGATGCATATTTTTCCCTAAATATAATTTCCAGTATGGGATGAGGCCGTAGCCCCTGTGCTCTTACCGCTGCAGTGTTTGATCAGTAGCTACTATGGCATGAGGCCTGGATGACAAAAGAGAAGAAGCTTATTAGGTGGCTCGTTACTATGACAGGGGAGGGAGAGGGGAGGGGGATTAGTTGATGAGAGCAGATGGCTAGAGTGCTGGGGCCAGATCGCGTCTGAGGGGAGCCAAGGGCCCGAGGAGCTCGGAGAAACAGATGGGGTGGGGGTGGGGGTGGGTGATTAGGAAATCATAAAACCATATTTCATTTGGTATTGTTGCTGTAATGGCCGTCGGAGCGATGGCACGGAGAGTTATAAGCGCATTATTGTGCACCAAGAGTCCAGCTCATGGCGGACATAAAGGGAGTGAGGAGAGAGGCGAAAAAGCTCCTGTGTCTTTTTTGAAGTGGGTTTTAAGGAGCAGATTCACGTAGTGGCTTGTGGCGTTGGCAGATTGGCGCTTTGATTGTGTTTGAGAAAAGTTTGCTGCGCTTTGGCTCTACTAAAGCTGCTGAAAGTCTATAAAGCAGGCTGAGTTTCTAATGCCGGAATATAAACTGATGGCGGCGCATACATTTATATACAGTACGTGTCGGGGACACTTTTGACAGATGTTCTGAGCTGGCTTAAGCCTGCTTTGTCCATGTATAATCCACACGTTTGTACAGACTTTAGAAGTTTTTGGAACTGGTTAATCAAATCTCTTTTAGGGGGAGTCATGCTGTATATATGTGAGCAAGCATCCTCACTGCCCAAGTGTCTGTCTTGGTGTGTGTGTGTGTGTGTGTGTGTGTGTGTGTGTGTGTGTGTGTGTGTGTGTGTGTGTTCATATCTGTGAATCTAAAGCATAGCATAATAATGCAATTACAATTGGTCAACATGTGACATGTATGGAAATCTCACAAACATCTTTTCAGTCCAGTGCACAATATTCATATACCATTGAGAAAAAAAAAGAAACCCCTGGTTGAAAAAGAGCAAAGAGAAAATAAAAGAAAGAAAAGAAACATGTGATGGAATAAAGTGTCATGAATAATTGAAGAGCTTTTTGAAAAATTTATCGTTACCCAACTGGTTTGAAGGTCACTTCCTCTGGAGTGTGTTTGCCTCTCGAAGGAGAAAAGGAACTTAAACATTCATCTCAGACAAAAAAAAAAAAAAGAAAAAAGATCTTAGAAACAACACATATGAGAGAATTTCTTTTTTATTCGACAGACTTATACTTTTTTCATGGAACAGAAAAAATAAGAAGGGGGAAGACTGTCAAAAGAGCGAGAAAGGGATAATTTTTAACATCATTAAATATAGCGTAGCATCTTAGAAAGTTTAAAAATCAATGAATGTGACACTGTTCACTATATTGTGGTATTTTCCGCACAGTGAATTCAGTCAGTGGATTTTCATTTCCTCATCAAAAGACTTTACACTTAAGTGTCTTCATGAAATACTGAAGCTTTGATGATATTCCACTGTGTGTAGCATGACAGAATAACATGTATTGCATTTATTTGTGTAAAAATTGTACAAATAAGGCCACGTTTGTCTTTTGGAGTCACAGAGGATGAAGAAATGTCACATTCTCTCCTCCTTTCTTCTTGCAGTGGTGCTCGTAATCATCTGCTTGGTTATCTATCTGGTCTGCTAGATTGAAAATAAATTGCCCCGACAAACCTTTTAAACTTCCTGCAGTGCTCTCTCACATGCTGCCATGTTACCTTTGACTGAGCTTATTGTAAGCCAGCCTTTAATTGCCTTTTTTGTGAGGAGTGCTGTAACCCCTTCTCACTATCTGTTTTAATGACACCCCTAGCAGGCTGCGGGTGGTACTGAGCATGCTCCTGTCGGCCAGATAACAAACACTGTTTGATGGCTGCATGGGATTGAATGGAGTGGAATTACAGATAGTAGTTCCTCAGATGCCCGTGTTCTGGATCAATACATCTACACCGAATCCCCCGTAAAAAAGAAAGGGAGAAAGAAAGAAAGGAAGAAAAAAAGAGGGAAAGAAAGAGAGAAAGGGATTGTAATGGCTTCCCCTGGACCTTTTTTGAGGGAATAGTCTTTGCTATTGTTTTACACTTGCAGTGCACGGATCGTCATCTTTTACATTCCACCATAGTCCACTTTCAAAACTCTGTCATACAATCCCACGTCGAGTATTTCCTGCTATGTGTTAATTATGGATTTTGCTGCAACATGCTCAAGTACACTGTTATCAACCATCACAATTATCACTGTCTAAAGAAAAAGCTGTGCAGAAGGCCTGATTCATAGTCAACTTAGTAAAGTATGTTTGTCAAAATGTTGGACTTAACCTGCAGGTAAAGGGATATGTACCAAACAACACCTGTTGTTCAGGCACATGTGATTGTGTCCACAGTATTGTAATAGTGTGATTTTGACTTTTCCTCTTGCAAGGTTAGCTTGTTTGCCTTCCGTTTCCTGTTCAACTTGGACACCAGCTATAGGGCATTTCAGAGCTCCAGACATCTGAAAATCAGTGCTATGTTCCTTTTTTATTTCCTTTTTTTTATTTCCGTTTCTCTGATTTTGTTCCAAGTGTTTCTGAGAAAGCAGTTTCCTTATTGATTTAATGCTGTTTTCTTTCATGTAAATGCACAAATGGGAATGAAATTGTCATTGTGGTTCTTTACCTCCCCCACTGGGATTTTTAAGTTATTCAAACACACAGACACACAGACACACACATGCACACATACACACATACAGTACACACACACACACACACACACACACACACACACACACACACACACACACACACACACACACACACAGACACACACACACACACACAAACACATGCATGCATGTTCAAATACATAAGAAAGGGAGAGAGAGAGAGAGAAAGAAAAACACATACTTACATAATTACAAACACCTTTCCATCACTACCTCCCCTACTCACTTATTCTCCCAGTTTTCAAAAAGAAGTGCCAAGCTCATATCATAAGGGCGCTTTCCATCAGCCATAATAATTATTCAGCACTTCAGCATGAAACCAGACTTGCCCTAAACATTATTTCTGTGGATTAGCTCCCAAGTGCTCATTGTTGTCTGAGGACACCAGGGCATATTGGACCTCAGATAGGACTGCGTGCTCTATCAGTTGGCATGGCACAGCATCCAAAAATGGTGCCGCATTCTCAGCCAATCACAGCAGGAGCCTCAGATGGCTGCTCTAGACCCGTGTGAGTCATCCCACTGTATTTAATTTTTGACAAGGGCAAGGCTACGGAACTTTTCTTAAGAGCACAAGAGAATGCTAATCAGGCCTCATTGGAAAGTTTTCACCTGGGCAGTCGTCAAATTAAGCTAATTCAAATGCATAAATGTCAAGTTATTTCTTCACATTAGAATTAATAGCAACTGACCTTCCCTCTGGTGTAGACTAAATTATATTTCTGACATGGTGCTGCTGGGGCACGTGAAACAGGCCAAGCATGCACATCTCATAAGGTGCCATTAAGTCAGTGGCAAAGCCTTTGTTAAGACAACAGTTGTTTATATCCTAACTATTTGAATCATCTCCTCTGCGTCGTGAGTGCTAACTTGACCTTTACCTCACATATTGCACTCGCACGAGACATTTATAGACACGTATTTGTAATTTCATGCTTTTTCTTCCATTTGAATTGTCATGTAAATGGATGGCTGTTTAACAGTCTTGATGGAGGCCTTCGTACACACAGAGGACAATCAAAGATGTAGCGAAGGGGAGCGTGATGGGGGAGATATTATTTCTCTCTCCGTCGCAGTTTAATAGGTTGTTAGATAACAGTTAATAGTCAGTGATTGTTTCATTATTATGGCCTTAGATGGCAATAAGACAACAGGACTCATCTCAGTGATATTATATTATGGGAAACTCTATCGGGGTTAAGATTAGACATAGGCCAGTCAATACACAGAGGAGCAAAGTGATGCAATTGAACTTTAATAAGTTTTGTTCCTCATGCTTTCTGGTCAATTTACCATTGACAATGGTAGAATGGTATGACATTTATTTTCTTTTGTAAATTAGTCAGGTTCTTAAACCTGACTAAATAAATCACCCACCCTCTCTGTCTGTCTGTCTGTCTGTCTGTCTATCATTTGTATGCTCCTTCCTGCTTTATCAGTTTTCTGACCAGAAATGTCTCTTATTCCCAAACCTAATCTTGGCATCGGTATTACGTGTCTGAGACAGACAGACAGCGAACAAACACACTTTTTACTTGAAAAGTTCAAACCCCATTGTTTCCAGTGCGTGTGCCGTGTACACACACCCACCCCTGCCCCCTGCTGCTGCCCCTGCTGTGGTTGTGCTGCTCTTTGGCATTCACAGACTGTGCTAAGCTATGGGCTATGACTTCCAGCTCCTGTTCACAGTCTGTCAGCGCCATTCATCACTTTCCTCACCACTGCTTATAGCAAAAAGCCAGAATCCTCAGACATCAATAGCAATTAACGCACAGCTTGTAATTTACTTTGGAAACTGCAGACAGCCGCGACTAATATTTTTAAAAGTAATGACTCACGCTTGCCATGCGCTCGCTGCAGTGATAGGAGGGGTTTGTCCAACATCATCTTTCCCACTATCTGTCTCTGTAACTTTTCTTGGACTTCGTTTCTGCACTGAGAATCTTTCTTAAAGGAGACTCTGGTGTGAGTCAGTCAATAGCCCTGTTGCTTACTATCTGTAGGGAAAATAAAGAACTATCTGCAACATTAACTGAACAGAACATAGGAAAATTTAAATTGAAAGTGAGTGTTTGTTTCCCATTCAGTTACTGCAATGTTACAGTAATTGATGATTTCCTTTTCAGTCTGTTTTTTTTTTTTTTTTTACATGTTCTTTTTCCGGTTACACTTTAAGGTTGAAGGTACCGTTATAAGACTAACATGACACTGTCATTAACTATGACATGATGTTGTCATGAATCTGTCATAAACTTTATACACCTGTCATGACATTTGTCATTAAGTTTCACCCGGTATTTTTCATGGTTAGGGTTAGGTTTAGGGTTAGGGTATGTCAAGTTTATGACAAATTCTTGACAACGTCATGGCATATTTAATGACAGTGTCATGTCAGTCTTATGACAGCACCTTCAAATAAAGCGTTACCCTTTTTCCTATAGGGATGACCACAGACATCAGGCCAATGGATTGCAATAATTCACATTAGATTCCTCCTTTAAGTTCCTGCTCCTGAGGCACTTTCGTAAGTGCATGTAATGCGTGGTAATGCGCTTGACTGGGTTGTGCTGCGTGATCTCAGACAGGTATGCAGAGGGAGGGCAGGCAGTGAGAGAGAGAGCGTGCTGAGTAGAGGCTCTCCTGCAGGGAGGACTCATAACACCTGATCAATGGGATACTGTGCTGCACAGTGTGGGGTGATCTCGCTTCCATGTTTGTCTACCACCATGCAGCACTCACTTATATATTTATTATTCATTTACACCATTTATTTATTTATTTTTTACCCTGAAATAACAACTTCAAACTAATTTAGACGGTGCGCTGAGTTGGAGAGAATGGCCTTATACAATGTAGAACAGTCAGATGTACTTATAAAGAGCAAAAAGACCACTAAAACGGTGTTCATTGTATAGTAAAATAAAAACTCTTTAAGTTTCTTTTTAAACAGTAAGTCTGTTACTCAACAGTGGTAGTTAGGCTACCTGCAAGAGGTGGTTAGGCTACTTGAGCACACTATGCACAGTGTGATCACAGTTCATAATGACAGCTTCTTTTGATTGCCTAGTGTCCAAGGCTCCGCTTGAATCCTCTCTGGCTCCAGTTTGTGTGAGTAGGCCTACGTGATTGTGGCTGATTTGGCAGTCTTGTTTTTGTCCATTTTTTTTCTGTTTTGTTTTTGTTGTTAGTCCCAGTGTATACTATGTGTGCTGAATTAGCCAGTAAAGTTACTGAAAGGAAGAGCATTAAAACTCTTTGAAAGTATGAGAAAGTGCCATGAAGACAACATCTCATAATTGTCCACAAGGTGAAAACAAAACAAATTGAGCCTCATGTTTAATGCAGTGTTCTAGAAAAGGGTACACGTTTAATCCAAAATGTGTGTGTGTGTGTGTGTGTGTGTGTGTGTGCGTGTGCGTGTGCGTGTGTGTGTGTGTGTGTGTGTGTGTGTGTGTGTGTAAAGTCTGTGAAGGCTGCCAGGTTCATTTTCTCTACCCTATGAGTTAACACTGTAGTTTAACACACACCTTGTCATGGATAATCCCTTGTGAGATTTCGTTCTTGCCAGACTGCTGTTTCATCAAAGGAATCTTCGCCGACTCACACACAAGGGCTTTAGGGAACAAAATGGAAGACCTTCAAAATCATTTGTATGATTTCAGAAACTTCCGGAAAAGTAATCCACCGCACAGCAGCACAATCTGTATACTGACGATTGTGGACACTTTGGTTTGAGAAATTATCATAAACTGTGTGTGTTTGTGATCAAAAGGTGCTTATCAAGCTCGCTTTGAACTACTCTGAGGGGAGCGTCATGTCACTCACGCTCTTTATACAATATCCATGTTTTGGAATTGCTCTTGACTGCCTGCCACGAACCTCACAGGCCTTTGAATTGAGATTTGTCTTCAGGATTGAGGATAGAGTACATATTGTTATTATATTTTTCTGTCGTCAACACTGCCACTGCAGTGTTGCACAGCACTCGAGCATTCAAGACATTGTGAAATCATAGTGTAGTTTTTACAGTAATACATCGATATTAGAAGCTTATTTTGATGTGGACTAATCTCCGCCAGTGAGATTTGAGAAGTTTGGCTTGTCTGTCTGTTTCCTCACTCGCTGTCTGTCTGTCTAGCTGTCTGTCTGTCTGTTTACGAATACAGGTTTATGCAAAAACTTCCCTGTCCCTGACTCATAAAGGTGGAAGGTTGCAGTGTGGTTCAGGGATGTTCCTGTTCAGTTTTAAAGCAGATGTAAATTAGAGGGCTAATCCACAAATTCAGCTTCCCTTTTGGTTAGTATTGCATGATGAAGTATGTGGCCTTGGTTGAGGGCTGGTCTTTCTGGACGCCCTCCTAAATTAATTTCTGCTGTGTGATTCATAGCAAAACAACAAACAGTTGAAATTATACTTTATTGGAATTTAGGAATCATGCTTGCAGACTGAGACGGTCTGGAAAAAGGTGCCCAAATTCAAGCCCCCACCCCTTCCGTAAAATAAATAAATGAATAATGTTTGTTGCATAAAAAGGCTTGCCATACGCATATTTTCTACTTCAATGATGCAGTCTCACAAAATGCATGCTCATAGCTTAGGCTACATTCTCACACTTGTTTGACAGAAGGGAAACATAGCTAAACAAGATACATTTTCTTGCGGCCCAGAGGATTTTAATCAGAAGTTTTGTAGAATCTTGTAGCATTTTTCTTTGAAGTTATCAAAAGACTACTGAGACATATATACTGGTACTTGAGGTCAATGACTACTAAATAAAATCTGATTTTTTTTTTTTTTAATTTCATGTGACATTCATGTGACATACCCTGTATGTTTGAACAGTGCAAATCACATGGAATATGACCTTTTCCATTTTGATTTTGGCCCACTCAGTCTAAAGAGTCATCAGAATGATGAGGGAGTTGCAAGTGTAGAATCAAAGATTTAAATGGCATCGCCAAGGAACTTTGCTGCACCATTGAAGATAAAGAAAAGATAAAGGCTTACTTGATGTATTTCAAGCTATAGACCCTTGGTTCAAGGTTCAAATGCTGTTGGTTGGAAAATGAATTGAATATGAATCGAAAAGGAACTGGCAGCGAACACTACCTGAATAGGCCATAGAAAGTCAATTGCAATTGAATTTTACCATGGACCTGTAGCTGCTGTTTCACTATTGGGTGTATATTGTACAACATCTTATTCTTCCTACTTGGTGAACTTGAAATACTGTTGAGGTACTGTTAGTTCTGATAGCACTAAAAGTCTTAAGGTGAACTATGAGTTCCTGCATGGTTTCAGCACGATTTCACTTTTTTAAAATGTCGCCATCTCCCTTTGATCCACCAGCTGCCTGCAAAAAAAATTGGTCTCGGGAGACCAGGGACTGAAAATGTCAAATAAACATAAAATAAATTACTTAACATAACATAGATGTGTTATAATAACCTGCATATAACAACCCTCATTCCAGCCAACCACTGACAAGGTGGTTGGAAGTTGCGAACTTACTCCCATCCTTCCTCATAAACGTCTTTGGCTGGAACCTGTTATATTTTGGTGCGCAGACTGTGTTTGTTTGACGTTTACAGCCCATGAGTTGTCTCCTGAGATCTGCCTTTTTCACAGTTTATTCAGGGGGCAAGCAGCTAGCAGATCAAGGGGACATGCCTACGATCACACTGAAACCATACACAAACTCATAGCTGCACCTTCAAAGCCAAGTTTAAAGAAAACAAACCAGATATCAGACCAAGGAATAAGCCATACTGATTTTGTAACCTTTTATTATCTGCTCACAAATTCATAGGCAAACTGACAGCGCACAACTGCCCAGCTTCCATGTTTACTTCTATGAAGTAGCTACCATGCTGTGTTGCTATTGATTGCATGCAGGCCAATTCAGTCCACTAGTCAACACCAGAGTTGAATTCTGATAATTCTATTAAAAAATTAGAAAAGCAATCAGAGAGCACCGACCTCCGCCAAGACAATGTGGTCACAGATGGTGTTCTGGATCACCGATCGCCACCAACATCGGATCAGTTCTTCCTTGTCCCAATTCACACGTTGCCCGAAAGTTTCATCCAAATCTGTGCAGTGCTTCTCGAGTTGTTGTACACAGACACTCACACCGACAGACAGACAGACAAACACACGCCGGTGAAAACAACCTCTTTGGCGGAGGTAATAATGTTAATAGAGCTGAAAAACGGAACTGAGCATTATTTCTCATGATAAGAACATAACCTCAAAAATGATTGACCAATAATTGACCAAATATGCAGAAGACATTATAGTGTAAAGGAGAAATCTAGTCTGAATCAATCTATAACCCTGTATTTCAAGGTCACTGATTGCTGTTGGTAGCCGGAAAAGAATAGAGAATCTGATACGACATAGATCAAATAAAGACTGGTCAGCTAACACTAATGTAATTACCAGAAATGGTCAGGCTGGATTAAGTGGTTAGGGGGGAATTTGTGCATACTAGAGGATTCTACCTTGAGTTCATCATGATCACAGTGTTTCCTTGTACACAATGGAAAAATAAAATAAAATCAAAGTTGTCTAATGAGTAGCCTATATCTCCATATTGATAAATTGTCTCAGAGGCCTGAACCCCCGTGGCTAAAGCCTTCTGGCAAAACTGTTCATGCAGGAAGTCTCTTTTTGATCTGTAGGTCTACCTTGTATTTATTCATTTACAGTACAGAAAGAGCTCCTCGTGCAACCCAAAGAGTTATCCTCTTCTTTCGACTTTGTCATACTTCCATCTGTACAGAACGTGCTGAGCCCTTACTGAGATCCTTTTGACATCTAGGGACAATTGCATGGAAAAGGGGAAGATGGCGGCCCGAAGAAAAAGGACTCTCCCTTTCTCATGGGTCATGCTGTATCTCCTTAAACATGGCAGATGATGCTTGTTAGTGTACACCTGACAGACTCTGGGTCCTTTCAGCCCTTGGCTTATAAGTGTGCTAAGAGAATAGTGCTAAAAGAATAGTCCTTTTGATTTGCAGTTGCATTTCGATTAAGCAGTGAGTGTTTATAACATCAGGGAAATGCGCACTCAACCGTTAGCACGTTTCAAATCAGGCATGAAATTAATTTGGAAGTTCTTTTCATCAGCAGGTGTCTGTAATAAGGCCCAAATGCATTGTGCTTAAGATTTAGCAGCTTAAACTGCTCCCTGTTCTCTTTTAGAAGTATTGTGTGCTGTTCTCTGTCACACACAGTCTAACCTGGCAGTCAGTGAATGCCTCTGATTTCTCTGTCATTTGTGAAAATAAGCCAAAGGAAACAGTTTTCGCTTTTCAGTAAAGAACAGGTCTGCCTTTTTTTTTCCTAGAGTCGTTTTCTTCCAGTGGCTTGTTTACAAATGGTTTTGCTAGCCCGTAGAGGTTCTTTG
Source organism: Sardinella longiceps (assembly GCA_027497455.2). Lineage (NCBI taxonomy): Eukaryota > Metazoa > Chordata > Actinopteri > Clupeiformes > Clupeidae > Sardinella > Sardinella longiceps. The sequence continues at coordinate 20,206,279 of JAODXP020000020.1, forward strand.
CGCTCCCGCTCCCCACACCCCTTCTGATCTTCCGTCTTCTGTGCTTGCCTATCACCTTTTTCTCTATTTCTTTTTCTTTTCTTTTCCTTTTCTTGTCTTCCCCCCATCATGCGTGGTTTCCTTGGTTGTCTTCATGGCACTGTGGTAGATAATGCTTTATGTCATGTTCTATTTTAAGCTGGCTGTGAAACCTAAAACACACCTCTGATTACAGTTTGTCTGGAACTATGCTCAGCCTATGGCGACAAGCATAGACATTGCAAATGTTCAAAAATGCAAAAATGCATAATTCATTCTTTGACTGCCATCTGAAGGCCTTGCCACACCATCAATGGCACCTGCCCTAGGCCAGATGTGAGATCCCCCCCCTCTTTTCCAGAAATACAAGTGAAAAACTGAAGAAAAAAAGTAATAAATGTATTGTGATGCCCCCCCTGGTATTTTGTGCCCTAGGCGATCGCCTAGTTCACCTATGCCTAGAACCGGCCCTGAATGTATGTGCTGTTACAGGACTAGATTAAAGCTCATTATTTCTATGGTCAAGGAATACACTTTTATTTGTTACATGCATATGATTCCTGGTATAACAAAACAATGCAGTGAAATTGGTCCACAATTATATTGCCTTTTTTGGAGAAGAGAGATGGGTACAGTAGTGCATGCATAAATATATGGCTTTATTGGTCTAGATACTACATGGCCACAGCCATCATTATTTGGTCTCCCAGAGGAAAGAGAGGACTGTTGAGTTTGAAGTGACTCTGCTGGAGCTGACGGTTATTAGTTGAAGTTTTGCAATTATTGCTCTGTCACTTGTCTTGCCGAACTGATATCTTTTGAAAGCGCCGACTTAATCACACTATATAATAGTCCCCGCAATGTATTATCTTTGAGGATTTCATATGACTCACTTTGGCATAATTTTTGAAGGCTCAACTAAGCCCACATTTTTATGCATATCAGTGCATTCTAAAATATATGCAGTTATTTTATTGTGAAGGTGTTTTGTTAAATCGAACAGCACTGCAATGAACGTAACAGTTTAACAAATAGCAATGCAGCTTTGTTAGGCTGAATATTGTTGCTATTATGCTCGCCTCCATTGTCATATTGTGTAGCCAAGGAAAGAGAGACACCCTTAAAAGAGTGCTTCTCTTTGTGAACCTAACGTCGCTGACAGCAACCAATACACTTGAGGAAACTAATTTGGGACAGTACTGTATAGAGCTTAGATGCTGACAGCTTTGAACTTCATACGTATCTATGACAGTCACGGTCCTTTCAACTGTTTTCCTCGATTAATTTATTCCCGCAATGATGTCTGCTAACTATTTATTCCTTGAATGTACATCCTGGCCATTATTCCAATGGACTGATGTAAATGCATGCATGATAAATTATGGTAGAGCAACTGAATATTTCTTCTCTTTTTGAATCATTATTCGCTTTTTTCTTATTGAGAAAAAAAATGACACTGTCATTGAAGTCTTTATGGGAAACTTTCAAATGTGCCTTTGGCTGAAGTTTAAATTAAACATACTGTATGAAGTGATGTGACAAGGAATATTTCACTGCACTGCCGAGTACTTTTCAAACTCTGCAATGCAATTAGTGGATAATTTTACAACATTCGCTCTATATCTGTGTTTTTTTCTACCTTCCTGAATCCTGACCCCTGCAGTCTGTAAACAAAAAAACTAACCCAAAACACAACCTGGCCTGTAGGCTATTTTGGAGGCTATAATTTAAAGTGTTACCTATGTTAATATAAAATCAATGTTAACACACTCTCTACAGTGTCTGTGTAGCGATTGGTTAATTTTCAGCTTGACATTGACATTTCTCTCTCTCTCTCTCTCTCTCTCTCTCTCTCTCTCTCTCTCTCTCTCTCTCTCTCTCTCTCTCTCTCTCTCTCTCTTTTTCCTTGCAGGTAAGTGGAGACCTTGCTCATTGTGCTCTGCACCTCGTGGCTGACCTTGAGCTTAGTGTTTCATCCAGCAGGCCTTTGGTGCAGTAATTGCACTTTTAGTGGTTCATTCCAAAGAGGATGCGGCGTGACGCGGGAGTGAGTTAAGTAATTGCCTTATGCAACACTATTATGCCCCTGCTTTCTCCTGCTGTAGTTAGTACAGCTTGGACATATTTGTTTACATTTTTACCTTCACCTTCCTTTGGAGAGGGGCAAGGATCTGCTGCCACCCCACCTTTCCTGTTTCTCTGTCTACATGACATGGTTGTTTAGCATGCTGATACTATTATATGTGAAAGGTTTATGACTTTCAACATGTATATTCCTAGACAAACTTTCATTATGCTGTTCTGAAGGGGCAGAGGTGATGAGATATCCAATATTTCTGTTTATTCTGCAGTATCAGACCAATGCTTTATTGTTATTTGTTTACATCCTGACCCAGGAGACATTGAATGTGAATGCAGACGTGCGTGTTTAACATCCTGAGCAGGAATTGGCTTGTGTTTCCATTGTGGGGCATTAAAACATTGCCAGGTCACACAGTTCATTATGGCTTTATTTTCTTTTATCTTTCAAACAGTATCAGTCATCGCTGTTCTATTCAGTGGCTTTGAAAACTTGTACAATCGTGATGCCAATTTTGCAGTTAATCACTTTAATTCAGACGTACATGCTCAGAGTCGAGTGCCCTGGATATCTCGAAACATTTTATTGCACAGTAGCAAATTAGCAATTAATTTTGCCCATCAGGGATAAATGATATACTATAATATGCACAGCTCATCCTTAGCCAGGTTCAATCTCGTATTGAGGATGTTGCAAGTGCAGCGGGGAGTGGGAGATTGTCTCGACACACAGCCCAATCAAAATATCTAAAAATTGCTCCATTGAGGGATAATTGAAGAGAGCGTGGTGAGTGGCATTATTGTCATCAAAATCAAATAATGACACGCAGCTAATTGTGAGCCGCTTTCAGCATTTCAGTAGCAAGCATTCTTTCTTAGCTACCACTAACTACCCAACATGGAAAGGCACATCAAAGTCATTTTTCAGTACGCTCAGTATACTAAATATTTCATGCATATATTCTTCATTGTCTTCATTCTCATGCTAAATGTATGTTAAGTATACTGGAAATAATATCATACAGTATGTTGGCAGTGACATGGGAGAACATGATTAAAGTCCATAAGATGAAGAAGACTACTTGTAATGAAGCACCTTCTAGAATCTAGATGATGTATGAAATGCCCTTGAATGTGTGGGCATTATCTATCTAAATCTAATTAGCCTGATACATCGAATTGATGTCTCTAATTGATGGCTTTGCGGGAAATTAGCACAATTTATTTGTAATTACTATTGGCCTCATTATAGGGATCTGATCATGTAATCTGATCATGATTGTTACTGTATCCTGATATAGAAAGGGTGAAAATAGATTCTTCACTTCCAACAACCGGAATTTTTCTCCTGGTATTCTGACAGACATCCTGAAGACAACAACTGGTGTGAAGCCAACAGCTGTGCCTGGGAAAGAGAGAAAAAAACATATAAAACGAGAAAAATAGATACTTACTTTCTGTAAGAAACAAAAAAAAGGGAGAGCCACCAGGAAATCAATTGTTCCCTGATGCATGGGGTGGGGTGGGGTGGGATGTGTGGGTGGATGGTGGGGGGTGAGAGGAGGCCTCCTAGCATAAATAACATCTCCTCTGAGCGTTGGAAATGCAAAACATTTCCTTGCCCCAACCTACACAAATCCTCACCTTTGGACCTGCACACCCATAGGGGGGAAGCACTTTGATAGCACACCTATTGTACCTGCCGCCCCGCGGGTCTCCTTGGTCCTTTTCACCCACCAGCAACGTGTTGAGAGAGAGAGAGAGACAGAGAGAGAGAGAGAGAGAGAGAGAGAGAGAGAGAGAGAGAGAGAGAGAGAGAGAAGACGATGACAACAACAGTGAAGGGGCAGGGGGGAGGGTGCTGTCGACTGGTAATTGCCTCCACCAACCAAGGTCATTTCAGAGGGAAGAAGTCATTAGCGGATGCCCCTCTTTTGGTATATGCTTATCAGTTCTCGAAATGAGCTGGCGCCCCCCTAATACAACTCACCGTATTGGCAGTCAATAATTCCCTGTCAGATAGCCAGGATGCGGCAGCTTCATGAACTAACCACTCACCGGCGCATCCACCTCCCCACCCCAGCTCGTTCCGTCAGGCGCCGTATTAAAAGCTGTCAAGGGCGGCCGTAAGGCTAACTGGAACAAACAGGAAAAATTGAAGTGTACACCGAGCGTCTCGGATACTGTTTGGCAGTGACACTGAGATTAACGGCGGTACTGAAACTGTCGGAGTGGGGATGAGAGGTACGGGGATACAAGCTAATATCTGTCCGTTTTTTTAAGAGTAGCACGCCGTCATCCCTGGTAGCAGTCACCCTCAGCTGTGTAATGGCTGAAGTTTTCAGTGCAGTTTTAGTGCCTAGTTGTCAGCCTGTCTAAGCTAACTTGCAGTGAGATGAGAGATACACGATGAAGTGAGACAAACAATCACGTTTTTGTTGACGTAGAGTATGTTCTTCTTTTGAATTGTTCAATTTTAATTCAGTACACAATTATGCACAAAATGGCCTAAAAAATAACTCCTCGTATAATGTTGTACAACAGACATGGAAATAAATTCAGTCTGATCAAATACTGCATACAAAATAAAAGTTTCTCTCTGAAAAGCATATTGAAGTCTTTACCAGAACACTATCAGCCTGTGTGATGGAAGAACAAGGTCAATAAACTTCACAGCCTTTTAAAATATTTTTTCGCAACGATAGGCTGATATTCATACGCATTAATATATTTCTTTAGTGATCGGCCTTGATGGAAGGAATGTTTTGCTGAAAGAAATTTAAGTGCAAACCAAGTTTTGTCGGCTATCACTTTTTTATTCAGTACTAAGTTGAGACTTGTTCTCCAGTCTGTATCAGGGTTATGAAAGAAACATCTTTTCTAAAACATTGTCATTCCTTGTCTTTGCTCTATGGTAAATTACCATTTGGCCGATATACTCCAGAGCCATGGCTCTCGTCTGCTCTTAACATCGCACAACACTGAGTACACTACCAATGTTCCACTCACAGAATGTAAAAATAGTAAAGAAGACTTCATGTCTCCTACTATTATGTTTATTCTGGCCTTGCTTTCCTAAATGCAAATTGTCACACTATTAAATGGACTCTGTTCATGAAACACTTCTGCAGAACACTGAGAGTAGCTGTCAACATTATTATTTTTGGTTGTCCTGGAAACCAATGTGCAGAACATTGATATACAGCATGTAGAATAACTTGAAATGAGGCCAGAATAGTGGACCTTGGGAAGGCATATTTTGCAAATTGCTAAAAGCACTCTACTAAATGTTGGCCAATAGACACAGTAGTGTGGATGTAGTCTACTGTATATGTACTGTACAGTAATTACAGTCTTTGGAAAGGTGCATCAGCTGAAAAACTCTCTCTCTCTCTCTCTCTCTCTCTCTCTCTCTCTCTCTCTCTCTCTCTCTCTCTCTCTCTCTCTATTTTTTACTCCTCTTTTAGGTCCTTCTTTGTTGACTGTACCCACCATATTTTTTTAAAAAACAACATGCGCTCCAAATTCTCTTCCCATTCAGCTTGCATAAAAGTAGGCGTCTGAATGACTTGAGAGGGTTTGTCTGAGCACATTCATTATGGTGATGATGGAGCTGATAACTGTGCTCAGTGTTGTCACTAAACTGTCAGTTTGTCAGTTTGTCACATTCCCTTATGAAAGTACAGCCTTGTAAAGTCACACACACATATCTACTGGAGACACAGCTCCATCTGAGACATCCTCTTTGTCTGACACTCTGTGCCGAGGAGCTTATGTCCTCTCAACAGCGGATCAAGACTTTTATTTTTCAGAAATGTCAGGATGATTGTCTGCCTCCGGGCTGTAATTGAGGCGTGCTTGAGGGGGCTTCTGGACTGGTATCCTCGATGGACCCACATGCATGCACACACTCACACACACACACACACACACACACACACCCGCAGACATTGCACAGCCTATGGCTGTCAGGCCGCCAGAACCCTCAGTCGGTCTGGACCGTACTGGAATGTTCTATGAGCGCGGTGTGTGCTGAAATCGCCCATCGTGTCCCTAACTTAATTTGCGCTGGTGGGTGACACATAATCCAATCAATGCGGCTGCTGTTGAGTGTGATGTATGTGATTCATTTATGTGCTTTGTGTTTTGCGGCCTCTGTGATGCTAGTGGCGCGGACATGTGCTTTGCTTACCGCACATTTTTGAGATCGCCAGCCCACCGTGTCTTTTCAAGCGCTAAATCGGCCCTTTTGTCCTCCACCCCCCCAACCCCAACCTCACCTCCCCACAGCTGATCATTGATATGGATTTATTCTGTGTGGTCATACATGCTCAGAACAATATAGCTGGTTTATGTTCATAACTTTGAACCACTGTTGTGCAACTCCGCCATAGACAATAAGCCATTCATTATGACTTTTTTTCCCCTGAGACAGAGCTTACATAAACAAAAGTCTACTTGTGAAAAGCTAATTTATAAAAGTTACCCCGACTGCCCTCAAAAAGATGCATTCAGTATGTCGCACTCGTTTTCGTGGACTCCATTATGTCCCAGTGAGGCCGTGATTACACTGTAATGGGCTCTGAATAGACATAATCTAATTACTAACGTCATTGTCCTCTCATAATGTAATTTCACACACACAGCAGTCACTTTGAAATCCTGTCTTTGAATCGTAAGGGTTTCTGAGAATGGAGCGAAGCAATAAATGTGCGTTCAACCAACACAAATAAGAGGTATTTATTAGCAGCTATTTGGGACTATTCATTATTCTCACCCACTCCTCACTTTTCCTCCAAAGTCTTAGCAAGCAGTTTGCAAGAATGCAGACAGGGCCGTTGCCTCATGCCAGTCTCTGTAGGATTCTAATATATGTCCAAGTAGGACTGCTGTCTAGAGATGGTCTTTTCTATAGGTATATGCCAGTAGAAAGCAAGGAGTACACACACACATGCACACACACACATACACACAAACATGTACACATGCACACACACACAAACATGTACACATGCACACACACACACACACACACACACACACACACACACACAAACAAACACAGTACACACACACACACACACACACACACACACACACACACACACACACACACACACACACACACAAACAAACAAACACAGTCGCACACACAAACAGGATCAAAGGAGTATATCACAATGAAGAAATTAAGTCTCCAGCCTGTGTAAAGGCACTGCATTCTCTAATGTGTCTGGGGAAGGCCATGGGCTGGGAAACTGAGCAGGAAAAAAAAACCTCTAGACCATTAAAAGTGTGAAATATTTTTCATTGAAAGTATATCTTACTTCACTTTATACTTATTGAAAGCAATGGATATTAGTATGGAATGTATGATGTGTGAATGCTCCTTAGATATGGTACATGCATAGCACAGCAACCTTATTTAGTAAAAAGTATGCATACATGAGTATGAACTGCATACTCAGAAGTATCTCACTTCAGTCTCCTCAGGGTTTTGGGTATGCATGTATGACTCCTCTCCAGGAACACAATTGGATTTCTATCTGGTTGATGCAGTACACAACAGTCTCACTAATATCCCAGGCCCTTTAAAGGCCTCCTTAATGGAAGATCAACACTACTGGCTTGAGACGCTGATGAAAGGGAGTCTGGGTCACTGGCCATTTTATTAGGGCTGTGCAGGCCTCCCTAACAAAAAAAAAAAAAAAAAAAAGAATGAAAGAAAAAAAATAGAAAACCAAATAAATAATGCCCATAACCTCTACAAAGGATGGATGTAAAGGTCCAATTAATTTAAAGGGTGTACACACAGTCTTGCCATCGGCTGCTCCCCTCGACTCTGTGGAAAATTACTATGTGGGAAGGCACATAAAACGAAGCGAACGAAAACAAATCAATGGCAGTTAATTAAAAAAGGAGGAGTCACTAAACCACTAAAACCCCCTTCTGATGGCAGGCTTTCTCCTTTTTTTACCCCAGCAAAAGCGTCACAAAAACCAAAGGGGATTGATTCTTCAGGAAAGAGACGGCAGAGGTAGAGAGAGAAGAAGAGAGGGAATGATAGATGCGTTGTTGTGATACGGTCATACATACACTAGTTCTCATACAAGTATTGGGTCTGGAGCGATGGAATTTAGCTGGAATATTTGTTTATCAGTTACGGTCTAATCCATATTAGATTACCAGGGAATGTTTTATCAGAGCAACATCGATTATGACCCTTTGCATCTGTGGTCCATTTGAATGAGCACTGAATAGAATCCACTTTGTGGATTTCTCCTGTTATTCTTTGATTATGATGATATATGTTGTCGCAGTGGATGTGGTCTGTGCTCATTGAATGGCCAGCGTCTGGTGGTGATATCCTGAAATCTAATATTATGATTCTTGTATTAATAAAAAAACTTTATTAGGTTGTTTACAATGCCACGCGTCACTAAATGACGTTCTCACCCACTGCAACTAGTGATTTTACAGTTTGCTGTTGGTTTCACAGCTTCACTTGCCGCAAAGGAGTTCGGGGAAGCGAAACCTCTTTTAGTGTCACAACTAGATCTCCAGTCTGGACTATACACCCCATTAAACATTAAAGGCAAAATCACAGCATTTCCAACAGCCCACTGTACTGTTTATCAGCTAGCTGCCCTCCTCATTATGTCAGGGTCACTATTCCATACAGCCTCCTTTCGACCCTTGTCTCTTCTTCAGGCCATAAAGACTTTTTCCCGGTTAAATTGGTGGGTGTATAAATTGCTCTGATGATATGATGCTTTAATTATTGTAGCGATGATTATAGCACTAGCTGGGAATACCAAATTAGCACAAGCCATCTGATGGCTAGCCACAATATTATGACAAAGCTTTACTAGATGCTGTTTAATTAATGTTGCATTATGACAGCTTCAAAACACAGAGGGGAGGGAGAGAGAGAGAGAGAGAGAGAGAGAGAGAGAGAGAGAGAGAGAGAGAGAGAGAGAGAGAGAGAGCACGAAATCTGGCATGTGTGCCTGCCAGAGATGCTTCATGTCCTTCCTCTTGATAGTGCTCTCTTAAAGAGCTCTCTTTTTGTATTTTTCCACCTTGTTTTTATCTGCGGAATTTGAGCCGTGTCAAGATTTTTGGGGAGTAATAAACAAGGTGTTCAGTGTCACCTCGGCTTAATAAATTTCGCTTTTGGAATCTCATTACTGGAAACAGCCCCGGCTAGCTGGTGATTAATGGCACCCCTCTAATTATACATGCAGTGTTGGAAGGCATGCGATGATCTCATCTCCAAGGGTATTTATCAAGTTTTATTGCCAGTGGTGCACAGATAATGCTTTCCCTCGCGCTCATCCAAAATAATGTGAAGTCAGTGCAGCGGGGAGGAATTGAATAGGCCCAAACGCTCGCGGCAGATGGCAACAGTTAGGTCGGTTCTGCTGCTGGTAGAATCCCTCGCCTTTTTTTGTGTCAGTCCAAGCCAGAATGTTTTACCGCCGCCGCGGCTATGGCGCTGTGTCATTGACAACGACAGCCAAAAGAGGGACCGAGGGTCGAGGTTGTAAATACGCCCCCGAAACATCAGACATAAAATTGAGGGCAACTGACACTGGCTCGCTCTACCTCTCCCCCCCTCCCCAGTAAATGGAACGTTTTCCGCGATAATAGGCAGTGACAGACTGAGCGCGCTCCGCAGGTGTGCTCGCTGTTGTCTGCATTGACACCGGGCCCGGAAAATGGATGTTTACTCTTTTCCAGTCGTTTGTTCTCCAGACTGGCGGCCATTTATGCAGTATTGTATTCCTGTAGGCCACACAGTGCATATTAAACAAGTCTAACAGCAAACCCTTTAGGTTTTTTTTTTCTTTTTCTTTAGGAGTTAGAGATGTGGCTTTGATCACTTGCTTGAGGAGAGGAAAAGGCCTTTGAATAATTGTTTTATCTGATCACATGTGCACGGCATACTCTTGTGTCATTATCTTGTGCACACAGAGTAATTGTCTTGTGACGATAAGGTCTTGTGATATGCACTCTCCAGCATATGAATGCATAAGACATTATACATGACACAGCCCTTCAAATTCAGTGGAATGTTATTACGTTGTCTTAAGGGGGTATAATTCTTATTATTGTTTTGTTTTTTTAAAGCAAGAGTAATAACTTCTGCATACATGATAAATACAATTCCATTTCTGTTGACTAGGAGGGATCCATGAAAAGACAAATAAAAAGATGAATTATGTGTGTTTTGAAAATAAAAAATTGGCTCCCTGTTTAGCCTGTGATTGCCTCTAGTCTATGCACCAGATAGGTGTAGTCGGAGGAGCAGGTCTGGCTCAGACTGTGAGTGATTCTGGGCCAGACGTGAGCCAAATCCTCCCTGTGCTTTTCTCTTCTGTGTGGTTGAGGCGGAGTTTGCAGGCAGCAAAGCTGCAGTTTGTGAGATTTCATTTTGTGTTTTATGTAAGAGCCCTCAGTGGAAGTTATTCCTAGATCTCAGGCCTCCAGAAACACCACATGAAAGACAGAACAAAACAGGAGTATAATAGACAGCTTTAGAAATGGGGCGTCATGAGCGGAGGAGCATTTGATGTGAGAAAACCTGGTGCGGGAACCGTTATTTCCACTTTTAATATTTTAGCATGGAAATTAAATCTTGCCGAATTATAGAATAATTTAAATACGCAATATTCCACAAAACTTCAAACTCCCATCGTAGACTTGAAGAGAGAAAAATAATAATGCAATTCCTCTCCTGTGCTATGAATTCCAATGGCCCTGAAAATGGATTCTTTTTGCCATTTCCTTTTTTTCAGGTGCTTTCCCCGTCAGATGAAATTGCTGACATTAAACAGCACTCCCCTTTTATTATGACAGTGTCCTACAAAGAATTTACACAGTAAGAAATCTCTGCAAGCGCACATAGGGATAATTCATTCGCTCATTCACTCATTCCTTCACTCGTTTACTCATTCACTCATTCATCGTTTCTTAATCAGTTAATTCAATCAATCATTCATTCACTCACTCATTTACGCACCCATTCATTCATTCATTAGCTCACTCACTCGCTCTTTTGTTTCTACTCATCCATCCATCTATCCATCCATTCATCCATCCAGTCATTCTCTCAGGGACCCATTCATTCATTCATTTCACTCACTCACTCTTTCAATTTTTTGTTTTGTCGTTTCAGTTTGATTAGGAGTACAAGTCAGTGTTGTAATGAAGAATCTCTCATGTGGACTCCCAACACACATTTAAATTCACACTGTCATCCTCTTAACTTAGCCTCCCGTCTCTCTATCTATCTATCTATTTATTCCTTAGCCACCCTTTTAACCTTGTGTTACTGAGACACACAGGCATATTGTGTAAATAATAAAGAAAGGAGAAAATGAATGAAAGAGCGACTATTATTTGCTACAGACATTTTTCGGAGAGTATTATCTCCAGAGATTGGAGAAAAAAGGCTCTTCATCCATCGCTATGCTCATTGCAGCGAGGGACACGCACTCATGCGACAGCGTTCGTGATGCTGGGACCGGCTTACTGGTCCTGACACAGTGCCTCGATGCTTTTTTCGCTGTGCATTGAGCGCCATTTCGGAGTCATAAATCTCGAGTGAGATTTCAGAGATTGCATCCAAATGGGCCTTTAAACAACCAACAGGATGTCACATTGGGACTGTGCATCCCTGGCAACGGTGCCCATTCATGTCAACAGTAACAGGCTGCAAACAGACGCCTTCTAGAGCACTGGAATGGGTGTGTCAGTAATACTCCTTGAACATTCATCTTGTGCATGTGTGCATATCTGATCTCTTTCGGACGTTTAAGCTCCACACGGCTGGAATAACACAGAGCATCATTAAGCATTGCTGAGGAGCTGTTCTCTGCAGATCGGGTGAAATCACTCACTTTTTTAACAAGGCCAAATTAGACCTCAAGGCTTAGACTGATGCTTTGGCTGTGTGTTATGTAACGCCAAAAGCAGAGAGGGTAAAGAGTGGAGCAGTAAGTGCATAAGTTTGTTATATCTGTTGTATTTGTAATGCATTTTGTTGCTCTATCTTACATTGTAAAGAAGAATTTGTAATGGTTAGTTGAAAACTGTGTGGAAACTCGTTGCCTCAAATGAGTTAAGTAAATATAACATTTCTTTTTCAAGTTGAAAAGTACTTTACATCTAAAAAGAAAAGTCATGTTTACTTAACTCATTTGAGGCATTGAGTTTCCAAACATTTTTCAAGTAACCATTACAAATTCTTTTTTACAGTGTGATGATTCTTCAACAATCTTTGAAATTGAAGGTCTAACAAAATTCTATACTGCTTGATCACCAGATACACTTTGTACACATTGAATTGTAGCTATCAACAACCTATGTCTTGATCAGTGATCAGTGTTGAAAACTAAGCATTAACATGGTAGAGTGTTGCCATAACAATACCTTTTCAGTGTTTTTATTGCCAAAAGGTGGGTTGCATAATGTGCCAGAAACAATTACCAGCAAGCTGGACAGCAAAGCTGATATCTTATTAGTTCTGGCTTCGTTTCTTGGGAACAGAAGTTGCGTTGGAAGGTAGCCACCCATCCACAAACCAAACAGCTGGCGCAAGTTGGTTGTATTGATGATGCTGACAGACACATTGACTCACTGTGCTGTGTCCTAACTCCTAACAGACTTAGAAGGTGCACTTATTCTCTTCATCTGAAGGCTAGTCTTTAGAGCAACAGACTGCAGTTTGGCATGGTGGGTCTCCGATGAATGCCTTTAGCAACTTTGTGTATACCTAAACTCCACTCACAATTGTCAGGTTTGTGTACTTTAGAGGTGTGGGGGTGGGAGGCTGTTTACTGTATAAGCTGGACATCCTTTAGAACTTTTATGTAACACACATGATAAGACAAGGTAATAATTTACTAGAGGTTGTTGACATAAAAGTTGACATAAGTTTTTTGGAATCTGTTTGGGGACAGGTAATAGATTAAAAACGAATGACACTTTAATAGCACTAGTGAACAGTCAAACTTGCCATGTTATGTCATGATGTATTTTAGGACTGATGTCACTCTTCTGTCCACTGCCTCAAGTAAAGTCTAATAAAAAAAGATGAAGCACAAAGGCTCATTCATATACAGTACAATATCCCCATTTTGGTCATTTGCTCACATGTGCTTTACAGATGATTAGGAGATAAAGGAATGCAGAAAAAGACAGATTTTACAAAGGTACAGTTCATAATTCTTAAAAAAAAAGGACATGGATTAGCGAGAGATTAAAAGATAGATAAAGGGCTTTTCTTTTGATCACAGCCCTCCTACAGAGTATCTCCTCTGGATCAGTGTCAGAGCAGAAAAGAAGCCGCTTCTCAGTCAGTAACTAGCCGATCACAGCCTTCACAGCTCACTGGCTCTGTGCTCTATAGGCATTAGTTTGCAATAGCACAGCTACTGAACCAAGGCTTTCACAGACTAGCAGCTCCCAGTCCATACTGTTGTTGAACACTCTTAGCCCAACAACAGTGTTGAGCACATGAAAATATGTCCATTCGAAACCATCATTTAGCCTTTGTTTTGCTGAAATGGATAAAATCATCCAAGTCTGTTATTTATTCATAACTACTTGTTTGCTGACTTAATGTTAAGCATAGAAATGACTATTTTCTAAAGAAGACAGGGAGAAAAAATGGGAATGCAATTTGAGGAACACTAATTGAAAATGGAATAGTGTTGGATCGTTAGCAAGCTAGGCAAAATGGAAGAGCAAATTAAATTTCCTTCTCCATGGATATTTATAATGAAAAGGAAGGCTATTAAAATGAAGTGAATTGCGTTCAGCCGGCCTGTGAAAAATCAGCAAAAAACGCTGTGACTCTACATATTATAGCATACATTAACAGCCATAATGGCATTTCACAGACACAACAGACAATATTCAGTAGTGATAGGCAATCACATTTAAATCCCTTAATTGAATTATTGTCAGTCTTTTTCATGCTTTTATTTCAGCTGGTCAGACAATGGCAGCACTAAGTAATGTGTTTCCTGTCGTCCCTTAAGGACATCCCCAACTTCTTCATCTTGCAATCACTCAGTGCTGTAGGTGTGCCCTACTTGTGTGAAGTTTTCAAATGTGGGTCTATTTTAAAGTGGACACTGTTACAGTACCATGCCTGAGTGCATTGCAATGACTCAGCCTCTTCAGCTGTGAAATGTATTGGTGCGTGGGCTGCGCCGACTGCTTCCATCCCTCTCCCCCCCATCTCCAATTTCTCATCCTGTACAATATTTGCAATTGAAATACAAACTCAGGGACATTCAGATGAGTTGGCAAGGCTTTTAGCGGTCTGCTTAGAAATCACTGATGGGCAAAACTTTGCCCCGATCCTCCCCCACCACCCTCCCTACCCAAAAAGTATGCCTTATGTCCGCAGGTTATCGATGGGGTCGCAGAGAAAAAAAAAATGTGTTTACCACCCACACACTTGTATACTGCCTGGAAGTGAGTTAGATCTATCGGGCTTCTGGCGAAGAGTCTGTTACCCCCTCCCCACCTGGGACAAGCCTTGGAAGAAACTAAGCATGATAGTCTGTTTGTTAAAATGTATAAGGGCCTCCATATGGCTCAACCCCGGTTCCCGCCCTAGTCACACTAATTTAAATGAATTGCAGTGATTTTACTCGTAATTTCCCTTGCAGAGATGGCGATATTTTCCCCTCATTTGCACATATTAATTATGGAGAAATTAAGTTCTCATTTTTCACATCCGGTCGGAGGTCTGGAGAAGAAATGTGCTTGGGTGATAGATGATCCTGGATTTTAATGAGGAGCTCCCTGCTCTACTATTGCTTTTTTTTCCCCCACCAGATTTTTTTTTCCTTGGAACATTTTCATAAAAATTTAGCCTTTTTTCACACTGTCTAGGCTGATACATTTAGATATATGAAGCCATGCAGACTGGAAAATGAGTGTATTATAACCAGACCCCCGCTATTAGAATCCTACAAAATGCAGCCCTATGGATTTTTCATCAGTAACATATAACTGGTGCTCGCCCCATACAGGAACAGCTAGCGCTAGTCACCACCGCATATCTCCCTGTGCTCAGGCCATCTGTGATATAAAATGTTATTAATCTGATGGTAGTGCTCACAGAGGCTGTGCCAGGGACACTGAAAGCACACAATGTCTGAAACTCCATTCTGTAAAAGCACATTGGAATACTCTGCTCTCTGTCCCTTCATCCATCCGCATCATTCTTAGCTATTTCACTTCCCCACACTTTGTGTACAAAGACTCTGGACATGCTTGATAGGCATACGTTTACTCTTGCAGTGGTTGAGAACTTTGTTTGAACTTTAAACCTATTGGCTCTGCCTTCAATTTCTGTTTGCTGATTGAATGCTAAAAAAGTAGTTCTGGAAGAGAAGCCTTTGGAGAGTTGAGTTAGAAGTAGGCTAGCCACTACTGTAGAAAAATTGCAATATTGAGCAGAGGCAGACTAGGCAGCACTAACCTGGCTACATTATTGTGGCCCTTCTAGCACAAATCTGTTTGTATGTCAATGCCAAGATGGCTGCTGTGTCTGTGAGATGCCTCTGGCCCTTTCAGCAGGTGCAGTGGCTAGCAGGCCAGGGGTCAGCAATCTCCTCAGAGACTGGAGTGAATCCTTGCTCACTTGTCTAGAGTTAGAAACTGAGTTTTGTCTCAGAAGCTGGGCTGCCAATAAGATGAGTTACAGACAGAAATGAGGCCCACATTTAGCATTTGTGTCTGTAAGTGATCAAAAAATGAGTAAACTTTGTGAACTAAGATGAAAATAAAGACTTCTATGTGCCCCATTCTGTTTCATAACTGCAAACGTTGTGGCAAGACTCCTTTTTACCTGTATCCCTTCTAGTGTTAACCCTAAATCAGGGCTGTATTCACCTCCTCACTACCCCTACAGAGGGGAGATCCGCTGTTGGCCAAACCTGGTGATTGAATATAAGCCTGGGCAAGGTATGGGACTACACTGGTAAGGGGTTAAGTCCTGGCACTTACAGCTCATAATGAAAGGTTATGATTACAAATATATTTTTTCCAGTGTTTTTTTGTTTTTATTTCTGAAGTTTGTTATGAAATCTTCTGTTAAGGTATAAACCCATCTGTTGCAGTATAAACCCATCCAGACCAGGCACAACAGCACAGGCAAACCAGGCTAAGGAGCCCCTAACTTTGGCTGATTATGTACAATTCTATTAGATAGCTACACTGATTTCAGTTAAGACTGCTATGAACAATCTTGCACAGAATAATGCATATTGCTTGCAGTTAAATGTTAACATTGTGTAGTCTCTGTTATCTGTTGATGATATTACAGAGCTTTTTTTAATTTCAAGATAATTAATCATTTTTGTTTTGTTTTACAATAATAAAGTCTGACTTTAGGCTAGAACTAGACTTGTGTTGAATGCGCAACACAATTAATTGCATATTGCATGATGAAAGATGGTTCCTGATAATAACAAAGTGGTTCATATACAGTACAGTAGATGTCTTTTTTTGTGGCGGTTCTAAGACCAGCATGTCCTGTTTGCCCACCCTGAAAGGCCCTGAACCCTGCAGGAACTCTTGCTCTGATACTTGTACCCCAGGTTAAAATTCCTGTGCTGATGGCCCTCAATAAAAACAGGGCACTCTAACGTGAGCGAGGGCAAACCTCTTAGAATGGGAGAGCTGCTGGTTGGAGCGGGTGGAAGGGAGGGATATCTGTAATACTCGCAAACAGCACAGTCAGCAGATCAAAGCCTTATCTCTTCCATATAGTTTAAAGATCAGGGCACTGCTCTGATTCAAAACAGGAGAAGTGACTGTTGGTTGTGCCTGAGTGAGAAGAACTGGGCCCCGGTGTGTTCTGGAGTTATAAGATCTGGACTGTTGACTGTCAGCATTGTCAGCATAGATCAGAGCCGGGTGTACTCCCGAGCCAAAGGATCAGGACTTTAGGATCCCAATATCCCAATGCTTCCTTTCAGCCTTCTAGCTGATGCTAATTTAGCAGAAAAAAAATGATTTTACAGTGTAAGTGTGTATAAATTCTGCCAGTGGTTGCTGCCAGAGTTTTCACAGAGGAGCTAATCAAACTGTCGGGGCAGCTCAGAGCGCTGTTTCGGGATGTTCCGGGCTGTTCTGAGTTCCTGTGTTCTGCACCATCTGCTGCCCTCTCGCACCCCCGATCTCCGCTCCCTCCTCTGGACAGAGTAATTATCACACACTCTTCTCTCCTCTCCCTGTCCCCGGACTGGGTGCTGATTAAGTTCTGGAGCTGATGCCTCTGAGATGTGCATTCAGCTGCTGGTTTGTGTGTGTGTGTGTGCGTGTGTGTGTGTGCGCGCGTGTGCGTGTCTGTCTCTGTGTGTGTGTGTGTGTGTGTGCGTGTGTGTGTGTGTGTATGTGTCTATGAAGGAAGGAATAGAGTTGTCCTCTCGTCTCCTGTAGCCCACTTTCCAAGGACAGCATGACTGCTTGCCACCCCACTATCGCCTCCCCATCCTCCCTGCCACCCTGCACCTCTCTCTCTCTCTCTCTCTCTCTCTCTCTCTCTCTCTCTCTCTCTCTCTCTCTCTTCTCTCGATGGGGAGATCTCCCGCACAGTCCGTGTCATCAAACTTTAAACACACTCCTCTGCTTAGGCTCTGCTCTGCTCTGCTCTCTCTCTCTCTCTCTCTCTCTCGCCTCGTCTCCTTGGTTGCCTGTCTGGGACTGCTTGTTTTCCACCGGCGTGAGATGGCCTGCTCTCTCAGGGAGACTCCGTAAGGAAATATATGTGCCATTCATTTTCCTTAAAGCCCACTTCTCCTTTCATGTGAGGAGATGTGCTAAATGGGACACCTCTGTAGGGAATGTTGGTTTCAGAGTAGATTTGGGGCTGTAATTGATATTCATAACTAAGAAAGTGAAAGTAAATGAATCACATGCCCTGTGAAAAGATTCTATAAACTGGCATTTTTTTTGGTCCAAATTTATTTTCTTTCTCTGTTTATTAGTGTAGGAATATTATCTGGATAAGAAATGTCGGTTAGGGAGACATGGGTTGTATTACAGTGAAAATAATTTAAAAGATTCAAGGTGTGTGCTGTGGTAGGCTGGGACTCTATAACAAGACGATTATTAAATTATTTTGGTAGTTAGACTCCCGAAGTTGAAAACTTTAAGGGGAAGAAGCAACTATTGGACATTGAACATCTCTTCACAGGGCTTTTGTGACTGTTTGTTTGTACTTGTCCAAGTTTTCACCTGTTTTTCGAGGCTGTTTATGATAATCATTTGGTGTGGATTACCTTATCTTGGCACCTGTTTTTATTTTCCTATTAAAACAACAAAACTTTCCAGAGCCTTGCCTGCATGTGGCATGTGGTCTGCTTTGCCAATATCAGCCAAGTATCAGCGTGATGGTTTCTGAAAATAGCTGATTACAGTACACATACGCACGTGTGGTTCTTGAATCCTGTCCCAGCTCGTTTCACCTGTCGCCCCTCGCCGGATTGGCGTGCCTGATTGTGTACTTGGGGGCCAGGGCCGTCTTAACGGCAGCTCTCATCTTCTCCGTTGCGCTCCTACCTGGCAGACAGGACGCCGAACGCCATGCAGGCTGAGATGAAGCCGGCAGGGGAAGCGGGAGCAAATAAATAGATTTTCCATCGCGCCCCTGCCGAATGGCCCAGCTACCTGCTGCTCGGAGGCCCAGATATACCGCTGGGTGTTGAGAGGGTTTTTCGGGGGCTGGCTCCGCAGGGGCTCATTTCGTGCTCCCGCTCCTGCTCCTCCACGGGCTGGGGAGGCTGTAAGAGTCGGGCCAGGACAAGGTGGGGGGTGGATGGGGGTGTGTGTGAGGGGTTTGCTGCGTCATGGAGTGGGGGCTTGTCCTCTGATTTTGCGACGGTGGAGAAGTTGCTTTTGGTTATTAGATTTTGTGACACAAATACACACACAGACACACACACACACACACACACACACACACACACACACACAGAGACACACACACACACACACACACACACACACACACACACACATACACGCACACACACACACACACACACACACACACACACACACACACAAAGAGAGAGACACACGCAGACTGGCATACATTGTGTATTCAGCAAATGCAGGAAATTTATTTTGCAGCTGATCCGCAGCTCAAAACAAATAATACGCCCACTTAAGCGTCCCGGAGTCTGGTAATATGCTGTTAGGTGGGGATTTTCACCGAATCCCTGTTTGTGCACTATCATTATCCGTGCTTGTTTATCCGTACAGCGGGGAATACAGTGGGAAACACAAAAGCTTTCCATGGGAAACAGATTGCCAAAGAGCTGAGCATTGCTGAACATTGGATTATGGCGCCATCTGGTGGAGGAGTCTTGTATTTTGCCTAAAGCCACCACTAGAGGGGGACTGACCTACAGAGTACTGTTTTTTTTTCAGGGCACCTTGACATGCATTATTAACGTAATTAAATTGCTAAAGCCAAATTATTAATCATTATAGTAATTGATTGTGGTGATTTTCACTCCAGTACAGTAAGAATATCCATCAGCGGTGCTGTCCTTATCAGATTGGTTTTGTAATTGTACAATAAAAGCTTTTTGTTAAAGTGAGTAAGATGCTCTCAGCACAGATGCAGTGTTGAAAATAGCCTGATCTATGAATAAGATGCTTTACATTCAGGCAGCTCAGTCCAGATGCAATCACGTCTTGTAATCATTTAATCTGCCGTCCATTATGAGCGCTTAGATGAGATGAGCTCAGATTAGTCCTGATTGTAAATAGGCGATATGATGATATTTTTATAACGCCTCTCTGAGCACCGCGTCTGTGTCTCACATGAAAATGAGCAAGAGATCTCTATATGTTAACTCAGTCTAAGGAATGCATTATAGTCAAGCATGCATGACCTCAAATAACATGGGAGAGTTCGGGCTTTGGTTTGATGTGGACTGGCAGCAGGGCAGGGTCAGATTCAGCGCCGATCCAGATATGGATCCATGCCTGGGCCAACAGGCTTTGTCTTGTCATTTGGACCAACTGCATACTGTATGTCCGGGAAGGAGGAGGAATTGGAGTTTAAAGGTTGTGTAATGTGTGTGTGTGTGTGTGTGTGTGTGTGTGTGTGTGTGTGTGTGTGTGTGTGTGTGTGTGTGTGTGTGTGTGTGTGTGTGTGTTGAGAAGAGCCCTGTTGACGGGACTAACGAGTCTGGGGCCCCCTCAATCTGAATCCCCAGAAATCTCCTTTCTGTAACATAGCAACAGCATTGGTATGCAATGTTCAGTGAAGGTTGTACAGAAGGTTAATGGAGCAGTATGGACTCTTCCCATGTGTCTTGCATTATCACCCCCCCCCCCCCACACACACACACACACACACACACACACACTATCTCACTCTCTCTCTCTCACACATACACACACACTCTCACAGGCACTAAAAGGCGAGTGGAATTGGTATATTTAATGGGATTTCTCCCTCTTCCTCTGTCTTAATGACACATACATCATCCTGTCACTTGATCGATGCAAATATGTATATGCCCTTTAGTTGTGCTATGCCGATGCGCTCCTGGGTGATAAAGAAAGCTGGAGGTGCAATGGAAAATGTCAGTAAGTGAGATGCTCTTCGGCAAGGGTGTGAGTTAATTATCTAAGCGGGCAGACCAAGGAAAAGAGTGCAGGAGTACTGTATGTTAAAGGACAGCCAGATCCAACAGTCACTACCACTGTCTTGCTTCCCCGAAACACACACACACACACACACACACACACACACACACACACACACACACACACACACACACACACACACACACACACACTATCATATTGGTGAATTTCATCAGTTGGTCATTCTCTGAGGAGCAGTCAATCCAGTGCCTCGACCCTTATGAGGTGGGAGTTTGTTTTTTGTCCATTCTCTGGTCAATGTTTCTGGGTGACCACTGTTGACTTTAACACAATGCTACCATTCTTTCCCTCAGTCATTCACTGGTCTATTGAATAGAACCATAGTGGTAGAGGAACCATCTTCTTTGTATGTCTGTGTCGAATTGGTAATACATGAAAATTGTTTTAAAAAAAAGTTAGCTTTTATTCATTCAATTATTCATCAAGGTCTGTGGATGTGTATCATTAGTAGGCTTTATGCACATTCTGGAAGGTGATCATCCTTGCTCTCGGACGTGCGGCTACATGAACACTGTTTTGGGCAGTGTTTTCACACAAGACTGGGGAAAAGCTCTCAAGGCTTAGCCACAGAGATTGAATTAGCATCTTCCCATTTTAGTGTATATGCTCTAAGAGGTTAGCGGTTCTGCACCGTGCTAAGTAGGCCACTGATAATGCAGCATAGGATCTCTGCTCAGTGGATGCATTTTTCATGCTGTTTGTGCCCACGTCAACCAACTGATTAGAATCTTTGCCGTTTTTATGGTCTTTTATGTGGAGGTTTTTTTTTTTTTTTTTTTTTTAATGGGGAAGGATCATTGGCCCCCAATGAGTTCCATTCTGTGTCAGTGGTGTTTTAGATGTCTGAAGTAATTTAGAATCGATTAGATATTGACTTGTGCGAGCGCTGAATCCAGTTTGCTGGCTAGTGAGCAGGAAACGGAGGGTTGTCAGTTCAGTCTGCTTTGACAGGCTTGGCTTGAATTCTAGGTGGAATTCCAGGGAAGAAAAGACCTTGGTGTGGCTGAACATGGGTATAGTCTACGTGATATCACTTCAGACGTTTGATCTGTTTGCTCGTTTGAATATTTTACGAAGCTGCGCTTTGAATTGGTTGTAATTCAAAATGATCATTCTGACAAGTATCTCACCGGTGCCTTTTAAAAAACCCACGTTATGAAACTTTTATTCTGTCGGTGATGCTCTGCATATTGGCACAAGCAACAGGAAACTGACTAATCTATCAAACAAAATAGATTCAACAAAAATAGTCTGTGGAGTGCCACTGCTTCCCATTAGTAATTGGCATGCATAGCAACTACTCACATGTACGCAACACACACACACACACACACACAGACACACACACACACACACACACACACACACACACACACACACACACACACACACACTCACCTAACCAAACACAAGAGAACAGCAGTGGCCAAGCGGCTGCTCAGACAGATGTGAGCTGTGTTCAGAAACGGGAGGCTGGTAACTGACTCACAAAAGAGAGGATTGAAGAGCAGGCAAGCAGAATGGCCTTGTGAAACCCCCAGTCCTCCCTGCAGACCCGCCTCTCGGGCTGGGCAGGGCTGGGCTAGGTTGGGTTGGAATCAGTCTGGGCTGGGCTGCGTGTGTGCGTGGAGAGCCTGACAGGCCCCCGAGCCGGATGACTTGTGTTGAATTGCCGGCTCCTCGGAGACACAGGCTTCGCCCTGCAGTAATGGAGGGAATATTGAAGACACGGTCAGTGAAGTTCAATGAACTGGAGGCTATTAGCATCTATCAGGAGCCAGCTGCGGCGAGGCTGACAGCTACGCGGAGCAGCGCGGGCAGGCTGGGGTTCGATGTGTTGTGGTGCGTGCCGCGCCGCTGTCGATTCCGTGTCAATGTTGATGATCACGAGTGATAATGTGTTGGTTGGAGGAGTCTGAAGTTCTACTTTTGCCCATTGGTTGCGTCTCGCCGCACCCTCCACTCTCGACTCCAGTGATGCGCCCCCAAAGGTTGCCTTCCCGCAGTTTGCGCCTTCTGTGCTTTACGACAGCGCCAGATGTTAGAAGGTGACCTCCAAATTTCATACACTGCCCCTCCCTCCACAAAACTCACAACAAACACACAAACTTTAATTTCTGTACATCATTTGTGGTAATCTTTAGTTCTCTCTCCCCCCCACATAGATGATTCAGGTCGAATTACCAACAAAACAAGACATTTTTCTCATCATGTCGGCTATGTGTAGCTGCAGCTATTCCTGCCCTGCGAGGCCCCCCTTTCCTTTGAGTCTCCCAGGAGACGTAGTTAAAGAGCAGCCTGGCGGAGGCGTTCAGCGCTCAGTGCGGTACAGCGACCCCAGATATATGAGGCGCGGAGTGAGTAATCCGACGGAGCCATAGGTGAATGGGAGAGTGCTGTCCTGTCGCCAACAGCTTAATAACAGCTCATTAGGGGGGAGAAATACCGCGCTGATAAACAGGCCCCCGGGAGCCGCTAATTAAAAAAACCCACCCCCGGTCGGCGGGGAAAATGGCGAGGTGCGGACCGCAGCCGAATCGGCTGCCAAAGTTGGAGTTCATAGCTGCATCAGAGGCCTTTATGGACCTCATTAGGTCGCTGATTACATGAATTGTCTTGAGGTAGAGGGGAATTAGACTCCTTGTTTATTTATTTTCTTGTTGTTTATCTGTTGTTTATTTGTACTTTTATACTTATTTGAAGCTTTAAGGTGCACCAGTCTATCAACATCGTCTAGCTTTTTGAATATAATCATGATAAAAAGATAACAAGATAACCTGTAGCATGTGTTATGTAAGGATGTGCCTCTGCTCTTTTTTTTTCTCCTGACCATATCTCAACACCAGCTGACATGACACTTGAAAGGCTCCAGATTCATTCCCTTCTTCCCCACTTGGGGGCAGTGGAGATCTGTATCATTTAGTTGCCAAGTTAACGCCACTTACCCACCCTCTCTGGTCATGTAGGACGTTAGTACGTGCTTTGCTATGCCACAAACTAGGTGTCCAGTATAGACTATATACAGTATATTCATACATACATACATACTTCGATTCCTAGATGCTTAGATATTGAGCACATTGGGCGTTTGATATATTAGTTTGTCAGTTAACCACAGCATCTGGAAGGCACTACTGTTACTGGTCCTATGAATAGTGAAAGGATTAGCCTGTGTCCTTAGAACCAGCTTCGGTAATTGAATGATGACCGGATATGAAGAATGGCCAATTCAACACATTTATACTGCATGCATGCATCTCATTGCCCTTGTTGTCATGTTGTCCACATTCTCAGGCAGCCCGGGCTGTGGTGACATTGACCTGGGTTCAGTGCATAGCTAATGCCAGCATACGGCATACATTATGTCCCGGCTGTCATCTATGTGTCATTTATGTGACAATCCCAGGACATCCACATGCGGGTAATTGGAAAGAGGGAACGGGAAGAAAAATCACTTTTGTTATGTTCCCTGTCATTCATTAATATTTCCAATTTGCACCATGTAGCACCTTCAACAATGGGGCATACCAGCAAGATGTAGGGATAGGCACGTGGCTTTGAATGAGTCCCAGCCATTCAACAGTCTGAGAACAGAAGTATTGCGTGTTAGCTGAAAGGTAATAAAAAGAGGTACATCAGATCCTCCTAAGTGGTCAATTATTTTCCTAACAAGAGTCCTTATTGTGGCCGAGTGCTATTCTGTGCTTATTTACTTTATCCCTGGTTACATACAGTTAATGGCATGGGTATGGACTCTTCATATACAAACCATTTATCCTCTTGAAGCATTGATTTAATGACAGCGAGCACTGACCACAATCAATGCAGCAGAAAATGCGATGCGCATTAAATAGCTGGGGCAAGAGATAATAAAGGATCACTAAGTCGTTTCCATCTTCCTCCCTCTCTCTCTGAAGTCGCCCCCTCTCTGAAATAACATCCCCTGGTGGGAAAGCCACCCACATCAAGTTTCACACCAGCGAGAGAGGACGCACGGATAGCATACACCTCCCGGACGTACTGTACCAAACCCCCGTCTTACTTGACATGTTTGAAACATGTCGAAAGCTTTCAGGTGCCGCAAAACATTCCGAGCGAGATGTAATAGCTCCATTACGGCAAAGACATCATTACATGGTAGTGGCATTTAGGCTGCTAATGTTTGTTTGGCTGTTGAATTCATTGATCTAATGTTCTTATACTACATTTGGATTGATCTAGAAAGGCTATTTTGCTACGTTTCATTTATGGAATGCAATTTGGTTAAATCACTTAACACAAGCAAAGGACACCCAATAACAGTTTTAATAACATGGGCTAAAAGCATTTTTGTGTTCTTTGATATTAGCTGAACTGTTAGACTGTGCGGTTGACAATATTTGCCAAATGTGCTGTTTAGGAAAATATCCAGAGGGAAAAAGGAGGGAAAATGATGAGGTGAGAGGAGAGCTGCAGTGTGCAGTGGAACCTTGGCACTGCATAGCTGCTACCCCTCACACACACACACACACACACACACACACACACACACACACACACACACACACACTTCCGAACGCAGGAGGGGCACAGGTGCTGGCGAGGAGCAGATTGTGAGATGGGCCTGTGATATTGTGATGAGACGACAGGGGAGCCATTTTGAAATTCAGCACTCTGCACTCGACTCAGTGTTGGCGAGTGCACTCTAGTCTGGGTTAGGGGGTTGTGTGCTTGTGTGTGTGTGTGTGTGTGTGTGTGTGTGTGTGTGTGTGTGTGTGTGTGTGTTGGGGGCGGTTGGGGAATCTCGTGGGTCTAGGTGTTCGCGTGCGCTCGGCACAGCTGGGCTTAGTGACAGCGGGCAGCGCCAGGCCAGACTCCCAGCGCAGATGCCCCTGCGTTCACAACGGACGGCCATGCTGGCAGTCTCTGCTTTAACCTTGCCCTCTGTGTCACGCTCAGGAGCCAACCGCAACTATTACATAGACCGTGCCTTTGAAAAAGGGAAGGAATTATCCGATGTGTTAATGAAGTGTTACACAAACAGAGCTGTAGGACTGATAGCAGGTATAAAATCCCACTGTATTTTTGAAGTAGATGCAGATGCCTAAGAAAAGTATTAAGTTTTGAAGTTGTTGTTTACCAGCGAGAAGCTCCCAGATGCACAGTAGAGTTCAGTCTTTAGGGACATCAGATGTGGAGTTTTTATTAGCACTGAAACCAGTTGTTCTTTTTTCAAAGCCAGTTTGATTACAAGTCGTACAGATGGTTGAATGGGTTGTCAAATAGGTCATTCTGCTACAGTCTCAGTCTTTTAGCAACAGATGGCTCCATGTATAATTAACAATTGCCATGATGCAATCTGCAATTAACAATTGCCGAAATGCAACAGAGTTGTAATTTTCACATTCCTAGATTTCAAGCTCTGAAATCATAGCCACCTGACAGCACACCAAGTAGTTAACTTTATTTGATATGGACATAGCAATTGCATTGGACAAAACCAGATGCATTGTTTAAGTGTTTTAGCACAGGTGCTAATTCTCAGCACTAGTCCACAGGCAGCTTTTCTGCCTATTCCACCTACCAAGTTGTCGGTTTGTTTTGGAAGACCTAAGATTTAATAGTTTGCTTTGTGAAGCTCTTTACCTTGTTCCTTGTTCTATTTACAGTATTTCTCTAACCCCTTATTATGACCGCCGCTGCGTAGCAAGCGTAGCGGTCATATAATGATTGTCAAAGTTTTTTTTTTTTTTTTTTTTTTTTTCTTTTTTTTTTTTTTTTTTCTCCCGTCATCTACTTCCTGAATTTTTGGTCAACGATTCCCGGGACACCGTAACACCGGGGCACATGAAACTTGGTGGGCATGTAGCCCCTGTAGACTTTTACGGAAAAATTTCGTTTGGTCCCCGGGGGCCACTCCATCTTTGCGTGGCCCCCCCCGTGAAACCCCAAAAATGCAGTTTTTCCTTACTGTTGCTTTATCTGCTCATTTGTAAAGCAGTTTCACTTGTCTTTGTGCTGAATGCATAATTTGGCCTTGGCTTGCCCTCTTGTAAACATCTACCAGGAGAATACGGAGAGCACGAGAGGCTGAATGTTTTTGTGCTTAGCACTACTGCACTTGCTTTTAGAGAGATGAGCTGAATCTGAATGTCCACCCCAAGCCCTAAGCCCTGAGCACTCAAAGACTTAACTGGCATAAACTGGCAAATCACTATAGCAGACAAAGCAGACCATTCTAGATAAGTCTTTGAGGGTTCAGGGCCTAGTGGGGAAATTGAGATTCAGCCATGCGGTTTGATCACTACACAAAGCTGACGCAAGATAGAGGAGACCCTCCTAAAATCCCCGGTTACACTTTATTTGAAGGTACCATTATAAAACTGTCATGACACTGTCATTAACTATGACATGACGTTGTCATGAATCTGTCATAACCTTTATACACCTGTCATGACTTCTGTCATTAAATGTCACCCGGTATTTCTTATGGTTAGGGTTAGGGTTAGGGTTAGTGTATGTCAGAAGTCATAACAGGTTTAAAGTTTATGACAGATTCTTGACAACGTCATGTCATAGTCAATGACAGTGTCATGTCAGTCTTATGACGGTACCTTCAAATTAAGTGTTACCAAATCCCCTATAGCTCTGTAGCTGTGTTATTAGAGCTAGTTTAAAGGAAAGAATTGGTGTGAACTAAGCCATCCTGATGCTTGAGGCAAGTGCTGTCAAAAGATTTGATGCATTAGTTGAACTAGTGCATTGCCCATGTAAACACGTTTTCCCAGATATGTGATACCCATTTAGGCCTACATGTATGCAGGTGAATTAGAGACTGTGACATAGCCTATATCCAGTGCAGTAACGTTAACGTTAGCCTGCATGGAGACATTTTTGGCCCATAGTGAGAGTTGAAGTTGTAAATGGCTTGTTTAACAAACGAACCTGTCGCTAGGTATCCACTTAAGCAAAAGCATGTTTTAAACTGCATGTTGATAGAGAGTTTAAGTTGCAATGTGGTTTGAAATAGATAAGCACATCTTTCCAACATAGATTTTCGTTTGACATGTTTCCTACCCGTGTGCTGTTGCATTGAATGAAAGCAGGCTAACAAACCTTTAAATGGCTTGTTTAACAAACGAACCTGTCGCTAAGTATCCACTTAGGCAAAAGCATGTTTTGAACTGCATGTTGATAGACGTGCTTCTACTTCTTACTAATGTGGGTTTGCGTGTGTTTGCATGATGTTGTGAGATCGACTGTCATCTTGCTGGGTCATCGTAAATTCTTGAACTGTTAAACACTGCCTGGGTCGACATAATTTTGTTTCTCTATTCAGAGCGGTAGGCTATAGGAAACACACTGCCTCGAGACCAGGAGGGTGAAAAGGGGGAGTGGTTAAGTTTCGAGCGGCAGAAGGCAAAAGTGCTTTATTTACCGATATCTTTAGTATTTTTTATCCAAACATCACGAAATTTGGCACTGCACTCACTCGTGCCATTACCAAGATGCGTACCAAATCTGAGGTCAGTCGGACGAACGGTTCGAGAGTTATGTGTGGCACACACTGACACACAGACAGACGTTCTTTGAATTATTAGATAGATGGGGCATAGGGAAATGAAGCTGAAGCTTGAGATGCTGGTCCTCTAATTGGTCTATGCTGTATCAAAGGTTCTTGTTCTTTTTTCTACAGAGCATTCAATGAACTCAAACGACACATCAAATTGCTCATGTAATGTATTTGTCATAAACTACATTCAATTTCAAATTTACAAGCCAAATCAGGGTGCCATTGATTCATTGAATAGTTTCTTTATGAAACGAACGAGTAAACAGATCCGTTGAAAGAAGACCACCACCCTATAATGGCTCCTTGTTCTCCAAGCATGAATGGCTTCCTATATACTGTATAGACTGTTTCACACTGTAAGACTTGACAAGCCTGGGTTGAAACCAACACAAGCACAAGCATTCACAGCGATGTGCCTGGAATTTCTGCCTCTTCTTTCACAAAGGAGAGAATGAAGAGAATAGATTTGCGTAACTGCAAATCTGATAACATCAGTCTATGCTATGTCAATTAGCGCTGGTGTATCCTGTGATCTAATATGTTTTTAATCTATCCAGCACACACACACACACAGCAGGTTTTTTTTTTTTTTTTTTTCAGGAGGTTGAAAATATAATCACGGCTCACAAAGGACTCAAGTTTGCATCCTCTCTCATCACTCATTTCCTTTGTGAATCGTCAGCCTCACTCGAGTTAACCCAGTGCAATCGCATTACCGTCAATTAAGTGAAGTGAGTTCTTTGGACCCAGCTCAAAAGGAAAATGCTCTTTCATCACGCTGAAATAGTCTCTGATGACCTCCTAACTGATTATAAAAATATAACCCTGATTCACTCAAACGGTGTTCAACTATGATGTGATTCCCTTTCATTGTAGACAAAGCCATGTGGAACATGAAATGGTTGGGCGGGTATTGGGCATTTGTGGGCAGGGCATATTAGTGAACTTGATGTTCCAAAACAAGTCCCGTAGTGAAATGCAGTGTGTGTCGTGTTTTATTTGGCATTTGGTAAATCCCATTGACTTCTAATGGAAGATTCTGTGCTTGCTATATTACAGCGCTAAACCATGCTATAAAAACAAAGGAACAACGTCACACCCAGTGGTTGAGCGTGCAACATGTTTAGATTCAAATATGCAGAAGTTTATGAACGGTAGTGAGCAGGGCTGTCGTAGTGGGGGAAAAAAAGGACTGAGTTGCCAGAATTTACTGTGACGCCCCTGGTCGTTAGGTATCTGAAAAAAGTAGCTCCAGAATTTTCTAAATATCCAGTAAAATGGTGAGTTGCACAGGTTTTAAAACAAATGATTAAAGTTGTTTTAGGACAAGATTTAGAATGCACATAGCTAGCCATTCTGAAGCAGGCAGGGGGGGGATTCTGAATGAGCCAAATTGCTCGGACCGATCATCCAAATTTCGGTGTCAACCATTGTATGTTCTTGCCAGACAAAACACAGGAAACAAGACAGAAAATTTGTTTGACCTAGATGTCAAAAACTAGCTCCTCCAAAAAGTAAATTTGAATACAGATGTTTGTATATTTGTTTTGTATGCAAGAAATAAAAACAAACAGTCCTCTCGTGTCAAGGAGAATTTATTCTTACTGTGGGGGGTGGCTGAGTACTTTTTTTGTGCTGTTTTGGAACACAATACATCGGGCACTTTAGACAGTTTTCTCCCCCATTTTCTCTCTGTCTTTCTCTCTCTCTCTCTCTCTCTCTCTCTCTCTCTCTCTCTCTCTCTCTCTCTCTCTTTTTGCAACCTTGAGTTTAGTTTATTTCCATCATGTGTCTCATCACCAACAGCTGTCTGGATTATGTCTCGTATGCAAATGTCGATGGTCATCAATGGTATATTGTTTACATCGCCGGCTCCTAGGTGCCAACTTAGCCGGTCTCCGCTGAAGAAGAGTAACAGAGAAAAGTTTTTTTTTCTCTCCTTTTCTTTCTTTTCTTTTCTATATTTTTGTCTCCTTCTACTCTTCATGAATATCCAGAGTTTTTCTCGCTGTGACAGATTATGCGTCATGGTTTTTAATTGATCCCTCTGGGGTGAGAATCGCACTGTTTGTGGGGGTTTAGCCACGGTGCGGTTTTGAACTCGGCACTGTGATTTCCAAGCGAACGCTAACCCTCAACTACCTGACTGGGATGCATTAATTGGCCATCCAAGTGGGTTTGCATTTTGTATGCTGCATCTTCTCTCTAACAATGCTGGGGAGTAGGATGATGAAATGGAAAATGTATTTTGTGAACAACAAGATTTACTCTCTATGGGTGTGTATGTATGTATGCATGTGTGTGTGTGTGTGTGTGTGTGTGTGTGTGTGTGTGTGTGTGTGTGTGTGTGTGTGTGTGTGTGTGTGTGTGTGTGTGTGTGTGTGTGTTAGGCTTTAAGGCAGGCTTTTTTCACTGCTCATGCCCCCTCCACACCACCATCCACCATTTTCTCCACCAACTTTTAATCTGGGGCGAATGAGCCTTTTTGTAACACGTACTGGTTTTAATCTGCCTCTTGATGTTTAGCCACGCGATCTGGACACTTTGAGGGTGGGGATAAAAAAGTGAGAGAAAGAGGGGAAAAGAGACCGAAAGAAGGAGAGAAAGAAAGAGAGAGAGAGAGAGAGAGAGAGAGAGAGAGAGAGAGAGAGAGAGAGACAGAGAGAGAGAGCGAGAGAGAGAGAGAGAGAGCAGGGAGAGAGAGAAAGAGAGAGAGGGAGTGACGGAGGAAGGAAAAAAAAAGAGAAACGAAAGACTGCTGCCGTGTGGGCTATTAGACTCTCCACCCTCGCTGTTTTCCGCATCAAGATTAGTCTCCGTCCTCTCGGGCCTTGGGCACAAGATGTCTCCATCCTCCCCCTGCGAGGATATTCCTCATAGGCCGTCATGCGATATTGAACTACTTTCCCCATCCAACTTGCTTTGTGTGAGGCACGCAGCAGGGTCTGTGAAGTCTCCACTGCCTCAGCCTCCCTGGGTGTGATAGTCGAAAGCCCTGATCACTCTGTGACTCTTATACTGAGCCCCTGATGGGAATTCAAATTGAAACTTGTATGACAGTGCAATGTAATGGCTGTCTATTGGGTCAGAGTTATGACACAGTGCTAATCCGGATATAATTTTATGTTATAAAAGTGTGTGTGTGTGTGTGTGTGTGTGTGTGTGTGTGTGTGAGAGAGAGAGAGAGAGAGAGAGAGAGAGAGAGAGAGTACTGTATGTGAAGTCAGTTTGCACTTCCTCCTTAAATTACTGCAACAAAGCCATATTATAATGTAGTATAAGTCATCTAAGAGCTACAGTACATTGTGTCCTGTGTCTATGAGTGTGTGTGTGTGTGTGTGTGTGTGTGTGTGTGTGTGTGTGTGTGTGTGTGTGTGTGTGTGTGTGTAGTCAAAGCCACTAGTAAGAGAACAGTGTGAGGTGGAGTGCATATGATGAGTGCTAGTGGTTTCCCATGGCTTTGAAAGAGACAGTCACATTAGACTCAGGAAAGAGATGATCAGAGCTCTCCATGGCCTTGATTTGTGATGAGGCCTTGTTGTCTGCCCTTGCTCTAGCCTCCCTCATGCGGCTGTGTGCTATAGCCGGGTAGCATCATTAATCCAAACTGTGAACATTCGCTGTAAATTGAAACTCTCTAATGTCCCTACACCATTCTGAATATTCGCCTTTTTTTTTTTTTTACTTTTCTTTTTTTTACCCCTAGCCAGATCAGCTGAATGCAGCTTTGAAGGAGTCTGTGTTGAATAAAGAATGAGATGTTGAGAACCCATTTAACACTCAACCAAAATGAAATTCAGATTCCGACAATGCTTCAAATAGTACCTTTTTTAAGTTTCACTGCACATTCTGTTTGCTGTGGTTAACACTAATGGTGTTAATACACATTTGTGCATGCACAAAATACAGAACAGAAGCTTAACCCCTTCATTACAACTAACATCAGTATGTATGCACATTTAAGTTCAATGTTTTTCCTGATACCAATTACTGTATAATATATTATTATAATATACTGCAACACATTATGTATAACAGCTATAAATATGATCTATGATGTAAATACTGTGATTATCAAGAAACAATAACAGCTCATTATAAAATTCTCTAGAGTTCCTACCAGATTCCTCAAAGGACACACACTAGAAATTTCCTTTGAAAAAAGTGATTCATCATGTCTGCATTAAGTCCTCTCCCAAAAAGTGGTCAGAATTAACTTCCATGTAATCACCCCCCCGGAAACATTCCGCTGCACAAACACACCCAGGCCAAGAGACAGAGGAGACCTCATTGTACTGAGCTAATCCTTGATTATATTATCCACAGGCACCAGTTTCCTGACATGCACAGCCCCCGCTTGCTTCCATTAATCCTCTGTCTCTAGCCTCAAAACTATCTTGGCACTGGGATGAAACCCTCGCCGTGCCATCTGCCGCCGGACGGCTAATAAAAGGAACTCCGTTCCACGTAAATTTACGCCTTTTTTATGATTATGACAGCAGACGTTGCCGTCATTGCAGCAAAGCGTACTCTTCGGGCCCCACCGACGCCCCAGGGCCTCGCAAATCACTTGGAACGTCGTCTTCTTCGAGAGTTCGGCTCAGCTGTGAAACCTGCGCGGGTCACCTGTGTTACGTAAGCGATTAGTCAAGCACGTCGTAGGCACAGACCATCTGCCTTGCACCCCGCCTCCCCTTTTTTGGAATATATATTTTGATGAGGTTGCTGGGTTTCACCACCCATTGTTTCTCTTCTTTGAATTTTCGCAAGGGCGTTTATCATGACGAAGGACTCTTGAATGTGCCGACGCAGAGTTATCACACAAGGCTTTGGCGCACCTTGGGCATTTGGTTGATTACCGTCTGGACAGAATTCCTGCCCCATCCTTTATTATCCTGTCTTCCGATGATAAATAAATAAATACATAAATAAATAAACAAATACAAATAGAATGGACTTCCATGCCATATGTGATGATGTGTCTGGTCAGGAGTAGCGGTGGAAACAAGGCGGCGAAGATGGATGTGACTCGGGTTCCATTTGCTGTCGCGCAGGAACACCTCAGTCGACGAGGGGCCGGACCGCAGCGTATGGCTGCCCACAGCTTTTGTGTGTCTGTCTCATTTCACAATTCATCAGCCGGCCACCACTGTCACCGCGGTGGCAGCCCCGCCGATCCATCACGGCCTGTCAGCGGGCCATCAAAAACTGAGAGATGGGGCTCTATGTGTTGGAATTCTATTAATCCCAGTGAGCCAGGGAGACAGCCAGCCAGCCAGCCAGCCATCCGGCCATCCAACCAGCTAGCTATAGCCAGCAAGCCAGCCAGCCAGCGCCTTGTACAAGGCTCTGAGAGATAATAAAATCATATCGGCAAATCAGAAGAGCCCCCCCCCCCCCTGGGATTTGCTGCAGTCTTGAAGCCGCATTGACTGACATCATTTTTTTTCCCTTTTCTTGTCTATGGTTGGGGTTTTCTTTTCTTCAATGAAATATCCTGGTCTCTTTACCTCCCTCCCTCACCCACGGCACACAAACACACATACACACACAAACACACACACACACAAATACAGACACACACACACACACACACACACACACACATCTTTTTATTGGCACACCATTCATACAACCATATACCCCCTCCACCTCCTCCACCCATACCTCTTTAGTTAAACATCAAGTTGGATTTTCTGTGTGTTTCTGTAACACACACACACACACACACACACACAAACACACACAGACATACACCTTTTTTGTTTGCACACCATTCATACCCCCCCCCCACCCCAACCCAACCATACTGTACCTCTTTAGTTAAACATCCAATTGTATTTTCTGTCTGTTTCTGTAGGTTGACGTTGAGATTCCTCAGGCTACTGTAACAGCCTCACGCTCAGATTTTCCATAATGGATGCGCACATTCTTGAAATTCCATGTGTAGTATGCCACATAGGAGAACAAGTGGCGGTCTATTTTATAAAAACATACTTTGTTGCACTCACATTGCATGTGTAATCATTCACTGAAATTCAATACATAATGGTAGGGTAGTGGCTATGCTGTATTCACGCCCGTTCTGTTTCTTTTCACAAATGGACAGGCTGACAATAGCAGTGAAAGCTTGTCTGGTTGTCTCTTCTTAGGATAAACATTTCACGATCCACCCACAGTATGGGGGTAAAAAAGGACAGCTTGACAGAACATTGGAATATAATTTACTGTTGTATTCAGCTTACTGATTTGCGAGGTTATTTTACATAAGTCTCTCTGTCGAACATAGCCAGGAGAAAGACTTTCCAGGGACCATGATCCAAGTAAATTTGCACCCTCCTGCCGTCTTCTGTGACTACCCCTAGTGACAGGATTATATTCTATCACAGCGTTTCTATTCACTCACTCACTCAAAAAAAAAAAATACCCACACCCCACCACCACCACCATTCAAAATTCACACTTTGCTGTGTGTATATGTGCCAGTGAATGTTTTTTAGTAAGGAGAAAAGATGAGCTATGTTGTCTCATCTCCTGGAATGACATTACTTCTTTTCCTTAATCCTTCAAATGGACCTTGGGGCAGTCCATTTGCGGTCAGCCGACTGTGAAGCTCCATAATGATGGGGTATTGACCCGTTTGCTGTTATGGTGACCGGGGCAGGACCAAACTTAAGAGTTCCTATTTTTCACATGTCAGTCCTTTAATGTCACTTGCTCTTTTTCGGTTAAATACCCACATCAATTTCAATAACCCAGTCCCCATAGCACTGCCCACCCCCCTGCCCGCCTCCTTATACTTTATGGCGTATTGTTGTACAGTATCCCTCATGCATTTTTAAAAACATAAATCTGTTTGTTGACTTGGATAAAAGTTGTTCAGCGGTGCTCATCAGATTTTTGATGGGACTTCACTATAATATTTACAGTATTATTACAATTATATGCAGATCATAAATAATGCATTAGCTTCCATTTTGCATGTAGTATTTTAAAGGATCTCAAAGGATGGTAAAGTCAGTACAGTATAATGAGGTGTGTGTATATGTATATGTGTGTGTACTTGCGTGCATGTGCTTGCATATGTTACAGACGCAGATAGTTGGTACAGACACTGATAGAACAGTACTGTGTGACTGTCGTTTAATGGCATGATACTGGAAGCAGGAGCTCAGTTGGAGGGATAAGGAAGAAAAAGCTCAAACCAGCAGTTGTCCACAGGAGACCACAGTATCACCCTCCATGGATCCACACTTTTGGACCATGTTGCCATCACCACCACCACCACCACCACCACCAGAGTGTCTTTGCTGTGTTTTTCTCTTGTCTCTGGATCAGTGAGTGGTGCGCTATGCACAGGCTATTAAGTGATCCTACGGGAGTGCTTGTGGCCTTGCCACTTCTGCAGGCACATTCTTTCAGCACAGCCACACGCTACCTCTGGAGGATGCCTCGTGCACGGAGGCGGGCTGCCGCCTCCCTTTAAAGCTCGGAGGGACACCCGGGCGGTGGCAGCAGCGGTGGCGGTGGCGGCGGTGGCGGCACACGTGCCGAGCCAGGAATACTCAGAGTGGGTGTGCACAAAAGGTTAATTTATGAGCCGCTGCCTTTGAAGCCCATTTAAGCAGAGGAAAAAATCCGCCGCTGTGGTTTGTTTAGCTGCAGATATCTGACATAGCCAAAAATAGGTATGCTATTTCATGCAAATAGTGTTGGTGGGGGGGGGGTGGGTGGGAGAGGCAGTGGGGTGTCTGGTGGAGGAGTTATACATCTAAAACGGATGGATGCATTTTATAAGTGAAGAAAACACCAGGCTCTTGAGCCTCACTGGGGAACATAAAAACGCTATAAACAGCAGTTAATCGGATTCCTCTCCCAATATGATTTTAACCATTTCTTCTCGTTTGACTAAACTCATTAGGGAACTAATTCAGAGTTTTTCATCTGGCGATAAGTACTGATATTGTGAGACCACCAACTGTTTTCTTTTAAGGAAGCCATGGGCAGCACAATGCCTCCCAATTATTTATATATATTGTTTTTTTAGATGTTAGAAGGCAAATCACTGTTGTAACTACCTAGCTCTTTGGCCCTATAGCTACAACTAGAAAGTGGTCTTCTCCGGCATGCACAAACATTCAAAACTCCGCTCCCCAGCAAACATTCAAACTTCTTATAATGTTGCATACTTTCGGTCCAAATCACACCGGCATTATCCTTTAAATGGAAATAAAATTTGCATCACAGTTTGAAACATAACTGATATTGTGTGTTGCCAAACAAATATGCATCTTCCCGAGAAGTACAGCAGAGCAAATGAACGAAAGTTAAAACTTTTCTGGGTAGACTAGATGACTTACACATGCTACTGTATCAGACTCTTATGTTTTACTGCATACTGTGCACTGACATATTGGACCATCTGGGATAACTTCTGCTTTGGGCGCCGAATTTGAGAACAAGGAAACTGATGGAATATTGATGGGGAAAAATAAAACAGCCTCTAGGTTCAGTAATGGGAATCAATGCACCAATGTTAAAATGACCAGTGATCAGCACATTTATAGAACACTATTGCAGAAGCATCAAAATTTGGATAGGCCTATGGCCGGTTGATGTAGATGTTTTTTTTGTTGTTTTTTTAGTAAGGAATCCTGTATGAAAATGATTAAACTAACAATATGTTATTTGACCCAAAGATTGAATGCAATGACCGTCAAATAATTAGTTTTCCTGCATAATCAGTTGAAACATTTAGTAACATACTCTTTTGGACATTTTGGACGGAATCCTCCCAAAATAAATATGTAGTGATGTAAACAGAATGTAGTGATGCAAAACCCTGTGGACCCTCTCATGGGAGAGAATTGCATTGTGTCAGTCACACAGTATAAAAAACCCCACTGCTTCCAGTGTTGCATGACATGAGTGCTTTTGGCTGAATCTAATTGGCTGCTACAGACATCTAGGTCTAGGATGGGTCCCATCCCTGTGTGTTAGACCAAGGAGAGAGAGTATATATACGCCACGTTGTGGAACAACAGGAGCAGGCAAGCAATGTTTTTAAAGCCTCCCGGTATCTCTCCATTATGTTAGTGTCCAGGTTACGTCCTTGCTCCCTTCACTGACCCGCTCTACATACCAATTAATCTGTGTAATGGAAAAATGTGTTGTATATCTTAATGGCCTTGGTAGAAGTGACTCATGTCAGTACCATGTCAGTGCCTACATGAGTGACAGGAATAGCAAATCAAGTCATTCAAAAGTCATTCAGTTATTAGCTGGAACGAACAGCACCTGCAGATTGACTAGAGAGTACCATTAGAAGCACGGCTGGTGATAAAGTTGTCTGCCTTTTTTTCATTAACAAGTAGTCTAAGGATGTGTCAAAAACATCTGTTACTGTCATACACCAACTCCACAGCTTTCTTTGACAGAATTCCAAAGACTTCGCTCAACTTTGGGGGGAAAAAATCACTCAAAAGCAAAATTGGATTTTGAATCAAATATATTAAAATCTGAATGCAAATGAATAGGGACACATAAGGAATGTGAATAAATTAATGACAGGCACTTCACAAGACTACACTCCAAGTGTACGCATACAGAATTGCTTTGTAAGTGGTGATAGGCATCTCTACTTCTCCTTTCAATCTATACCCAATCTGTATCTGTACATTACAGGGAGCCTGCGGTACAATCCTCTAATTTGCTAGCTCTCACCTTCAATTGACTTTGTTTGGGATTTCACACCGCCAGGATTGCTCCGACTGCAATTTTTTTAATTGAACATCTTCTGACCCAACTCACCCCATTCTTTGAGAGAGGCTGCAAGAAAGAAAGAGGCAGCCAGCCAAAAAATGGAAAAAACAATGTAAAATAGGTCAAGGTTGTCAGAGGAAGTGTACATTTAGCATATATTAAGTGCCCTGTAAAAAAAAAAAAAAGAAGTCGTCTTGCCATGGAATTGCTGCTCTTTCTTCCATCAGGTGCAACACAGCGTTGGCCATGAATATAGTCAGATAAAGAAGGGGTGATGCTCGTCTGAAGTCATCAAGGAAACTTATTACAGTGGCAGTGATAAGACAGTGATCAAAGCAGGCCAGTAATGAAACTCAGTTGGAGTTCTTTCTCTTTCTTTGAACTTACTTCATGCCAGATGAATGGGTTATTGCATATCAGCATATTAGCTTTCTTATGCAATGAGATCGTCATTAACCCTGGCAGCGCAAGGCAAGGAGCGGTGTTTGTGAGTTGTGGAACGTATGCATTTGTAGAACAATTCAATCAAAATGAAAATCTCTCTATCTATCTATCTATCTATCTATCTATCTATCTATCTATCTATCATGGATCTAAATAATTAGAAAATAACTTAACACTTAAATTACGCAATGGCTCACAATTTATTTATTTTCTTGCTCCTAAAAATGGTCAATTGCTGTGAATGAAGCATTAATTCTCAACACTTCTTTGAATCAAAGATATTTGATCAGTGGATCAATGTCTAACTTTAGTGCAGGTGTATTGGACTCAAGGGAGTTTGTGGTGGTTTAGACTTAAACAGCAAGCTGGGCTGCATGATGAGAGAGTCCAGGCTGAGAACTGAGCCATCACAGGTGGGAGAGTTTAGTTGATGGCTGAATGCATCTGGTCCAGGCCTTAACCAGATTAGACACACCAGCGCCCGGAGCTGCTGTGGTGAGACAGGCTACAGCACAGCGGCTGAATGCTTCTCTCATTAATGATATTAACCAAAACCAAAACTTTCAGGAAGTGTGTCACTGAACATTAAAACAGCTCAGTCTATGCTTGTTTACATTAAGCTAACAGCGACACCAAGGACTGCAAGCCATAGCATAGAGTAAGACATAAGCCGTGTTTTTGACATGTAACTGCTGAAATGCACAAAAATGCGCTAGGTCCACAGATTTTTTCATCTTCAATTCCATAACACATTGCTTTACTGTAACACGTTGTTGGTTTCACACATATTGCACCCTTTCCCAAAACATTTCATGTCACCCTCAGATACCTCATCTGTTTATAAACATGGATGAAGGAGGCTAAAAGCACATGGTGGTAATACTCCACTGCCCAGAGTACTGTTTGTCTAGAGTTCCTTTGGACTTGTGTCTAAAAAGTTTTGAAAATGTGTCGTCAGAGTTGACAAAGTGCAAGCATACTGTAATGTATGCAAAAGTGGAAAATGTTCGTGACGTGTGAAATATGCTATCAGGTGCAGGTGGCTGAAACTCATGTGCTGGGTTAAATACAGTAGCCTAACTCAGGCAGTTCACCTGACAGAGCAAGATGCCGAAAAAAAAAAAAAAATCATTAAGTCATGAGTTCTGTACCAAGGGGTGGTGCAGATAGTAATGAAAATTTACCGTCCCTCCATATTCCAGCGTGGATAAAACTGTCCTGTAAATGAATAGATGTAAATGCCAATAAGGTCTGACACCTCTGCCCCACCATCTCTTCCTTCCTTACTGATAGCATCTGACTTGGCTCAGGATTGACCCACAGCACAGTATATCAGTCTGCCTCGGAAGATCCCAATCCCTCTTCAATCTCAGCCACAGGCTTTAGCTCGCTTGCTTTGCTTTGCTGTGCTCTTCCTCTCGCATGCCGAGCCTGGTGTGTACTGTAGCAGCCCAGCCTAGGCTTTGAGCAGAATGGATGGCCTCCATCTGGTGTGAGTCACAGTGCCCCCTTCTGCTTTGCCTTCAGCTCAGACATCACACAGGACCACGTGGGCCGCAGGGAAGGAAAGCGAGCCAAATTTGTCGTTCATTTAACAGTTTTTCACATTGGCAATTGCTTTATTGTAGGGGACATAATTGGGTTTCCTTTGGCATGGTCTGAGCGGGCCAGTTCCGGATGATGTAGAATTGCAATACCTTTTCCGTTATTATTTCCAGAGTGACATAATTACAGATATGGCTATTGGAAGCACTTGGATTTATCAGGCTAATGTGTAATGTGTATGGTACATGTCACAGACAAATCAGTAATTCAGTTTGTCTTTGGAAAACCAAACATTCTATTTGCCTGCTTTCTGTAAATGCCTCTACTTGAAAATATGAAAAATAAATAAATAAAATAAAACTCGAAAAAATTAATATAAACTAAACACCAAAATAAATCCTTGTGAGTGGGAGTCAGTTGTGGCTCCATTAACGCACACCTGAAGTCCTGATGATTACCTGTGGAGTGCAGTGAGTGCTCTTCCACAAAACACACACAAGTTGACACAACATTCAATTTTCACCTGAGACACTATAAGACTAGTGAAGGGGAAGCCTTTTGACTCGCAGTGTCTTTCTGGAGATGTGTCTAATGACTGCTCTATCACACATCTCATCAGCCCCATGTTTTACTCCACAGCACTGAAGTGCTCCTGAATACCAGAGACCCTGTGAGTGACTGAGTGCTTAAAATAGCAGGCTTGAAGGTGATGGTAATGAAGTGGGAGCTTGCTTTTCACTACCATGAGATAGCATCAGACAGAGATTTTGGTCTATTGGACGTAACGTTTCAACAAATCACACCCTCAACCCTCTCACTGAAATAACAAAAAGGTGTAAAATAATATAGAAAGCTTGTGTATGAAATAATAAACCTTCAAAAATATCATCTTTTTTCTTCCAAAACCACTTTCAGAAAATTTGTTATGGTCCGGGAGATTGTGTGCGAAGTATCCGGTGGGTTGGGATGGATGGGATGCCATTCCGTGCTCGTATTTGTGACTGAGCGGAGTGATCTGAGTGCATTCCGAGTCGACATGTGCAATGCTGTGATTGTGTAACCAGCATTTAGTTTGCCACATTGCTACTGCAATACTTACCTCAACAATATCCACAGAGAAATCGAGAAAAAAAGCACTAAATTGAAGTACTTACATAGTTTCAATTGTAACTATTGTGATGTGGATGTTTTTGTCCAAACTCTGGCATTATTGTGAAAAGTACCGTTGAAAATACATTCTCAAGGATACTTACTGTAAAGAGCCATTCTTTTGTGTGTAGTCACCTGTCTCCACAATGGCCATGTGTTGTTTTGATGCAAGTAGAATTTCAAAGAGGCATTTGTGTCTGCTCGTCTTCACTTAACAGCCCTTCCACTCAGTTTGTGCAATGTGAGTTTGATCACAATGCAGTTAACCCAGCAGATGTGGATTCATCCTGGCTTGAATGCTAACACATGCCCTGTGAGTGTGCTCCTAACAGGGCCCTGGAGGCAGACTACATTTATATTTTTCTGCCTTACAACATCTTAGCTGATTCATAGTTACCACCATTTGCATAATTTCAAAATGTAAACAAGGAGGAGAAAGGAGGTCAGGAGTAGAACTGTATTTGCCAATAGAGGCACACACACACACACACACACACACACACACACACACACACACACAGAGAGAGAGAGAGAGAGAGAGAGAGAGAGAGAGAGAGAGAGAGAGAGAGAGAGAGAGAGAGAGAGAGAAAGAGGTCACTTAATCTGTTGTGAATTCACCGAGTTATATCTGGTGTGATATACTATACCGGTTGCGCAGTGAGTTTTAATGAAAAATGC
This sequence comes from Sardinella longiceps, assembly GCA_027497455.2. Taxonomy (NCBI): domain Eukaryota; kingdom Metazoa; phylum Chordata; class Actinopteri; order Clupeiformes; family Clupeidae; genus Sardinella; species Sardinella longiceps. Next base: position 20,248,226 of record JAODXP020000020.1, read on the forward strand.
ACTTGGCTCTTGTAGATAATGCTTCCTGTACAACTGTAGAGGTCACTCACATTTATGGCCAGTCACCTCCCTCTGTGCGAGCCCCTTATTTATGCGGAGGACAGTTTGGGGGCGTCAACTGCTCTCGGACTAGCTCCCGTGATGGAACACCAATAGAAAAGAAAAAGCACTAATATATTTTGGGAGGAGTGTGGGAGTTATTTTGATTATGTATTTCAGCCACAATACAAGTAGAAGCAGGGTACTAAATCTACTTTCAGGCTAGCTTCAATTTGCACTTCTAAGTTGGATGTTCCAACAGTTGTCTACCTATTCCATCTTATCAAAATAAATGTCTAGGGGAGGAATTAATTTATGTGTGTATCCACATGCTGTTGTTTTTCTTCATCCCTAAACAAAAAAAAGCAGACAGACCAGAAAAAAAAGAAAAGAAAAGAATCAAAACTATTAGCTTAGGAGTGATTTGGTCTTGCGACAGAAGACATGCTGAAGACAAAGGGCTGAGTGACATTCCCATTTTATTAAATAATAATAAGTACATGCATCTATAATTGAAGAGCCATCCAGCTGCTTCACCTTTCAAATATTTCCAGCATGCCAGGTGTAGAGAAATTATGGATTCCATTTGCATATGAAGTAATTGCAAATGTGAGAATAAGTAAAGGTGTGTAAGTGTGTGTGTGAGTTTGTGTTGGGGGGCATGTCTGTGTGTGAGAGAGACAGACAGACAGACAGACAGAGAAAGAGAGAGAGAGAGAGAGAGAGAGAGAGAGAGAGAGAGAGAGAGAGAGAGAGAGAGAGAGAGAGAGAGACTACTTCTGCGTGGGTAGATTGCCTATGGCGTTCAGAAAGTAATATAAATATATATCTCCCATGTTAACCAGAATGCGCTGTAATACTCTGTAACTGGCCCCTCTTTCAAGCAGGCTTGTTGCTTGGTGATGTAAGCCAGTGCAGAACGACACCAGTGTGAATTACTTTCACCTCAAAATTGGAAACCAATCTAAATTGCCCAAGATTCTATTAGAGATTCACACAGGAGATCACAGGAGATGGAGGCATTTATTAACTATGGCAACAGCACTAAACGGTTAAATGCAAATATACACAAATTTAGCAATAAGTGTTCCTCTCAATATTTCCGGAGATTTGCAGTTAATCTGTTTTGCTGTATACAACTAGCACTTAACACAAGAGCTTAAAATGTCTAATAAATCATATGGAGTTTAATCTGCCACCGATATTAGATTTTGCCCCCATATTATTGTTGGGCCTCCACGGACTGCCAAAGTAAAATAAATACCTCTGACAGCTTTAGTGGTGCTGAGGCAGAGCTTTCCTGTTTGACCTCCATGTGCTATTGCTTGGGGACTGGGAGAAATGAACTGGTGCCATGTGTGAGCTTGTGTACACACACACACACACACACACACACACACACACACACACACACACACACACACACACACACACATACTGTACCTTCCACATTCACACATGCATACATACAACAGTGCACACACATGCACAAACAGTAGCACATACAGACACAGGCACATACACACACACACACACACTGAGGGAGAAAGAGAGCGACAGAGAACTGGAGTACAATAGAAAGAGAGAGAGAGAGAGAGAGAGAGAGAGAGAGAGAGAGACGGGAGAGAGAGAGTCAGGAAGAGGAAGGGAGATGTAAATTCTCCGAATTTTACAGTGCAGAGAAAAATGGGGTGAATCTATTTCCTAAGCTGGCACATAGGAGTGAAACGCACAGAGAAATAGTGTGCTACGCTTGCGCCCAGCCCGTGGTCACGGTTAGGAAAAAAAAAAAAAGAAAACAAGAACAAAGATGAGACGTGAACCTTGAGCCCACAGGGTTGACAAATACCACTGTCTCTTCAGTTTGCCCTTGGAGACTCAAACAGAGAGAGAGAGAGAGAGGGAGCGAGGAGAGCAGTTGAGGAAAAACAGGTAAATCAAAGCAAGGGGGTTGGTAGAGTGAGTGTGAAAGTGTGTGTGTGTGTGTGTGTTGGGGGGTGGGACGGGGGGTATTGGAGTGTTGGAAGGGATGTGTGGGTTTCCTAAACCAAACAAGTTGTTCCAAGCGGTGTGTAATTCAGCTCACAGATGATGGCTTTTACAGCCCGTTTCGCCTGTATTATATCCAGCGGGGATCTGTAAATCTGTCAGAGAGAGAAAGTAAATTCCGTTACCCCACCACCACCACCATCACACCAACCGCATCGCAACACCCATCATCCCCCTTCCTCCATGCCCCAACACCCCCCCCCCCCCAACACACACACACACACCCTGCCCCACCTCCCTAATCTCATTTGCCTGAGGTGGCAATGGAGCATCCCCTGCCTGTGCTGCTGCCACTGTCTGCCTCTGCCACTGCCTCCTCCTTCAGCTGGGGAGGCACATGGCTCGGTGCTAACGCGTCTGATTCCCACCTGTCCCTCCATGAAACGCTCCATCAACCTCCAAAAAAAATCCATTATCTCTGAATGTTTTAAGAGTCTAATAGAGTCCTTATCTTTATTTTGCAGTGCGAAATTTTTAATTGCACACTGTACCAGAAGTTTGTTGGTTATCGGTACGGATTCATGGTTAGCATTTACACATAATTGTGTTCGTAGATAGACTCTCTTTTTTGGTGGGGGGTTGCAATCTCTGGTGAGTGTTTTATTAGACATGTGGCTTATTAAGATACTCCAGTAACCATTTCCTTGGGTTCATTCAAATACTGGCAGCGTCTAAATGTGTCTGTTTGCATATCAACAAGATAAGATTTAAAGCGTAACAATGATGGATTTCAATCGTACACACACATACACACACACGCACGCACGCACGCACACACACACACACACACACACACACACACACACACACACATGCTCAGATCTACCAAATTTGCAGTTTGTTTCTCCCACTCCTCTGCATGTGCGGAAGAGAGAACCTTCTGCAAAGCAAAGTGCCAATCCACAAAAATAACTGCCTGTTTGTTTGAACATGATGCTATTGAGTAGTTTGGTCTCCAACAAAACCTCATTATAGTCATTGTTTACCCATCATCCTTGCAGTGTTCAAAAGCAATGGCAAATTAGAAAGTCCAGGTACATTGTGCACAGGTAAAAGTTGAAGAGATGGAGAACTTCCTCGTAGCGATGCAGAGTTATAATTAGCACACAATCATGAGGACAAAACCGAAATGTGTTGTACTTTTTTAATTAGCCAAAAAGCATATCTAATAGGACAAGCCTATTTAAGTGTAAGCAATTTCATTAGAAGTAAGTCATTACAACACAAACTGCCCTCTGTATCTTAGTGTTAGTGCAAAGCTCATTACCGGGACAGTAGTTTCTCTTAGACTGGAAGATAGAATCTACATTTGGTGTTTGAAAGGAAATGTAGCCCTACCCTCCATACCCCTCACACACACACACACACACACACACACACACACACACACACACACACACACACACACACACACACACACACACACACACACACACACACACACTCACTCTCTCTCTCTCACACACACACACACACACACACACACACACACACACACACACACACACACACACACACACACACACACACACACACACAGGTACACAAACGCATACACAAATCAACTTGTGTTTAATGAGTTTGTAAAACTAAGCTCCTGTGTGGCCTGTGGTGCATAGCACAAGACATGACCTTACTAAACAAAATAAAGACATCATAAATATTTATGAATATTTATCAGATCTCAATTTGTCTGTGGAAGATTTTAATTTAATTTTATGTTAAATACTGTCCAAAACATAATGTAACATTGAAACATAATGGAAAATTGTCAACATACATGTACCGTATTGTTCTGTAAACTTGATGCCAGAAGATATAAATTTCTCTCAACTTACTTACTTACAGTACATGAAGTGTGAACGGCCTAGGAAAGTACTTAAAATGCATATACCACACCACTTATACCATAACCATACTCCCATACCGAACCAGATAATACACATACAATATCATACCAGATCAAATCACATCATTTCATACTATACACCTATACACCTCCTGTATACAGTAATATTTCTTACTGACGGTTTTGTTTGCATCCTTGGGCATTTAGTGTAAATTTTCAAGTTCAATTTTCAAGTCATTTATATTCACTTCATATAATATATTCACTCCAGTTCACAGTTTATGCATTTCCAATACTCTCAATCTGAAACTCATTTCATCAGTAGAGAACATTAATTTAGGTTTCTTCAAGCTGAAGCATTTGCATTACTGTAAATGCATCAATCTGCATTATAATATTCAGGCCAGAGAGAAAGGGAGAGAGAGAGAGAGAGAGAGTTTGTCACCAACTTCTTTCTTCACAATTACAGGCTTTTAGTGACATTGTGATATCCTCTTGACTGCCAGGGATTTACCATCAAAGAGTGCTAATCATGCAGCAGCCACCTCTCATGCACTGCTTATGTGGGATTGCAAGGCTTAATGCCAAGCCCACACCTCCATCTAAGTTTATGAGCTGTTGTGGTTTCAGCCCTTAGACGTATGTGTAAACAGCCCCAGTGTGTGTGTGTGTGTGTGTTTGGAAACCAGTGGCTGGATGTGGATGCGGAAAGCCTGTGGAATGTTGTCAGAGTAGGTGACTGTGTCTGTGAGGTGTGTGTGTGCCTCTCTCTCTCTCTCTCTCTCTCTCTCTCTCTCTCTCTCTCTCTCTCTCTGTGTGTGTGTGTGTGTGTGTATGTGTGTGAGTGTGTTTGACATTCCACAGGCTTTCAGCATCTGCATCCAGCCACTGGGTATCAGAGTAGGTGACTGTGTGTCCGTGAGGTGTATGCATGTGAGTTCTCTGTGTGTGTGTGTGTGTGTGTGTGTATGTGTGTGCATGTGAGAAAAGAGAGAGAGAGAGAGAGAGAGAGAGAGAGAGAGAGAGAGAGAGAGAGAGAGAGAGAGAGAGAGAGAGAGAGTTGGTGTGTGTGTGTGCGTGTTTGCGTCTGTGTGTGTGTGTGTGTGCTATACTCTTATCACTGGCTGCCAGAACAGATACTGCCATAATAACCGGGTAAACATTTTCACTATGACAATTTCAGAACTCATGATGAGGAAGTGTTACACTGTACAGAATGCATCGCCCACACACTCGTGCCATCCTTGCACACATGAACATGTTCTCTTCTCAGACAACATTCTGGAGTTTCAACGTTTGCGAGGCATCATTTTAGTTCTGAAAGACAGACCCATGTCTACATGGCTAGCCTAGACAGCGTATGAATTCCAAATGGCATTGGAGCAATAATTGTATGATTCACAACACTAACGCTACTAAAGGTGAAAATTGGATGTGATGACCGAAGAGTGTATCTTTCAACAAGGCTGATATAAATGGGTAAGCTGCAGTAATGTGCCTCCTGTAAATCCCCCCTACGGCCAAGTTTATTGCGATTCAAAGATAAAATTAATTTTCTTCGGTATTATCACTTGAGGACAGGATAACACTTTAGTTTCTTTTTTTTTTTTTTTTTTGGCCCTGAATGATTTCTCAAATGTTTTGGACTGCTGTTCAAGATAACCTCCTCCATTAACAGCTCTGATTGCTGTGCTTGATTACTGACCTACATTCTGTCGTCAACAAAAGTTTTAGAGAATGAAAGTGGATTTTAACCATTTTTTCTTTCAGTATTTAGCTCACCTCAGGAAAGGATTGTTGAGTGCAGAATGAACCGTGGCACATCGTGTATGAATATTAATGCTCTGAATCAGACAGCCATTGGCAAATTGATAAAAAATGAAAGGTCGCCAAGACAGTAAGCACTGTGAGATGACCACAGTGTGTCTGAGCGTTGTGAGTTTAAGGCAAACATCTTGACTTGCATAAGTCCCTTGGACTTGGATTTGTAACCTGCCTTTGCTGCCTTCATAACTGTACCATGCCGAGGTATACTGTAAGTCTATTACTACTGCTCATGGGCTTAGCCTCAGGGGGGATGGAAAATACTCCTTCATTGTTATCTTGCTTCAGGCCTAGCCCATGCAAATACATTTGCAGCTTCTAAACCTAACAGGTAAAGGCCAGGTACATTTGGTTTCCTGATCGTTTAAGATGTAATAGAAAATAATTCCAATGGGTAAGATACCCCCCCCCCCTACAATCACCACCTTTGGAATGGCTGCATTTCTGCATAATTTTTCTAAAATGCATTAAAATTTCATGTGAAAAGAAAACACATGAAGGTTAACGAGTGGTCAGTAATGTGTACTGATATGCTGAGTTGCTGACACAGAAATCATTGCAAAGTTTGAGCCTTTACGGCTGAAAAAAAATAAATAAAAAAAATAGGTCCAAAACGGAAAAAAAAGGTCAAAAGCCTGTTTAAAATCATACATGCAGCGATTTTTGTGTCACCATACTGTATTTATAGAGTGCTTTTCTACGACCCAGTGGTAGTGATCACCACAGATGACCACTTGTGTCTGTTGTTGTCAGTAGTGTGTGAAGTATTCCGGTTACTCTCGTTACCACACAAAGGTTTGGTCATTCATTGTGTGTGTGCTCAGCAGTTGGATTCCTCTTTCAAACCAAAACCACAGACATTCAGACTTCTCGAGACACCTCTGAATACTTTAAATAGTTTGTTTACCTCTAATTATTGTTTTTTTTTCTTCACTGAATATTCAAACAACCAACACTTGTGTCTGCACATTTTTGGCTGACTGCAGCAAACTCCTCATAGCCTTAACTTTTTAACTTTTGAAAGAAGCTACTAGGCATGTTGATGAAATCAGTCACATTGATTGTATTGATTGATGTATTTGCATGTCTTAATTGAAAAAAAAAAAAAAAAAACGCACTTCAAGGATGCGAGTCAACTGGGAGTCAACATGTAGAATTATGCATGTAGGAAAATGCTTATTGATATACATTTTGTGTCCTGTTCCTCCCCACTGAATAACAGCATTGTGTGCGGTATTCATTTCAACATCCACACGCATGTAGGCTACTGATCTGATGGTAGGCCTAATATTGATATTCTGGGTGTGTCTACCAGTTGAGCAACAAGGACTCATTTGGGTACTCTTGTTTCAATGCTCTACTGTTATCATCGAGGCCCTTTAACCATAGATTTCATGCTAATAAGCCCAATTTTGAAGAAGGGTAGAGACCATCTGGTGAGCATCAGGGAAAGCGAACCTGAGAACAGAGCAGTATTCATTTAACTCCTTGCTGGACACGGTTCATTTAATCAACATCTGCTCACTATAAGCAAGGTGAAAATGTAAAATAATTATAATCTCTATTAAAACTGTTTTATATACTATATACTATGTAAGAATATTACAATAACTGCCTTAAGAATGATTAAATAAATAAATTAATTAATAACAGGTGTGAGAGGGAAATGCATTTTACATGTACGTTTTTGCATAAACCTACTACTGTGAGATTTATAAAACTCCTACTCTCCTAATGGTTACTTCATTAGATTAACAACAAAACTGCACAGTTTAATGGACTCAGTGGTGTTTGTGGATTAATTTCCATTAATTTCCAACAGGGAATTCAGCAAGGGCATGCTACTTGGTGCATATAGCGTTTTTTTTTTTTTTTTTTTTTTTTTAATTAGAGCAGACAATTACAGTCCCCTTGAATGTGAACACCCACACCACCCCATGGATGGTGGGGAGCCATACAGCATTACAGTAGCCTCAGGAGGGAGCCTATGCTGAGCTGAAACCCTCTTCAAACAACACCTCATGGAGCAGGGAGACAGTGGAGAGGAACCCTAGAGTCAAATATTTCATCTGAACAAGAGCGAAATCAGCACCTTAACAGCCTTTTTAACCTTGACTGAAAATGTTAGAGACTTCTAGCTGAAAGTGAAAGTGCCTTGCATTATTTAATACAGACCACTAACCAGAATGTGTAACTTATAATTAAAAAGTGTTGCCTCCTACTCCCTTTCTTATCAATTAGTGACATTAATTTAAAAGGCCCCCTTATTGGTAGTTATCAATTTGTCAATATCAAATAAATGAAAACATGCTTTTAGCATTAGATCATTAGGCTATTAGACGTCTACATTTAAATAATTTAATTAATAAATAAATATGGGTAGGCTACAGCCTACCATCCTCAATTATTTGGAGACTTTCCTGTTTGTTCCATGGGTAGCCTACTATTCAATAGGCTATGCACACTTGCGCCCAACTGTACCCATATAAGAACACGGTTGGTCACGCTGTGCTTTGTAAGGGGGCTTTTCTTGACAGCACAAGAGCATGTTGGTCTTTATGTCATGATTGTCAGTTAGGCTCTATTAATACTAACAAGACTTTCATCGCGTTTCTACCCTCTCCCTGCTGCCATGACAACGTTGAAGGCTCTACTTTTTCTGTCAAGCCATGCGCAAAGTGCGCGCTCTCTTCTCCCTTTTGCTTGATGCAAGTTGAAAAAGTAGTTTCCGACATTAGCTATTAATAAAAGAGCAGAGCTGCTGGTAATCACCTACTGTAATCGGCATTGCCCTTTTACCTGACAACTAGGCAGAGTCTAACTCACATCCTGCCTCAGCGGGATTATGTCAGCGGTGCTTGCTCTAACTCTGCGTTTTAGTGAGCCAATCGCAATGAAACTCTCCTGGCAGTGTTAGGCTACTCATTCGCTGATTTTGTTGTCTTGAAGTTTGTGTAGGCTGATTCGGTTTTTTTGTTTCTTCTCTCAGATAAAGCGCGTTACTGAAATAGCTAGCGACGTCTTGAATGAACATACTACATGTCATGTGGTCTTGATGTGTCCTGTCACCTAGCCTACTCCTACTTGAGCAGACACCAGCGCTATCGCTGAGGAATTGTGGACATATGCATTTCCAGCAGCCAGTGGTGATTCAACTGAATGGAACGCGCGGGTCATTCATACTGGTTGATTTTGTTTAATTTTGTTTTTGATGTCCGTCAACGGGATTAACCTCCTCATCAAAGGACTATTTTTCTGCCCCGCGTCACTTTCAAACGTCTCCAAAACAAACTGAATAACGGAATTACCGTAGTGCCGTCCCTGGAAGGATTGCGAAACGAAATGCGTGCCAGTGGATACTTTACCAAATCTCTGACTGTGATGTCGTTCAGACTGCTCTTCCTTCTCCCCGCAGGTTTGCCAGTCTACAGCCAAGGAGATTCCACGTCCGATAATAAAGTGATGGACAATATTACCGTCAGGCAAGGAGAGACTGTGTTTCTCAGGTAGGTGCCTCTCACGTCTTCTGCATGTTGCTTTGCGTTTTCAAGTATCCTTTTAAGATTAATCGACCAATTTCCCTACTTTTGTTTCTTTGAAAAGTGCTTGTTCAGTGAAACGGACGTTTGTGGTAATGGTGGCTCGTGATGAATAACAGGCATTGTGCTGAGGCAGTAAGCCCTATCCAACCTTGATTTTAATGTATGGTTTCAGTAGGGAGAGATATTGGGTCTATGGCCTTACAACACTGTCATTAAGTGGGGAGCGTGTATGGGCTTTCAAGGTTGCAGGTTTTGTGGGAAGTTGTTTTTTGTAGAGCGATTTCTTTTATGTTCCTACTCTGAGCTGCGCTGTTAATCATTCTAAAACATCTCTGTTCTGTACATGGCTGTTCTCTACTCCTTATACAACCTAGCTATACTAAGTCATTTCTGACTTAGGTTAAGTAAGGAAACCTTCACACTTAGGCTACAATAAGGTTGTATATTTGATTCATTAAAATTACATTCATACAAGGCTGAATCATACCCTACCTTAAAGCCAGAACACTGGAATACCTCGAAGCTTGAAGTTTAGTGTCAGTAGCCTACTTGTCCCATCACAAACTGCTTGTTTGCACAAACTACATGTTTGCAATAGTTTTGTATCTAGCTATCCATTTTCAAAGACACAAAGTGAAACAAAACTGCTCATTTGAAAATTTCTGGTAGCTGTGTTGTGAAATTAAAAATAGAAGTCAGTGAAAGCTCTGAGAACTGCTATGTGGGAAACATGTAGAGTAGAATAGTCAGCTGGGGTGCAGTAGAGGCCTTTGTTTTCCTCAAAATGCAAATGAGAGAGGGGGAGAAATAAAGGCTGACAGAAAGAGACGGAGTAGGGGAGAGAGAGAGAAGGAAAAAAAGCAAAGGAGGAAAGGAATTTTCTCTTGTCTGTTACAGAAAATCCCACATTATCTTACAGAATTAATGGTCAACACAACCGGGAATATACCGCATGTGAAGCTTGGATAAAAGCTGTCTTTCATGTCGAGTCAGAATGATTTAAAAATCACACAGATCACATTTAAAAAGTCATTCTCATAAGATTACACTTTATGTCTTTGAGGGAGTGGAAATAATCAGGCTCAATCTAGCTGTACTTTTTTTTCTGGGTCTGAAGCAATGCAAAATTTCCATGTTTTGACTGAACAGCTTGGAAACACTTGTTCCCATTTCTCTGTTCCACTACTGTAGGACTGACAGGGAGAAGGCAGCATGCAACAAAAATAGAGGATGTACTTTTTCGGTCATATTTGTATTCCAGATTCTTTTTAGTAGTAACGGTGCCGCTTAACCACAGCCCCCCTCCCTCATCAGAAAGCATGGAAAGTTATGTTTTTGAATACGTACTCCCTTACCACCCCCCTGACACCAGACTGTCGACTTCCTTCATGCAACCAAAACTTTTTTTTTCTCTTTGGGTGCTTGCTGTAGTTGTCACAGCTGCCTCTCCTCGCTTTCAGCATCCTCGGATGTGCACCTAGCTGCTTGTTAAAGTCGCCAGGAAACGTAACCTGTCAGTGCTCCTATATGCTTTTCCCTTCGCTCCATCTTAGACACAGAAAAGAAAAAGGGGGGGAAAAAAGAAAAAAAAAAGTCTGATGCCACTGTCACTTTGTTAGCATGACAGACTGTGCAAATAAAATAGAAATCTCATTGCAAACACAGTGGTCCTTACGGTGAGTCTGAGCAGGGGGGGATGAGAGGGTGTCACGGATACACTATAATCACCCTGAGTTATGTGCCTGGAACGGAGTTGTATATCAGGTGTTGCAGATCACATCTGTGGCGGAGAGGAAAGCATCTCTCTCTCTCTCTCTCTCTCTCTCTCTCTCTCTCTCTCTCTCTCTCTCTCTCTCTCTCTCTCTCTTAGTGTGTGTGATGCGTGTGTTTGTGATTTGTGTGTGTGTGTGTGTGTGTGTGTGTGTGTGTGTGAGAGAGAGAGAGAGAGAGAGAGAGAGAGAGAGAGAGAGAGAGAGAGAGAGAGAGACTCAGCTGTGTTTGTATTACTGCAGTGCCAGTTTTATTCAGATTCCAATACATCTCAGTAGTCCTGGGTGGCTGGATGATCTTCTTGAGCATTTGGAGTTTTTACTAGAGTGGAGTTGGATGTCTATAGCAGAGGTTGATCTCCTCTTGGTAGGAATGAGGACATCCTGTTATCACTGAGATGAATTGATCTGTTTTACAGCCTAAAGCCAGCAGAGGTGGTATAGTTAATAAATTGGGGCTTTCTTGTAAAAACCATTTCACCCCAAATGTTCATTTATGTAAAAAAATGTCTAAAGACATGTGGTTTAGTTGCCTAATTGGAAAAAATCACTGTAGTAATCTGGAGTTACAGAATTGCATTGAATAACAGCCAATTAGGACTAAATTTAATTTGTTTATTATACCTCAAGTGACTAAGGCAATAATCCAATGTAAAATGTTACCCAATTAATTCCACATTGACCTCCAATATATACTAGTGCTATCCTTAACAGTGACTAGACTGAGTATATTTAGACAGAAGTGCAACCAGAGACAAACACATACAGTATAGAGCTTAAGAACAGCTGGTTTTGAAAAAAAGAGAGGAATACTTTGTAGACAGCAGTGCGCCCAGACAGACCACAGGGGGAAACCATGTGGGTGTAGAGGGGGCAGTGTAGAGAAAGGGAGGAATCCTGGAGTGGACCACATACTGATTAAAACGGGAATGAGGCCTGAGATGCTGACACTCTCGTTTAGGTGCCGGAGCGAGGCGCGTTGACAACACTTGCTGCCAGACAGCAGTGCAAGCAGTGGGTGCCTCTTTGTTTCTCCTCTCTGTCGTCCTCAAACACTGCTGTGTGTCTCTCTCCCCTACATGCCTCTTTCCTGCACTAGCTCAGTTTTTTTCTGTATATTTATCTGTTTGTTTGTTTGTTTTAGCCTGACGCTCTGTGTCTTTGGCAGTGGTATTGAACAGCAGTATCCGTAGGGATTTATCAAGAGAAATCTCAGGAGAGAAAGCATTGAACTGCTTCTTAAGTTAACACAGAGTGACGGCAGCATCCTGTGCGTCACCCGCATTAATATTCAACTAAGAGCTTTTTGATGTCATTTGGTTTATAAACTCGGTGATTTGATATTAACTCAAATATCGCACACCTCACCGTTTCTAGATGAAGCAGTGCTTATTTTCCAATCCCAGTCATATTACCTTCTCGAAAGTACCCTTTTTTTCTCACCGATGTCATTAATTTTAATGGATTATTAGCTCGTGGGATAAAACATTGAAGGATTTAAACAGGATATGGATATCTCATGATTATTTGAAGTCACTGTGTGCTCAGAAACGCCAGGGAGGTTAAGAGAGATGTCTTCAAAAGAGGAGTACGTCCCAGGTGAAGCTTTGACAGAAGAGCGAAAAACAAGAGAGAGAGAGAGAGAGAGATTTTGATTTATTGAGAAATGTGAAATGTTAAGGATTCTCTTTGTATTTTTTTTCTCCTTGCACCTTGCGTCAGGTTACTTTGATATCACCTACCAATCAGGTGTTGTCTTTGTAAAATCCAAAAACCAAGCAGTGACTAATGCCCTGTGGCACAGTTAACAACAGGCTCTACTCCAGGTACTTAGAGTTATGTTGGGGAGTCAACATCTAGTGGATTTACTCCAGTCCTACAAAGTGATGTCATCATTAACAAAATTCTGTAATTACTTCAGAACCACTTAGCCAGATAGCAGGTCATCTTTGACCAGATGTAACTCTGCTATGGATCGTTACCGAGGTCCAAAACATCACTGAGCATCGAGCATTTTAATTAGGAGGAAAACCTAATCCTTTCCTAGCAACAGAGGCGACGACAAGGGGTGGCGCTTCTAGCCAGTTTCTGTGATGCTGTGCCAATGCAGACTTCTCCTGGATGGGACACCAGTCCATCACATATTAACACCTAGACAAAACTCATACCAATATACAGCCGGGCTCAGTAGCAACCTACAAGAGCTTTCCAATTCCAGTTGAACTCCTCAGACAACTGCTATGCCCTCGGAAAACTAGCAGGGAAGTTGCCTCAAATAATTTTCCATCATTACCAACAAACTCGGTAGAAGTAAGCTTTCAGGGCATCATGGATGTCTAATAGAGTGTATCTCTATGGGAATGGTGTCCTTGAAGTAGTTATACTGAATACTCTTTTACTTTCTCCGTGTCCACAAAACCTTTTTTTGTTTTCAGATCAAAATAGTAACCATAGTGATTCACAATATACTTACCTTTTTTGAAAAAAATGAACATTCATTACAGGAAAACCTTTTTTGATTGCTCTGTATTGTGTTTATAATTTCAGTCTGTGTATATGGCACCATATTGAATTCAGACAGTGACTTTTTACTGTTTTACTACTGCCTTTGATAAGAAAGTGAATAACGGATCCGCTCCCCTGGTACCATCCTCACACTACTGTGTACTCGCACCCTCGTTCCTCACATTTTTCTTTTGGTAGAGAAGTCAAAGAAAAGTGTCGCAGGCACTCTTCACTCTCTGGCAAGGAACCAAATGGTTCCACAAGGCCAATTTCCCGCAACACTACCTTTATGGTTAGCTGGCCGTTGGTTTCCACACAGGTTTGCTCTTGTGCAAATATACTAATATTGCTGATCAGTGCTGAAGACGTATGTGAAGTGTTTGGAGATTAAACCTTGCATGGTGTTTGGGAAAATGACTGCCGAAGCTCCCCCCAAAAAAGTGTGTGTGTGTGTGTGTGTGTGTGTGTGTGTGTGTGTGTGTGTGTGTGGATGTGGGGGGACGCTACATTATCTCATTTGTGCAAGGTCTCCCTGACGCCATCTTTTGTATTTAAAGCATGGGATCCACTTGGCCAAGCTTAAGTGAAGCATTCCAGTTTTGCTGACGGCATTATTGTCAGGCGAAGCAAATTATATGTTTTTGAAGCTCATCATTTCCTATTGAGAGCAGAGAATAGCCACTTGTTCTGAGAAAACAAAACATACCATGCCAAATGATATAAACCGAAAATTGCCAGTCTTGACAAAAAGCAATGAAATGCAGTTTTCGCTGGCAATAGCTTTGATTACTCCGTTTCCGGCATATGCCCAGGAAGCCGCTTGGCCTACATTCATCCGCACCTCTTTGTGTATGGAAATAATCTCCTATCTCCTGTGGATTACAGCAAGGGGGATGCACTAAACTGTGTTTTGCATGGACAATTTCTTTATAATTTGCTTTTTCTTCTTCCAATCCATTTTTTAAACATAGAAATTACATTGATTTGGTGATGCTTTTTAGGCAAAGATGTGTTGTGCTTTTCAGTCAACCAGCAAGTACATATGCATCTGTGTAAGTGTGTATGAAAAGATATGAGTATGTGGTATTGCACAATTGATTTCATCATGCCAAAACTGAAGAGGAATCCCTAACACCAGCCAGACCTAGATAGTGTTCGCTGGCTTTTTTGCACAGTAGATGACAGTGTAGTTAGAGATGTCCTTGTTGCTTTATGTAATATAATAAAAGCTCATCTTCATAGTAATTGAAATTAGTCACAGAGATAGACTAAGAAAGAAAAAAAAAACATTTTCACTATCACAATGTATTTCAGTTCGAGGGCACAGAAACAGTTCAGAGAGATGCTGTATTCTCAGAGTGCTTTGGCTTTCTGCAGTTTTTTTAAAAACAGCACTATCCTCAGGTCCACATTTTTCTCTTCTCACAATACCTTCACTTCAGACGCTATTCGACTGGGCATGGTGGGTGAGGATAACGCCCGCATTAGCCACAGTGAGACACATTTCCCCCTTCAGGGCCAGCCAGCATAACAGGTTTTTACCATGTTACTGGCGCCGCTCTCCATTCTACCACATACGTCTCCCTCCATGTAGCCACAGAAGAGGTATGATATTATATTGAATGTTTGATGGAGCCAAGTGCTTTAGCATAGAGAAGGAAATTGGGTTTGCCAGTCAGCAGGACTGGCACGGTGCTTGTGAAGAAGTGCTGGCTGGCTGGCTGGTTCTCTGGCAAGCCGGCTGGCTGGCTGACTGGACACAGGTGTGTAGTTTATGGGGTGCTTTGGCGTAGCCTACTTAGATGTGTTTTGGATTAGTGCCCAGGAATTAGGCATGAGAGACAGGTTGCTCGGGATAATGTGCTTAAGGGTCTCAGCTCCTCCTCCTCCTCCTCATCCTAGTCACAGTGCAAGGTTAACTCTCTCTCTCTCTCTATCTCTCTCTCTCTCTCTCTCTCTCTCACACGCACACTCTCTCTCTCTCTCTCTCTCTCTCTCTCTCTCTCTCTCTCTCTCTCTCTCTCTATCTCTATCACACACACACACACTCTCTTTCTCTCACTCTCTCTCCAGACACATGCATGTGTACATAGTATAGAAAAAGGGCTTGCTCTGTATACATAATATGCTTCCTCTTACTTACTTACTTGATTAAACACACACACACACACACACACACACACACACACACACACACACACACACACACACACACAAGTCATTCTGATAACCTATAATCACTGTGCACAGGGCATGAATTTAGTCTAGTCTAGTACTTATGATGCGGGATATTCCTGCAATCCATAATTGATTTTAATGGTTGCTGCCACCGTGCAATAACCTGTTAACGAGGCAACCTTTACCGTAGACTACCTCCTGTTTCTTTGATAGATTAAATTCAGTGACACAGTAAACTTGAATGGCGCATCTTTGAGCAGGCTCTTCCAGCCTGCTTTCTCTCCATCTCTCTTTGTGTTTCACATACATCTAGATACTGTACACTCTTTTCTGAATGCACAGGGAAAAAAAACAAAACATGCAATATTAATGCAGGATTACAGTAATATGACTGCACAAATGCTTTGACCAACACAAATGAGTTGTTATTGTGAACTCTTCCAGGTCTCCTCAATCAAGTGATTTGCCATCATCTAAACCTGTAGCATAACTTACTGAAGGTGTGTCTGTGTGACCACTCCCCAAAAGCAAAATGCTTCAGGTTGCATTGAATTGATCACAATTCACTATGTTCACAATTATAGATAATAATGTGGTACGAAAATACATGCAAGGTGATGTCCTCCTGTCATCCTGCCTGCATAGTCAGTTAAAAAAGAAATTGATGTTTTAATTGAGCCTAATTCTCAGTCGTGGTCTGCGCTAAAGTGTTAAAGCCATGCCACTGACTCAAAAGAGACGTAAAGATAATTCACCAAAAAGACCCAAATTAACATGTGTGATGGTAATGCAACATTCCCAGATAATTCAGAAAAGTTAGTTAATTAGGGCAGAATCAATAGAGGTTCAGGACCTGTAACATTTTCATAGCAACAGCAGATTATGTGAGCCGGTGTACATTTTTACATTGCTTTCAGGCAATAATGCATGCAATAACCTCATCCTCAAATTCATGAATTCAATTAATTTTAATTAACAGTTTTTCAGAACAGTTTTTTTTTTTTTTTAGCTCAAGAGTAATGAATGAAAATAGTGACTGAGTAGAGACCTGAGGCAACATCGGATGTCCTTGCTATCTTGTGCAGTATGTATTGAGGTACACCGGTTCACTGAGGTCTGTCTATTTAAACATCCACTGGAAAACTGAACAGTCCAACCAGGCTCTGATGCTCTGCAAGTTGGCTACTTTCTTTCCAGTATCTCCATTTTTAGAGCAAGAATAGTCACATGCATGTATTACACAATTATACAATTTGTATTCAAATATCAAAATGTATTGTTTTTAGTATAAATAATTAGTCATATACAGTATATAAAGGTGTTCTGTTTCTCTCTGACTCTCTGACGCATATTTGTGCAATAATCTAGGACTTTGTCAAAATTGACGCTGACTTTTTAACTTGTTCTACCTACACTGTGTGCTACTTAAAGGCCCTCTTACTCAAAGTGCACATTTTGCATAACTTGAGAACATTATCATTTGTTCCCCTTCTGTGTTGAATGAGAATACTCTTGAGGCTGCTATATATAGCTCCAGTCAGTGCCTGAGTTATGTCTCAATGCAAGGCAATTTGCTAAAAGAGTTCAAACTCCTTGAATTCACTTCTCTGGGGAGGATATGTGATCACAAATGTCGTCGGATTGTGATGGGGGTGATCTGTCAAAAGATAAGCAGGAATAAGATGGTATTTAAGAAGTAACTCTTCACACATGGTATTTAGATTGCCACCAACAGAGGCAATGTGGTTATCCCCCTGTGGTATAGAGCGAGTGTCTTGAGATTATGGTCTCAGAATTTTCAAAGCAGTGGCGGTGTCACACAGAGCTAAGCAGGAGTTTCTCGTCTCAGAAGCACCTCCCCTCTCAGTCACTGCACCTGAAAACATCAAAACAGACAGACAGACGCACACACACACGCACGCACGCACGCACGTACGCACGCACACACACACACACACACACACACACATACACACATAATCCTCTGGTTCCCCTAGTAGATGAGAAATGCATCTTGAAATGAGTCCCATGCTTCGACTCTTAACTTCAGAATGAAGAAGAATGAAGAATGTGGACTCAGTCTCTAGGGACTTGCTCTGTTTGGCATGGTTGCTTCTTCTAAACATCTTACCTATTTACATGTTAAAGTTTCATATAGGGCCTCTGTTGCTGTTTGTGGTGTGATATCATATAGATCATTTCAAGCGCACTTGATTATTGCTGTTGTGTCAGTTGTTCCTATGAGGTTTTTGTAACATTTCAAGGAGAACCTTCTTGTTGGTTCATATATTTGTTTGATGTGATGCAAACCTAGCAGAAGTAGATCGAGAATGGCATACAACATTAGCATCCAGACATTGTTTTTTTTATTTTTTTTCCATCACAGTTAGAAGTGTCTATACCAGTACCAATTCATTCTCGGTCCTTTCTGTCTGTCTTTCTTTTTTTTTTTCGCAATGGAGTGTGTGGCAAAGAGACAGTGCTGATTGAGAGTGGGTTAGGAGAAGGCGAGGAGAGTGCTGAATAATACATTCACGGCCCGATGCTAGTAGGTGGTCAGAGCAAGGGGGTCCTCATCTTAAGAGCATCTTTGCTGCCCCTGGGATATGGAGTTTGGTGAACTGTTTCATGTATTTTTCCCTGTGATATGAGTAGCAATCCCTGGGTTTATTCTGTGGTTTGGCGCCCAGCAGGTGGGTGGATCTCAGATCTGATACCATATAACTTTAAGATACATAGACTGGTTGTTTTGGGAGTTTACTGTAGATTGCAGCACATTGTAAAATTTATATTGTTGATGTAAATATGTCTGTGTGTGCATGTGTGTGTGTGTGTGTGTGTGTGTGTGTGTGTGTGTGTGTGTGTGTGTATACTGCATGTGTGAGTGAGTGGAAGTTGTATCAGAGAAAGGATTTGAACATTCGAAAATTTTACAAACTGCTTGTTTGTGCTTATTTATTCATTTTTATCTGTTTTAATGTCTGCAAGCATCACATTTGCATCCACCTACAGGATAATAACATTGACCTTGACCTTAACCTTGCCATCCATACAGTATGTCTATTCGACAATAGATCTACTCAATCCATACCCACAGGACATTTGCCTCGTACAGCTTGGATTTTGTTTGGACACTGGCCTTTATAGCATTATTCCCCTCGTTGTTATATTTGGCATTTCACAGACAGACATGTTTCAAAGACACATAAAATGTGGTTAATACAGCAGTGTTTCAAAGGCTTCATATTCTTTTTGACTAGTCTGTAGCAGCTGAAGTGTCCACATCACAATCAATCAGCCAGGGATTGGTGCATAAAACCACAAAGAATCATCTTAAGAAATAGTCATTTCTTTAATTCCAAAAGAATTATTCAACTTCTTAACATTTTCCAAATGCCCTGAATAAGTAGAAACACTCTTTTTCTTAAAGTCTGGGTAGATGAGACTTAACAAACAATAAATATGATTAGATTCATTATAATTGACATGCTCCATGCATAGACCCTGCACTCTAATTTGGCCCGGATAAATGAAAAGACACACTAGGTCGGGGGTGGCCAAGCTATGGCCCGGGGGTCAATTGAAGCCAGCTCATCATGTCATGCGGCCCACTGTTATTAATAATATTACAAGCGCACCGGACATTGTAGCTTCTGCACAGTGATTCTGAACAACACTTGCATGGATGCAATCCTGTTTTCTATTGAACAGATTATTTGCTGAAAAAGATTTCCATCCAAGTTGGCGTGACATATTTTTCAATAACATTTTACTACTATAGCAATATATAAAATGTTTTCTATCTCACTTATAGCTGGGTTAAAACTCGTGTTCATGTCATGTTTTGCATTGGCAAACAGAAATGTTTGGCCACCTATTGTCAGCAGTGTCCCAGTGTTTATATCAGTTTCAGCAGTGGCAAAGAAGCTGGTGCCTCTATGAGTTCAAGGATATAGGAAATGAAGCTGACTTGAGAATAGCAGGAGGGTTGGTCACATTCTTTCACCTCATTTTATGGTTAGAGCCTACCGGCACTTCACCTACAGAGTAGTGTTTCTCCTTTGGCAAACCATATCATACACTTCCCTGTGTAAAATTAGCAGCAGTCTGCTAGCTGATTCAGTTTAGAGAGAGAGAGGCCATGACATCTGTGAGGTCAGAGGCAGAGCTTCTGCCTAGAGCATATAGTCAAATAATAAGTATGCACTCACAGTATAGTGTTACTGAGAGCTACACAAGCTCCTGTGGCTGTTTAAAGTTGGAGGATGAAAGTAGCTGTGAAAAGAGCATGTATTACACTTGCACATCTCCAGAGAGGGGTTTCTTTCAGCTTATCATATTTTTTTTTATTTAATTTGATTTATTTTTTTATTTCCCAAAAGCACTTGTCTTTTTTACCTTCCTTTTGTGCAGACTGCATTGCAGCGCTTCTGGCTTCTTATTAAAAAATCATCCAGGTCATAAAACAACACTACTTTTACCATTTTGTTGAACCATACTGCTTTTCCAGAGCAGTGATGGAGTTTGTATTTTTTACGGTCACCGGGAAAGCGAGAGGTAATATTCTCAACGAGTTTGAATCAATCTGGAATTTCCACATCATAGTAAGCCCTCAAGGGGGAAGAACAGGGACGCTGGGAATTACTAAAGCGATTCAACCAGGTTCTTTTAATCAGCCGGTTCTCAGGATGTGAAGCTGTAGACTCCATACAGCTCCAACACTTTTTGCTTCCAGATCAATGAAAACTGAGTGAAGATGCAATAGATTACTTTTTCACTCTTTTTGTTATTTTGCATTCTTTTCTTTCTCTTTGCTCTCCTCTCTTTTATCATCAAGTTTTCAAATTTCTAGGAGTTTTTGTGTACTGAAATCTTCAGAGGTTTGTTTTATAAAGAATTGCTGAAGAGTATGAAAAAAGCAACAGCATGCATCTGACATGCAGACAGAGTAAACCTATGTGGGTATTGTTGTCTTTTATCTTCATGTTTTTGCTCCACATTGTGGTGCATCTGTTGGAAGTTGCATCATTCTGGTGCTATCTGCATGTGTTTGTAATTTTTGATGCTACTATGCAGTCCTAGGCATTGACAGTAAACCAAGTCTGGGAGACAAAGGATTGCTGAGGGTACTTTCATATGTAGATGTTGTTTACAGTACCTCCTGCTGCGCTATTTCTAAAATATCCAGTGGCTATACTCGCATGGAGTTGACTTTTTTGGGATATTATATCAAATATTAGCCAGGCAGCTATAGTAGTCTACTGTACCTCCTCTCAATACTGTTTTTTTGCTATAGGACTAGGAACACTGTATCTGAGTAATGTCTGAAGACTTTGGATTCCACAGCTAGAAATCCGAATCCAGCAACGAACAGAAATAGAGGGCAGAACCAATAGCAATTGTTCAAACAAAGCTACCCACCTCAAAGTAAATTAATGCCCCAAGAATGTCCAGATTCTTTGCATGAAGTGAAATTGTCTAGTAGTCCATCTGGCTAATTAAATCTGTGCATCAAATGCTGAAGCATTCAGAACAAACTTTTTTCTGAAACATATCTAATTTGTTTATTTACATTTTTGATACAGTAGCACATACAGTATGTATCCAGAGGTAAATTTTTGCAACAATTACCATCACTGCTGGAGTTAATGATGTAAATAATACCTCTCAATCAAAGCTGAAAGATCTGAATCAGCCATGAGGTGCCAGTTCAGTTAATGTTGCCTCTGCACGCACAAATGAAGTGTGAGCCATACAGTTGCTAAAGCTGCCATTCCCAAATTTAACACTGGTAGTAGTAAGTTTGTAATGGCCTATGTGTAATGGGCATGGTAGGGATGGTTGACCATATCCAATAATTAGCTTCAATCTTTGAACGATTATCAAGCATAGGCTACAACTATTACTCAGATGTATAGAAATTTTGCAGATTGACGGGTGTATTGTTACATTCCTACTTATGCCTGATATCAATCTAGCCTACAATTTACAGGAAATGCATGACCATGCATCTACGTCTACCATGCCCATTGAAAAGAGAAAACAAAGGTTTTGACTTAATCTTTGCTTGGGAAATCTCATTAAAACACAAACAAAAAAAACAAGAGCTAAATGCGTGCAAGAAACTATTTGTGCTGACAATTCCTACCATTGGCAGTTTTTCTCCAGGTGGTAAGTGGGATGCTCACATTTGACTCTCCAGAAAGCAGTCACCTGTGGAATTCTCTAGGGAGAGATCAGCAGAGTCTGGTTTTTGACAGGCCAAACTGTGACTCCTGCTGTGAGGAGTTCATGTCTTACTGTCTGAATTGCATTTAAATATTTATGAGAGACCTCCTTATGGCTTATTCAGAACCGAAACACACACATCTGAACTCCATGCCTTAAATCGGTGGTCAGCTGTCAAGAACTGGAGCGGTCAGAAGGTGTGTCTTGTTACGCCCAGTTTCACATAGGCTGACTGAGCGGATTACTGTCAGCAGAAATAACACACAATCTGTACAAAATATCTGTAGGGGAAAATGTGACTATAATGTATTATTTAAAATGGTAACACTTTATTTGAAGGTACCGTCATAAGACTGAAATGACACTGTCATAAACTACGACATGACGTCAAGAATCTGTCATAAACTTTATAAACCTGTCATGACTTCTGACATACCCTAACCCTAACCCTGTCATGACAGGTGTATAAAGTTTATGACAGATTCATGACAACATTATGTCATAGTTAATGGCAGTGTCAAGTCAGTCTTATGATGGTACCTTCAAACAAAGTGTAAACAAATTGGATATGGATAAAAGTTCCTCTATAAACTGTAGTCCAAATATTGTGTGTTTTCAAAATCTCTGTAAGGTAGACCTGTAGGACAGACTTTGTCCCACTTAACTCAAGATATCAGTCTGGAAGAGGTACTAAGTGCATTAAACAGCATTGGCTGTTTAGATCAGCCTTTATCCTATCTAGTGTAGCCGATGTCGGCTCAACCGCTCACAGGTCTCGAACCCTGCCACCTCATCAACTACAACAATCCCACGGCACGAGAGATGAACGCTCTAACCCCTGAGCTAGCCCATGCTAATTAGCATCGATTACATACACCTCTCCGTTTTGCAGTAGCCTATGGTTTTCTCATGTCATTGGTGTCTGTCTTCTACAATTTCTGTAGTATATTACTAATAATTTACTAAATACTAAAATTATTAATATTAAATTAAAACAACAAATTAAAAAATGCTATTCTAGTCCTTATACACATTTCGATTGCTGAGTTTAAATTGTCTGCTATCGTCAGTCCTCAATTGCATTATAGCAATATTAGGAAATATTGCAACTGATCTAAATCATAACAACTCCAGCCATATGTTAGTGAAAATGGAATCTATAACTCTTATGGTCATGATTCTAATATCTTCTGCTTGTCCTTGAGGTCACATGCTATTCATCATATCTGTAATATAGTATGTGCTGCACTTGAATTGGAGATTATTGTTCATTATTGTTTGACCCACATACCATAGTGGCATGTCAGTGCCGGGGGATACGGAGATTGCAGTGACACAAGCCTAAATCTCTACTTTGTGCTCTCTCTCTCTCTCTCTCTCTCTCTCTCTCTCTCTCTCTCTCTCTCTCTCTCTCTCTCTCTACACACACACACACACACACACACACACACACACACACACACACACACACACACACACACACACACACACACACACACACACATACTGTATATATACACACACACATATACACACAAACACCTTTTCTGTGTTGCCTTCTCCTTCTCTGTTTGTATGTGTGCTGTGTAGTTTGTCTGATTATATTTTGATTACCTAGTAAGCAACTGTGGTAAGCAATAGAAGATCAATGGACTCAGCACTGCCTCTATGACAATAATCTAATTATTACTTGCCTGGTTGCTCTCCCAGTTACTTTATTATAATCCTTTGCTCATGATCATACCTTAGGAGATCTTGGCTACTGATTGCTACATAAACAAACCCCACAAAGGGCCTGAGTAGCGCATACTAAACCATGTAAGGCAATTCAAGACAATTTTATTTTCATGGAAGGTTATAGGCCTATAGGGTTGCTGAATGTGCTTTACACAGATCACAAAATAAAATAAAGTGGAAAGAAGAAAAAGAGGTGGTTAAAACATATGGACCCCTCTCTCTTGTATTCAAGATCCAAGCCAAAACCTGAATCAGACGCAGTAAAATGTTTTTTATTTTTAGTGAGAAATTTGATGGTTGTACTCTTTCGCAAACCAACAGCTTTTTGAGCGATGTTGAAGGGAAGTATTGAATATGTGTTATAGATCTATGCCAAACCATATGGAATGTTAAAACTGAAACCTTTGAGAATAGTCGTAATGCTAATAACCTGGTTCTCTTGAAATGGTCTGTAGAGCTATTTTTCTCCTATCGGTTGGCAAAAATTCATAATAATTCAGTTGTACAACATGGAACATATATTTGAGAGCCAGATATGTGGTTACCCCCACTGTATTAGAAAAGTTGCCATATTTATCATTAGTTGTTCATTCAGATTTAAGTCTGAATGAGAAGATGATTTGAACAGATATGTTGTAGAGGAGATGGTTGAAGCAGATGTATTTTCTTTTCGTCTTTTCTTCCCTGTGTGAAGTAGTGTTTGATTGGAAGTGTGCGCTGGGGCTTATCAGTTCTTATGAAGCCCAATTCAGTGGGTGCTCAGCATCTTGATCACACTTGTAGCAAAGCACTCTCATTACCTGTGAAATATGAGAGACAAGCCAGCCTCAGCAATTGAGTTTCTGACGCAGAGGAGGTGGAACCACTGTCTTTGAGAAAAATAATGATGGCTTTAAAGGAAGGGCATTAGCGATTCTAAGAAGCACATACAAACACACACTCACACACACACACACACACACATACACACAAACACACTGTCATAACCTTAAATATATAACTAGCACATGAAAGTATGTATAAAATAGGTGTATGGCTTCCAATAACCTGCTGCTGAATGGGTGAAGCTGTGGTGCCTCAGAATCTGACCTGTCTCGTACACAATGGAGCAAGCACACAAAAAAAATGAGGCCTTCATTTTCTGCTGTGGGCTAGCATTCAGGTTAGCAGGATTGGTTTGTCAGTTGGCAAGCTGTCATTACAAGACAAACAAGAAACCCCTGAATTACCTCGGCTGCGCGAGAGACATTTGCTCTTTAAATATAAATGGCGTCGGGTGTCATTCAAACAGGCCTCCGCGGCTTGGCTGAAAGGCACCCTCTTCCACATCGGTGACAGGCTTCTGCTATGCCTTTTCTTTCGGGTTTGACAGAAAATACAAAGTGCCAATTCAGCTAGAGGTGGGCTCCTAGACATCAGATCAAACCCAGAAGTGTGAATAAGCAAGCCAACCGAGAAAAATGCCTTTCATTTATCTGCCTCTGCAGTAGCCAAGGACAGAAAAAAATCTATCAAATGCATGATGACTCCTTTAATACTACTACCAACTATACAGCTAATAATCAATATGAATGTGAATAGTCCTATACTGCTAATGCAGCTCAAATAATGCATTCATATCTACATTATTGATAAACAAGGGAATATGTGTGTGTTTGTTTTTTTGGTCTGTGCACTCAATTGGATCATGTGCACACAACAAATCAAAGTGTATTGACCACCTGTAATTGTGATGGTCTCTGAAACAAGTATTAACTTTTCCACCTCAGTACATTTACTGAGCTGCAGGATTTAAAAACTACATTATTATACACAGAGCTTTTTCACCACTTCCATATCAGTTTCTAATCTGTGGCATATTTTGTCTTGTTTTCTGTTTCTTTCCACCGAATTATTCAGATGTAACATGGTGCATTCCTTAAAGCTGTATTTGGCAAGTCTACGTAATTCCAAGACTTAGGCAAAAAAATTCTAAATCATCCAACTCTCAGGTTCCTCCCCCAGCCTCTACTACGCTCCTCAACAGCCTCTTAAACCCCTCCCTCGCTGTAGCACCCTGTCAGTGGCTTGCTCACAGCTGTGATCGACAGACAGCTATCCTTCCCTTCGAACTTGATTGGTGGAAGGTTACAGAGTGTGCTGGATTTTTGTAACCACGATTGCAGCGTTTAGATGGAGCTAGAGAATTTTTTTTTTTTTCCCTTAAAGGTGTGCGAATTAATGTTACCAGAGTTGGTCGATATTTTAGATCATATTGATATTTGAGCCAACTAACGTTAGCTAGTTGGCGGCCGCCACTGCACCCACTGACAATACATTTGGCTGGGGCTACTAACAGCTTGATTGCTTTTGACAGGGTCTACGTTTACAGATCAATTTCGTTAACACAAGCCCCTGTGTTAGCAAACATCAGCTTGGCATACCGCTACATTTAACCATAGGACGTATAGTTGTAACGTTACGGGCTCTGCTATCTATCTAACGTTAACATAACTTTTGACATGGGCAGTGGTAGCCTAATGTTAGTCTTTTTACCTGTCCAGACGAAACATTGCAGTTCCACCATCAATCTTCCTTTAGCCTACTTGCTCCAGCTGCCATGAATGGTTTTCAAACTATGTCGATGGTTTAATTCCAGTTTAATCGGTTCTTATCTTCACTTTTCAATGAGTGTTTTCCTGGCTCCCATAACTTGTGGTGGTGGTTAGCCTTTTTCATGTACTACTTCCAGAATAACGTGACAATTCTATGAAATTTGACTTTAAAAGAGTTGCTTTAACACAGTGATTATTAGGCTAGCTGGTCATGCAACTGCTATTATAAGGAGCAGTAGGCACTTTATTGTGTTTGTTTATGTTTGTCTCCCATTCCTGTTATCATTCATATTTTTTTAGCAGGTGCTTTTTTTTGTATATTATGCCTATATTTGAACAAAGACCAAACGGAGGAAAATCTGGCATGTTCTAAAAAGTGTACTCTCACATCTTCTTCAGACATATTGGTCTTGGGGCTTGGATTCTCATTAGTGAAGTGTCCAGCTGGAATGTAGGTGTGGACGGGGTCGTTATATTTTATATTTCAAAAAGGATTTGTGTTTAACTGATGTACACTACTTTACTTTCTGTCTTGACTGTTGTGTGACTGTTGTGTGACAATTTAGTTTGATGCACTGTATGACATAAAAAAAGTAAAAAAAAAAAAAAAGAAAAGAAAAATAGATTTCACTTAACTACAGGCACAGGCACATTCTTGCTTTTAAGCAGCTTGTGTGGCCTTAAAAATCCTGCAAATACTGTAAGTGCCATCACAGCCCTACTAATGTGCTTTAGAATTAGAGTCAGACATTTCATTTATTTGTTGCCACGTATGCTGAGAAATACAAGGAATTAGGTTCTAATTGAGATTCCTGTGCTGGATGTTCAGGAATGTGCCTTTATTTCCCCTACATTGGTAAGCCCAATGCTTTTGAAAGAGGAAATGAGAGAGCAACCTTTGAATTGGGCTAACTTTCAATTTGAGACAAAACCTTAAACCTTGAAGATGTCCCCAACATTCTCAGATAAATCATTTAATGCAAGACCGACAGAGACCCAGTGTGAAAGTTTACTGTGACTTAGCAAACAGTGGCCTTGTGTCAATTTTCGCAGAAGTAATAGAAACCAGAGCTGAACATCAGTTTAGATCAGATTGATTTTCTTTTTTTTTTTTTTATTTCAGAATGAAAACACAGCCAAATCTTTTTGCTCTCACCTTTTCCTGAGGATGAAAGCAGAGTCCTTTTTTTGATCACATTTCCCTTTTAATATCACGCTTGAAAGCTTCTGTATCACTCACACTCTACACTTTCTGAGATATTTTAAGTGACTTGGTAGCCCATGAGTCGCTACAAGCAAATACTGTTACCTGCATGAACCACAGCGGCTCGCTCTCGAGAAAAAAACTTCAGAGTCAAACATGCCAGTTCATTTGCGAACATTATAGCAGCAGGGACTTGACCCACCAGCACATAGCAAACATATGAGGGAGGCCCAGGACTGTCACTCACCCACATCATCACACATCAACACACATCATCATCTTCTCGTCTTCCCCCTCCATTCAGTGATCATCCAGGTGCGGACAAGAGATCCACTGTATCGTGGGCGGGAAAAATCCCATAATACTTCCTACCTGTGATACGGAGGAGACATTTCCAATTGAGTTGTGGCGTAAAGACTGACAGTTTGTCGACCTGAGCGCCTGTGTCGTACTTCTGATTGCAAGTCCCCACCGTGCGCTCTTATCTTCTCCTTCCTCTCTTTGTATTAAAGGGGGGACCTTATCGCTTCCTATATAATGAGACCAATATGTTCTGTCTCTTCTAATTTCAAGCTTATTAAGAGCAGATGAAACGGAGTGCGGGAAAAAAATTAAAGGGTAGAATTAGCATTTGTCGACATGATCCTCTGTGAAATTAGTCGAGAGAGCGGGTGCAGGAGAGACTGCCCGAGATACTAATTTTCATGCATATCAGCAGCTTTGTTTGTGTGTTTACTGCTATGGATCTGATAATCTCACCGCTGGCGTGCTAAAAGCACATTGCAGCGCTTGAGGAATCTGCAAGACGGCGCATACACACACACGCCAGTCTGATTTCTTTTTTTCTCTCGTGTTGGGAACACGAGTGGAGGAGGTCCCCGTTGATAAATTGTTGTTTCAGTCAAATTTGTGAAGCGTTTGGTGCGCAGCTGTTTTGTCTGTACGGGGCACAAACAAACAAGCTGCTTTTGTGAGAGTGAAGGGCGAATCAAGAACCTATTCAGTGTTTGATGATGCCTGCCGAACCAGCCATGGAACCACTGCATTTAGTTGATTGCTACTTAATGTCTCCATTGTAACAACCTCCATAATATACTGTGACCTGAGCCCCTATTGCCATTTAATGTATTGGACGTAAAGATGTGACACATCTCAGATTGGTAATATTTCAAGTACATTTCCTGATTAGAATCTTTGCATTGCTCCAGAGTAACAGTGAAGATAATATAGGCTAGGCCTACATTTTGTTGCGTATTGAAGAGTCTCATTGTTTTTGTTTTGTTAAAGTTTTTTATTTACTTACCAAACCTGCTAAAGCATCTTAGTTATCATAATTTTGTCTAGTGTAGCCAGTCTAATATCTAAAATAATGGAGTCACTGAGCAGACACTTCAAGGTGTTGACCTACATTCTTGCTCAGACTCTAGCCACTCTCATTAAAAGCTTTAAAAGGGCCATTCATCAACCCATATAGTGATTCTATGACCCGGAGCTGTGAAAGAAAGCTGTTTGGGTATGGGCATTACCACCCCCCTCCCCCCACACACACCCTCTCTCTATCTATCTCTTTCAGTGAGTTTGTGTGAGTAAGTGTGTGTGTGTGTGTGTGTGTGTGTTTGTGAAAGATGGTCAGATCAATGGCAAATTACTGTGGAGGAATCCTTAAAAACCCTTCCTTCACTCCCTAAAGAACTATGAGACAACAGCTGAAATGAGATAATTGTCAGCAACACTAGGCATTCTGTCTTTCAATTTCACACACACACACACACACACACACACAAATAAATAAATATGTCTACACAAATAGGTGTATGCTACTCATGTAAGTCATATTGTTTGAAGCAGATCGACATTTTCTCCAAAACAAAATGACTTACACTGTAGGTAAAAAACACAATGTGACACAAGCGGCCCTGTACACACATCAGTATAAACTATGGCCTTCTAGATGTTTGAGACTATTTCCCCCAAAAATAATGTGGGTGTGTGCTGTCAGATGTTCCTGAAATCCATAACTCATTCAGTCTAAGCAGCACAAGGGGCTTTTTAGGGCCCGAGCACCGAGGTGCACGAGCCCGGAACGGGCTTGTGCACCGACTGGTGCGAAGCCCTATTGCTTTTGTAAGGATTTGTCATTATTAGGGCCCGAGCACCGAGGTGCACGAGCCCGGAACGGGCTTGTGCACCGACCGGTGCGAAGCCCTATTGCTTTTGTAAGGATTTGTCATTATTATTATTATTATTCTTTTTCCCTGGTTCCGGCCATTTTTGACCCCTTTCCCGTGCATGAAAACTCATGAAATTTTGCACACACCTTGGAAGTATGGAACACTAGAGGTATACAGAGGCATGGACTTGGGTGTGGCCCAGGGACTCCGTAGCGCCCCCTAAAGTAAAAAATTACATTGGGCTCTATGGGGCCGGACACCCACTGAACTTTAATGTACTCCTCGGACACCGTTGGTCAGATTCCTGTGAAATTTGGTAGACATGATGCCAAGATGTTGCTGATGTAAAATTGCGAAGGGATTATTCATACCCTTTATAATTTCAAGATGGCGGATGAGTGAAATATGGGAAAAATTGAAAAAAAGGAAAAGTGTCATTAGATCGCAGGGCGTTGATGGAATTGTCTGAAAGTCATTTACAAAGTTATAGATATTATCATGACGCCAACATTCATACACTTAATGGGCGTGGTTGTTGCAGCGCCACCATCTGGCAAGGTGGAAAAAGTACAGAAATTGACATTAAGTGCCATGGTTCACATATACTTTGAGCTGCACGCACAAAATTTGGTAGGTGTGTGGGACTCCCCAAGACGAACAATTTTTGTATTACATTGCATTAGCCACGCCCAACAGGAAGTGAGGTATTAAGGAGTGTAAAAATTTGGACACACAGTGAACTTTAACGTACTTGTCGGACACGGTATGTCAGATTCAAGTGAAATTTGGTGTACATGACCTCTAGATGTTGCTGATGCTAAATTGCGAACGGATTTTTGATATCTACGAAATATGTTGGAATAACAATATTATGAAATTGTATGATTTTAATAGCTCATCACGAAACAGGAAGTGTGTCATAAAATCACACTGCATTAACCGATTGGTCTGAAACTTCACAGGTTCATAGATGGTATGACTGTGATGATATCTAGACACCCCGTGGGCGTGGCTGTTATAGCGCCACCACCTGGTCAAGCAGGAAATGTGCCAGAAATTGACAATGCTTTACCCGATTGATCTGAAACTTCACTGGTTCATAGATGGTATGACTGTGATGATATCTAGACACCCCATGGACATGCCTGTTATAGCGCCACCACCTGGTCAAGCAGGAAATGTGCCAGAAATTGACAATGCTTTACCCGATTGCCCCTAGTGGTCAAATATTATAACTTAGAAACAGTTTGACGTAGCTTATCCAAACTTGGTATATGGACTCCTGACCGTGTTCTGACCACGCATAACCATGAATCGAAAATCTCTAGTGCCCCTAGTGGTCAAATATTATAACTTGGAAACGGTTTGACGTAGCTTATCCAAACTTAGTATATGGACTCTTGACCGTGTACTGACCACACAGAATCATGAATCGAAACTGTCTAGCGCCCTCTAGTGGTCAAATATGATAACTTGGGAACGGTTTGACGTAGCTTATTCAAACTTGGTATATGGACTCCTGACCGTGTTCTGACCACGCATAACGATGAATCGGAACTCTCTAGCGCCCTCTAGTGGTCAAATATGATAACTTGGACACGGTTTGACGTAGCTTATCCAAACTTGGTATATGGACTCCTGACCGTGTTCTGACCACGCAAAACCATGAATCGAAACTCTCTAATGCCCCCTTGTGGTCGAACATTATAACTTGGAAACGGTTTGACCTATCATAGCCAAAGTTGGTACTCAGACTGTGGACCACCTTCTGAACATGCAGTATGACTTATGTGAATCTCTGTAGCGCCCCTACTAAGAGAAAGAGTTTAAAAGGCAGACTGAGTGAGTGTGTGACAGTGAGTGTCTGCGAGTG
Source organism: Sardinella longiceps (assembly GCA_027497455.2). Taxonomy (NCBI): domain Eukaryota; kingdom Metazoa; phylum Chordata; class Actinopteri; order Clupeiformes; family Clupeidae; genus Sardinella; species Sardinella longiceps. The sequence continues at coordinate 20,279,788 of JAODXP020000020.1, forward strand.
TAAAAAATGAGGGTGAGACAAAGATAGCACACCTGTTCCGACTGAATGTGCCTTCACTGTGTACCATTGTTGCGATATGCACTCTTTGCGGTGCACCTGGTGCGAGGGCCCGTCATCGCCACTTGTGGCTTTAATTATTATTATTATTATTATTATTATTTTTCTTACGCTGGTTACGGCCATTTTTGACCCCTTTCCCGTGCATGAAAACTCATGAAATTTTGCACACACCTTGGAAGTATGGAACACTAGAGGTATACAGAGGCATGGACTTGGGTGTGGCCCAGGGACTCCGTAGCGCCCCCTAAAGTAAAAAATTACATTGGGCTCTATGGGGCCGGACACCCACTGAACTTTAATGTACTCCTCGGACACCGTTGGTCAGATTCCTGTGAAATTTGGTAGACATGATGCCAAGATGTTGCTGATGTAAAATTGCGAAGGGATTATTCATACCCTTTACAATTTCAAGATGGCGGATGAGTGAAATATGGGAAAAACTGAAAAAACGGAAATGTGTCATTAGATCGCAGGGCGTTGATGGAATTGTCTGAAAGTCATTTACAAAGTTATAGATATTATCATGACGCCAACATTCATACACTTAATGGGCGTGGTTGTTGCAGCGCCACCATCTGGCAAGGTGGAAAAAGTACAGAAATTGACATTAAGTGCCATGGTTGGCATATACTTTGAGCTACACGCACAAAATTTGGTAGGTGTGTGTGTCTCCCCAAGACGAACAACTTTCGTATTACATTGCATTAGCCACGCCCAACAGGAAGTGAGGTAATAAGGAGTGTAAAAATTTGGACACACAGTGAACTTTAACGTACTCGTCGGACACGGTATGTCAGATTCAAGTGAAATTTGGTGTACATGACCTCTAGATGCTGCTGATGCTAAATTGCGAACGGATTTTTGATATTTCGTAATATGTTGTAATAACAATATTATGAAATTGTATGATTTTAATAGCTCATCACGAAACAGGAAGTGTGTCATAAAATCACACTGCATTAACCGTTTGGTCTGAAACTTCACAGGTTCATAGATGGTATGACTGTGATGACATCTAGACACCCCGTGGGCGTGGCTGTTATAGCGCCACCACCTGGTCAAGCAGGAAAAGTGCCAGAAATTGACAATGCTTTACCCGATTGATCTGAAACTTCACAGGTTCATAGATGGTATGACTGTGATGACATCTAGACACCCCGTGGGCGTGGCTGTTATAGCGCCACCACCTGGCCAAGCAGGAAAAGTGCCAGAAATTGACTATGCTTTAACCGATTGATCTGAAACTTCACTGGTTCATAGATGGTATGACTGTGATGATTTCTAGACGACCCGTGGGCGTGCCTGTTATAGCGCCACCATCTGGTCAAGCAGGAAATGTGCCAGAAATTGACAATGCTTTACCCGATTGATCTGAAACTTCACTGGTTCATAGATGGTATGACTGTGATGATATCTAGACACCCCATGGACATGCCTGTTATAGCGCCACCACCTGGTCAAGCCGGAAATGTGCCAGAAATTGACAATGCTTTACCCGATTGCCCCTAGTGGTCAAATATTATAACTTAGAAACGGTTTGACGTAGCTTATCCAAACTTGGTATATGGACTCCTGACCGTGTTCTGACCACGCATAACCATGAATCGAAAATCTCTAGTGCCCCTAGTGGTCAAATATTATAACTTGGAAACGGTTTGACGTAGCTTATCCAAACTTAGTATATGGACTCCTGACCATGTTCTGACCACGCATAATCATGAATCGAAACTCTGTAGCGCCCCTAGTGGTCAAATATTATAACTTGGAAACGGTTTGACGTAGCTTATTCAAACTTGGTATATGGACTCCTGACCGTGTTCTGACCACGCATAACGATGAATCGGAACTCTCTAGCGCCCTCTAGTGGTCAAATATGATAACTTGGACACGGTTTGACGTAGCTTATCCAAACTTGGTATATGGACTCCTGACCGTGTTCTGACCACGCAAAACCATGAATCGAAACTCTCTAATGCCCCCTTGTGGTCGAACATTATAACTTGGAAACGGTTTGACCTATCATAGCCAAAGTTGGTACTCAGACTGTGGACCACCTTCTGAACATGCAGTATGACTTATGTGAATCTCTGTAGCGCCCCTACTAAGAGAAAGAGTTTAAAAGGCAGACTGAGTGAGTGTGTGACAGTGAGTGTCTGCGAGTGTAAAAAATGAGGGTGAGACAAAGATAGCACACCTGTTCCGACTGAATGTGCCTTCACTGTGTACCATTGTTGCGATATGCACTCTTTGCGGTGCACCTGGTGCGAGGGCCCGTCATCGCCACTTGCTGGCTTTAATTAGGGCCCGAGCACCGAGGTGCACGAGCCCGGAACGGGCTTGTGCACCGACCGGTGCGAAGCCCTATTGCTTTTGTAAGGATTTGTCATTATTATTATTATTATTATTTTTCTTACGCTGGTTACGGCCATTTTTGACCCCTTTCCCGTGCATGAAAACTCATGAAATTTTGCACACACCTTGGAAGTATGGAACACTAGAGGTATACAGAGGCATGGACTTGGGTGTGGCCCAGGGACTCCGTAGCGCCCCCTAAAGTAAAAAATTACATTGGGCTCTATGGGGCCGGACACCCACTGAACTTTAATGTACTCCTCGGACACCGTTGGTCAGATTCCTGTGAAATTTGGTAGACATGATGCCAAGATGTTGCTGATGTAAAATTGCGAAGGGATTATTCATACCCTTTACAATTTCAAGATGGCGGATGAGTGAAATATGGGAAAAACTGAAAAAACGGAAATGTGTCATTAGATCGCAGGGCGTTGATGGAATCGTCTGAATGTCATTTACAAAGTTATAGATATTATCATGACGCCAACATTCATACACTTAATGGGCGTGGTTGTTACAGCGCCACCAACTGGTAAGGTGGAGAAAGTACAGAAATTGACATTAAGTGCCATGGTTGGCATATACTTTGAGCTACGCACACAAAATTTGGTAGGTGTGTGTGTCTCCCCAAGACGAACAACTTTCGTATTACATTGCATTAGCCACGCCCAACAGGAAGTGAGGTAATAAGGAGTGTAAAAATTTGGACACACAGTGAACTTTAACGTACTCGTCGGACACGGTATGTCAGATTCAAGTGAAATTTGGTGTACATGACCTCTAGATGCTGCTGATGCTAAATTGCGAACGGATTTTTGATATTTCGTAATATGTTGTAATAACAATATTATGAAATTGTATGATTTTAATAGCTCATCACAAAACAGGAAGTGTGTCATAAAATCACACTGCATTAACCGATTGGTCTGAAACTTCACAGGTTCATAGATGGTATGACTGTGATGACATCTAGACACCCCGTGGGCGTGGCTGTTATAGCGCCACCACCTGGCCAAGCAGGAAAAGTGCCAGAAATTGACTATGCTTTAACCGATTGATCTGAAACTTCACTGGTTCATAGATGGTATGACTGTGATGATTTCTAGACGACCCGTGGGCGTGCCTGTTATAGCGCCACCATCTGGTCAAGCAGGAAATGTGCCAGAAATTGACAATGCTTTACCCGATTGATCTGAAACTTCACTGGTTCATAGATGGTATGACTGTGATGATATCTAGACACCCCATGGACATGCCTGTTATAGCGCCACCACCTGGTCAAGCAGGAAATGTGCCAGAAATTGACAATGCTTTACCCGATTGCCCCTAGTGGTCAAATATTATAACTTAGAAACAGTTTGACGTAACTTACCCAAACTTGGTATATGGACTCCTGACCGTGTTCTGACCACGCATAACCATGAATCGAAAGTCTCTATACCCCTAGTGGTCAAATATTATAACTTGGAAACGGTTTGATGTAGCTTATCCAAACTTAGTATATGGACTCCTGACCATGTTCTGACCACGCATAATCATGAATCGAAACTCTGTAGCGCCCCTAGTGGTCAAATATTATAACTTGGAAACGGTTTGACGTAGCTTATCCAAACTTAGTATATGGACGCTTGACCGTGTACTGACCACACAGAATCATGAATCGAAACTGTCTAGCGCCCTCTAGTGGTCAAATATGATTACTTTGGAACGGTTTGACGTAGCTTATTCAAACTTGGTATATGGACTCCTGACCGTCTTCTGACCACGCATAACGATGAATCGGAACTCTCTAGCGCCCTCTAGTGGTCAAATATGATAACTTGGACACGGTTTGACGTAGCTTATCCAAACTTGGTATATGGACTCCTGACCGTGTTCTGACCACGCAAAACCATGAATCGAAACTCTCTAATGCCCCCTTGTGGTCGAACATTATAACTTGGAAACGGTTTGACCTATCATAGCCAAAGTTGGTACTCAGACTGTGGACCACCTTCTGAACATGCAGTATGACTTATGTGAATCTCTGTAGCGCCCCTACTAAGAGAAAGAGTTTAAAAGGCAGACTGTGTGAGTGTGTGTGTGAGTGTGTGTGAGTTTAATAGCTCATTAATAGCTAATTTTAATAGCTAATTTTAATTTTAATAGCTCATCACGAAACAGGAAGTGTGCCTTAAAATCACACTGCATTAACCGATTGGTCTGAAACTTGACTGGTTCATAAATGGTATGACTGTGATGATATCTAGACAACCTGTGGGCGTGACTGTTATAGCGCCACCACCTGGTCAAGCAGGAAAAGTGCCAGAAATTGACAATGCTTTATTCGATTGATCTGAAACTTCACTGGTTCATAGATGGTGTGCCTATGATGATATCTAGACACCCCGTGGGCGTGCTTGTTATAACGCCACCATCTGGTGAAGCCTGAAATGTGCCAGAAATAAGTAAAGTTTTAAGTGATTGATCTGAAAATATTGTATCATGCTTGTAATGGTATATTTGTCATTCTTGACCACGCGATCATGCAATACTGTTAATTGGAAACTCTACTGGCCTCTAGTTATATCTTGGAAACGGTTTAACGTAGCTTAACCAAACTTGGTATATATTCTCAGGACTCTGTTCTGACCATGCATAACTATTAACTGTAATTTTCTAGTGCCCCCTAGTGGTCAAACATTATAACTTGGAAACAGTTTGACATATTATAACCACATTAATATGTTCTCAGGACTCTGTTCTGACTATGCATAACCATTAAATAAAACTCTCGGGTATCCCTTAATGGTCAAACATAACTTGGAAACGGTTTGACCTATCATAACTGAACTTGGTATATGTCCTCAGGGGCCTGTTCTGATTATGTCTAATGATTAATTGAAATTGTCTAGCACACACAGTGGTCAAACGTTATATCTCAGGAAGGTTTTGACATAACGTAACCAAACTTAACGTAAACATAACCATTTTGGGATGTGTTTTCACCTTGCATAACCATTAGTTGAAACTCTCTGCTGCCCCTAGTGGTCAAATATTATAACTTTGAACATTTAAATCTACCATTACCAATCTTGGTACACAGACTGTGGACCATTTTCTGATCATGCAATATGACTTATGTGATATTCTATAGCACCCCTACTGGTCAATCACTATATCTCAGGAACAGTTTGACGTATTCCAACCAAAGTTCCTATATGTCTTCAGGACCATGTTCTAAGCATAAAATTAGTTGAAACTGTTGTGAGTATATGACAAAGAGAATGAAGTGAGAGACTGAGAGCACATGTGAGGGAGAGTGTGTTAAATAGAAATCCCAGCTGTTGGAGTGAATGAGAGAGAGTATGAGGGATTGAGTGTGTGTGAGTGAGAGACTGTGAGGACAATTTTTGTGAGTGAATGAGACAGAGAGTGTAAGGGACAGAGTGTGAAAGGCAGAGTGTGTGTGTGTGAGAGAAAGATTGTGTGTGTGTGTGATACACAGACTGTGGACCATCTTCTGATCATGCAGTATGACTTATGTGAATCTCTGTTGCGCCCCTACTAAGAGAAAGAGTGCACAGTTGTTGTGAATGTGCTTGCATTTTTGTTTACGGTGCTCCATTTAGGGCTGGGACGGTAACCGCATTACCGCTATACCGCGGTACGTGACGCCTACCGCGGGTCTGAGCACGTCACCGTCATGACCGGCAAAAAAAAAATAATATTTAAACATTGGCCTGTATATGTGGGGATGTCTGCACACTGATACTCAGTGAGAAGAAAAAAGTGAAAAAGAAGAGGTCTCTCTCTCTCCAAGTAGCCTACAGCTCGCTGCGGCTTGATCCTTCTCTCTCTCTCCTGCTCACACACACGCAAGCTGCCCGGCCCCCCCTTCACACACCTGACATTTTTAAATCCTCTACAGCGCGAAAAAGTCCCACAAATGCAGCGCTGATGAGCCTGTATCAGAGTAAATGTTCTTAGTTTAACATAGCCTAGGCTATAGGCCTGCTACTGCGCTATTTGAAACAATATTTCGAGCGGCGCCATCCCTGCTGCTCTCACTCTCCTGCTCACACACACGCAAGCTGCATCGGTAACCCCTTTACACACCTGACATTTTTAAATCCTATACAGCGCGAAAGAGTCCCACAAATGCAGCGCTGATGAGCCTGTAGGCTATCAGAGTAACTTTAATAAGTTAACGGGTTCTGCTTGTATGCAATCGGAGGACAAATGCCGCCTTAGCTTGGAAATGGTTTAGGTAGAAGGTGATCGCGTTTAGAAAGGTTGTCTAGTGTAAGAAGGTCATTTGAAACATTGCAGCGGTTCATTTAAGAAAATGACAGCTCCGAAATGACGGTGCTTTAGTTTGAGGTAGTGATAATAATAAAGATAGATCACCATCACCTTATCCGTTACCATTGATGACCCTTCCTAAAATGTGGAAATGTATTTCTCAAAGCTAAGCCCAAGCGGAATGTTTTCTGATGGACAGAATGCATAAGACGCAGCAAGTTGTAACCTCTTGCCAAATGTTTAATTGGTTAACTAGGCCTACTAACAGTAGCCTAATGAAAAATTAAGTGAGGGTAATCTTTTGTTCACTTTACACAAAAACATCTTGGACAGATTTGACAAATTGTAGTAGTGTCTAATCCACTGTCTACTGTAGGCTAATTTAGAGATTAGCTTTTTTTCTTTTTTCTTTTTAATCAACCAACATTTTTCTTTGTTGTTGACGTTACGATCAACCATGGGTCAAACGGTTATCGGTTAACATCCCTAGTAGAGCACATCACTACACAGTAAGCTACAAACACAACATAGGCTACTTTTTATTACAGTGCATGCAAAGTGATGCACTCTCTTGTTATCCATTGTCTTCTTCTGTCATTATTTTTATTCTTCAATAACGTGATTAGCTCAATAACCGTTTCATCTAGAAACTTCATCTCGTAGGTCTCGATTTCTATTGTTCTGCTATAACTTTTTACTTTTCCACTATTTTTACTTTTCCCACTATTTACGATAAATGAGTGAAAAAAGCTCTAAAATGAATGTGCAAAAATTCTATTTGCTTTTGTTGCTTCCTTACGTGCTGTAAACATTCTATTGCTTAACTTTTTAGTAAGCATCAACTATCAACAATCATCTCCATTAATTCAACTTTATTTAACTCATTCAACTTAATTTAAACTTTGAAAATTTATATAATTTTTACACTATTACATATATTTATTACATTTTTACATTTTAACACGTCCTTTATCAGCCAGATAAAACCTAAACACACGGCCTGACAAAACCTAAACTCCCCTTGCAAATCCTTGGGACCACTTCCACCATGTAGTTAGGAGGGAATTCGTCAAAAGTCAGGAAGATCGTGCACTTCTGGACAAGTTTTTGATTTTTGGCAGGGTGTTAGATACAGGAATAAGGTTTTCAAAAATCAATGGATACAAGTTGGGGTGACCCCCTAGTGGCTGGTATTCATACAATCCAAAATGGCCCCCAACGGAAAAAGAAAAGACTATATCTAAGTTTCCTTTAGTCTTAAATTGTTGTATAATGTAATTTTTCTTCTTTGTTTGACACAAGGAATCCAATTTGGATATGTTCTTCTCATTTTGGATAAAATTTTATATTAAATCTATTATCATAGTCATCTTTAACTAAAATAAACTGTCAATGTCTGTAAAAAGGTCACATAAAATTGGAGGCAACGGATCATTATAACACCTTCCAATTGCATGCCAAGTTTTGTGATATTCCGCTCATGGGAGGCCATACAGCAAATTGATTTACGACATTTTATACCAACTGGCCAGCAGGTGGCCGGACATTTTTCTGCAATATCTAAAGAACCATAGGGCCTAGGGGGACCACATTTTTATATGCCTGTCTTCAGGGGCCATGTAAACCTATCCCATGATCACCCATTCCATGTATAGCGCCACCTGGTTAAAAATGAAAAAGCTAAAGTAAAGTGAGGTATTGTAATCAGTGTTAACAGCTATCTCTGGCTGACATGGTCAAAACTACACAAAATAAGGCGTGTCAAAATGCATGCCAAGTTTCGTGTTGGCATGTTGGCTGTAGCTGGTCACTAGATAGTGACTCGGTCCCACCCAATATGGCAAAAACCCTGGAGTCTGCGAGAGTGGGGGTGGAAGATGACTCATAGGCGGACTACATGGTAACGGACCTTGCAAAGGAAACAAAAGCTCTGGTAGGACACAAGCTACAAAGCTGCATATGTGACTGGAAAAAGATAACATCAGAGAAGGGTCTCAAGATCCATCAAGTTAGGAAAAAAAGGGTAGAATCTTGTGGCCAAAATCTTGTCAGAAAAATGAGTGGGGAACCATCAATATAGACATAGTCCATCACTTGGAGGGTCTGAAAGGTGGTGTAGAGAAGAAGCTGGACAAGATTGGAGAAGTCATCTACAGCTATGAGGCAAAGAGATTTGGGGTGAAATGCCAGGGCCGTCAGGTACTGAAGGAACCAGCTCATTCCAAGTCCAGAAGGCAAAGAGAGATTGAAAGGCTGGTGAAGAAAAGAAGGTGCCTGAGAAAACAGTGGAAGAAGGCAGCGGAAGTAGAGAGGAAAGGACATGAGGCACTGTAAGCTGAATGCTTGAGAAAGCAACACAAGAAGGAGAGAGCGAGGAGTGCCTTCTACAGAGATCCCTACAAGTTTGTGAAAGCCCTCTTCGTCAAGGAGAAATCTGGGACCCTCAAAGCTACCTTCAAAGACCTACTCCGACAACCAGAGGCACGTGCCAGCCAGCATTCCGGGTGACATGCCACCAATCCAACCAGCTGAACACCAGATGGAAACAAGGCCCCCTACATAGAGCAAAGATAACATCAGAGCACAGTAAAGCAGGCAAGAGCATCATCAGCCCCTGGGCCCAATGGCGTTCCATATAGACTCTATAAGAATACGCCGGGAGTATTGAGGTACCTCTGGAAGCTGATGAGAGTGGGAAAAATGAGTTATACCAAAGGCATGGTGAAGGGGGAGGGATCCTGATTCCCAAAGAGAAGAATTCCTCAACCATTGACCAATTCTGCCTGATCAGTCTCCTGAATGTGGAAGGAAAGATATTCTTTGTTGACAGCTCAGTGCACAAAGCAGGGAAAGTGGATTCTCAGGCTGTCTGGAACACACAAATGTTATCTAGATACAGACGACGAGGAAGGAGAAGAAATACCTGCATGTGATCTTTCTAGATCTCGACAATGCCTTCGGATCTGTGCCGCATGAGATGTTGTGGACAGTGTTCAACTTCTTCCAAGTCCCAAGAGGGCATCACAAGGCTGGTCAAAGCCTACTTCCAGGACCTTCAGTTTTGTGTTGCAGCAAAGGCTAGCACAACTGCCTGACAGCACCTAGAGGTTGGCATTATGCTGGGCTGCACCATTTTCCCACTTGCATTTACCATGGTGATGGAGCTCATCATCCGGGCATTGCGATGAGTGGTTGGAGGAAAGCAGTTGAAGAATGCGCTGCGTCTTCCTCCAATACAAACTTACATGGATGACATGACAACAATAACAACAACACCTGCATACACCAAACGCCTACTGAATAAACTCCAGAAAAACATTCAAGGGGCATGGATGGCAATCAAACTCAGCAAATCCCGCCGCATCTCTATTGTCAAAGGCCAGCTTGCTAATGAGAGGTTCCATGTCAACAACGAGCCAATACCAACAGTTAAGCCTGTCAAAAGTCTTGGCCACTGGTACAGCGCAAAGTTCAAAGACGGACCATAAAGAGGTGGTCTGTTCCTTTAAAGCAAGGACATCACTAATTTGGAAGGATAGAGGGGCTTAACCCCTTGGGTCTATGGAGTGTGAATAAATCCATAGACCTGTGGTTTGATCGCCTGGGAGTACCCATGCTCCTTTACGTGGTCCATTTCATTTCACTCTGCAAAGCAGCATGGTGACCATGGTTGATTTTCTTGCCTGCTTTTAGGTAGCCTGGCCCGCCCTCCCAGTGACGTAACACCTTCGGCGTTGCTTGTCGCTGGTCTAGCCAGCTACAATCTACACAGGGTTTCTGAGCTCCTGAAAGATCGGGAACTTCACCTACTTTGTCGAGAATCAATCAACTGTGCCGCTCCAATGACCCTCGTTAGAGGCGTGTTCAAGGCAGTGACGTTACTCAGTCCTGTTACTCAAGCAGTTCCCTTCGCGTCACATATGTCAGAGGAAAGAGTGGTGTGATTGGTTTAAGCCTCAGCACAGCTTTTTCTGACAAACTGAGACATTTGAGGGAGGCCTCCAGTTTTGTGCAGTTTTGACCATGTCAGACAAGAATGCCCGTTAACACAGATTACAATACCTTACTTTGAGTTTTCATTTTTAACTTGGTGACGCTATACATGGAATGGGTGATCATGGGATAGGTTTACATGGCCCCTGAAGACAGGCATATAAAAATGTGGTCCTCCTAGGCCCTGCGGTTCTTAACTCATTGACTGCCAATGACGTCTTTAGACGTCAACTGAAATACTGCCGTTCACTGCCAATGACGTCTTTAGACGTCAACTGCGTTTTTTAACTCATTGACTGCCAGCCGTTTTCAGAATAGAGAGTTCCATACTGCCAGAGGTTTTGGGGAATTTTGACTGTTTTTTAAAGAGCCACAGAATATTATGTGTTACGACTACATAAACAATGAAACTACCACAAGAAAGAGCAGACTCTCTTCTTTCACCAGAAAAAAAAGTTCGTTTCTACCCCTTTCCATTGCTTAGAAATCAGCAGGCGAACATAAGCTACTTTCTCCAAACACACCCGTTTTTTATCAAAAAAGGGAGAAAATTAGCGTTTTGTTTGACAACGTTAGTGTCTTGGATGCGCGTTTTTTTCGGTCTATTAGCACGTCAAACATCGGGAAAATGTCTTCCTTTGATAAGACCACAAAAACAACAGTAACAGGGGGCTTTTGGTAATAAAATAGACATTGTTGTAACAAGGTAAATATATGCTATTTACAGGCTGTGACAGCGAAAACTCAGTGATCAACAACTGGCTCGCAAATTCTTACCTGACCCGGAACTGTGAGCTAGCTGGGCACTGAAACAAGTCACAACTGCTATTTCCGTTTGCCCAAGGTTGATCTCCTTCATCTCCCACGATCGGAACACTACTCGAACTACTATGGCAGTGACACATACTCTGATCGAGTGTGAACTGCCTAAATTTCTCCGATTTACGTCTGCACTTTGCTAGCGGCATATTTAGCCATGTCATTAGCTTTCTCTACTTCTCCCTTGGCCATACCTATGAATCTATGCTCATCTCACATCCAAAGTGACACACTGCCACCCTCAGGATCAATTTGGAACAACAATTTTCGACGGAGAATTCTGATATTTACAGACAAGGTTCCCTAGGTCTTTCTGCAGCCCTCCCCATTAAAAAACGCAGTTGACGTCTAAAGACGTCATTGGCAGTGAACGGCAGTATTTCAGTTGACGTCTAAAGACGTCATTGGCAGTCAATGAGTTAATGGGGAGGGCTGCAGAAAGACCTAGGGAACCTTGTCTGTAAATATCAGAATTCTCCGTCGAAAATTGTTGTTCCAAATTGATCCTGAGGGTGGCAGTGTGTCACTTTGGATGTGAGATGAGCATAGATTCATAGGTATGGCCAAGGGAGAAGTAGAGAAAGCTAATGACATGGCTAAATATGCCGCTAGCAAAGTGCAGACGTAAATCGGAGAAATTTAGGCAGTTCACACTCGATCAGAGTATGTGTCACTGCCATAGTAGTTCGAGTAGTGTTCCGATCGTGGGAGATGAAGGAGATCAACCTTGGGCAAACGGAAATAGCAGTTGTGACTTGTTTCAGTGCCCAGCTAGCTCACAGTTCCGGGTCAGGTAAGAATTTGCGAGCCAGTTGTTGATCACTGAGTTTTCGCTGTCACAGCCTGTAAATAGCATATATTTACCTTGTTACAACAATGTCTATTTTATTACCAAAAGCCCCCAGTTACTGTTGTTTTTGTGGTCTTATCAAAGGAAGACATTTTCCCGATGTTTGACGTGCTAATAGACCGAAAAAAGCGTGCATCCAAGACACTAACGTTGTCAAACAAAACGTAAGTTATGTTAATAACTATGGATCTATGAGACCGAACGATGACCGTCACCGGTCTTACTGCGAATGATGCCATCCTGGCACCTGTCTCGAGACCTGAATATCAAAATAGTCACATGACTGACCTGGAGGCAGGTCCATAGCATATAGTGCATCCGGGAACCTGCCACATCCTCTTGCCTGGAACGCCGTGGTCCGTTCCGAGCGACAAGGGATGGTGACGGTCATCGTTCGGTCTCATAGATCCATAGTTATTAACATAACTTACGATCTATTTCGACCTCTCTCTGACCGTCACCGGTCTTACTGCGGATGACCAGTGCCAAAAGCGTCGCGAGGAACAAAGGAATCTTCCCCAGCCCGCATGGCAGCAGACGTAAGTACTGCAGAACTGACAGAGTCAGAGGCCACATTAACTCTGTAGAACCTAGCAAATGTACATGGAGTACTCCACGACGCTGCTGTACAGATATCTCCAAGGGCAACCCCTTTCAATGCAGCCCACGACGTGGCCATGCTGCGTGTCGAATGAGCCACCAAGCCATCTGGGATTGGAAACCCCTGATCTGAGTATGCCTGAGAGATGGTGTCCACCAACCAGTGAGACAGTCTTTGCTTTGACACCGGGAGGCCCATTTGTGACTCCCCATAGCACACGAATAGCTGTGTGTGAGCTTGACGCAGTTCCTGTGTACGGGTTACATATTCCTTCAATGCCCTTACTGGACAGAGAGTCCCAAGATCCACTTCTGTTGAACATGAAGGCTCCGGCTGAAAAACCTGCAGGTCAATAGCTGAGTTTATTGACTGGGAGGTTAACACCTTGGGAAGAAAGAATGGATTCGGCCATAGCACGACCCCTGCATTCTCTGGTTTCCACCTCATGCAGTCAGGGCTTACAGAAAGCGCTTGCAATTCACTTACCCGTTTAGTAGAGCACATGGCCATTAGGAACACAGTCTTGTGTGTGAGGAGCTTGAGGCTGCACTGCTGCAGCGGCTCATATGGGGCCTTGGTTAGAGACTTCAGCACCAAAGGCAAATCCCAGGATGGGGCTCTCAAACACCTACCAGGGCGAAGGCGCTTTGCACCCTTCAGAAACTGGGCCACCACTGGTTGTTTCCCAACCGAAAGACCTCCAACCAGGTCATGAAAACAGGAGATGGCTGCGGCGTAACCTCTCAAGGTGCTGGCAGCCCTCCCTGTATCCAGAAGAGATTGGAGAAAAGAAAGGATAACCTCCACAGAACACTTTGCAGGTTGTGCATTCTGATCATGGCACCATGCAGAAAACACCTTCCATCTCTGTTGGTAGTTCAACCGTGTTGAAGGAGCCCTGGCATTCTCAAGGGTTTCTAGGACAGCCTGATCTAATGCATGAGGCAAGGACTGAGCAGTGGCCAAGCCCACAGCTGCAGCACAGCTGGATTGGGGTGCCAGATTCGGCCCTCCACCTGAGAGAGGAGATCCGTTCTGAGAGGCAGAGGCAACGGTTGGCCGTGGACAAGCCGCAGGAGAGCCGGAAACCAGGGTCTCCCCGGCCATCGAGGAGCAATCAACAGGACCTTGTAGCACCCCCGCGCTACTCTGTCCAGTACATGGGGAATTAGAGGCAGTGGGGGAAAGGCATACAGTAGCCCCTCCGGCCACTCGTGAGAGAGTGCATCCAGACCCAGTGGGCCCCTGGGATGACTCAGAGAAAACCACCTCAGGCAATGGGTGGTCTCCCTCGAAGCAAACAGGTCTATCTGGGCTACTCCGAAGTGTGCCCATAAGCCCGCCACCACTGCTGGGTGCAACCTCCACTCTCCCGGGTGAGGGCCCGACCTGGAGAGGAGATCTGCCGCCTGGTTCAGAACCCCCGGAATGTAAATGGCTTTGAGTGAGGCGATGTGTGGAAATGCCCAAAAGAGGAGAGTCTGGGCCATCTTGAGGCAGCGGAGAGACCTCGTCCCTCCCTGATGATTGATGTAGCAGACAGCCACTGCACTGTCGGTTCGTACAAGGACATGCTTGCCCTGAATGAAGGGCAGCAGAGCCCTGAGGCCAAGATACACTGCTCGGAGTTCTAGAACATTTATGTGTTCTGTGTCCCATGGAGGCTGCCACAGACCTCTTACTGTTCTGCCCTCCCAGACTGCTCCCCAGCCTGTCCGGGAGGCATCCGTTGACACCAGTGTCCGTCTGGATGGAATGCAGCCAAGCGGAACTCCTTGTAGAAGCAACCCCTTGTTGCGCCATGGCAGAAGGGACTTCAGACATGATTGGGTGACCTTGAGTTTTTTGTGCCTGTCCCTCCTTGGGTGAAGTCTGAACGCATTCAGCCACCGCTGGAGAGGGCGAGCTCTGAGGAGGCCCAAAGGAACCAGCATGCTGGCAGCAGTAATCAAGCCTAGAAGCCTCTGGAAGCACAGCAGCTTCAAGCATTTGCCTCTGAGAAAATAACGAAGGGTTTCCTGAATTTTGGAGATCCTGTCTTCTGTGAGGTATGCCCTCATTGTACCCGAATCCAGGCGGATACCCAAGAAATTCACAACCTGACGAGGATTCAGGTTGCTCTTTTTCAAATTCACCCTGAAGCCCAGGGCCTGAACGTGGGCTAAGATTACCTGTACGTCCTGCACAATCTGTTGGCGGGATGAACCCCCGACCAGCCAGTCGTCCAAATATGGTAATATCTTCAGACCCCTTCGTTGTAGCGGTGCCAGAGCGGCTGCTACAACCCGAGTAAAGACCCTGGGAGATAGGGAAAGACCGAAGGGGAGGACTCTGAATTCGTACGCCTGTCCCCGGAAGGCGAAACGAAGGAACTTCCAGTGGTCCTTGCAAATTGGGACATGGAAGTACGCATCCTTTAAATCGAGAGTGGCGAACCACTCGTTTGGTTCGATCACCTCCAAAATGTGTCTTGTATGCAACATCTTGAATGGCAGGACCTTCATGTAGGTGTTCAGAGGACGGAGGTCTAAGATGGGGCGCAACCCGCCATCCTTCTTCGGAATAAGAAAATAGGTTGAATAAAACCCATCCTGCTGTTCGTTCAAACTTACCTTGGCAATGGCTCTCTTTTCTAGCAGAGTACTTATTTCTTCTGCAAGGTAGTCTGCCTGGACTGGATCTTTGACCGTCGTCATTCGGACGCGGGTAAAGGGAGGGGGGCGCTGCCGAAACTGGAGCCTGTATCCCCTGGCAACGGTGTCCAGTACCCAGGGGTCTGAGGTTTCTCGCTCCCAGCTGTCCAGGCGTAGCTGGGAGTGGACCTCGGCAGCTTCCCCCAAAATCCTATGCCCGATCCCCCTGGGTCCTTGGACCCTTGGGGGGAGGGCGGCCTCGGTCATTGCGTCGTGTCGACGACCTAGGTTGTCCACGCCATGAACTTGTGGAGGGCCTGTCAAAGGTTTGAACGTTGGTCCTCTGGTCTGCCGCTCCTTGCCAGACAACTCTACGTACTGACGGAGTGGGGTATGCCTGCTGCTGGCGTCTTGGTCTAGATACAGGGCGTCGAAATGTCCTGTTGACATTCTCCCGTGCCCGAAATGAGTGCTGAGCCCTCTCTAGGAAGGCCTGAGACTCCCTATGAAAAACTCTCCCCGGTTCCACCGGCATGTTTGTGATCTCTCTTTTGATACCATCAGGAAGACTGGTCTGGGCAAGCCAGATCTGTCTCCTAGTTTGAATAGCTGATGACATGGTTGCACCAATATCACGGGTGAGCTGTGCATGAGCAGAAAGAGCAGCATCCACCAGATCTCTGGTATCTTGGCATTCTGCAAGGGAAGTCTTTCTAATTGCCGCTAAAAGAACGGCCAGTGCATTTCCCGAGCGCGCAGCACGGGCAGCAGAATTATAGGTTCGACACACTAAGCGATCTGATCGGTCACATTCCTTGTTAGGGCAGTGAGGGTCAGTAGTTACCCTGGTTGGGCACAGAGAGGTCAGGGCTGCCATGTCCCTCTCCACCGGTGGTACATCACTCAATCCAGTCTCCAGTGGGTAAACTGCCTTGGCCAGCTTCCTACACCCTGCATTATACTGAGGGGTCCTGCTTGGAGCATTCCAAGCCCTCCTCAGCATCTGGCAATAGTCCTCAGTGGCGGGTAGTGAGGTTGTTGGCTTTGGCTGAGAAATGCCAGCCCAAACTCCCTCAGAGGTGTTTGGGGCATCAGTGGGAATCGTGAGACCCACAATCTTAGCAGCAGACAACACTGTGGACACCAGGTCCTTGCTGCCAGTTTCCTCACCATCATCTACTGATGCTGAACCCTCAGCCTGACCAGAAGAAAGAACACTGTGCAAGTCCTCTTGGTCTCCTCCTAGAAGAGAGTCCTGTGCATGCAGTGAAAGGACATCAGCAAGCATACTCCTCGTCTCCTGGTACGACGGCAGATGTTCAGGAGAGGTCTCTTTTGAACACTCCGTCATAGGAGTAGTAGCAGACTCGGTTTCACCAAGGGTGGCATGTGAGGCTGGGGCTGGCTCGGCAGGAGCATCCCAGTTTGTTAGCGTATCAGACAGGCCACGAATGGCAGTCAAAAGCTTTAACTGAAGATCATCATCAACGTGACCTGCGAACAGGGGTTGTGAAAGTATCACACGGGGAAGTTATTGCAGAGAAGCTATGGATAGCACAACAAACTAGCCCAACCAATAGCCTACACCAGGACTATCTGCTGAAATGAGCTTATAAATGCACGGAACAGGCAAATAATATTAATCCAGTACACTGTGCAGGCAACCCTACAAAACTGTGCTGGTTAAGTGTAGCCTAATGGTCAATGTAGCTTAGTAGGCCTACACGCCAAACAAAACATCAACAGGCCCTTGTAACGTTATCGGGTATTGGTAGGTTACAATTCCCTCTCTGTCGGCAACGTAATACACCGCAACTGTCCTGCGCACAGGTGTTAGCCGGTATACACGTCTGTTTATCTTTAATCAGGCTACCTTTAGAGTTTCACCTCTGTAGGAGGTGTAAAAGGTGTTGTTTTCGTGTAATCACAGTCAACAATTGACAAAATTGGCCAAAACTGAATTTTAGATGACCTGAAAATGGGTAAACCTAAAAGATGATATCATTAAATAAAGCACAGTTGCCTTCTGCCGCTCTAACCGTAAAGCCACTCCTATGATGGCCCAGCAAGATGACTTTGCCAATCTCACACCACCATGCAAACACACGCAAATCCACATTGGAAAGTGTTTTATATAAGCACAAGCATCGCAAATGAATGAAGACACCACTACCTTTAGAGTTTCACCTCTGTAGGACAGTCAATCTCTAAACAATTGAGTGAGGTCATCAACAAATTACCTTAAATAATCGTGCACATTGGTTGGTTTAGCAGTACCACAAAACAGACCCACAATGAAAGGTGTTTTCGTGTAATCACAGTCAACAATTGACAAAGTTGGCCGAAACTGAATTTTAGATGACCTGAAAATGGGTAAACCTAAAAGATGAGACACTGTCAAGGGCACCAAATTTTCTGTACACAGTTCTTTACAAATACAATCAAATAGCAGAATCAATCAACGGACCAGAATGAATTATAAGAACACACCCACAGAGACATCAACATAGCAACCAACATGATTGAATTGAATCGATTCGATTTCAATTTGGATAAAATTCCTTTTGTCAAACCAAAGTGGTGATATTTCTCTCCTCCAAATGACTGGACAGCAGCTGATATAAACATAGCAACAACATAGCTACCAACATGATTGATGTAGCAACCAGTATAGCAAACACTGTATCTGATGATGACTTCGCTCACTTACTTAGAGATGCACTGTCCTATAGCAATCGCAAATGAAAGAACACACATGGAACTTGAATAAATGTTGAGTTAAGTGCTGTGGGCCTGTGATTCTGAAACTCATTCAAGACTGTCTTTTGGGGTGTGGACCTGAAAACTGTCTATGTGAGCGGATGGGCAGGGATAAGACAAATGAAATGCAAACCTAGAGAGTTAAGTGACAGACAGGTGGAAGGCCACAGAGCTGAGGCAGTTTATGCTTTACACCGGGCCTGTGGTTCTCAAAAAAAAAAATCTCTCGGGAGATATATTTGACAACTTTATGCTTTTCTCTGTGGGTGTGTTCTTACTACTCACTCCAAACCTCTAAATTCTCTGTATAATATGAAAACTGAACCAGACGATTTTACAGAGACTCACATTTTACTTATCCCTGCCCATCCTCTCACACAAGTCCACACCCAAAAAGACAGTCTTGAAGTTGAACACCTTGAGGATGTTAAGGGAAAATGAGTGCTTCTGCCAGACCAAGAGAATTTTGTTGCGATGAGGGGGAAAACTCAGCGATGGGAAACGGTACCGCAAGGCTGCAATGAGAGACTTCACTGTCAACCAAGACTGGGGACAACTGTATAGCAATAGGACAGGAGATTGCACTAGTCCAAAACATTGTATCTAAATTCTCTGTGGACTATGTAATACTGAACCAGACGATTTCACCTGATGTATACAGAAAATTTGGTGCCCTCTGCTTTTCCATATGAAAACTACTTAGGAAAGCTAAAAAAAAAAAAAAAAAAAGTTGAGCCTGCCTCATCAACCTCTGCAACAAGTGGTTAAGAGACTGTCAGATGTTTCCTAGCGAAAAAGCCTCATCGATCTCTACATGTGAAGCGTTGAGCCCACCCCCAAGTATGCAGCCCCTTTTGTCCGACTTGCACCAACATGGTCCCTTACCTCTGCGACTGAGGAAACAGAACAAAGATTTCTCTCTATCAACAAAGACAATTGTATAGCCATAGAACAACAGCATAGCGATAGGACAGGAGATTTTGAGTATGAGAGCCCATGCCGAGACACTCTAGACTATGAAAACTGAACCAGACGATTTCACCTGATGTATACAGAAAATTTGGTGCCCTCTGCTTTTCCATATGAAAACTACTTAGGAACAAAAATGGCAGCCCCCTTTGTTCAACTTGCACTCTAGACAGCGATGGCAGTCCTCACCCTGATAGACAGTCTTAAAGTTGGACACCTTGAGGATGTTAAGAGAAAATGTGTGCTTTTGCCAGACCAAGAGAATTTTGTTGTCATCCCTCTTCTTCACCAATCCTAATGCCTAGGCTAACTCCTAAACAACCCCTAATTTTAAAAAACATCTATACATCTATATATCTATATCTATATATCTATATATATATATATATATATATATATATATATATATATATATATATATATATATAAGAAAAAAGTCTACAGAGGATTTAACTAACTTTATTGGCAAGTTGCGGTTGGGGATGTTTGGAGAATGTATAGTATGTGCATATCCTACAGTGTATGAGAACAGCCTGTGTGAATATACTAAGTAAAGGAGAGAACAGAAGACCATGTTCATTAAAAAAATTAATGGGGAGATATCCAGAACTTTAGATCAGTAGGTCCGTGAGAACCAAACACCTATGGTGTGAATTTTTTTTAAAATCTGAATTCTACAAGGTGAAAATCTACTCGAGAGCTACTGGAATAAGCTTAAAATGGCATTATCTAAAGCCTGCCTATGCATCATCCAGTTTCACAACTCTGCCATTTACGATAGTAATGACTCTCTACAGGAGGATTTCTTAAATGATGGTTTCTTTCTGTTCATGTCTTGTGGGAAAACTGGTTCTGAAGTAATTGAGAAATTATAAATGCATGTTGCTTTGGTGTCTGTTAAATGCATTGTGCCAATGTACGAGAGATGACATTCAAGGACTACTTGAAAAGAGATTAAGGCAAGCTAGTAATTACTGCAGTTAAGACTTACTCTTGATACTTAAAGTGGCATAGTCTGGAGTGTAATACATAACTCAAGAGATTGTTTGTAGCCTATAGTCTTAAATAAATAATAAAAAAAAAATCTGAAACATTGAAGGTAGGTACGCAACTTATGTCACTGCTCTAATTACAGAAGGTCATTATTGAAATGCGCCCCCCCCCCCCCCCGACCTGTAAAAACAAGTTAAATGTTCACGATGACCCTTTATCCTATGCTATAGCTCCATTGTACATATCTGTCTTTTGAGGTATGAATGGGGCTTTACACCTGACAAGGCTTCATACTGGTGTGCACCAATCAAGGGTTGGGAAGGGATGTTGGGAAGAGATGTCAGCTCTCCAAAGACATCAGCCAAGATCTGCACACTTGATCTCCAGTTTGAGTCCTCCTTTCTGAATGAAGCACAAATAAAAATAATAAAATAATAATAAAAATTGAGAAATATATATTTTTGTTACCCCAACCACTAAAAACATCCAATTAGGAACAGACATAACTATGAACAGGTGTAACCTTTTTAAAATGTACTTGCAGCTTACAACTTCTTATCCAGTCTGGCACCAAGCTCACTTCTAACAAATCTTGAGTTCCCACTGTAAGCAGAACATACAAACGCCCTTACATCACTTTTCTGGGGGAAAAAAGGTAGGGGTGGATTCTTTTGTCAAACCATCAAACAGTTATTTATCTACTGAAAGTACTGAAAAGTACTGAAAGTACACGTATAGAAGATGACCATAAAGAGGCAGTTCTTACAGAGGGTTGCACTAATGAGTGGGAAGAGTTTCAGCTCTTCTCAAGTAGACCGGTGATGTTCCCAGTGAAGGTCAGCAGAACGTCAGAGAGGTGAGCAGCACAACTATTTCTGAAAGGAATCATGTAAAAATTTACTAAGACAACTTCCTAAAGGCTACCATTTACACTCAATATGCCTAACATTTGCACAACACTAATCACAGAATACATAAATACAATCAATTCAACATGATATAGACCTCATCATTACCTTAAAATGCACCGCATCAACATTGGGGCCTGAAGAGTCGCTTCAAATGAGAACGCAGAAGAGATGGACTCAGTACAGATGGACACAGGAGATGGACGAAAGGGGTGAGTCTTCATCTGGAGAATGAGACATTTAACAATTGTAAAGCATTTAATAGGCTTGTCTTTAATGGGAATGCATTATGTTGTTTGCATATCAGGTCAGGCCTAATCCACAGTTAGCACAGAAAACTGATACAACTCTGCAATATGAATGGTGGACAAGGATTCAAGGATATGTATTTGCAAGATGCTACATTGAATAAGTGAACAAGGCAGTTTATGTGTTGCAGGATTTCCCAAGACAGAGATCAATTATACTAACTTCAAGAGTGTGCATTTCAGCACTGCCATAGTGACAAAGTTTGCATACAACTAAAGATCATGAAATACTGACCCACTTCAACCCTCTCTGAGACAACCAGTCTGACACCTGACCACCGCGACCCTTGACCTCGTCTATGGCGTCAGGGGAGCAACACAAAATGTTAACTGGTCGCTACTCTCAAAAGTTAAATAATTATATTTTCAAAAATTCCTAGCGAAAAGGAGACTTCACATATAGCCAAAACTGACCATAAAACAGAAGAAAATAAATAAATAAATAAATAAATAAATAAATACAAAAGTGCGTGCCATTTCAGTTATTTTAAATTGGCTCGTGCACCAGCTTCAAACTAGTAGCAGCCGGGAGTCGTTGGGCGTTTTTGGCAAAATCGACATTAATTTTGATAAAAATCTTCTGATATTTTATTCTTCAGTCTTGGTAAGTATACAAGGTGAATACTGAGAGCACTTGACCATCAGACAGACTGCTTTCAATCTGTCAGGAGCATTTGTTAGCCCATTTTCCTCCATAGTTGGAAGCGATGCTAATTAACGGTAACGTTAGCAACAATGCTATCATGCTATCCACATAAAGCCTATGTTAATGGATAACGCTAACTTATAAAGCCTATGCTAATGGCTAACGCTAACTTAGCCTTGATCTAAGTGTTCGAAGATATTCAAAAGCAGGCAGCACAGCCCAGCTTTGATCAAAGCACCGCTTTGATGAAATATTCACTGACATTATTTATGTTGGTCAACTTCAATATTTAAAAATAATGAATATCTGAATTCATCGTTAACTAGGCTATAGCCAGAGACGCTTATAGCATTGGCCGATTGGAACATACAACCGGAATACATTGCTTGACTAGTTAGCTGCTATTAGGTTTTTACAATGGCCAACGACTTTTTTTTCTTATCTAGAATGACACAGTTCGACAGTTATGCTTTAATAAATATGAAATAACCATAACAATATTTAAATCAACACCCCTGTCTGGACCATTTTGTTCCAAGACATAACGTATTATGTGATGTCAGGTTGACGCGCTGCGTTCCTTGCTAAATACCCGCGAAAATGTCAATGCTAATGTTAGCTATGATACCAGTCCATGCCTGGACTAATCTTACCCTAAAACAATATGTTAAGCTATTAAAAGGGTCGATTCGCTACGGAAAATCGACCCGTGGACATGTCGGTCCATTCTACATTATATAATGTCAAACACTGCAACTCTATTTCTATCTTTCGCTTGGCACACGTTACCTTGCTACACCATGTGGCATTCCATGGGCTATCAGCAACCTGCACGTCCTCTACCCCTACACATATATCAGTCACTGAACTTGGCGTCGCTTGAACTGCTGTATAAAGGCATTTAACCGGAAGTGAAATCAAAGTATGCAGCCTCTGTTTTTAACCAATCTGAGCGCAGTTACCTAAATACGTCAGGTGTTGGCATCTAAGATTTTACACTTTTGGTTATGTCATTTTATTTTATTTTAATGGGTGGGTGGGGAGCAGTTGCCTAAATTAAGAGTTCTTTTGCAAAAGCCTCTAAAAGCCGTTTATTTATATATATA